>CM029124.1:10620000-11220000 GCA_016859345.1 Istiophorus platypterus | reverse complement strand
ATCACAAGGTTGATGTTTCCGTCCCAGGCTGCTTTTGCCCAGATGCTGACGGCAAAGCACTGCACCCCCAGTTGCCCCTGGTTATCATTTATCTGAATTGAACTCTGAATACATGAGCTCAGTTGAAGCTGCACTATGCTAATTTGTATGGTTGTGGCTATGTGAAATTACATAAACCTAAAAAACTTGGTCAAATAGTTGTTTGAGTTGTTCAACAGAAAGATAATTGGCAACGATACAATCCTGTTAGTCTTTTTTTATTGTTCTCTCTCTTTCCACTGTGAGGATTTATTGCCTTTCTAAATTTATAACATAGTAAACTGAATAGCTCTGGATTTCAGAATGTTCTTCAGACAGAACAAATCTTTTGAAGGCATAACTGAGGACAAGGGGAAACTCAGATTCATGCATCAGTATTTTCAAGCATTATATCGATCCTTTAATCAACAATTTATCAATTAATCGAGAAAATATTTACCAAGTTTATAATGAAAAAAATCATCAGTTTAGTGTGGTTAGAATTTTCAGAATAATGAATATTAACAGAGATATGTAAATCACATGACTAATATTTGCAATGTTCTAATTTTTTAAAGAATTTGTGACTAATAATGATAGTTGTGTATATTACGTTTTGACACACAAGATACACTGGACAGCTGCAAAGAAAACAGTCATGATTAACAACCAGGCCGTGGTCTGTTTATTATTTAGCAACTGTTTTGCCTTGTATTATCGTGATGATGTTGTATGTATAAGCACAAATGTACAGTGTGAAAATTGCATCCATATTATCAAGTTTATAATAGGAGATAATTTGCGGTTGAAAGGGAGAAAGAAAGATGTTACATTATGATTAGCAACTAACATTGCCATCCACTGCAATAGAAAGCTCAAAGCTCAGGAAAATTGCATCTTATTTTTTCAACACAAAATATGCACATTTTACAGAGGGTAAAATGCTTTCTGTTGAAGAGGGAAATTCTTCTTTCCAGGATGTCTGGAATTATGTATAACTGCTCTGCTCTGGTTCCATGCCATCTCAGCCGGTCTGAACAGGTGAGAATCTGAACGTGTTGTGATACTGTGTGGCTGTGGACACCGTGGTGTTCATTTGGCAATGGGTGGGAAGTGCAACATGGGTGGACACTGGGTGGAGAGAAGTGGAAATTGAGCGCCTCCTGGGAATGCCAGGAGGGTTGACAGGTGTATTGACAATACACACAAATATATTTTTTTTCCGTAAAACATACTGTGCAAGCTGATGCAAACTACACAGAAAGGAACAGGCTTCCCACTGAATGGAAAGAGTGCCGACCCACTGGGCCAGCTGATCGAATACTTTTAATGAACGCATGAATTAATCCAAAAAGCACCCACCTGCCTTGGCCCACGTTCTTTTCACTCCCAAGCTTTCTTTCCTGTGTCTGATATCAGGGTCTATTAAAGATTTTATTGTAATTTATCAGTTGTTGGCTATATAAAGAGAAATCCATTCAAATCCAATGTTTAACTTATTGTTCTCTGTGTACCTGTAAAACAATAAAGCATGTTGCCTGCAGGTGTTTTAAATTTAAATATGACAGGGCAGTCTGCTGCTTTTATTATTCTAATTGGTTGTAAAGGTTGGAAACATGGGGAGTGTAGCGGTTTATTTGAGCAATCTGGCCTTATTGGTTAAAACAGGATGAATGAATACCTAAATTTGCTGTTGGCATCTCCTGGGTTTTACGACCGAGACCTTTGGATAGTTTATGGTGCACTGTTTTTCATTTGGTCACTTGATCAATTGGATGACATGGCTCCGTACAGTAAATGGAGATGGGGAGGAGCCACTCAAGATAAAATCTGGTGCATCTGTTACACTGATGAGTCCACAATGTTCATTACCTGCACTAAGAAGAAGAGGCTGATACAATATGAGACTGATGAGGATGTCAAATCTCTGACAAATGACTGTTTTCTCCACTTAGCATATGAGGCACTGAGTTACTGAATGTTCAGCACAGGGATTCAGAGGAATTTCGTATCACCACCTGCCTTCCAAAACCTTAATAGGCTTATTGTACCATAACTATGAATCTAAATTTAATAATTGTTAGAAAAAACACTGGGAGACCTGCTGGTTTTTGGGAGAACAAAGCAAACAAAAAAAATTTAATAAAATATAACAAAGCCTGATATTTATATAATGCATGATTTATATTTCCATCTGTAGCATGGATCATTTTAAACGTTAAATCCAGCATATTTACTCTGCTTTTGACACTCTACTTAGAGTACTGTTGACAAATGTAACAAAATTACTTGTCCGCACATTTCACAGTGTGTAAGTGTTTTCTAGGGTGACAATTTTGTTACTTTCATTATAGATTAATCTGTCCATTATTCTAATCATTTAATCTAAAAAAATAGATGCCCATCATTTTACCATTCTCCAACAGGTGGTCTTCAAACACCTGACGAATAGTTCAAAACCTCAGTATAGTCCATTCACAATGATATAAAACAGACAAACTGCAATTTCTCACACTGGCGACGGTGGAATCTTTGGGATTTTTTGCTTAAAACACGTCTTAGACTAACTAATCAATAAAAAAAAAAAATTTGTTAGGATATAATCACTGGAATTATGCTTGTATTTTTCTTTTTGGTGTCTTGTGAAACTTGATGGTAGTAAAAGTATTATCCTTCATCAATTTTTAGTAGAACCATATTGTGATGATGTGATCTCATTTTCTCATTCTTCAAATCTTTGATGTCGAAAGCAATGATTTCATGCAAATGTTTAATTAGAAACTATGTCATGTAACTGTTATGTAAAGCATAATAGTGGAACACATTAATTTGCTCTAAGCATCTAGTTGGATTATTTTAATTTTTTTTTTTTTTCAAACATTTGCCTTACCACAATGTAATTTCAACAGTAAATATTCTTGTTAATACATTAAGAATGATTTCAGCTATATAGTCCGGCACTAGTATTGATATGTAACAGTCAATATAAGATATTGTTGGATTGGCACATCAGTTAAGTTATGTCAGGGAGTCTTGAGTTTTCTTCTTCTATCTTATTTTGTTCTGCTTCACTGGTTCACTGTGCTGTTACATATTTAACAGACACTGGTGTTACATTGACCCACTCAGAACTCCTCCATTGTCAGCTATCAAAGTGAAGTGGCATCCCCACTTCTACTTAACAGCTGGAAAACAACAGTGAGGTATCATTATTCACTGTTTGAGTGGTCACCATCTCAGATCCACATTCTCTGTCTGGCAGTTTCCGCTGTTTTGCAGAGCTGAATAAATGTGTTTTGACATTAAAAAAAGATGGAGAAATCAATTCATGGTGCCAAAGCAGCACTATGCTCTTTGGTTCAGTGTACACATTAGGGGAGCAGCGTTTTGTTGCTGGACCTCCACACAGACTTGACCATAGGGGTCCATAAGTACTTACCAGAGAAAATGTTTCTTTGTCCAATGTAAGACCGAAATAACTTGAAATTAGCTTTAAAGTTTTTAAGGCTAACTTGTAAGGCTTTAACATAATTATTATTATAATTTGTATTGTTGTTGTTGTTGTTGTTGTTATTGTTATTGTTATTATTATTATTATTATTATTATTAAAACAAATATTGCTTCTGTTCGCAGGAAAATGTGCCTTGGTTGGTGCATGGGTGGCAGGATGAAGCCTTTCTAGCCACAGTGCTTTGCTGTTCAGATGGCATCCTCCCATGCGATCACATGCATATTAGAGCACTTGAACTAACAACTCTACTACAGAACCAAAGACTCACCATCTTATGAACTGAAAGACAGGAGTTTTCACTTTTGAGTGTTTTTTTTCCCATATTTTGTATCTGCTCCAAACACTAATTAAAATCAAAAAGCAAACATGTGAAAACTTTAATATTTCGTCAACTTTTAACTAAACCACCTAAAGTTCACTCCTAGATCATATATTTAGAATTGAGTATTGAATTGATTTTTTTTTTTCTTCCTGTTTAGTTGGCCGCTAGCAATAAATGACGACTACAAATTAGCAATTTGTACCTTTTATAATCACCAAACTAGTGATCAAACCTCCAGAGATGCTCCTGTATCTCTGTTTGGTATTAACTGTGATTATGCTGTTAATTAAAAGATTGAGTCTGAATATTCAGTAATTTTTAATTCTAATTTCCACTTGCTTGGAGCAGTTAATTATTAAAAACATCATGTTCAAGCTTTCAGTGACACGTTTGCCTTTGAAGAGTTAACAAAATTTGCGATTTTCCTGTTATCAAGACGGTCTTTCAGCACCAAAGCAAATGAATAGGAAGAGGTGGAAGACGAACTCGATGCTGGATGAGAAGCGATTGAAGAAACAGAGAAGCCAAAAGAAAGAGAGAGACGAGCTGCTTTTTTTTGTCTTCCCAAGGGAGTGCAAAGCCCCTGCACTTAAGGGACAAATAACTGCACCTTCACTCTCTATGTAATCCATAGCTGTGATTGCTTCATGCACCTCTCGCTACCATACCTTAAATACTGTCTGTTCTTTCTTGTCCACACTTACATCAGAAGTTCACCCTCCCCCCACCCCAATTCTGTAAAAGAGAGATGACAGCAGAGATACTGTACTGAACATATAGGCAAGCATTTTTACTTGGCAGAAGCGATTAGCTTTGAGGGAGTTGCGGTTGGATTGCGGTTACATGATATGCATTAAAATAGAGCAGAGAGGAATTGAACTGTCACCCTTTCATGAAAGCATTATGCTGTTGCTGAAAATACGGATATCTGCACATCATGCGGCTCATGGGCCACTATGAGAGGACTGTTTTGGAGCCATATTTCTTTCAGCATTCGGTCAGCAATCTCTCCAGTTTCCCCTGTTCATTAAGTTTGAAGGAACATTGTTGTTAGCCTATGTAAATGAGATACAGTGTTCCCATGTCAACCAAGAGAAGATTTTGAGGAAGTCTTGGAGAGAAATGACTTGTCTCTTCAGGGTGGCTTGTTGTGCGGGACTGAGTTTTCTCATGTTAAAGGGATCAAAGCAATCTTACTCAGCCCTCTTAAGAGAGATAGATTCACGAATGTGGAAATCAAATCTGCTTCAAAAGGGAACACCACTGGGAGCCAGAGAGATGAGACGGCAGTGAGAGAATAGGAAACCAGTATGAAATCACTTTTGTTGTTTCACTATGGGAGGTGAGAACACAGCTCTCTCCTGCCGTCCACAGAGTGTACATGCAAGATGTCTGTTGCTTCGGTGCATTGGGTTCGGTGGTGTAAAAATTTGTTTGGATATAAGTCTGCACAGATTTGGAGGAAAACAAGTACACAAATACAAACTGTGCAGTGTGTGTAAAAGAAAAAAAAAGTGTGAAAAGGAGAGAGAGTTAGACGTTATGATTCTGTTGAACAGGCTTTGATATGATAGTGTTGATGCATGCGAGTCCCCTCCCATCCCCTTAGCATATTCCATGGAAGATGATTTCCTACCTTATCGCCTGCTCTGAGAATAGGCCTTATGAGGAGGGTGTGACATCCAATAGCTCAGACAGATAGAAATGAGAGAACCCTCCCTTCCTCGTAGTGACACCTTGCCTTCCTTTTGCCTTGACTTGAGGGTTTGAGCTATGGGGTCTGTGTGTGTGATGCATGACGAGGAAAGCTCAGCATGGAAGCTGTACGTACTGCTTTGCTTGTAATTTCCAGCAGATGCTGAAAAGGTGTATTTACTGTAAATCCCATCTGTCAGTTTGGTTCACGCATCGTTGTAATGTATGGAGCTGATAGAACGTCTGTGCTGCAGTTTGCTCTGACTGCTTGAATCTTTGGTGCTGGCCGCTTGTGATTTTGTTGATACAAGATTATACCTTCCGACAAGGATGGTTTGTTCACCTGTCTGTGCAGTTTTATTCCATTAAAATCCACCTGAAATCTATTTTTTCATGTGTGTATAAAATATTCAACCCCTGTAGACTTAGTTAGGTGCTTGGAGTTTGCTCTTTCAGCAAGATGGATACTGGGTTCAGCTTAAATTTGATTGCTGTAGAAATGCATGCCACTAGTGATAAGTAATAAGGGCTGGGCTGGGGTAATCCATTATTCTGAGTATATTAAAACGTTGTTTTCTATAGTCATATTTCCACTAAAATTAAGTACACTTTCATTCCAGGCCTTATGCAAGACCCAGTCAGATGCATGTGTTAACATTAGACATTCTGCTTCGTCTATGAGGAAAGGGAAGAATTTGTGCCATTTGCTTTGAATCATCCAAGGAAAAGTCACGAGAGGCTCCACCTAAAATAGATTCTCGAGGAATTTACAATAGAAAGAGATTTTGCACAATTAACTTGGCCGTAATTCCATTTGAACCTGCATGTATGGTAAATCAAACCATTGCTGAAATGTGCATTGATTTGGGGGTAATCCAGAAGTAACTGCATACATTGAGAACGGTTTAGATAATCCATTGTATTATTATTTTTGCCGTAAAACAATTAGGATTGTATGATTAATTCACAAATAGTACTGGTTATTATAGTTAGTTCAAAAATATCGACCTAGTGATAATGCTGTTGGTGGATTTGCGTGTGTGTCAGTCACCGCTTTGCGACGTGTGAGGGCTGGAGAGCTCACTGAGGCAAGAATGACAAATCCTCTCCTCTTTTTTTTTCCCAGGTGGGCAGGCAATAAGGCTCGACAGAAGATGCAACGGGGGTGGTGGCTCGTCAGATGGCTGGGGACAGGAGCGGCAATCCTCTCTTTGCTAACCCACAGCTGGGGCCAGGACACAGAAGGTATGAGCAGCCAGCACTGAGGCAAACACCCTCAGGCCTCCTCTTCTTCAGTTAACCATAGCCTCACTGCCAGGAGGAAACTTGTAATGCGGACAGGAAAATGTTTCTTTTCTGTCAGAAGACCAACATAGTGGAAAAACCTTTGTACAACAGTAGCTGATAAATTATGCACCAAACTGAGGTGTGAACCGCTTGAACAATTTTAAAAACTCCTGCTAAATGGGCCATAGGTAAAGCTAATTTTTAAATATTTGAAAATGATTTTCTGGCTCGATGGTCTTTGCTTGAAAAAGTATGGTTACACTTTTTTTGTTTATTCCCAGGACATATTTTGTATTGTAGGTTTGTAAAGAGCATTTCCATCTCTATCAGCCTGTGGGGTGTGAATGCTGTGTGCAAAGTCATACATACAGAATGAATTTTTACTGTTTAAGTACTGCTGACAGCCATTTATCCTTATCAGTTCATTACTGCAAATAAAGCGATATTCGCTTACAGTAATAGAATTTTGTTTAGATTTTGTTTACATCAGTACAGAGCTTTCATGACAAACCGTTGACACTGAAGCTGAGTAGGACCACCACTGAGACGTTGCTCGCAGGTGAGCCGCTTTGCATCATGCATAATGCTTCAGTGCAATTAACTTTGCAATCTATGTTTCCTCGCTATACCCCCTCTCAAATTTGCATAATAATTTTAAAAAGATTGTTTCAAGAGAGGACATAAATCCAGCTTTCTTTCTACATAGTTCGATGATTATAATGAGCAAATTCCCCTTGTAGTTTCATGTTTAAGTTCCCACATTACAAAGGGAATCTTAGCAATTAAGGTCTCAACTCACTGACTTTGTAGCAAATGCAAGTTAAAAGTGGATTCCGGTCGTCTAAGATTGGCAGGGCTTTTAGACACAGTGCTGAGGGGAAGCTGCACATGCACGGATATATGCTTCCACTCCCCTGAGTGGCAACACTGCACATCATTCCAGTCAATTTTAAGATGCTGTACTTCTCAGAAGCATATTCCCTTTATCCCAACCCTGGTTCCCTCTTTTTTTTCATCCCTTTTCTGCTTCCCAGCCTTCCTCGACAAGCTCAGTCATGTAAAAGCATTTTTAGATTGGTGTATAATGTCTGCTTACTGTCATTTGAATTAAGATTTTATTTTGAGTGGTTTGCTTCATGGTTGGTTTGTGTGATATCATTTTAGTGGAGGAATGACTTGCTTTATGACTGACTGAGCCTTTGAAGGTGAATGAGTGCCTTGTGGGTTCCTCTTTGGATGACGTTTTACTCGGAGGCTCTGAACGCATTAATAAACAAGTAGTGTTGTGTGGAGTGTGGAACCCATTGACCTAATACTTAACAGCTGTGGAACTCAAGCCCTATGTAATAGTGGTGTTACTACAACTTTCAGTGGCTTTGGTACAGAAATATATTATTCGTTTTAAGTGTCTGTTTATTAAAGCTTCATAGGATTTTCGGTAGACATACAGGACAAATTGTCCTTAATAATTAGGTTCACTGACCTTTTTAATCTCTGCTTAAACAACTTGTGTCTGCTTAAGCTAAAGTGTGCTAATGTTGCTAATGATTCACTGTTTTCCTGCTCTTTTCTCTAATATTCAGACATTAGATTGTAGAGGCAGTGACAGCAAGTTAAGTCGTTTCCGGGGAATATTCAGGCGGAGCATGTGGCAGGATTTTTAGTGTACAGACATATCTGTAAAAAATTGTTTTAATTTATAATTTCTTGTTACTTTTGTAATATTAAATCAGTTAAAATGAAACCCTTTGCATCTTTTATTGAACAGTGGTCTCACAGTTTAAAAGGTTTGATTGTTAGGCTGTACTATTTCTGAGTAATCAGTGCTGACCTCCCATACATTTTCAGATTCTGTTAAAAGGTATATTAACAAAATCCCTCCATTCTGTTTTTCTCAGTGTTTGAATCCAAACGTGCCTCTACAAAATTATGGCACCCTTCCTGTCAGGGTGTCAGTGTGGTTCAAAGTGCAGGACTGTAACACCGGAAACTGGAGAATTTCTGTTGAGTCCTGCATGTTGTTAAATTTAAACAAAAGAAAAAGCACTTCTGTCAAGACTAAACATTCTGTGTCTCATATTAACCAGCCATGATAGTGTTGCTGGTATTGTTGTCACTTTGTGAGTCTGTGTGTGAATCTGTCATCATGGCAGAATGTGTTCCTGCAGACACCTACTGTAGCGGGAGCTACCACAGAGGCAGTTTGAAGGTTGACTTCAGAGACGGGTGCATTGCCAATCAACGTCAACATGTTGATGGGCGTCACAGCGGGTGTCGAGTTCAAGTTAGTGTTGACTTTTTCACCAGCAACCCCACAATCTTTCCCTACCCTTAACCACGAGCTATGGGTGTCTAAACATATCCATAAAAAATGTAGGTTATCCCACATAAATAAATAAAAAAGAATTGAACACATTTCAGTGCTGCATTTTCAGCATCATTTTACCTGCTAAAATATCAGGAATCGTAACTGAATCTATTTTTTCTTATTCATACCTTTACTCATTCATATTACAGCTACTGTTCACAGCCAAGAGCTTTCTTGCTATATACAGTACGTGGATAAACCTAAATGATGCAAATTCTGGAAGGACAAGGCTTTAAAAGCAACTCTGTTATTTGAGACAGCACAGTGCTTGTCGAGAAACACCATAATTTACTTTGAAATAGTAAACCATCAATCCATCAAATGGTACATAAGTGTTGTTGGGATTTGAAGGGTAAGGGAGATTGTGGGTGCTGTTGTTGTCTCTCTTCGCCATTCAGTATCATCCGGGGATGATCTCGGTTTGAGCAGAGATTTTCACCTCCCTCAGCCCCACATCCCTCACTGTCTCACTCATAAATCTCCCCGCTCTGCTCACCTCAAGGCGCCCTTGGCTTTTGGCTCTGTCAACTTGTTTGTTGTATGTCTACAAATGAAAATAGCAACTAGAAATTTTTCAGATGGCGCTGAGCTGTGGAGTCAGTGGATGTCACAGTGCCTTTCAAGTCTTTATTTAATTAGCAGGGAGACATCATGAATCACAGACTTCTGATTAATGTGAACACAGTGTGAGAAAATGGAGCTGACCTTGAGGTACATTACGATTTCAACAATTAATCAATTAGTTGATTTTTTGAAATAAAACATCAAGTTATTCAGTAGTATTGCTCCTCCTCGGGATAATGAATTCATGCACAGAATCTCTTAAGATAGGTTACATATTAAAGACAAAAGCATAATTATTATTATTCTTTGTCAGTTTCAGGTAATGACTGACTAATAGCTAATTTACCATGAAAAAGAACATAAAAAAACAAGCATTGAGCTAAGAATGTCTTTGTCTGGCAAGACAATAATGACAGAGTAGTCTCACATAATGGGGAGTAGCCATTAAGGAAATTCAAGGACAGTTCTCTTTCCCTTTTTTCTCATTTGTCTTTCTATATTCTCTCAGTATTAGGTCTCTTAATTCCTTTCCTTACGACCTTTGCTGCTTTCATTTTTCATTAATAATCGCTCCCTTACATGTGCTATTCTTTCATGTTCTCCTCTTTACCTCTTGTCATCTGACTCTGACTCCGCTGCACTAGGGGCTCATTGATCTCTCTAAACAGAGAATCTTTGTTGACTGTATATTTGCATGTAAATCTTGATGCGCACCTCATGTGTGTCCATCGATCCATGCATGAGTAGAGACTAGCACGCCCAGCAGTTTAAAAAATGGTAATAAAAGGTCAGACTTCAATCCTAAAAATAGCAGACAGATGTACACCTTCCATACTTCTAAATCCCTCCGTCACTAAATCCCCGTCAGACAAATGCATTTACACAAAAAACAGGCTCAGCTGTATTTGCGTGTCTCTGTGGTCTGTGCGTGCGTGTGCGCGCGTGTGTGTGTGTGCGAGGTGTGGAATTGTAAATATGCCTGCGGACACTTCTGCCACGTGACATCAGCCCACCTTCCTGTCTCTCCGCCTGTCTCCCTCTCTTTCCCTCTTCTCCCATCTGTACATCCATTCCGACCCACAATTGTTTGTCTATTTTTGGGATTGTCTGATTAGGGGCCAGATGTGCAGACCGTGTCTCTCTGCAGCAGAGGCCTGTGGAGTGGGGGAGTGGTGGAGTGACAGCAGGAGGGGGTTTTAATCTGCTCGCCAGTAGGCTGTAATCAGTCCCTGGGAGCATAAGAAGGGAGTGGGGCACTCTTGGTAAGACTGGACCCTGCGCTTAGTGTCTGTGCAAACAAGCCCATCTTGGAGCTCAGTATGTGAGTATGTGCGTGCACTGGTCACTGGGAGTGTGATTGGAACCTTTGCCCTCCTGCCTGTGTGGGTAACCTCAAAAAGGGACAAAGGCAGGCAGCTATGAGAGGTTACTCTGAATAAGAGTAGGAGAGGTAGCATCTGCAAGGAATTACACTTCAGTAAAGTAAACCCCTTCTCTCTTCCTTTATCAGCCACTAATGATTTACAAGACGCTGCAGGCATTCATTTCCACCTATCTCTCTGACATTCTTCATCACTGCTACATTCACTACTGCTGTTTTCTTTGCTCCTCTTCTTTTTCTTCACCGCCTGTCTCCCTCTCATTTTCATTCCATTTCGTAACGACATACCCCCCCCCCCACTTGTGACCCATAAAAATAAGAACATACACACAATTACAAAAGCCCCACAGACCGACCCACACTCGTAATAACTTGTAAGGAGAGAAGGAAAGATTTGGAGAGAAGGAGATGGACAAAGAAAGTGGCAGTGATTGCATTCCTGTGCCAAACATAGATATGCTGCAAGAAGAAGCACACAGCACTGTTTTCACATTGATTTTTAGCTGTTTTTTCCTCACAAGCAAAGGAATGGCTGAATGTCTATATGTAAGTGTGTTTGTGTGTGTGTGTGTGTGTGTGTGTGTTTGGGGCAGCTTTGCTTGTTTACACTGAACCAAACAAAGCTGGCATAATGCTGCCCCGGTGTGTGATTTTAAATAGCATGCCGGCGTTCTGGAATCAGAGGCGAGATGCGTAACACAACAGCATCAGCATCTGTCCTGCTATGCCAACTCTCTCTTTTACTCAGTTGTCAATCCAGCTCCCACACTTCCTCTGAGGGCCAGGTTCGAAGATGTTTGCGGTCCAGGCAAGGGATCCGGACGTACGGGGTGGAAGCAGGAAATCTGGCACTGGCCCCCCACTATATGCCCCTGTCACCCATCATTTGCTTTAAGTCACAGATCACTGTATCCCAGTTTTAGTCGTTTCCATCCACCCTAAGACCATTAGGTTAAACTGTGGGATCTCACCAGCCATGGCGCCTGTCAATAATGTAGTAATGAATGACTCTGACAGTTTTGACAATCTTCTTTTTTTTTACATGCAAATAATAAGACTACTTACCAGTAAATCCCAAAAAGATTTAAGCACAGTAATAATCCAACGCGAAATGTACAGCGAGTCAGACTGTGATGACTTGAACAACCGAAATGTACTGTAAGGAACTGCAACAGATCAATGCTGAGAACATTAGGGGAACATCTGAAGATTTAAAAGTAACCAAAAAAACAGCAGTTTTTTAGACAGAACACGTTTTGTGGATTTGTTCATTATGAACTACAGCGAACTGTAGATGGTACGATTCAGCTCTGTGAGAATATTTGGATGAACTTAAATGCAACTTCAGAACTAAACGTAAAGTAGAGACAGAAATTTAGAGCTTTTGCTTGTTATTTTTTTTTTTTTTTGGTTATATTGATGTTCTGCTATAACACTCAGGAATTTAGGATAGTTAAGAAGTATCGTTTACACCAGCAAAACACCAATTACAGATGGCTAAAAATGGCTCAACTGCCTCATCTCCCTAAACAAGTTTGGTGATAAAGTTGTCCATTTTTCTCTTGAAAGTTTTTAACATCTTCCAATAATAAATAAATAAATAAATAAATAGATTTGCTTCCAAATTGCTTTAAGTCTTTACTCCAGTGAAGAGCTTGGTTGTCACGGCAACAATCAACCTCATCCGGCCTGGAGATCTAATAAGTGATAAGTCGTCTCTGTCGGATCCAAGTGGGTAAACCTACAGCTCAGAACTGAGCTTTATGCTGGTATCCATAATACAAATAACACAGTGCTAATAAAGTCCACCCCTAAAACAGAACCGCTTTTAGTTTATATTAAACTGTTGTATTAGAAATGTTTTATTTATTAACTTTTTCAGCAACCCATTTAAGGCTGTGACTGCTATTGCCTGTGGGTACTAATATATTACTTAAGTAATGAAAGTAGCAACAGAATGTAAATTTGCAGTGTGTCTGTAACGATAAAAAAAAAAAAATTCTGTGTTTGGTATAGAATCTTTTCTATGAAAGCAATGCCTGTCATTACATGTAAGGGAACCCTACGATACAAGGGTTGGTGATAATATAGTACAACACAATTGCGTTCAACAAGTATTTCCCTTGTGAGGCCTATAATCTTTGGTTTTGTTGAGAGTATGTCTTCAAACGTATTATTGTGTAAGCTATTATGAGTATTTTTCCCTCTGTGTTAATGAATAGGCATACTGTATCTAACATCCATTAAAGAAACATGATTAGATATTAAACAACAACTCTAATTTACAAAATGAACAACAAATATATCATTCATCCAAAAATTTAAAGGCTTTGAGAATTGACAAAGAAATGACCACCGGACTGTACACAGAACAAGAGGCGACCTTATATGTATAATATGAATAGCTTTGTGTTCTGTAATGCACAGCTCCGACAGCCAGCCCCAGTGGACCCAACTGGACCCAGCCACTTTTACTATTACACAGACTGCTCATCTGTTTTGACCTGCTGTCAGCCCATGAGCAGCCATTACCTGGCATTGTGTGCCACTGGAAAGCTGCCCTTTGTCTGTCTCAGTGTCCTTTACCAGGCCCCACTGGACTTTCACCACAAAGTCCCTTTGCCACACTGGACATAGATCCATGCAGAGTAAATTCTATTAATCCAAGTGGGATGTTTAAACGGTGTCTCCGTTTGTTCTGTCTTCATTCATCCCTGTCCAGGACTGTCTGTTTCCCCGGGGATTAGTTATACCTCTAACCTCCAACCTTTAACGTTGGCTGGTCAAACCAGAGGTTAATAGATATTTCTCGTGTGAGTGGACCGCTTGCTCCGTGGCTGAAAGAGAAATTATATTAATAATTATATGAGCGGTTACACATATATTTGAATGTACAGGGATATTCAGTACGAGACATTTTTATGATTAAGAGGAGCCTTATGTTGAGTTGTAGTTAGCCATCCGTCTAAAGGATGGGAAATATTTTCCAACTTTCCTCTTCGTTGCCTCTGCCCTTTCCTAAGAATCTTTTTCTCTCTGCCTCTCTCTTTGTTCATTCCCTCTCCTTTGACAGTTGTTAACGTGTTTTGCTGTAAATGTGAAATGATTTGCATTTCTTAGATATTTAAAGAGGATGCCTGTGATCCTTTGTTGATTTGTTGAAAAGGGGGGCTAGATTGATTGGCAGTGTAGCCTCCTGGACCACATTGCTTATTAGGTTAGTTGTCCTTTAAAGTCTGGGTTTGTTTTTTTTTTTCTTTTTTCTCTCTTTTTTTTTTTAAGATCTCCACCTCCAGGTAGCAGGAGTTTGATCTATCGGTTGCTAAAAAGGTGCTTTGCAGATGAAGCCACAGGAAAGCACAGGCTATTGAATCGAGTGGCAGGTAAAAATGCCTTTTGAAACTAAATGTCAGTGAGCAGAATTCATCTCAGCTTGCCTTGTTACTCCAGTAACGTAGCGGTCGATGAGCTGCCTTGTGATGACTCGAACTGCTTAGGAGACTGTCTGCATCTCAGACCATCTCATTGAAAGAGTATGATGAAAAGACCAGTGTATAGAAAAAAACACATACATTGGTGCTACATATGAAAGCTTTCATTTTCGTTCCCCCAGAACATCCAGTTGACTATTAAATTATTCTAACCACTGCTTATGCCAAAGTGAATCTCAACACTGTTAATCATTTGAATTCAATCATTTTCACTATTTATTTCAAATCTTTATATCAGGAGTTAATCTAAGGCAAAGTATGTTTAAAAGTACCCAAGTATTGAGCAGTTGCTGTTGATAAGGGAAAAATTGAAAAAGCATTTCATTTGTTTTATTTTTTCATTGTCTGATCAGTTCTGCTCAGCTCTCGATGTTTTTGTCTGCAAATTCATTAAAGCTTTCGTGCATTCCTCTTTTTCTACTAGATCCCTCTGCAAGAAAGGCAGTTCTCATTCTTTAATTGAAGTTTTATGGTTTCAAGTCAACATTGCTCTGCTGATTAGTGAGAAGATGTCTTTAGGTGAGAGCATAATGGCCTGATTCCAAATTAGAAAATTTTAATTGTCTTCAGATAAGGCCGCTTTAATGCATAGAGTCCTGATTGCCTATTAATGATCGAATACTGTTAGTGGCTTTTTAAAAACATCCTGCTGTTTTTAAATCCCCAACTCGACCACCACCTAGTACCGCTTTCATTTACAACAGATATAAGGTCATTAAAAACAATGTTTCCTGAAATTATCGAACAAAGCCTATTGAACATCTCCTGAGGACTCAGAGAGAGCCATTACAGTCAATATAAAAGCCTGTAAAATATGAAGCAGCACAAAATTCGATAACAAGACTGCTTGTTTTGTTAAGAGCGAGTACGTGACTTCAGCCCTTAGTTATCCAATTTTGAAACCATCATGGGGGAACATGCCAGCAAAATAAAAGGAAGGGTCAATCAAAACTATTTACATTGCCATGTTACATCTTGGCTACTCTTGATATCTTTGATGATGATTTCTAGCAAGTAATCAAAATGTATATTATTACAGTGCTGACATAAAAATCTACAAACATAGGTAGCAGATAAATACTGTGCAACGATCATCAGACAGAGCAGCACCCAACCAGCGATAAAATCCATTAAAATTAGCAGCTAGAATTCTATATGAATTCTCTCCAACTATTTTATCCTTGATCAGGCTGAATACTACTCACAGGGTGGCTTTTGACCATTGTGTATTTTTTATGACTACTGCACTATGTATCAGCACAGCGCTGATGTGCACCACTCCTACAGATGAATACAGTGAGATGAGGCTGATAAACTATGGGACATTTCTTTTATCTACTGGTACATGATGTAAGTTTCCTCTTTTCCGGGTATGCATTTGTATCAAGACCAAGGCCTAAAGCTCTTTCCAGTAAAGAAAATCCTTGCAACTAAAATATTTTCCCCATGAAATAAAGTTATAAGAGGCAAGGCTTTCTATTGTTAAATCAGGTTACTGTCAAAAACACACACAAGTGTAAACTTGGTGAACCGTCTAGCTGAAAACCTACAGACCTCAGTAATGGAGCACGCCATTCTGCTGCACACCCCTCTCCCTGAGCTGTTTGATCAACCGTGTCTTTTATCTAGCTCCTACTATTCTGGCTTGGTTACCATTTTAAACAACTGCATCTATTTTCTTCTCGACTCTCCTCTGCAGTTGAAACACAAACTTTTCTGTGCACCAAATTATCTCTGGTGTCTTCTACCATTCTCTCATTTTTGAATCAAGTTAATCTGCTCTATACATCCAGAATCAAACATCAAGTTTTTTTTAAGGATTACTAATGGTCTGTCAGATTGGTGGTTTAATGTTCTAGTCGTTTTCCATTCATATGTTTTTTCATCCTGTATTGTTATCTTGAGTATTGCAGGAGGTGTGTTTGAGAGATCTGGTAAGACTGTTTGGCACATTATTGTATGAACCCAGCCAGCCATTGGGGAGTGAATTGGCAGGAGAACAATTTTTATGCTCCCTCATTATTCTGGAAGGCTTTGTAAATGGATGGAAAGTTTGAAGTAGAATGTCATTGGGAAAATATCACCTGCTGCTAAAAGCTATAAATGTGTTCGGATCATTTCAGCTTTGTAGTGAATGATTGAACAGGCTTTCTAGCTTTGAGTTTGTGCGTGTTATGTGTTTGTATTCACATACATGTGAATGTATGTGCCTCCTTTGCTCAGTGCAACATATGTTTGTCGTCTGATTGCAATATAGGACTGTTAAAAAGCAGCAACTCCATTCGTAGGGTTATCTCTTTGTTCTGCCTTTTGTCTTCAAAGCAGACTCTTCACATTTCTCTCTCTCAAAGCTGCAACTACCGCTTAAAGCTACGCACATGCACATGTGGACACGCACAGACACACACTCAGACACATGTATACACGTGCCTGAACACAACCATGTAAATCTAACAGAACAGACTATGTCTGTGATCCCTTATAGTTTCTCTAAAAGAGTGCAAGTAACTTTTATTTCACAAACGCGCAATTGTGCACACTTTTCTACATCATATATTCTCTCAGCAAGTTTGCATACTTACTTTGATGTTGCTTGTTGTTTATGTCTCCAATTGCAAGGTGTGACCCGCTTGCTCTGTTCGTTTTGTTAACATTAAAGGAAACCGTCATCCTCCCGTATGGAAACAGGTTTTCTAATTTCTGTAAAATCATGGAACTCTGATCAGTGAGTACACCTAAAGGATTAGAGGCGCAAGACAAAATAAGTAGGACTATGTGTTGATAATTGTTCCCCAAGGATTTAGGATTAGAAAAGATTGTGCATGTATATGCTTAACAACATATAACCTTGTACTAAGAAAGGAAATTCAAATATGGAGCAAGATGAAACGCGTGCATGGATTTAAAGTTCAGCTCTAAATTAAGACTGTATAAAAAAAAATATCATCCAGATTATGACACTTACTTATATTAAAAGTAACAAAAAGTTGAAAATGCAGTTAATGATTTGCATGAAATATTCTATACTATACCCTCAGGGTCTCGTGCCATTTAATGGCTAATAATTGTGGGTCTATCTGCACTTTGGAAACAGTAATAATTGAAATGCAACAACATTGAATCCTAAGGTTTTTTATCTCTGATTAATATGCAATTTAAACCACCGCATCCATGAAGGCTCATGGACATGCATATTTCATAAGAAAACTATCCACTGTTTTGCACCTGGCAACAGGTGCCTAGTTGCAAAATTGAAGTCAGGGAACAGAGGGTGGGTGCGAAACCCTAGAGTGCTGACTGCTAATGTGGTGCCATTGACCATGTGTCTTTTTTTCTGTCCATCTCTGATTACATGTCATGTAAGAGGAAACCTCCTGACACCTCCTGCTTGATATTCAGTATCTTACAAGATGGAGGCAGGGTGATTTAAAAAAAAAAAAAAAAAAGAAAGAAAGATGCTTGACTACTTGAATATAAGACGACATGCTACCGCTTGATTTACCTAGATAAATTATTTTAGCTTTCAATTTGAATCATATTTAAAATGTGCCCCTCTACCTCTCTTGTGGAAGAATGTCAGTTGGCAGCTACCGGCAGCAAGAGGGGACCTGCTGGCCATTTTTGAGAAACCTGTGTCTGGTACACTAACATCCATCATTTCTTTACTGAAAGGTTCTACACTGTATCCTCTCTGAAACTGCCACACTTTTCTACTATTTTCTAATATCTGTTCTTTTTTATAATGTTCCTTTTCCTCCTTTCCTAACATCAGAGCTGATATTCAACCAACTGTGTCATGCTTTTCTTTTCTTCCATGCTTCTGCTCTGCTTCCCTCTGGCTCCACTAACCCCTGACCCCTTCAGACTGGCAGTATGAGGGTAAGAGGGCAAACATCTGTTGTCTATTATCCTTTTTTTTATTTTATTACATTCCTATATTCCCTGTCACTATTTCCCCCTATCTCCCTCGTCTCTTCCCTGTTGAAAGACATTTAATCCTGAACTGTTCTTCACATCAGCTGCAGAGCGCATTGCCTTGCAGCACCTATTCCTCTTCACTATCATCTCCCTTCCTCCTGTCTCCTCTTCTCCACCCTCTCCATCTGCCCCATCTGGTGCTGTCTGTCAAGCTGCCATTACCTGTGTCCCGTGTGCTCGTGCCATCTAGCTGCTGTGACCTCCATCTGTGAAGCCACTCTCGTCAGTGCTCTGTTTGTGATGTTGCAACATGCTTTGACCATCCTGTTTGTCTGGTGTCAGTTTCGTACAGTCCATCCGTGTTGATGTTTGTGTGGTACCTGTCACCGATGCCAAGATGTGTCAGCGTGACAGCTCATGGCATAACAGGAAGACACTGACACATCATTTTGAGGTTTATTGCCTCAGACCAGCGAAATATTTACAATGTCGGTGATTGTATGTCAGCATTTTCTTTTGTTTGTTTATTTGTTTGTTTGTTTGTTTTTTCCAATGTGGTACTAGCATTGCTGTTGGCTATAGTCAGACATTACTGTGTATCAGTCCTTCATTCAAAATTTGATTTCAGCAAAAGTACAAAACTATTAGCTTCAAAATTTACTTAAAGTATCAAAAGTAAAATTATGCACTCTCCTTTTACGTTGTGTATTACTTTATTATAAGTACTACTTTTCTGCTGAAGGGATTGATGTGGTAGGAAATACAAAAGGAAAATTGGTCTTCAGTCATTTAAATGAAACCCCCAAAAAAGTTTGGAGGGGAACTTTCACTTTTGTGGAGCTGCTAACACCTTAAAGACATCTGAAATGGGATGAGAAGTAGACACTGTCTGTTTTTGTAGCTGTTAGCCAAAAAGTTGGAAGCAACCAATTTAATCGTAAATATTGCTTTTCATTTTATAAGCTTTATGAAAAACTTTTCCTAATGTAAAATCTTAATCTTAAAAACTCTAACTATGAAATAAATGAAGCAAAAATTAAAATATTTCCCACTAAAATTAAATGAAGTTTGAAGTAGCATAAAATGGACTCAAGTAAAGTACAAGTATCTCATTATCAATGCTCAGTACTTGAGTCATGTACCGTAAATGTAAATATAATGTACTGTTGTACATTTTAGTATCAACACTAGATCTATTTGTAATTCTTCTATTTTATTCTACCTACTATGCAGTTATTATAAGCTGCCACGAAATCCAATATACTATTGGGATTTCAAAGTAAATAACTTAAATATAGGAAGCAGGAAGTGAGCTTCCTTTCTGTTAATTTGTTTTTTTCTCTTCGTGTACGCAGAGTGTAAGCTGTCCCGGCCAGGCCCCCCTGCAACCATCGTTACCATTGACGAGGAGAGCCCAAACGGTATGTAGCAAACAGTTTCTCACCTACGCTCCTTACCTATTTCTGCTTCCACTTTATTCTATATTCCACTTAGATAAAAGCCCCTGCACTCAACTAACATGGATTACACTGCTGGGATTGTTTCTGTAATTCAGTGAGTAGGACTTTGGTAAAGCAATACATATTAACACTTCCCCAACTGGGGACTGTACAGTGCTTTAGTGGAAGAGGGGCATGTTGGTTACAACGGATGCTTTGTCAGACACAGTGAATTGTCAATTTGATCGTATTTTAAATGATAGATAAATAAATTCTAGTTGTTCTGGGTGTGTTTGTGTGATGAGTGCTCTATTCTCCCAGGGTAAAGAGGAGGTGTGTGTGTGTGTGTGTGTGTGTGTGTGTGTGTGTGTGTGTGTGTGTTTGTGTTTGTCGGGGGGGGGGCAGAATACAGATGGTGTTTGGCATACAGAGATGACATGGGGCTCCATTAATGAGTAGTCTACTCCCCACGCAGGTTGTTGTCTTGACTGTGGTATACTTGTGCTACAGCCATACAGGAATCAGCGATACATTCAGAAGGCATGTAGCACTTGAGCGGGTCAGGCGAAACTATTCTGCTCCTCCTCTCTTCTTTTCCCTCTTCATCTTTTCTGCCTTCTCACCTGCACCCACTTCTCAGCTCTCTGTAGTTTTACTCACCCTCATGACTCTTTGCTATGAGTTTTGTGTTTTTGCCATCTGCATTTTGGTAATGGGCGTGTGTGTATTTGTGAAAATGTGTGTGTCTGATAGGGAGTGCTGAGTGCTGTTTGGGGAGGAACTATATGTTCATTGAGGGAATGAGAAATGCATTCCCCTAAATGGAGCAGGTGGTTGTTTGTCTCACTCAGTTCTCCCTACAGATATTAACACTGCAGGTTAACAGAGTTTAATGAGCAGCTTTCACTGCAGATAGGATCCAGAGCTTGTTTATACAGTCTGAATACTATTTCGCAGATGCTCCACTTACCTGCTATATATGCTCTTGGCACTGCTGTGTGGGTGGTTGTGTGTCCTAGAGAGGGAAATTGTCTTTGTGCACATATGCATAGACCTTACGTGCATATTTGAATCCAAAGTGTATGATTGGGTGGCTCTATGTCAGATGAGGCCGCCATTCGTCAGTGCAATAGCTTCCAATTCAGGCTGTCACACTGTCTCCCCTGCTTCTTCCTCTCTGCGTGTGCAGCTGTGATTTGGGGTTTTGATCGATTGCCGGGGGAATGTATGAGATGGAGGTAGCCAAGCCTGCATCCCAAAGCCTCCCTTGCCCCACATGTGCTGACACTCTGTGTGTGAGGGATTTGCACTAATCTTTGTCATAAAGCACTCATTTACCTGGGATATGGGTCTCTTCTGGCTCCACCGTCCTTTTATTTATCTCTCCTTGATGAAACAGCCCAGGGCCCGTCCTCCCCATAATGGAATGTAAAACAGGCAACCCGCTGTTATTGACCAAAGCAATTATCCTTCTAAATGTGTTTCATCTCTTCTTTTCTGTCACACAGAAACCATACAAATGGCACATAATAAGATTTCATCTTTTCTGAGCATTTGCCTTTATATTCATTCATGGCAGTGAATGGGAAAGCAAACAACATAATCACCCGTCTGTCTGGCTTTGTTTGGTCGAGGTCAGAAAAGATAGACAAACAAATAAATAAATAATCCTGTTTCCCATTGCTCCTCAAAAGAACAAAATTTCACATCAGTCAGAAGAGCCAAGCAAGTATAAGGTTTCCTGGCGAAGAGGCCAAGGCACTAGGTTTTTTTTCAAGTTATTCATTCGTTCATTGTCTGGGGTGGAATTATATTTGACTCAGTTAAGACAATAAATGTTTGCTCTTACAAAGGGAAATAAGCCAATTTTATTGGTTCTAGCTTCTTTTTTTGATTTCACTTTGCTGAGTTTCATTCTTGGAGGTTTTCACTTTAGAAATACTGGTAGTCACTAGGGAATAGCAACCCAGTTGCTCAAATGAAGCGTAACATGTTTAATTTATCCAAGCTGCTGCTTCTGCAGACCCACTGACAGGTGCCAGACACAACACATAAAGTCTCACTCACTTGTGAAGTAGATCTCTATTGGCAAAACAAAGCATGTTTTCCATAGGCTTCTTTGCTTATTCAGCCTATAAGCTAAATCCAGAAGCAGTTAATCAGATTTAAGAGATTTCTATCTCACTGGATCAGCGCAGCTGGATATTGGTGAGTGGAAAGGGGCAGAGAGAGAGAGAGAGAGAGAATAGAGAATAGAGGGTGTTTTTTTCTCTCTCATTGACGGAAAGCTTCCCACAACAGTAGTGGGAAATCAGTGTGCCCATAAATGAAGATGCAGTCTCCTAGCTTTTATCTTGTCCCTGCAAATTCATGATTTGTATTAACTGTTGCCTGAAGCGTGTGAGGATCCTCTCAACCCTCTGCATATTGAGCAACCGGAAATAGGAAATCGGAAACAAGTGTTGCCGAAGGGCTTTATTAAGGAGAAGTCCGTTTAGCATTCCTTTATGTGGTGTATCTGCCAAAGTAGATTCACTCTAAATACTGCTTAATCATTGCATCCTGAGGAACGCAGAGATCCACTTGAATGAGGCAGTCAAAGTAAAAAGCTTCCATCGGATGATGATGGAAGAAGCCATATAAGTCACTAAAATACATGCCTGACCTTAAACATTAGCCCTTTGATGCAGTGAATGTTCAAAACAAGTGGTTTAATGGGTAATTGAAACTACTCACCTGTGGTAGAAAAATGCAATGCTGCCAGCTTGGCATTAGCACAGTAACTCTCCAAGCAGAAGTTAGGTATAGCCATGGGTCACTGTTTCTCTTCAGATGTGCCTGAGAATATATATTTTCATCCATTTGGGGAAAAAATTGATTGCTTTAAACAGTTTAATGTTGCTTTCTTGGGGCATGTGAGTCCATTGCAAATAAATAATAAATGGACTACACTTATATAGCGCTTTTCCAGTCATATCCACCAATCAAAGCTATCTACACTACATGTCACATTCAACCATTCATACAGCGCTTCTCTTTTTCACAGCGCTTTCTATACACATACACATTCATACTGATGATACATTCGAGGCAATTTAGGTTTCATTATCTTGCCCAAGGACACCCCCACTGTATGTCCTAAGCCACAGCCACTCAAAACTCAAGTTCAAGTTTCAACCTAAAGCTGTTGCAATATACCTGGACCTAAAGGAAATACATTTAATGGTAGTTACATTAAATGTTATGACAGGCTTTTTGATTGATTCATTAAAAGCCTCTTATTAAGGCTACAATCTTCACCAGTATTAAAGCCATGCAAAAGAAAAGTTGATTAAAAACGTCATATTCACAAGACAAGCTGTTAATATTATGACCTATTAAATAGCATGGTGCAGAATGGGGCCCAGTATCAGCTGGCATGCCTCTCTCCACAATAAAGGCATTTATTATTTGATGGTAAATTAAGTCCAGTTTCATTGCAATTTGCACAGGGTTCATATTTTTCTTATTTCTACAGATGTTTCATCAAAAAAAAAACCCTCTTTATTTAAATAAGATGGTGATGACAATTGAGACTTTATCTGAGAGCTGCACTATTAATAGGCACTCCAATGCAAAGCACTCCTCACCCTTCCATCACTTTATGCCCCTTTGTTGTCACAAGTTTTCAGACCAATAATTCAGGGGGTGGGTAGTACACTTTTTTGGGAGGAAACTATTCCCTTTGCTCGCCTCTGCCTCTTCACACTCGATTCTGAACTGCACCAAAGTCAGCCACACAAAGCTTGTCAGATAGAAAAGGAACAACTGCTCCAAAGTCTATATAAAGTCTATATAACTATATAAGACGAATAAAGTAAGACTGATAAGACTTCTGCAATGGTTCAGCTATTTTTCAATGATCTATTGTCAACTAATGTCTTTCAGCATCTCATTAGTATGTTACCTCTTTAGGCAAGGGAATCAAAAACTGGTTCCAGTTGAGACCTAGTTCCAAATTGTCTGAACCATCAGAATTGTATGCCTCCAAGCTTATTGATTCTTTTTCTGATAGTTGTGCATTTCAAAATAACAACATCAAATTCATGTGTCTATGCTGCTGGAAATAAAAGGGAGTCAAGGGCAGCACTGTCATCATCTTTCACAAAGAAAGAGGACGACAGTGCTAGTTGTAATGTCAGTAAAATGGTAATGTTAAGTGAAGGCGGACACGCCACTAGTATGCTGAAACACTTTTCCACACAACATTGGCCTAAATGCCAGGAATATAATGTATTTGACACTCTAGACACAAGTGCCACTGCTTTCCAGCCAAGCAGCACATCCATTACCAAGGGTGAATACCTGTTATAATAATAATTCTGTATGTAAAGCTACAGAAAATAACGTGGGTTACAATCTCCAAATCTCAACTGCATGAGTCTCTGCAAGGTCATCAGACACCACCCATGACCACAAATAAATTCTCAAACTGTGGAGAACACTGTAAATGAGAACAGCGGTTAAACAGTGCACCTTTTCCACACCAGAGTCACATGCATGCCTTTTTTCTTACTTTATTTCTATACTGTGTTCAGATGGTTGCACTGATGCTGATTAAAGGAACTGATAAGAACACTCCCCATACCCTGTGCTTCTAATTTTTAGACCCGAGACAAGTGGCCACAGAGCAGCCTTGACACGGCATTAGAAGATTTGACAGAGCTGAAATGATGGCAAACAGAGCAAATATAGTGTGCCAATACTAAATACCATGCAGTCTGTTTAAAGGTCTCTCATCTCATCCAGGATGACTAGCTCTCATAGAATGGTGCAGGCTGTTTTCCTGAGGAAAAATACCAGGTCCTGTGTCTGCTGGTTTGCTTCCAGCAAAGGCCTCAGAGGCAGCTCTAGGAAGGGTTAGCATGTTTAAACAATTGATGAGATGAGCCAGCCTACATGAGTGTTCTTCTCAGCCACCGTGGACTCATTAGCCTTTCTCCTTAAAGTTAATTTAATCCCTTACACTGTTTCTCTCCACGGAGCTTATCATTAGTTTGACCATACTCTTTGTTGTTTCATTCCTTTACATTAAACATGTAGTTAGTCTGTGTCAAGTATTTTCTTTATATCTGCCTCTTACTTTCTTTACATATGCACAGTGATTGGCCAGTAAACCCAGTCCCAGAACACAAGCTTGGCATCCTCTGGTACGCAACCCAAATGACAGGCACAGTCGGGTCCAAGGAAAAGACTGACAGGGTTCAGTAAACAAACTGATAGGGCCAGTGTAAAATGAATGGATTTTTTTTTACAGTCCACTGGCCACCTGATGTTGAAGCCCACCAGAATTTTTCCCGATGCTCCCGATGGCCAGTCCGACTCTCGTGCCCAAGAGCACATTGGACACTGCCAAGGTTCTAGCTTTGAAACCTAAACATAACTCTCATCACATACAAAGTGTCAATTATTTGATAATCAGACCATTCAAAATAATCACTCGAAATCAATAGGGGGAGGCATGTAGAAACAGCTTGGGTTGAACTAGGGCCGAAAGTTCTCTTTACAACCTGGAAAAGTATACAGGCTAAGAAACCAAGCTAAGTTATGTGCTCCTTCTGTCCTTCGATCAGTCTCCTCTTTTTAATCCAGCATGGCACCTACATAACAACAGTGCACAGTGCATGACCTGAGAGACTGACGTCTCTCTCACTCCTCCTTTTGTTTTTTCAAAATCTGATATAATATGCACCTAAAATGCGCAAAAAAGAAATACAAGATATCTTAAATGGGAAATAAAAGAATGATAGAACAGATAACATTAAGTATTACACTAAAGTTATTAGTGACAACGGAGGTGTCGAATCCAATTAAGTAGGTGTCATTGCTAATCCTGGAAGCCTTGGATCCCGTTCCAGCAGGTTCCAGGACACATTAAGTCCTGAGAGACTGTCCATGTATTGCTTAAATAAGAAATTGAACTTATTAGGCAAATTTTAGAATTGAAAATCCACTAGAAAAAAATTATAAGTATACTTACAAGCATGTAGCACACTGCCTTACCATGATGAATCTCCAAATACCCATAGTCCTGAACTCCACTGGTTGCAAACGATAGTGGTTGTCAGCAGGGTAGCATGTATGTAGCTTTCATTGTAGCCCCGCACAAATAGCAACGGCATAATTTGTAATTCTTTTACCTAGCAGTGTGAAAAAGTCTTGATCCCTGGCTAAAGAGAACAAAGAGGCAAAGTACACCACCATCAGCCACAAGTGAACAGAGTTAACTAACTTTTTCGCCTCCTAACCGCCTTAAGGTTTTATTGCCAAGGAAATGGCAGGATGTAGTTATTAAAATCTCACCATGAAATAATGAATACACTCAACACAAATAAGAAATATAGTCACTGAGGATACTTCTATCTGTGCCAGGACATTCACTATGGTTTTCGTACTAGTTGAATGATTGTGGTTGTGGTACATCACATATTTCTTGTGTCCACTTTCCGCAGACTTGTGCAAGTACTGCAATCTCACTTTTTATTGCGTCCACATTTAATAGCGCTGAAGCACAAAGAGACTCATTTTGATGATTGAAAAGCTTATCATTACTCTTGCCTGTTTATTATAAATGGATATATATGCACTTTCTTCTCTGATGTATGGGAAAATTCAGAAATATGGGTCCAGTGAGACTGGTTACTAGTGTCACCATTTACCTAATTGCTTTAATAGAAAGTAGTGATTCAAGACAGCCAGTATAGTGAGCTACAATCTATTTAAGATATGTTAATCTTAGACTGAAAATAACCTTTTAAATTACACTTTGAAAACTCAGTTTTACAATGCAGAGATTTTGTACTTCGTGCAAAAACAAAAATTCTAATTAACCGCATTTATTACATTTGCTTGATATTTTTACCCATCCCCTGGTTGGTGCCAGTGTGCAGGCAGTAGAGTGCTAACCCCTGACCCTGTCCTAACCTTTCCTATAGCACGTGACCCTAACCCTTGACTCCAGAGTTTGCATTGTATTTTAGAGGTGGAAGCTTTGGGATTGCATTTTCCACACCTTAAAATCACTGAACATAAAAAAACAGGCATCATTTTTTTGGGCGGTATGTCTAAAATCTGATTCTGTGCAGTTGTTAAATGAGTGGGTGGATGTTTTAAACGGCTTCATAACTAGATAAATAAATAAATAACATATTGAATAAATTTATATATTAGATATTTTCACAAGTCTGCCTTTAATTTTGCTGATCAGAACTTTGGACATTTATGTTCTGCTGTATAATTGCAATTTAGCAAGAATTAAACATTTGGGTAAATTGGGCAGCAGTTACCCAGCTTTGAATCTGTTGCTTAAACAAGACGAGCACTGTCGATGCGTGCACACGAGTTTGAGCATTTGTGTGTGTGTGTGTGTGTGTGTGTGTGTGTGTGTGTGTGTGTGTGTGTGTGTGTGTGTGTGTGTGTGTGTGTGTGTGTGTGTGTTTGTGTGTGTAGGGGAGTGTGTGAGAGACAGAGATACATGAGTGGGAACATGTTGCACTTGTTTATGAATTTTTGTAATCAGTTCTATGCAGATGTCTGATTTATGGTTGTACACAGTCTCTCACTACTGTGTGTTTCACACACACACACACACACAGGTCTCTGTTCAATTCTATGATCACGTCCAGTTACGATGATTGCTAGGTCATCAATATATAATTAGAGCCTAGCTGAAAGGCTGGGATTAGTGCACAACACCTGCTGCTTATGGATTAGAGAGGGAAATAGGAGGGCGGGACATTCAGTGAGTCTCAATTATACATTTCATACTGGACTTTGTAAATACCCCAATACAAACCTATAATAGTGTATGGTTTATCCTCCTAATAAGCCATTGTTTTTATATGACCTGAAAATGATATAACCTGATTTTGAGGCACTGAATGTCTTTGTTTTTCAAATTTAAAGTGCCCTGCAACAGCATGTACCCTCTGTCTACCTGCTCCTAATTAGATTACTAGTCGTGTTAATGCTATTATTTTTCTTTTAGAATTGGAGAACATGCTTTAGTGTTTGATGTGCAAATAAAGACAGCAATTACAGTATATTGTGGAGATAAACGGTCTGCATAATTACTTCTGCCCCTGTTGTAAATCTCTTTGTGCTAGCTATAGAAACAGGCCTTTCGTGTTATGCAGCACTGTATAATTTATTGCATGACAGTACTTGGGTTCTTCGGGGTTTTAAATATCAATGTAAAATGTCTGGGATGCAAATAATATCCAAGTTGAATTGCTTAATATAATTTAAAATGTTTACCTCTGTTTGATCAGAGAAAATCACAACATGTTAAGTTAGCAGTCTGTACTAAATTAAAAATTGCACTAAAAATGTTGTTCTCTCTCACCAGATTTTCCTTAGAAGTAGAACAGAAAGAAATGCCTTTTTTATGACTGCTGTCCCTGGTGCAAGCACACAAACCTCACTGCATTATTCAAGCTATTTTCCCAAAGAATATGTTGGGATTGTCAATTTAGATTAATGGTGTCATCATAGAGTGTCACAAAGCGTGTTTTTTACTTTAATTCACATCTTGAATCCCGGCATCCTTTAACTGCAGCATCTTCCCGTAAAGACTGCATTGATGGCATCATCAGTAGAGAGATCCCGGAGCTGCTCCACTGAAACAACGATGCCAAGTTCGTGGACACCATAATAATGCTTGGGGCAGTTTTAATGATCTTGGCATTTTCTGGCACATAACTTTTGTCTCTGCAACAAAATTAAAGTAAATCAAAGCCTCCTTGAGTCTCTGGAGTCGCATACAGCCGACCATCAACAGAAAGAACCAAGGTTTTTTGCACTGTGATGGCCCCTTGTTATAAAATATTGATTGTGCATTATATGTTATACCACAGTTTGTATGACTTATTGGTTGATTTTTGCCTCTTCAGAATATTGAAGGAAGTTGGTGATTTAATTTTCTGTTGTTGGTAAACTTCCTTCGTGTGTGTGTGTGTGTGTGTGTGTGTGTGCGTGTGTGCGTGTGTGCGTGTGTGCGTGTGTGCGTGTGTGCGCTTGCAAACATTTTCTATTTTAACCTTAATGAAACCTGCCCTTTAAGATCTATGTTTTCTTTAAGGAAATATTTCTATCAGGTTTTTAAGAAAAGTGTCCGAAAGCTGCCTGTATCATATGGTTCATTTATTGTCCACTGTCCTCTGTTTATAACATACAAAGCATTCATTGGTCAATTTCCAGCACACTGCAATAGGATTGTGGATTAGATTGAATTTGAACATACATAATAATGACTGGTCATTCATATTTCATATTAAGATGTCACGTTCAAGCAATACAAATTTGCAAACAGAATGAAGTTTGTGTGGTTCAGCAATAGAAATGTTGCTGTGGAGATCGAACCGTCCCATTGTCGGCGCCCCCACTGTCACTAACTACACTCCCTGAAGAAATATTATGCAATTTTTGGAAACACGAAAAAGCAATTTCAAGGAGAATCAGACAGGAAGGTCTACAGAATGCATTTGAGGGTTATATCCAGGATGTCAGACTGACTCAGCAGCAAAAAACCTTAAAAACCTATAGGTAGAGACTAAAGCCAGACCACAGGAGTGGTCACAATGTAGAAGTTAGACAGAAGACTATAAATTTAAGGAGCCAACACTGTTTCTGTAAAGGATGGGTTCACTGTTAAAATAATTAAAAAGCAAAGGCAGCGTGTGTACACATTCAGTATACCTTCCGCAGCTAGCATAGCATTCACACGCACTGGCACAGATTGGCAGAATTCTTGAAGATTTATAGCATGTTAAAAAGATAGGAAAATAGCATTATTGCCATTGTTTCTCCATTGAAACCACACAGTGGGTACGGATGTAGAAGATGCTGCTGGGACGTTTATACTGTTAAGGTGCTTATTTTTTTCTACAACACAGCTTAGGAGCTCCCTTTGCTGTTAGTTAGGGACAGACCATAATCACACAATCCCCTAATCAATTACAGATGAGGCAACAGTGAGAGCGACGTTTAGGCGGGCGGATACAGTGATTCGTTCTGATTGTATATGGGCATTTTCTTTATAACTGACAATGTTTACACATACACAAGATACCAGTTTGTTGGGAGAAATCAAGTTACAGCTGTATATTCAACTTTACATGCTCTCAAGTAACCTGATAAGTATAAAACCTGTGTTTGGTCAGTAATGAGATTTCTCCCACATGATGCTCTCTGCCAAATTCTTTGAATGAAGACTGGCCAAGTGTATTAGACGTACTCTATATAACACCTCAGCTTGGACAGATTTTGGACACACACCACAGTGGTTGAACAGGCCCCGTAGCGAGAGAGCACAGCTTTTATTCTTTCTTCACACAAAACACAGCTAGTGGCCAAAAAGTCAAGCTGCTTGTACCAGGTCCTCCTTTAATGTCTTACCCATTATTAGTCCCATTAATTTTTTAGGTAGTGCATTCATCTTAGACAGTGACATATTTTTCGCAGACAGAATTTATCCAAATGTTTTATAACTTGATTGAAATTCAAAAGGCACAGTTATTCCAGAAAAAAAAAATAAATAAAAAATATATATATATATATCTCAATTAATGCGATCAAGAAACACTGCCTGGGTTAAATCTATGTGTCAGAATTTTAAAAAACAAATCTCATACCTATGGCCTCCAGCAATTTTGGCTGTATTTGTGAATATTCATCGCTCGCCTCCCAAGCAAGAAACAGGAGAGATGAACACGCCCCATTGCTCATGTCAAGCCAATGTACAGTTGAATAGAGAATTACTTGAAAATGATGGCAAAGGAGTCAGTTCCAATACCTAGGACATCTTTCAAGCTAATATTCTAGAAATGCAAAAAGTCAGTCTCCCATACAATATCAGTGGTGCAGCTCCAGGCTGTAAATCAAATTGACATCACAGATGAAAAGCTTGATTCTTGAAATCTGAGCTTTGGGACTACATTTATGCGACATTAATACTCTTAACTGAGCCTGTTACAGACTTTTCAGCCTCATGCAGTGGTGCTTTATTCAGCTTTTACAATGATGCTTCAACTTCCTGATGTTCTCACAGTGTTACGTGGCCTCCTGCAGGGAGCATATAGATGAAGAGTATAATATTAAAAGCATGTCCAGTTTCACAGTAGGATTACTGTGACACAGTTTGAATTTTAAGTTAAATCAAAACCTTTACAATACTTAATGTTACCTGCTCACCTTTACTCCTTTACTAGCTAATTCTAAACACCCAGAATGCTATTTAAAGCATCAGAGCATTCTCTTTAACTCAGCTATAAAAGACATAACGAGCTATTTGTGTGCTAAAAGCTTGTCCATGTAATCGAAGATGGATCGCCATAGCAGTGTAGACAGATGCAAAGCTGTCTGATATTTAAGTATTGATTGTTCTTTAGTCTTAGATCCAGGCTGTCCATTCTCAGCAAAGCTAAGTCTCACATACCAGTTCATTCATTCATTCAGTGTAATGAATACCTTTTCTATTAGGGCAATGGTTTTATTTTATCTTATCGTATTTCATTTTTGTCAATTTAATTTATTTTTTTTTATCTGAAGATTTTAACCTGTTAAAATGGCATTAGAGGAGAAGGTGAAGGCCTTGTGGCATTATTCAGTGTTACTCACAAACAATTGAAACTGACACTATTGCATGTGATGATGTTTTGTAAAAAGTACATACTATGCAAAAGCTTCCAGAGAATAATTTTATATTGTAGGATTCTTTGTGGCAGCAGAGCTTACCAACATGGATTTTTTTTCCCCCTGTATCTGCACCGTTTATGCAAGAGAGCAGAGGAGCAATGACATGTCATTATGGTGACAGGGACATGGTTGTGGTGCATATAACCCAGTCAATGGTATATGATAGGCTTTATTGCACTGATATGCCTACATGTGCAATTTAGGTTATTATATTTACCTTGGTTTTGACTGAATGGTTTGTGAAGTTAATGTATTTTAGAATTAGAGGTGGCATTAGGATATTTTTGTAAGCTCAACAACAGCTATCCTGAAGTCCATTGGGTAGTGAACTACTTGGGAGAGAAATAACATGCGAAAATTGGCTGTACTTTTCAATGTTCTTCAGCAGACGAAGCAACAACAGCCTTGCTACTGATTTTAATGATGTAATTTTAGAATCAGTGCCGGTGGCTTAATATACTTTTCAGCATCATCTGTAAGCTCAGTGTTGTTCATCTTTTCTATCACAACACAATCTCCTGCAGCAGAACGGCGACGTTTCTGTCTTGGACATCTCTTGATTAATTTTTAACATTTAAATCATAGCAGAGATTTACATTGTAAAGACGGTATGGATCGTTTAATCATATAAGCCCCTGTTAAGGTTAGGACACACAGTGTATTTTATGAATTTACACATATTACTCAATAGGAGCTGCCTGAAACGTTCTCGCCATACTGTAGTCTAGCCCACAAAACAAAACCACATCACATCATCAAGAATTATGCAAGTCACACTGACAAAACTCGTTTACTGGACCAATTTCCTTTGACTTTTAATCAGAATAAACAGGCTGATTTCATTTCTCTTGGTGTAATACAAACTACTGTATGTGGGACATGTGGGTGGGACTCTAAAGTAAATAATGATGTGCCACATTTGTTAGTGGATTAGTTTAATTTGATTACTGTGTGACATCTGTTACCTCCCAGTTAAAGTTCTATTTTGAATTTCATGAAAGCTCAGCCTGATTCCAGCATCCTTATTTCTGTCCAGATATTAGAGTTGGGTTTTGAAATTAAAATTTACTTTTGGTTTGTTTGCAAACATATAAATTGTTGTAATTTATTACCTTGTTCAGCTGCAGCAGTTGATGTCAGTTTGTTTTAATAACACTCATACCTGTACCTATAGTTTATACACCTAGTAAAATATTTAAATTGATAGAATAGGCGTTTTTGATAAACAAGAAATGTGGATTGCTGGCACCTTCTGTCTTCATTGCTGCCAGGAGGTGCCAACAAGCTTTCGGAGGCTGAAAATACTTGTTTCACTAAAACCAACCAGCCTTAACGGCAAGTACAATGCATCACCACAGAGAAGTGTAGACACAAATCTGTGTGGGAGCAGGTAGCAGTACCCATAATTGGCAACTAGCCTAAGAGGTTCTTTTTTCCAACCTTTTGGCGATGCTGATCAATTGAAGACCAGCCTGGATCCTGCAGAGGCGTGAGACGCTGTTTTGCAAAATGTGTGCAAATTATACCTAAGTTTGTTCAATGTATGAGAGGATGTAGGCGGACATTAAAGATCCTGGTGCTGGTTGTAGTCAAATTAATGTGTGTGCTGTGTGTATGTTTATGTGTGTGAATTTATTACTTATTTAGGATTGGACAAGTATCTTTCATCCAGGCTTGATTACTACATCAGCTTGTATATTCCAGCTTTTACAAAATGCATAAAACAGAATGTACAAAACAGCTGATTAGATTAGAAAGCTTTTTTTGTTTGTTTTTTTGTTTTTTTTCTTGCACTTTCTGTCACTACAAACTGTGGCTGATTTTTCAAGTTATTCTCCAAATGTAAAAATGCCCTGAATGATGCGGCTACATCATATCCATCTCATATTGTTCAGGTGAATAGACTGAGCTGTACTCTGCATCTTCTTGATGCAGGTCATTTGGTTATCCCCAGAATAAATGGAGGTTTTGCTGGCAGTAGGGCAACTTCCAACTCATTTCCCTATCTTTGGAACATGGACTGAGCCTGGCTATACCAGTGTACTAAAAGCAAGACTAAAAACTCTGCGGTGGAATATATCAACCTTCTTCTTTCAGTATAGTGCACTGCATGTTCTGTGGGTGCCTGCTTGCATACAGTATGTGCAGACAGAGGGCTATAAAGCTGTATTTTATTTTTGTACTTTGTCTATTATATGTCATTTTAAATAGTTATTTATGACCAGTGATGTTACAGTGATGCGGCTCTATGGGTGGCAATGTTAGTCTGTCGGTCAGTCATTCATATAACTACTTTTGTCCAGGCTGAAATATCTACAACTACTGGATTCATTGCCATGAAGTTTTGTATAGCTATACATTGAGCCACGGTGATGATTCCTTATGACTTTGGTGACCATATGACTTTTCACATAGCACCACTGTGAGGTTTACATTTGACAGTTTAATTTTTCCAATACTGTGTTTGACTAAATACCTGCAAAACTATTTAAATATGCACACGATTAAAATAGCAAATGTTAATATGATAACACGCTAAACTAGGATTTAAACGTTATACTCAGTATCAGCGTTTTAGCATTGTCACTGTGAACATGTTGTGAGCATGCTGACTTTAGCTTTGGGCTCAGAGTTGTCTCAGTGGTTTGCAGCTGCATAGAGATACCAGCATGGCTGTTGACTGTTAGAGGGCATTTGAACTTGCAGTGATTAGTCAATCAATCAGTTATCAATGGACAGAAATTGTAGCTGATTGTAGATGATTTGCTGCTTTAGTTGGACATCTGAAGATTTCCCCTTAGGAACTATGAAGGTGTTTGCCATTTTCTTTGGTGTTTTGTCTTAGTAACGATTTATTGAATAAGGAATTAGCAGATTAATCGATAGTGAAAATTATCATTAGTTACAGCCCTACTGGCATTCAGACAGAAAAACAGCCCCGCAGTAAAACAGTGCAAAGGCTTTGGTGGTGGTGTGAAGACCGTTTCTAGTAACAGATCTACACTGTATTCATGTTATATTTGATGTCACTGCAGCGGCTTGACTGATGACCCTGCAATGTGTTGCAGCAAAAGTTGTGCCATGTTCAACCTTTTTGCATGACAACCCTGCATTTTATTTTTCCAGCGTCCCCTTTGTTGCATCCCCACTGTGTCAGACTGCTGACATTCAAATGATGCAGGTCTAAAGACAATCTGAACACGACCTTGGTCTTGTTTTAAAATGGAGTGTCATGCCTGTTAAGTGTATATATGTATTTTCTTGTGCAACCTTTTCAGTTATGATAATATGGGTTATTTCTGCTTTAAATTTGAAATGTCTTTCTTGGAGGTAATGTCCTCTAAATGTACTAAATCGCTCTGTTAAAGAACAGGGAGAGAGGGTTGCAGAAATATATGATTGAGTTTGCCATCACCACTGTATCGTACCATAGGGATTTTGAGATATCATTTGCAGGCAGGAAATGGTGTTTGTTTTTTGTTTTTTGTTTTTTTTTTCTCCCTCTTGATCTATCTTAGGCATGGCAAATTAGCTTTATGCCAAGATGATGGTAAAAAAAGTTGATAGTTTCACCCAGACTGAAATTAACTCAGTTCTCGAGGATGGCAGGGTGTTGATTTTATGCCCTCCATTGACAAAATAATGCTCAAGGCCCAAAATAAACTCTGTGTACATACTTATGAGTAACACCTCATGTAGTATTAAAGGGAAGTAAAAAGGAAATGCTTTAAATTTCTCCAGAGGAAACGATTGCTGCGACACTGTTTCTCAGAACATTTCTTTGAATCTCTGTTTACTCACTGTAACAGCTGTTGCTTTTTTTCCCCCTTTGTTTCTTTGACTGTTGTTTACTTTGGCAGAAATACATAAACAGACAGATGTTTTTTCATGTCAGATTATATCTAAAGTAATAAGAGGTTGTTAAGCATTTTGAATGCTGAGATGGCAGTGATATTACATCTTTCCTTGTTTGGTGGTGGCTGTAATACACACATTTTAATTTTGGCAATGTAAGCGGAGCAGAGTCCCTTGACAGCTGGTGCAAATTTGTACTGTATGTGTTCATGAGTTTCTGTGCCTGAGTAAGATGAGGAATTCACTATGTGGGCAGAGCAATCACACATGACATATCTCAGAATACCTAATTTTTTTTGCCAAACATAAAGTTCACAAGAAAGTCAAAAACTTCTATGATGGTTTTCTGTGACAAATCCCCCCTGACTAGTCCTGTAATTTGACAAGTGCTCTCACAGTTAAACTTTTAGTAATTGCTGCTTTACCACCACATGCTGTGAGTACACAGACCATTTTCATAGCTTTGAAATATCCCAGGTTTAGATCATCCACGTCCTTCTCCTCTTAGTCATGCCAGGTACCATTGCACGGTCCCCAATGAGGCACTGCACAGGTTCCACAGTCATGACTGCGCAAGACTTTGATGGTGAAAGGTGTTTTCAACTGATTTTTTTGATTTTGTTTTTAATTTTTTGTAGCTGCATCATTGTATGCTTCCCTTCTTTTATACATTTTATGTTCAATTTGGGTGTATTATATAAAAAATGCAAAAAGCTGTTGGCTGTACAAAATTTTAAGTGTTTACAATTATACATTTTCATAAGGTACTCAGTGTGACTTTTATAACTATGATAATGTTTTGATTTTCTGCTTTATCTAAGATTTGTAATTACAGTATTTGGGCTATATATCATGGCTGAATCAGTCAGACAGTCTAATACAGTAAAGATTTAAGGTTGGTCTCACACCCTAAAAATGGTCATCATCCAGGCAGGGCCATGATTTCCTCAGTCGTCCAATTCCACAGTCAAGCCGCCTGAATTGCAGAGGCTGATCTCCTTCGGTTTTTATATATTTTGGAACATCCAAAACAGGAGCTTCGGCAGGACCTCAGCCAGCAAGCTGTCAGATATGGAGCCTCTGTGGTTCGAAAGTAATCAGTAAAATCTTAAAATCATTTCTTAAATTAGTACCCAGTGAAGTGATGCCAGAATAGGGGTAATATGCTCTTCTTGTAGTGCCAGGAAAACACTTTTTACTATTTCTGACGGAAGGGGAATTATAATAATCCAGATGGGACATCACAGAGACACAAATAACTCTCCGGTCTCCAGGTTTGTTTTGGAGAGGAATGCTTAATCCTTTGAATCTTTTCCTGAGTTTAATGAAACGATTCATACTGAGATTGCTCACATTGGAATAAAGAGCTGCAGATAACAAAAGGATTTGTTATCCTGGCCAGTTATGAGGATTTCAAGATTTTTTTTTTTGACCTTGAACAGCAGCAGTAATGGATTAACTGTTGACAGCTTCGTAGACAACACGTTTTTGCTCAGTCAAAGCCCAAGTGAATCTGTGTCACCAACATAAAGGAGGAAATAAATAGTATGAATTAGAAATAGATACTAAACAGGCAGGTTGGAAATATGGAATAAGAATACACACTGCCGAGACATTCTGAAATCTGACCCACAGTGTGTAGGCCCACACTGAAACCTATAGTTAAGTGCTATGTCTGTGATGAACATCCAGTGCTGCCCAAGTCTTCTAAGCAATATAGCCACTGTACCAAACACAGCACAGAGATGAAGAACCAGCAAAGGATTTCTCACACTGGCTAATTAAAAAAATGTTTTAAATCTATCGCCTTCAGGAGGGAAGTTTCAGAAGCGTGGGAAGCTTTAAAAACCAAAGTGAAACATTTCAGACCTGGTGTTTTCATTCATAAAATCCAGCTGTCGACATGCCTCAAATCCCTCTAGAACGTTTGCCCACAAAAAAACGATCTGCGAGATTGGTCCAAAATTGATAAAGTCGGTGGGAAACTGAAAACCTTTTCAACACAGGGTGACAGCGAGTTGTGACTGAAATTGTTGCTAATTTATATCCGGCGGCTTTCCGAGGAGAGCTATCTGCAAATAATAAATGCAGCTTTTTTTCTCACAAAATAAATTGTAGCCCCCATCCTCCGAACCACCATTTTACATCTACACTCTTTTGAAAAATAAAATCTTTCAACCTTATTGGGTTTCTTAAAGATTAAATTATGTCAATTTTAAGAATTTTGTTTTAATGACAGATTCTGGAGCAGTTGTCTGGTTTGAATTCATAGTCATGAGTTAAGCGCCTGTTTTTAGCCTTCGCTGCACTCTGCCAACCTGAACCAATTATTAATTAAGATTCTGGATTAAGCTCAATAAATTTCAAACACAACACTGTGTTAATACCAATAAAACCAACTGACTTTTTTTTTCATACTCAACCTGGAGCCCTATCAGAAACAAGCCTTCGTCACTTATCTGTTGTTATCATCTATGGATATCAGAATTACCGAAATTTGGCATAAAAGTGTGCCTTCTGTGTTGTCTCTGTGGGGTTAGTCTAACACGAAGCCATGATCAGAACCAACTCTGACCAGAGATCGCTCCTGACTGGGTCACGGGCTACTAAGAAAAAGAGAGTGATTTTTTTAATTTAGTTAATGAGTACATATACAGTTCAGGGAACAGACTCAGCCATAGTCCTGACGAATGAGGAAAACGGCTTTGTTGTATGACTGAGACTGAGAGCGGAAGTAACCAGAACAGCGGGAGTATTGGCTGTCACAGCAGAAAAACTGAGCTTCAATTAACTTGAGAAAAAAGGAGGCTCTCTGAGCCCTCCCTTGTAATTTTATCAGCAGTGTAATTTACGACCCCAGCGTTTCAAAAAGATGTAGCTCACCACTCAAGTTACTAAGGCAGATATATTTATGAAAAGCTGTGTTTTAGATTAATGAACCAGCAAGTGTGTGTGTGTGTGTGTGTGTGTGTGTGTGTGTGTGGGGGGGGCATCTTTTGACTCTTAAATTAAATTCTACGAAGATCCATTTTTCAGATGAAGTTTAGCCCAAGTGAGACAGATAATTATAGGTCCTTGTGATCACAACACACAAATGCATCAAACCCTGACTGCTGCAAATAGGGAGCACAGTCATTAATACCAGCATAAAAATGCAAGAGCTTCCATCACACCTCCATGTGGGCTCCTCCTCGAGCATCTCAGAGTCCGAGTGACTCGGCAAAATAGATAAACCTGCTTTATGAAAGGATAAAGTACAAGATGTTATGGGCAGTAATTAAAAAGCCGATTAAAATACCACCCTCTTAGGTTTTACAGCTGGAAGATTGGCGAGGCATGTCAAATGCTTTTAATTCTCTCTACGGTAGTTCATTATCTATATATAGTTATGTTTAGTGGCCTGAAACCAAACTCACTTTTTGGAGAAATCATAGTGTACTTTGAAGAATCAGAAGCTTACTTTAGGCATTTCATTAATTACTTGCGAAATGTGTTGAATGGAAAGGGTGTGAATCAAAATATAAAGAAAAGAAATTCGGTAATGTAAGATTAAAAATACAAAAAACAAGAAATAATGAAGACTCAAGAACTAAGCAGAACCATCTCTGATGGTGCTTTAACTCCTAATGGATGTAAGCTTCATGTACGTCTCTTCCTTGCATAAATGTGCTGTCGCCCTCCGTTGAAGTGGAAATCACTGTCTTACCAAGCTCCCGATGACTGTAACATTTTCCTTCGCTCTTCAACTCAGAGTTGAAATGAGCTACTTATGACTTTCTGTTAACGACAATTAATGCATCGACCGGCTTTAGATTACAAATGAGGTCAGTAACATATCTATTCCGAAACTGAAGTGATGGCTTTTACTCTTTTCTGCAGGGGTTTTACCTGATGTTAGGGTTCAAACAAGCACATAAAGTGAAATTCAAATTCGCACTGAGTTGTAAACACGTTCGTTTCCCAGTATGTCTTCAAGGCGTGGATAGCATTTCTATAGCATATGGAAATCAATCATGTGATGTATCCAGGCATAGTTAGCATAGGCTCTGGGTTTTGTACGATACATTGAGCTGGATCTAATAGATGATAGTAGTCTGTATGTGTTTTTAAAAAGCCATCTGTCTCATCTTCAGACATTGTTATGATTGCTGCAGTTTCGCTCATATTTTCTGCTCATGTTGTGTCCTACAAAGATGCTTTCGATAAAAATGCTGCCTGTATTTATGATGCTCAGAAGACAGGTATTTTGTTACCAGTAGTGGTGCGTTTTTCTATCTCTCAGATGATTCATTATGTCTCTAGATATACATAGTAGATATATTTTATAAAATTTGTAAATGATTTTGTTAAGTTTGATTTCAGTTACTGAATTGGAAATACCCCAGAAAATGATGCAGTGTGCCACACCAAAAATAATGAACACAGGCGGTGAATAAATTTTTGGTGAGTCCATGAGGAGAATTAATTTTTCACAAAAATTATTCTGTTGGAGTATTTTCTAGCTGAGGTTCTGGGTCAGCCAGTGTCATCCCTTTGAATTTGATATTATCAGCAATGCTGTATTAGCACATGCGTCTCTAAATAAAATAGCACATGGCTTAAGTTACCAGCTGGACAGGTTAGAAGGAACAGTAGTTGCTAAGGCTAGTGGCTCACTTGCCTTGTGTTTACTGTTCATCTCTGTAACTAAACTGTCAGTGCATGTCTTCTTCTTAAATCAGTAATGAAGCTTCATATGCAATGTAGAGATTACATGCAGTGTTGTACAGGCTGGTCCTAACATGACCTTCGCTGTGTGAATGCTGTGGATGGCTTGAAGCAGGTATGCATAAGTGAGCTAGCAAGACAGGGGTGGGCTGCACAAACCAAATATGTTCGTTTCATGCTGTGGTTGAATCTCTGACCCTTGTAACAGTTTTCACAATGGTTAATCGGTTAATATTTGTAGTTTGCGTGCAACTATCTAATTACTTTCATTGAAACTTTTGAAACAGCAGTTTTATCAGTTTTATTTTGAGAAAGATGTACTTTTACATAAGTATGAGTTTTAATTCCTTTTTGCATCGCTGATATCAATTAAATTACCTTCGCCACTGCTCCTCCTGGATTTTTCATCTTTTTGTAGTGAAGCACCGGTTATTTCATAAATCCACTAATTTGGCCACTTAGGAGTCAAGAAATCCTTAGACTTAACAGGCTTTGGGAGCTTTGTCCCAGAGGGCTCCTGTGGCAAAGTTTAATCACTCAATGATTAAAGCTGTGGAATATAACCCAAGTGTTGGAGCCCTTAAGGATGATAATTATAAAATTTAGAGGTTTGCCTACATAAGATGTGGAATAGTCTACAGAGATCTAAAGTAGTATTCTCAAAGAACTCTCAGGCTCTTACTGAGTTGTCATTCTAGGTGTAAACTTTTTATTTTTTAAAGTTTTTTTTTTTCCTATAAGTTCAGGTAGGTCTAGAAGGACATAGAGATCTTTTATGTGAAATTTACTTTTTTTTAAATGGCCGTAGTCTCATAAAATATTATATTATCATTATATTATTATACAATTATATATATAATCTAATATTATTTGATTTCATTTATTTATTTTCCCTCTTGACTAATATGAGCTTTATCATAGCAACTTTGCTCTTTGGTATTCTTTTCAACAATAACACATTTTGTCTGTAGGCGGAAAAAGGTCTTTTGAAAAAACATTTAAAATACATTTTTGTTCCTTTGCCAAGATGATTTATTAATTAACTATTAATTAATGCTGTACTGTAAGAATAAAACAATGATAGCGAATATGCTCCTACAACAGGGCTATTTATTAAATGGAGACTGCTCTGCCTTCACAGGTACAGTTCTGGTGGAAAACATGCAGATAAATGGTCGAGCCCAGGACCCAGGCAGAACCATATCACTGACGTTGCTGGACAACTATGACCACTGGGTGATACTGGAACCGGCACGACAGAGGCTCTACCTCAACAGTACAGGGCGCGTTCTGGACAGAGATGTGAGTACTGGTCTCAGATTGTGCTCTGTGGTGAGAAATCAAGTTTATTTAAAACTTAAAGTAATGTATTTGCCATCATTTATGAATACGTAGCTTCTCTTATATGAGTTTTACTGTAATGTCACCACTGGTGTCATGGTTCGTATCTGTTTATATTGTAATGATAACCAAGTTAGTTCTTTCACATTAAGTTTCATCAGCGTGATTTAAACACGGCGGTTAGTCATCGCTAATGCAATTTCTGAGGCCAGTGGGAGGCCATTCGAATTATGAGGAATGAATAAAACCCCTTTAATGTTTCACTGATAATTTATGGAGTCATGGTTGAGAGGGTTTTTTTTTTTTTTTCATTTTTTATCAGGGTTTTTTTTCCCTTTCATAGTAGCAGTGAACAACTTTGGAAAAAAGTTTCAAAAACTTTTGAAACTTATTGTTCTCATGCTATGAAGAAGATATTAGCTGTTATAGGTGGTAGCCTGTCAGTAGGTCAGCAGTTTTCTGTAAGCTTAAGAACTTTTGATGTTAAATGCGCTTTTAAATAGCAACACTATTTTTACAATGATACTAACAGAATAATATTTTATCAGTCGTGGTGATGATTTTTCTTTTTTTTTTGCCTTTTGGCTCCTCTCACTGAAAATCAGCCAGATCAATAGAAAGTTTTATTCAGAAATTTATTTAACTGTTCTGCAGAGTTTATATCATGTTAGTATAGCAGTTTTATGGATTGAAAAATTAGAGGCTGAACATCAATATATCTGTATGCATATAAGTATCCTGGTTGTGACAACAAAAGTGTTTGGGATATGGCTTTTACATGGAACATGAGAGAGCCAGTTATAATACTTTATCTATGTATACATCAATGTATGATAGCTTCTAACTTCTTGATGTGTCTTCAATATCTCAGCCACTCATTTCTTTCCCGACTGATATACCTCAACAGCTAAGAAGGAATAAATTTTGGTTTCTGGGTTTTGGAACTATCTTTACTCAAGTGAGACTTTCCATTTATTTCATCTTGTTGGTCATCAATACATCATCATTTACCATCATATTTGTTGTTACACTGACTAAATGCCACATAACTTGATGAAGCACCTGCATGTGTGGCAGAGAAAAGCACAAGGATAAGGACTTATACAGGATTCTGCACCTAGGATATGGTGTTTACAGGTGTAACCCGTAATCCGCATGCTCCGAATACCTGATCACAACCAGGATGTTTGTGTGGATGTTAGAGCACTCACAAACAGTGAAGAGAAAAGAGGTGATTCACTGAGACAGCCTAAAATAGCGTTTTGCGAATTTGACAGATAAAGGCAATAATGCCAAAACTATCAATGCAAGACAACAGTTTACCTTAACTCTAACTAGAGTTTAATCTTACAATAAAGCTTAATCCCTACTGTAATCCCATTTCTCCTTCATTTTGATAACAAAATTGAATTTTTGGTGTTTTCCACTGTTTACCTGCAAAGAAAAGTAATTAAGATGCGATGTTGCGATGGAGTTTGTGGTCATATGTGTCAGCATAGCCTGATAATTCACCCCAATGCTAAATATACTAAGTCAATAAATAGGTACAGACAGTTGTGTCTGGGTCCGTATGTAATATGTTCAGTTCAGTTCCCCAAGGTATCCAGTAAACCTGCAGAGCATACAGATCAGGCTAAACAGTACAGTAGAGGATGTGAGCTGCAGGGGGATTAGCACTGGGTGTACTGACTGCTGTGGGAAAGGGGCTGTTTTAGAAGTGTGTGGTTGGTCATATGGACTAAAGGGGAGGGGGGGGCTGGATGTGAAGCCACTAATGTCAACACCTCAGAATTATGGGCAATTAATGGGAGAAATGACAACAGTGGAGGAGAGTCAAACCTCTGCAAGTAAAAGGGGGAGAGAGAGGCTAGCCAAGCTGCATTGCCCTGCAGAGCAAGATCATCCTCGTTTCTGAATTCAGATGATGTCTGACAAGTAGTTGTGGCAACGAGACAAGCTACTCCTGTCCAATAAACATTTGAAGGGAACATGGCGCAGGCCTCAGGGCTCTTCGATCAGACATGTTAATAATTTATTGCATGAACTATTCGAAATGCAAGATCTGACTGCACAGAGCAGCTCGAACTAAAATAACAATAGTAACAATTTGTTTACAAGAGTAATTACCAGGCATCTTAATTAATTGTATAGCAAATGTTGGTCTTGCTTTTTTAGGATTTAGGCTGGATGAATTTGAAGTCAGGATACTGTTCTTCAAGAGGCAATTTAATGTAAGTAAAATGGTTCTGACGAGAACCCTAGTCGATGAGGGTAAACGGGCGTTTTGCCAGAACTTCTCTCCCCTTTTTCTTTTTGCTTTGAGCATCATTTGTATGTATTGCTTGTTTGCTGTAGCTTGTTACTTGAAGTATTTAAAATCAATCAGGGTCAGTTGGGCTCTTGTTTTATTGTCTCTAATGAAGTACAATTTTTTTTTTTTTTTTGTTTAAAAAATCTAAGCCACTGTTGGGGGGAAGAAAAAGAAAAGGTTTTACAAAAATTTATTATGACCCAAGTCAGCTATATGCTGGGAAAAAAATCAAGTTAGAAAATATGCAGCTTCCATTGTAAAACTTAAATCACATTTCTTTATTGTCTCCCTGTCAGCCCCCCAACTACATCACCACCATTGTGGTTCAGGTCCAGTGCACCAATGAGCTGGTCGGTACTGTCATTTTGCACGAGGTACGGATAGTTGTGAGGGACAGGAATGACAACATTCCCCGCTTTCAGCAGCCACGCTACTACGTCGCAGTAAACGAGGTAAGGGAACGACTCCTGTTGTTGGTCCTACAGGATTTCTTACTCAAAACAATATGCGCAAAATGTTAATGCAGTTGTAGCATCTTTCACATTTTGCTGATTCCCCAGGTTTTTGTTGAAAAATGAGCTAATCCCAGTGGAGGCTGGTGCAGTCCATATGTTGGTTTCAGTCGATTCATCTCAGTGTGCCGGTGGACTCACCGAATCCTAAGTTGCGTTGCAACTTAGTCCACTCCATGGTCCTGGAGAGTGGAATTAAGTCACCGACAGCCTGCAGCTATTAGTTACCTTCTAGTTAATTGACTGATCAGAAGTGCTACTTCACTGTAAGATGTAACGGTCGAAATATTTTTTTCTTATCCCTCAAGTTTGTACATACAACACATACTGCATGTATTCATGCAAGCTGGCAGGTCAGGAGAGCTTACGGGAATTTCATTACAACCTGCTCAGTTATACGTATCCAGCTAGTTTACACCAGAAGTCGGCCTTTTTTCCCCCGAAACAAGCCTTGATCACCTGCAGTGAGTCATGACCATTCAGCAAATTCTCTGACTTTGCAGTCACGTGTTTTGAGATAAAAGAACAATAGATGCTGATTTCTAGGCACCTTGGACTTTTGTGTCCATTGTTCACACTTTGTGTACATTGCATGTTCAGAATTCCTGTCAGAGTGCGTTATCATAGCCATATGCTGCTGCCCCAAACGGTATTGTGAGTCAGTCTACATTACTGTCAACTTCTCCCCTGAACAAGCTCTCCTGCCCACTGCCTGGTCCTGTGGACTTTGCTTAAGGCTCTGGGGAACAGCAGTGGTTCTCTTACTTTTTGTTATTCTGTCGGCAGTGTGCATAATCCCTCAGACTGCTGTTGACTGCTACATTTTTCTTGATTTCTTCCTTTTTTTTTGATATACTAATGGGTTAAAGGGGCAACAGTGAGAGCTATATGCACAGGCTCTCTGCTGTTTGAGCTATTGACTCTTTTTCCCCACTCTCATATTTCCCTCTAGCTCACGCCAGTTGGAACGACCATTTTCACCGGCTTCTCAGGAAATAATGGCGCTACAGACATTGACGATGGGCCCAATGGACACATAGAATACAGCGTCCTTTACAACCCCAATGACCTGGTATATGGATAAGTCACGCCCTCTGCACCATTGTAAATTTCTTCAACAGTCATGAATTATTGCTCCTATTCACTTTCTTGCTCTCTCATCGCAACAATCTCTCTTTTTTAGGCTTCTAACAGAACAGTGAGTGTGGCAAACACTCTTTCGGGGCACATTATTCTGGCAGAGAGGCTAAACTATGAGGAAAGAACTCGCTACCTGGTTTTGGTCCAAGCTAATGTAAGTGAGCTTCAGAATCATGAGAAGGGATGTTTGTTCCCTTTGACGTGATACAAAAAACTAATTGACATTTCTCAATTGGCATTCAGTATACAGACGTCACTAAACCCACATTTACGTAACACTACTTAATAATTGCTCACAGTCAGCAATATTAGGCTGAGGGGATTGAATCCTCCTTACAACTTACTTCTTTTAAATTAAAATTGATTGACGCTGTCTTTGAGATGTTCTCAGGTAACCGTTTTGAGCAGCTTTTTAAATCCAAGTTGTTTTAATTATGGATCTTAGTTGAAGGGGGATGTTTTCCTTCACACTCTCATGGGGCAAAATGAGAGAGAAAATATTGCAAGAGAAGTAATCCTAATAATACCATTAAAGCAGTATGAATATAATGAAGGCATTTATATGCTTTTTCTCTGTTCCTTACCCTTAGCTATTACGCAGCAAATGTCTATTGACCAAGAGCCACCGCAAAGCCACTGGCCAAGAATATGACTTCAATTAGAGACCCAAGCTCTGAGAGGTCCCGATTTCTACACTATATTGACAGTGCTGGATGTTTCAAAACCTTATTGTGCGAGAGCTGAGAGTCTCAACATATAGAACCCCAATTTACAAAAAACATACAAAAATTATCAGGATATTATAATCATGTCCTGATCAGTGATTACTTAATCACTCACTTTAACAAAGAGTGGCCAAATATTACACATTATTTATAAAAAACGGAAACGTTACAGTGCCGCAGGACAGATAGTCATTACGCTGTCGATTCATCTTTCATTTGATTCTTTCCACCTTCTGCATGAGGCAGCAAAAGACTCAACCCTTTAGCCCAAAGAGAGGGTCCTCCGGGGAGGTTTCATTTTCCCTTGGAGGAGGACATCAGAGTAGAGAGAGAAAGAAGACATGATATTTGCTAGAACTCTGTGCTGCTTGTGTCAAGAGCTCAATTACACCGCCGATGCAAATCTTTGAAGTGCTCTGTTGCTCACTTCTCAGGGTACCACTCTGGGAAGTAACAGTAATACAAGGGGGAATCTTTCAGAATAAAAGCTGTAAAGATATGCTTTACAGCCAGCAATTATTTCCATAAGGAGAGACGGTTTAGTTGAATGTGGGGGAGTAGTGCTGTTCGATCTGATTTTGAGCAGTCTGATGTTAGACATATTGTATTCATCAGTGCATCTCTTCCAGTCAAATACGAAAACAACTAGGCGCCTTTTTACCCAAGTGCTAGCTGATAAGCTCTCTGTCAATGATTTGAATTTCTTCTGTTGCCAGACATAAATTAAAGCATGAACATTTTGCCTTTAAAAAATGTAATTTATATTGTAATAAGCAAACTGTTTGTTTGGATGTTTTATATCAAAACATGACAATCTCTTTTTAAAGTGTATATGTCTCTATCTATGTTATACACTCAATATTTTTTCTTATTGGATTAAGATAAATGAGTTTATATTTACAGCGAATATGATCTGTTGTGGTAACACCATGTTAAAAATTTCCTTAGCTGCCATTGTATTGATGCTCTCAGAGTAGAAAAATTACATTCTATAAGGAATAAAATTGAAACTGCGTGACTGAGATTACACGACCACCACCACCACCGTATTATACGCCCAACAACACCTGCTGAGATATGATTTTAACATGTTATATTGATTTTAGCTGGAGTGGTGTGGTGTCTCAATGCACAGAGCAGCAAAAGTGTCTGAAGGTTGAAAGTGAAAGCATGCGTCAATCTTCCAGGACCGAGCTCCGTACCCTCCCAACAGACGAACAGCCACCACGACTCTGACTGTGGACGTTCTGGATGGAGACGACCTGGGCCCCATGTTCCTCCCTTGTGTTCTGGTGAACAACACCCATGACTGCAACCCCCTCACCTACCGCGTCGCTATCCCTGAATTCACTGAACCGGTAAGAACCAGGCAGACAGGAAAGTGTGAACACAAGGTCATTTTAACAGAACTCCTCCTGTTAATGTTATGTGCATATTTGTATTTTCACAAATTCCGGATGTTTTAATGTTGTGTGGGTGCATGTGTGTTGTGCACATATAATTCAGATTTCTGATACATTTGTGCCACATTTGTACCTTCCTGTTAAAATGTTAAACTATGCCACACATTTAAATAGCCTAATTGTCCAGTTTCACCTGGAAGCAGAGTAAGCTTTTGCTATTTTCTCTCGGCTTGGCAGTTCCAGGGGCATTTTCTGGTCTGTTGGACTGGCAATTAGAGGTGAAGGCTGAGTTGACCTGGGATGACTAAACTGCTAAACACCACTGGAATTCTTAGAGGCAAGAATGAGAGAGATGGAAATGGTATGGCAGCTGAGAATAAGAGAAGAAGAGTGTCAGATGGCGAGACCTATTGATGCAAGAAGAGAAATTATATTAATTTATTCACTTTATCAATTTCTTTAGAAATCTATATTAGATATAATGTATATTTCTGTGCATGAAAAGATAAAGATAAGAATGAGCTGAAGTGAACTGTGCTGTGTTATTGAATTTGACTTTCCTAGACCAGACTAGTAAACAGAATAATCTCACCTCAAGTCCATTTAGCAGCCGTTGCAGGGCTTTCAATCATTTCACTTGAGCTTCATAAGCAGATGGATTGTGCTCAGATATAATGGTACTGTAAATATAAACTTCCCAGGATTCAGAGCATCTTTATGACTTCTCATTAATGTTTAGGTTGACAGTTCATTCTTCATCTTGGAAACAGCAATCTCATTCAAGGTCTACTTAGTTTCTTTTTCTGGTGCTTTCGTCCATAAACCATGGTCCTCATTAGCAGTCTAGACTTGACTGGATTGGATTGAACTGTGGTGAATTGGATTGGACTGGAGTGCCCTGGCTAGAATTTGATTGGATTTACTGACTGGGCTGGATTGGAGTCAGCAAAGTGTCCTCTTTTTTTCCTGTCATCATATATGTCACTCCTTTAGTCCAAAGAAACGATACAAGGGCTGTGAATTAGAAACTCCAAATTGTTCAAAGGTGTCAATGTACTTCTCTGTGTTTTAGCTCTTGACTCTTGAAAAGTCTTAATATTTTGTAGACGTTTTTTGTAGACATTACTTTATTGTAAGAGCATTTCAGTTTTTCACATGAGTGGAATTGCTTTGTGTGATATCAATTTAATTTATTAAGGTTAATTGTTGTAGGTTTGCAAACCAACTCATAGTTTCATTACCGCCATTAGTTCAAGCGTGAAAAAATTATAGGGTGCACAAAGCTGAGTAAACTGCTTTGAAATAGTATTTGGAAAAGACCGCATCAAGTTTGGGTTAAATGTACTGAAGTGTTACAAAAATGGAAGTAGAACTGAATGAATTAAACTGCACACAGAGATTGGATAACACAGAAGCCTGCCATAAAAACATAATGGGAGCTATATAGATATGCTGAGAAAATCCAAAGTTATAGATTGAGGGAGTGGCAAAAAAATATATAGATTTTCGGCACATGTACGTGTGTATCTGTAGTTTTGTCTAAGGGGGAGCAGCTATAGTGAGCCACAGTTGATTGTCCAGACCTTCTATTCAGTTTGCCTGTGTGGTGTATAATTTATGATGAAAGGTTTGCAGATAGATGAGTAGGACCTGGCAGCACCAGCTACACAAACCAAAGCTTTTTCATCAGTGTGAGCTCTCTCCCTGTCCTGCTGCTTGTCCCCTGATGTTACAGGGATGTTACATTTACCCTTTTCTGTATCTGTACATGCTTAGATTACTCTCAATAGAATGTCTCCCGGTTATTTTTTTTTAGTTTTTCCAAAACACTGTCTTTTTAATAACGTTTACTTCCTAATCTCTTCATTTACTTTCCTTGAACTTGGTTAACTTTTCTTTTTTTTTTTTTCTTTTAAAGAATGGCCTCCATTAGCTTTACAATTCTGCAGTCAGTTTTTGCTTATCTCTGATTTTTCTCCATTTTGCAGTGTAACCATTATGCTAACATCTGTCCATTGGGAGATTTGTCTTCTCATAATTGATGAGTGTACTGTAATTAATCACAATGGCAAGACAGGCATTATTAAGTTGATCTGTATTTATTTTTCACCCTGAGGGGATATAATGTGGGCTCTGGAGTCCCCTGGATAATGACTGCTGAAGGAGGGTATTATAGCTAATCATCATTGTGCAGAGCTAGGGGGATTTGATTTAGCGCACCTCTAGTCATTGTAAAAACGAGAGGGCTGGTTGGGGAGGGGTGCAAGGATTACTCCAGAGCTGAGGGATATAAATATACCCCCTCGGGGAGGGATTCTTCTTCCGCCGGAGAGCTGTTAGCCATGTGCCTGTCTACGCTTCTGAAGTTCGGCACAGGCTTCTTAGCATACTCACATACATTGTATCAGCCATATGGAGCCATTTTGCACGAGCAGAGGTATTCCTAAATGTGATGTGCTAGACATATTCCCACTTAGCCATATGCTGGTGCAAAAGTCTAGAGGTAGAGCTGGGTAATTACTGTTGATGATGTCTGAGTATGCATGAGCAGGAAAAGTAGCCTACAGCAACACAAACAGATTATCCTTGATGTGCAACTCTATTAATCGTATTTAGAAGGATGTTGATGAGAAATCAATTTAATAGCTCTGGCATGTTAATTTAGCACTCTAATAATTAGCCAGTCTGCTTTGGATTATAACTGCTGAGATACTGGCCTACATCAGGAATTTGGGTGATTTAATAGATATCATATATTTATTTTTTATTTTTTACAATTCCTAGTATTCAGCATTGGCAGCCTTTATTTTTTAAATACCACAATGAGTAAGACACTCTAGCCTCTACTTTTACTGAAACTGGAGAATTGACCCTTAGTTGAAATGTTGGGCAGACAAATGTGGATGCAGCTTTCTAATATTTGAAGTTTTGGTGACCAGAGGCACAAGTGCGACTCCAGCAAAGCACAGGGCAGCACAATGAAGAGAAGAGACGGAGGCAGGGGAATATTATTAGGAGGAATACAGTATCAGCAAGTGAAGCTGTGGCATCCCATTTAAAAGAAGAAAATAGTTTAATGGGCCCAGAGGAGGGTCTAGGGAAGCTTCCCTCGAGAATTAGTTTTTTATCTGGAGGAGCAGAGTTTCAACAAATGTACAAATCAAGATTATTTGATTTGAAATGTTAAAATATAGCACCCAAATTATGTTTTCCAGGGCAGATAATATCCAATTTCATCTGAATTTTCAGTGTCATCCTTCAAAGTTATTTCTGGAGATCATATCTGCACAACTATAGGATATAACCCCAGTAGAAACAGAGAAAAATGATTTGCCTCTGCTTGTCTTGCTGTGTTGCCCCTGTTTCAGAACAAACTGAATCCACTGAATGTGACCCCTCCGATCCGGGCAGTGGACATGGACAGAAACATACAGCCCCCATCAGACAGACCTGGCATTCTTTATTACATCTTGGTTGGTAGGTTCATTGCGCATCTCCACCGCTTTTACACATGCAATCTCCTTTGGTTCAGTAGATATGCCATGATTTACCTCTGAATGTTTCTGGCGTTCTTGTTTGTACCATAAAATGGACTGAATCCACAACTGTGAATGCTGTAATTCTTTTTTTACAGGTCATCCAGTCACATATCCAGAGTATTTCTCCCTGAACAGAACCACTGCAGAGCTGCGTGTTCTTCAGCCTATTAGCAGGGACTTGTATCAAAGATTCACACTCATCATCAAGGTAAACAATAAAATTTCAATTTGACTTACTTGCAAATTAATTGTGGTCAAACTCAGTGACCAGTTTTATTTTATTAAAGGTTACAGGCTATCACCTATAATCATGGCAATATTTACTGTCTGTCTTTTGATTGAACCTCAGCCCACTACGAAAAGCTTTTTGTGTATGGGTGTGAGATGCCTTAACAAAATAAGTCCAAGAGACTGCTCTGAAGAATTAAAGTAAAATGACAGTAGTCTGTCAGTACTGTTAACTCATAGACATGCATAGTACTGCAAGGCTGGTGGAAAAAACAAAAAATGCATAAATTACATTTCCTGGATGTGACGGAGACTGATTATCAGAGTTCAGCTCAATTTAGAATATTGATTGTTCTTCTGCCTCCGCCTAAGGCAGACAAGGCTGTTTCGTTGAACATCTCGATTCTGTCTTCATATTTGTAAAGAACATCAAGTTTAACTCATATCTTGATAACTTTAGCAATCACCCTTACCTGCTCCACCTAGATAACCTCAGTCCTGAAGAACATTAACCTTATCTATAGCTGTTTTTGGAGATGGGGGTGAAAAAGATGTTGTGATTTATGGACATAGCAGGAGGAATGGCTGCTGTGCTCTCATGAATCCTAATTTAGAGCCGAGTCAGTTATTGCTTCAGTGCTACTGGTGCAGAGCAGTAGTGCAGATGAACTTTTCATCCACCCATCACTAACCTCTAGACACCTCTGAGAACTGTGTAACCTGCTGTTTACCAGGGTAGCTGGCAAGCAAAGAGATGAGAGGAAGATCTGATTTCCACTACAGGAAGGGCAGATTGATCATATGAGAGTTATTTTGCATGACTTGGAGAGGATTGTGCATAGCTAGAGGAAGGGAGACAGTTCAAAGGCAGAGCAGCAAAAGATGGGTAGAGAGATGTATGTGTGGAGGAAGGTGGGAACCTTATCTACCTGAGTCATAGAGAGGCGGAGGAACCATCGCTCTAGGACTCAGAGGGGGAGGAAAGTGAGAATTAGACTTCGGTATCTGGAGAGTGCCCTGATGCAGCACAATATGAGGTCTACATAGCTAATGCTTTAGGGGATATAAAGCTAATGGTGGAATGAGCTGCAGCGTGTCAAGCACATTTTAGAAAACACATCTGTTCTACAAAAGTCATCACTGATCTTGATTGAGCCATATCCACCAAGATGAGCAGGATGAAATGAAAAAATGACAAAGGCAGGTGGAGATGGAGAGAAATAGTCTTGTGAAATAGCAAAAAGAAAGCAAAGAGATGTAGGATGACACTTTAAGGATGATGTTGTCACGACGGGAGAGTCAAGACTGAGAGATGAACAGTGACTTTTGGTTGCAGTGCATATCCTGCAGGCCTGTGTGTTGTAGCAGTGGAGCGCAGGTCATTTAGCACTGCCTCCCAGAAATGGGGACACCGCTAAAGAGCTAAATCACCTGGGAGCACTGTAATCCTACACCCCACCTTTTCTCTAACAGACAAAAATGTTTGTGTGACTGTTGAGAAAAAGAGCATCCAGGCACACACACATTGTCTGTCAATGACAGCAGTTTTTTTTTTCCCTCAGGTGTTTGAGTGAGCAGATTGCATCTATGGGTCAGCGCAGTGTGGGTGTTCTTTATTATCACACAGATAAGGGAAAAGGGTAGATGATGTTCAGGAAAGATAGTCCGGTTTAACATTGTGATGACAATAGAAACAGATTTGAACCTCAGCTGGAGTGAAATACAGCTTGATGTGCCAAAAAGTGCATAGCATGGGTCTGCAAGAAATTACAGAATTCCTTGGCCCCTGCACTTTAATATTTAACAGTAAAGCTATATTCCTCTGTGACAATCAGCATTCTGCAACACAGGCCCAGTGAAATCGGGCTAATGTGCAGAATTAGTTCCGAGTCATGGCTTAAACTGATGTCGCCTCACTCCCCTTCTCAATCTGTATTTTCAAAGCCTTAATGTTTCTGAAGCATCCCTGTGTGGGAGGCAATAGAGACATAAGTGCTTAGGAGGGGAAAGACTGCAGCAGGGATGGCAACCCTACCAGGCCACATCCATCCAGTCTGGTCCCACTGGGCTGTGGCAGTCAGACTGAGAAAGAAAAAAATTAAATTGGGGGGCGGGGGGGTTATGAATCCCATCTAATCTTTCACACTGTCTCTAGTCACTTATGACTTTTCAGACTTGAACCTTGCTTTATGGCCCCTAATCTCCTGACTAGATCCTTGCTTGTCTTGTGCCAGCTCTCAGATTTAGGTTGCCAAATAATTGTAGAATTTTAGATGCAATTTGGATTTCAAGTATGGTCTCTTGAGGTTTTTGTACAGTTTGAAACTGGGGTGATTTGTGGAACTGTGTTACCTAAGCCGTCTTGTCATCCACCAACTTTGCTGGTAAATGGGGAACGAATGTTTACGTTCTGATGATTGGCTGGTACAGTTTGGTGTGTGTTCCACTGTATATGACACACGTACAAAGTGATTTTGGATCCGGGTGAGTCGATATTTCACTTGGTCAGTGGACAACAGTGGACAACAGTCAGCTGTGTTGTACCACTTACTATATGTCCAGTCAAACTGCATGTTCTTAGTTGAAGGTATCTTTTAAGATTAACAAAGTCTATTGGTGTCATGGCGTAGCAATGGGACTATTGGAGAATATTGCTAGTTTTCTCCAGACTTGACTAATACCTGATTCAACAATTTTCACTTTACTATTTATGCCACATTGTCGTCTTTAGCAGACTGGCAAGGTGATATTCAAATGAGTTTTGCTCCATGGCTGGATGCTGCATATCTGTTTGACGGAGACGGGTATTAAAATGCTGAAAGGATGACGAAGTGTCAGCTGGGAGTGTATCATATAAGACTGTTCCATGGTTTATTCCGAAGCTTTCAGGCAAATTCGAGACACGGTACAGAAAACAAAATCATTTTAGTTTTCACAATCAGCATTGGAGAAGGACCAAACTGGAAGCAAGTGCTAGTACGCTCCTACTACACTGGTGAAGTGCATCATTTTGGCTTTGACTCAGCCAGTGGTATTTCCATTGAGCCTCCTTCAATCACTGGTTGACCATTTGATGGAATAGCAAGAGCCACTAATTAATGTCTCTCACCTACAAATGAGGATATTTGTGTTGAGTGCTCTGGTAATTACAAGGACCTAATCCTAAATGGACCCCTGATTAAATTTAGTCAGTGTAGCTTTTTTGTAATTGAAATGACACTCAGAGATATTATGCCTTTCTGCCCCTATGCGTGCGTAGGGCTTGGGGCACCATAACTCTGAGTGTGTTACCCTCATCATCCAACTCATTAATTATACATCTTAGTTAATTTCTACCAGACTGGTTTTCAGATTTATGTAGTAAATGTGGAAAGACTGTTTATTACTTTCTCTCTTTTGCCCGTTTTTTCCTTTCAAGGCTGAACAGGACAACGGTCACCCCCTCCCAGCCTTCGCTGACCTCATTATCGAAATCTTAGACGAGAACAACCAGGCACCATATTTCCAGTTCGCCACCTATCAGGGCTACGTGAGTGAGTCCTCCCCTGTGGGTACGACTATTTCCGCCAGTGCCAACCTCACTTCCCCGCTGGGAATCATCGCTCTGGACAATGACATCGAGGAGGTAGAGAGAGAAAGAGCCTTTATCGGACTATGCTCAGTGTTGCCTAAACTTGACATGTCCACCCATGCATTTATGCATGCAAACACAAAGTGCTTGTAGTGCATTGATTAAATATTGATTAAAGATCCACACTTATTCACGTGTTTTTTTTTGTGTAGTCACAGATAGTAACACGTTCATGAGTTGTTTTCCTGCTGTATTTTTTTTTCCCTTGTTGTAGCTGGCTCCTGGTGATACACCTGTAGGTAAAGGGGCTGTTTTCAGATGAAGTGACACAAACATACACAGTGTATAGGGATGTCCCAATAAATTTTTTTTGCTCCTGATCTCAGATATGATTTTTTTTTTTTTTATATTGAATATCTGCTGATACAAGGTTTAATCTAATTCTTATATTTTCCTGCATAATACAGCTGCACTGTACACGCCTACATTTGTATCAGCAAAAGATTCAATTTAAGGATTTGATGGATGTATTAAACCTGCATCACAGTTTTAATTGGTTTCTCACAATATTTGGTTTGGTGTCCTATAGTGTTTTGTATAATATCTTTGGAGAGAGAAGAGTCAATGTGGAGTTGAGGCAGGAGGATTTGTGCAAGATTTATACATCATCTCTTCATCTCCACTTTGAACAAAATGCTCCAAATGCATTTGTTTGGGGGCTTTTTGTTTTGTTTTGTTTTGTTTGAGTATCTGCAAAGTAAAGGGATAATGTCAATGCGGATGTCATTAATTGCAACTAATGTGTTTTTCCCTCTATGCTACACATTAGAAAATGATTTCAGTCTTTTGTACATATTGAAATGGCTTTGTTAGCTGCTATACCTGGAGGACAATAAGTTACAATAAACATAGGATCAGATCGGATAGGTTTTAAACAGCTGACTGATCCATTAGAAATCCTTGATCAGCTTGATACCTACTCTACAAATTGATTTGGGACATCCCTACCATCAGTGCATGCAACAAGTTGTGAAAAGTATAAACAAACAGAGCACTCATCATTGCTGGAGAGACCCTCGATAGAGAATTATCAAACTTTTAACTCACCAACGCCAAAAAAAAAGAAAAAAACTATTTGTGAGCTCTCCAGTGTGTTCAAAATTGCAGAAATTATGTTTTCTGTTACTGATAAATTTCATAAATATTAACTTAAACACTAATTACCAGGTCTCTGGTAATGATGGGTGTCGACATAGATTAATCAAACTGTTGCACTGACTTTTGTATCCTAATGGGAGTGTGTGTTTGCAGTGATTTGCTGTGCTACGTTCTCTTTCTTAAAAGCAGCTGAATGTTTTGCTGTGGGTTCCGCAGTTGCATAAGACAAAACTTATGCAATTATTCTCTTTGAATACTAACTTTACACTTTCAAAAGAACTTTTTATAGTATGAACTGACTTTTGTATAGTTGGATGAAAGGGGAGGGGTTGACACATTTGTATGACACAATTTACAAACTATGTGTTTGTTTCTGTGCATGTTTGTGTGTGTTCACCCACGACAATGTAGAACACTTCAAATTCCATTCCTGACCTGCACCTACGGAGTCAAATTTAAATGGGTGAAAACACACTGTCTCACACACACGCAGCTGAAATAAATGGCCACTACCTTTAGTTCATCTTTCAAAATATCCCTTCACTCAGTCTTTGGAGAGGATTAACAAATCAAAGTGGAGTGGAAACAGAGATAAAAAGAAATCAATAAGCCACCCAGTCCTGATGTTTACCAAACTCTCTTAAGAGGACTCATTGATGGACGTAAATCGAAGCTGACTCGCTGCAATGGACCACAATGGACTCCAGGTTTATTTGTTAACACGCAGTCTAACCACAGCAGTAATGATACATCTTTGGTATATTGCTCTTTTTCAAAAATATTTTCAAGCATATTGAGCATCTTGATACCTCAATCATAACCCATATTTTGTAACTGCTGCTTAAGGCACTCCCAGAAAGGAACAAGGGTAATAATGGGTCTATGTTGTTTTAGCAGAAGTCATTTCCTCTTTTCCTTTATTTATTGATATGGTCATGTAAAAGAAACATTGGTTTCTGGTTCCATCTTCAGCTCCTTCTCCACTGTATTCTGCAGACAGAAGCGAGACCTGACGACAGATTACTTCTTCAACTCCTTGACTTGATTAAAATGTACCGTTTGATAGCTTTTCTCAGACCAACAGCTGCAGCCTTGGAGGAAAATGATGAAACGTTCATGATGTCATGGTAACGTATTTCTTTTTGTATAACTTTCTGTTGAAAGATGAAAGACCCCATGGTGAAGATTACCCTGAATGACTACACCACAATCTTTGGCCTGACCCCAACTGGGATAATCCGCTACCTGAGGCTACTCAAACCTGTGGACCGAGAGAAGCAGATGACCTATACATTCACGGTAGGCCTCGGACAGAGTGTAGCTATTTTTAAGACAGCACCAAAGTCCCATGACCTACATCTCCCATTTTGTGTATATTAATAAAAGCCACAGGTTAGCTCTATCCTAAGAGGCACTTGCTGATACAGAGCGGACCTGACACGTCTAGAACAATATGACCTTTATCAGTGGTCAGACAGCAGTGAAGGGAAAAACGTTCTGTTCACTTGGACTTACGAAAAAATACATCCAAAAGTGAACAAAAGGCACATCAGACCACCATAGTTTTTTTTGTTTTTCAGTTAAAAAAAAAAAAGATTACAACTTTTGTTCTATCATATAAACATAATAAAATATTTGCTATATGTCTGGCAATAGCCTGTTACTAATTTTAAGCAATTTTTATTATCCCTTGGAAATTTACATTGTGTCGTAACTTAGTTCCGTTGTCACGTAGTGTTCCTCTGTTTACTTGTGTCTTCTGTATTTGCAGCATGTTCCTTTTGTAAAGATAGGAAAAAAGTGTAAACAGCTAGCCTGGCTCAGTCCAGTCCACTTACCAGCCCCTCTAAAACTAGCTCTGGGCAAGAAAGCGAATTAACATATTTTCCAAAATGCTGGAAAAAAATATAGTATACAGAGTAATCTGTACAGTCCCACAGAACTCCGTAGCTGCCTTAGAGATGTATTAGGATTCTGAAGTGGGATACTGATAGTTTTTATGATGTTTTATCTATTTACTATTTACTATTTGGTGTTTTCACAAGTCCAAGTTTCTGTTGCCTCGCTGAGGTAACTTGTTTCCTTGTAGCTGGCTTTGAGGGATAGCAGCATCTGGGGAAATACAGCAGCTCTTTCCATTGAGGGGGATTTCTTTGGATAAGAGAGCATCGGCGAATCAACAAAGAGCTCTGTGGGAATGATTCCCCTGAGAGCACAGGAGCTTCTAAACAGGGATGATTGGGTTCACTGCAGGTTCTGATATAATACTAGTTTTGGTTGGGTTGGTCAAGGTGCTTTGGACATCAGCATCAGCATTTTACGAGGATTCGATGTGCTTATTAGCGTTTGTGCGGGGTTGACCCTTTTTCTGCCGTGTATGCAAAGTTTGTCTAGTGTAGTTTTCTCCGTGGATTGGTGTATGTGGGGTTCAAATGCTGGCTCTGTGTCTTTTGTATTAGTGTTAAGAAATCTTTCAAGCTCAGGATCCATTCTGACTTCACATCATGGTCAAAGCTGACAGTGTGCCCCTACTTTGCAAGGGTATAAATTTAGATTTCCCTGGCCCCACATTAATTAACGTGAACACTTGGGTCCATCATGTAACCGCTCCAGATTTAGCCATACAAGCTTATTTCCATCTGCAGTCCCTGACAGGCTGATGGCATATAAAAAACGTTAAAAGAAAATATACTAAAGTATATAAGCATGTTAACATAGACAAAAGTGCATAGTATGCACAAATAGTAAAATAAGCAATAACCACATGGCTCATTAAAAAAAAACATATACAATAGCACATAATCACAAACAATTTGTAAAATAATAACATAGCCTCTACTCCAGATGATGACAGCATGTTCGATTGCCCAGTAACCACTGTTCTGTAGATTTGGAGAATAAGTGGACAGATGTGGTATTCCTTAGCCCCGTGGCTATTGTGTTCCCTGTTTGTGCTGGAAAATGCTGACTGGGCAAAGGTACTTTTTCTATATGCTATTTTACATACTCCTCTGGTGGTTGCTGTGGTAGATGAGTTTTGATTTAGTTAAATGAATTCATCGAGCAGAGGGAGGGCCGGACCATCAAAATTTCATGCACAAGTGAAATATCTGCAAATCTAATCATGGTTTTGTTTTTTTTTTTTCCAATTTAAGGACTCATACTTAGTTAATTTTTGTGATGATGGAATGAATTTTCCCTTTTATCCAATGTTTTCTAAGCGTGATTATACAGTATTACTACTGATTGCTGCATCAACTATCATAAAGGGGGAGACCTGCTGCACAAATAAATGCTTCAAAGACAGCTTCTGAGTTTGAAATATGAGATGTATTTATAATGACCAAACCCAAACACTCTTGTGCAAGAATTCCATTTGCATATTGATCTTAACATTTAGTAAAGTATCGCCTGTTTGCTAGTGGGTTGAGGTAGATCCTACATGTCAGTCTGTTCTTGGATCAGAGTTTGACTCATCTCTCACTCTAGACTCGTCATTCGTATCCTTATTACATTACACAAGCCGTTAACATGAACCAACAGGCCCTCCACACAGGACCTATTTTAGATACAATTTCTAAGACGTCCTTCTCAGATTGTTCTGACAGAACACGCACATAAAAAAATTTATCAATGAAAGACAAAGTGACCCATGGCCCACTCTGTGTACAAAAGTTGCACTGACATTTCAACAACTACCATTATGTCCATATCTTACATACAACTGGTTCAATACAGGAGTCGATACAGTCAGCTCAATACATGAGTCAGATATTTTCCCTCAACTCTAAAGCTGGAGCAGTTCAAACTGATCTGCAAGATAAAAAGTGACATCTTGGTGAAATAATTTTAATTGACTATATCATCAGACATTACAATTGAGTGCTTTGAATTCTTGTTGAAAGCTTGTTAACATAATATTTACCAGATAACTGCACAAAGGCTTTAAAGGTTGTGCTTTTCCTTTCACAAAGATGTTATTTCAAAGATTGTTATTGAGGGAAACCATGTCTTTCCGTCAACATTAAATTAATTTTATAATTAGTCTGCATATCCTGAATTGGAACGAGAGAGAGCGCTCGGATCCAATTTAGATAAATATCAGCCTTCAAAGATTATTAACTCTGCCAAGGAGGTTATGTTTTCACCCGTGTCTGCTTGTTGGTTTGTTTATTTGTCAGGAGGATTACACAAATAGGACTGAACTCATTTGCGCCAAACCTGGTGGAGGGATGGGGCACAGGCAAGAGAAGAACCCATTAAGTTTGGGGACGGATCCAGATAATTTACTCTGAAGTTGAATTATTTTTTTCTCAGAAGTCTTGTGTATGTTGTTTGACACTGGGCTTAGAAGGGCTATGCTCTCTAGTGCCAGTCTAGTTTGCATATGTTCTGTGCATGTGTGTGTTAGTGCAGAGACCTGTGTGAGTATTTGTACATATGTATAAGCAGGAAGGGTCTATGCGTACGGTAGTGATGATTCAGTAAATCCCAATCTGCTCTCCCCCTCGGCTACCAAAAGTTGCCAGGAGTCCTAGGCCTGGCCAGGGAACAAGAACTCTGAGAAAATACATGCTGTTGTATATGTGCAACACCTTTACTGTGAATGTTTAGCTGCTACCAAAGGAACCCTCTTGATGTATGGAATAGCTGGACAAAATTTTAATCTCCATTTCAGTGCTGAATACCCCTTTTTTTTCTTTTTTCTTTTTTTTTGGGGGGGGGAAACACCCGCCCGAACATATATTTCTTGCTGCTGCGACAGTTGTTTAGATGTCCTCTCTCCTACACTTCATTTATGGTTCTGCTTAGTCCACTTTCTTTCTCCCTTGCCAAGTTCCAAGGAGATCAGAGCTGCCAAAGACAAATAAACATGCAGTTTGCTCCGTTTGCAAACTGTCTTTTTGGCAAGCCGTATACAAGCTCTCTCTTCTCATCTCTTTAAAGTCTTTTCTAACATTAAGGGAATAAGAAATGAACATATACAAGGGCTAACTTTAAGTTTCTTTATTGTGGCGGTAGAAATATCTTGACATTTAAAATGTTTTTATCAAAGCAGAAGAAATTCTGAAAGCATAAGCTTCGGTAAAAGGAAATCAGTTTTCTGTGATCTGTTTAAACAAATGGACTCTGGTAACTTGTCTTCAGTTTCTAAAGCTGCGATATGAATTTCTCTTTTGTGTATTTACAGATGGTGGCATCGGATGGTGTTCAGCAGAGTAACCCAGTAACTGTCAACGTACTGGTCATTGATGCCAATGACAACACACCCACGTTTGCTGAGGTCTCCTACAGTGTTGAAGTCTTTACAGACATGCAGCCAGGGGACACAGTACTACAGGTAATCAATCCAACAATCGTTCCCTCGCCTTTCTCCAGCTCTTTTGGTCTCTTTGCTTTGGCACTCTGCTTTGCACCTCCGTCTTTGTCCCCATCACACAGAATCTTTCACACACACACGCACGCTCTTTCATGCTCAAAGCAAATAACCACAGCAGTCCAGAGCATTGTGTTGACAGATAAACCCCTGGAATAGTTCCCTTGGTCTCATCCGCAGTCATGACAGACAACTCAGGGAGAGTGTTTTTATCTCTCTCTTCAGTGCATAGGCCTAGGAAACCTTTTACGCAGTATATCAGCTGCCATCATGACTGCTGTGAATTTGTTTTGCTAGGCATTAATGAAGACCATTTATCAATCTTTCCCCTTGTATAAAAAGAATTGGCAAGTTTAAAAAATTGTTATTTTAGTCCAGTTTAATTCTATGTGTAGATTAGAAACATTTTCTGATTTCATTAGTGTCCTGACTTTAAAGGTCATGATTTCCTTTACTTTTTTAATGTCTTGCAAATACACATGCTAATGCTACCTAAAGCAAGTGACAGAGCACAAATACACAGGGCATGTGTAAGGACATGCACAGGCACATTTACATGCACACACTGTCTTTAAAATGTAAATCCAAAACCCAATTCTGCTACAGCTATTAATGTTGGGAGTTCCATCATTTCATTGTCTCTCATTTGGTAGTCTGAGCAGGATCCTTTCATCTTTCAGTTTATCTGTCCCCTTAGCACAGCCTCTCCAAAAGAATGTCAGATACTGAAAAGGTCAAGTTTAATCTGTCTTAAAAACCAGCCGTTTCACCTCCCCCTGAAATGAGGCCAGGGGTCACGGAGTGTCTGGAATGACCGCTTAACCGATTTTTATAAGCCGTTTATGAGAGCCGCAGGCGCCCTGAGGATGCCGCTGCTTATTTGATGCTACAGCTTTTGCTCCAACGTCAGTGGCATGAAAAAGGAGGTCTGGGTAGCTTGGATTAAAGTTTCAAGGCCTAAAAGATATGAAGCCAACTACACCATGAGAGCTCATAATTACAAGCAGTGGGATGCCCTAAATAATTGACTTGAAGGAAATGGTAGCTGCTTAATTAATTTTTACAATAGAGCATGCAAGAAATGATATATTTATATGTTATGCTTGGTTTTGTTTTGGGGTTTTTTTCATCGTAATTCCCAACAACAAACTCTGTCTGGCAGCTGTCTTTCCACAACTGTGTAATCTATTTAAAATGAGAGGTAGCACAGAATTAATTCCATCCAATCCAAACTTTATTGATCAGTAAGTCCCCAAACTGAGATCACTAGGAGTGAAGAAATTGCAGGCAGCAGAAAAATTCAGTATGTATATTTTAAGCTAAGCTATCTTAGCTCCAACCATTTGTTCCTATCCACACATGAAACAAAGGTCATGTATCCATTAGAACATAAGAGGGAACCAAAATGGATTCAAGGATGGCAAGCTGACCGAAGTCAGTCATAGCCCTCTATTAAGAAATAATTACTGCTTGAGTTTTTCTGCAAGCATGTTGCTGGCAGCTTTGCAGAACTCCCCTTGTAAAACTACAAAAACTATGTACAGATTGTATATTCATATTATTGGATAACAGGTATCTTTTTTTTTTTTGATTCCCTCTGTTCTCCCAGGTAACAGCAGCAGATGCTGATGAGGGACTGAATGGTCTGGTGACGTATGAGATACTGGCTGGTTCCCAGGGACATTTTATCATTAGTAATCACACTGGACGTATCACTGTGGCTCCTGATGTCACTTTAACTGTGGGACGATCTTACGCGCTGACTGTCAAGGCTTCTGACAATGCACCAGAGACCCAGAGAAGGTACAGTAGCCACCTGTGCGAGCTCTCTTCTCATATGGAATTGATTTGAACATTAAAAGATTTCTGCATTAGTAGAATGAGGGTTTTATTATTTCAATTTGATTAATGTGATTAGCAGTTCATTACCTTTTCATAAAGAGCCTATTTGTTTCCAAGATGTTTCTGAACTCACATATGCAGTCAGTTTCATTTTATGTGTCTCCTCAGGGTTGCAGGGGGCTGGAGCACCCAGCATGCATAGTTTTATGAGTGTTATTTAATTCAGTATTTGCTCATAGTGATTCACAAGCTCGCTTCTGAATGACACAGAAAGTCTTCTCTACACTGAATTATGGAGAAATAACATTTCTGACAATCTGTTGGGAGCCAAAAAACATATGGTCATGTTCCATCTGAGACTAAAATACTGTTATGACATGTTTCAAATATTGTCTCCTATTTTATCTCGAGATTAAAAAGCAAATATTTCATTCTGTGCAAAAGCTAACTATTTCAGATCTCAGAACAGAGTACGAGACACCGTAGTTTAGGTCGGTAGTAGGTGATCTCTTTGGTTTTAGCAAGGAAACAAAGACTGGCACAGACATATTCACTGACCTAGACTTGGAAAAAAAAAAAGCTACAGAAGGATACAGATTTGGATAATGACAGTGTGCCACACAAAATGGTTATTTTGCTGCACATGTAATTTTCAAGTATATCTGCGGATGCATCTTTTTTGTAGCAGCTCAACAAAGGATGTCTCATATAAAGAGTGAATAAAAAACGCAATCAGTTCCATTTTCATGTGTTGTGCTCTGAATAAATGTGAACCAGCAGGCTGGTTTTAAGCAAGCTGATGTACAAATCATGAAGTGAGGCTTGTATCATGGCTTGAGATTTAAAAAAATAAATAAATAAATAAAAATTCTTTATACATATGTTAACCAAATAAAAAGCCCACTTAAAAGTAATGTGTTTTTTTCATTCTCTGTAATCAAAAATTTCACACAAGAGCTTCAACATGGGATTATATATTATGACTGTTTTTCACAAGGTCCTTCAGAATGACTCAACAAGTTGTGAAGGAGAAACTGATGCCGTCAGTGGACTGATGTGTGGTTTTTGTTCTGGCAGGAGCTCCATCACTACAGTGTACATTGAAGTTTTGCCGCCCAACAACCAGAGCCCCCCACGCTTCCCTCTCCTAACCTATAGCCTGGAAGTCAGCGAGGCCATGAGGATAGGAGCTATTCTGCTCAACCTGCAGGTGAGTCACTAACCGCACACTCACAAAAGGTGTGTGCAAACAAGAAAATGTGGAATTTAATGAAGCCTTCAGTGTTATACTGCAATTCTAAACCTGATGATATTCATAGCACAGCATTAAATAATGTAGCAGTTTTAACACAATCAACACCTTATTTTTTTTCTTTTTCTCTTACATTTTTACTCTCCAGCATTAACCCTGCTCACTTTTACTCCAGTCCACCATCCTTGTTATTTAACTATCATATCTTGTAGCCTTCAGCATTAACTGTACTATATGACCTTCAAGATCCTGCTTTTTTCAACTTCTTCTGCCCTAGGCAACAGACAGAGAAAATGACCCGATCACATACCGCGTTGTGAGTGGGGATTCCCAGAAGGTCTTCAACCTCTCTGAAACGTAAGCTCACATTTTGTTTCAGTACAGTAATAGATGTATGGATGGAAAGACTGGTAAATTATTGATAAACAGCCTTTGCACCTTTTATTTAAAATGAAGATAGTAATAGATGATTGTGTAGAGTTTTCATGTTCAGCTTCTGTTTCTGTGGGTTTCCTGTCAGTGGCACGCGGTTACTGTAGGTGAGCCGGGGACTCTAAATAGTTTGTTGGTGTGAAGTTGTTTCTCAGTGTATATGCGATGTGCCTCACATCTCAACCAATGCATGCCAAGCAGTTTAAGTGGGTTTTGAAAATGAACGGATGCAAAATCCTTTGCTAGATTGTTCTCCAACATAAAAAGCCCCTGGTAAACTATTCTGCAAGGGCACAAACACTGACATTACTTTGAGAGTTTATTGAGCTTTTTGAGCAACAGAATAAAGCTCTTGTGTACAAGAGCTGGTTTATCAAAAACTTTTTTGAGCTCATGATCTGAGTGACACAATAGGACAACTCAGCCATGTAAGTCTTTGACAGGCTTTTGTGTTCTATGTTGTCCTCTCAAGTGCAAAGGCTACACATGGACCCATAGTAATACTATGTTTAGATACAGTATTTCCTTATTATGACCACAGAAGAGTCTCTTCAGACAAACCAGGCAGGGTCTGATATCATCAGTACAAAAACAGTACACTGCCAGAGGAAGTGATGATGATGAGGAATGAGAACAGCAGGGATGTGCAGTTGTGATGGTAGTGGGCAACAGTATTGCTGACTTGCCAATTATTGGTTTTGCGTGATTTATTAGCCAATATATGACTTTGTTTATGAACACTGGCGCTGGTTGTTGGCACTATCAGGAATCCCAATGAACCGAGCTGAAAAGCACACCTATTTACACTAGCTGGCTGCCGCAGCTATTTGCATCCATGATGCCAATGTTCTAGTCAAGTCAATTTTATATTTGTCAAAAATCACAAATTTGCCTGAAAGAGTTTTACAATCTGTACAGAATCGCAACACCCCATTTGTATAAGAGAAAGCATCCCCAAAACCTCCTAATGGCGAAATAAGGGAGGAAACCGCAGGAAGAGGGCATGCACTGGATATCGTATATACAGGGTAAACAGAAACAATAATGATTAAATAATATATTGGACAAGCAAAATATCAATTTTGGAAGTAAAGTGAAAATAGAGAATGAACATGTGAAGACTATGGATTCAGGAAAATATCAGGCAGCTTCCGGGTACAGACAATGACATGTTAGAGTGGCCTCGAATGTATGGAACCACTCTCTCTTTTTATTTATTATTATGACATAATACTACTTAGGTAAATGTGTATTAGAATAGAAGCTTGTTGATTTGTGATTGGTTACAATTTCTAAGACACTGACATATTGCTCAGTTTTTTGAGAATACTAGAATACCATTTCTGCTGTAACCTACTTTGTATGCCGGAAGGAAACAATAAGAGACATGAATTTTTACCAAGCTGGGGCAATTAGGTCAGAGCTACCAGAAGCTAGTAGGCAGAGCTGACTTACAACTCAGAAGAACTCTCTGAAAATATTCACAAAGAATAACATTTTATTTGATGGCTGGAGTTTGGTTTTACCCACGCCTTCTCTCCTCTTTCTCTCCTCCATCACAGCCTTTCTGCTGTCTGAGAGAAGCCTGGACATAAAAGAACAAATCCTTTCTGGAGAGGAAATGGCACATAAATATGTTACCTTACCTCTCATAATCGAAATCAGCATTTGAAAAACCCCACCCCACTCAGCCACTACTCAGGAACAAGGAAAGGGCATAAAATATTAAAGTGGTCAGTAGTTTTTTGTTTTTTTTTTTACCTTCCATTAAACAAGTAAACAAATATGGAGAGAAGAGACATGGGGAGACTGAAAATGCAGGACCCTGCCAGACACGTTTCTCACTAATTGATTAAAGCCTCTTATGTCTGCATCCCCAGACTCCCAGCTATGCAAGGACAAGCTGTGTTGCAGCACTGTATCCCTGCCTTTTGTTTACTCTTAATCTGCCCCCCAGTGTTAAAATTGTTTGTTTTATGGAGGGATATTTATTTTATGGTTTCATAGTGATACTGTAATGGCAAACAAAAATGTGGTGACACAATCAAAATACTGGGGGGCTGCAGTTGCTGGCGTTGCCTCTGTAATCTCTGAAACCAGATGCGACAGAAATCTTGCTGAAATAGATACATATAGTCTCCCTCAGTTCATTGTCTGTGTGGCAAAAATATTACAATCACATCACAAGCCCTCAGCAACCTGGGAATATAATAACTTCAAGCAGGTGCTGATATAGCACACTATGAATCAAAGAATGATTAACTGGTACGTTTGATGAGTGGGCAATATACAGAGCCCTGCTTTACGCCCTCATTTTTCAACCCTTCAAAACTCCAGTGTTGAGAATTTTTTTTTTTTTTTTTGCATTGCTGCATGTTCAGATTCAGGCTACATATGGGGCTTGTTCAACCCAGCTATTATGAATAATGAGCTCTTTCGCCTATAAGTCCCTATAAATGGGACAGGTTCCCCTGAGGGGAGTCGAAATAGTTCAGATTCACTCACCATTATGGTTTTGAGCAGGACGCACCACTGAATCAGCGGCTGAGAGTCTGTAAGCAAACCATGCACTGTACAGAGAGTATTCAATAACAGCATACTAACCTGCAGTAGCGTTATCGCAATTTAGCACATCAGAAACAAGTCCTAAGTATGTCAGGTCAGGTAGGACTGAAAATCAGTTAAGCCGTGCCACATATTTTTACAATAACTTTGAATGTTATTGTCAGAATATATGCAAGCACTAGAAATGTACTGCATGCACCTCCTGATAAGCCACTAAATATATGCTAGAAGGGCCAATATATAAGCTGATAGTAGCTTTTATCAGATGAATTTTGGTATGGGTGTATTTGTCATCTGATAAGTAAGAAATATCCAAAATTCCAATTATAGGTTTGAAGTAATTTAGAGTAATGTCTCTATCACATAGTTTGCCCACCAGAGAAAATTACAACTTGAAAAATTTCCAATTCCATACATACTGTATGTGTCAAAATTCCTTCAAATCCTGATTTAAAGGATCCTATATAGAAGGATAACAGCCACTATATAAATCTCAAATATCCATAAATAAACTCTCAAATATTAACATGAGACTGGCCTCATGTCGGATCGGCTACATCACCTTTGAAGCCAAAGCTTGTTTTTTCGTAGCATCTCAAAATAAAAAAAAAATAGTCTAGAGGCTATGCCAGGTTTTATACTTGAACTTTTTCAGTGCCTGCTTGTGGCTCTGTGTTCCAATTGGTAGTTGATTGTCTTTCTCCAGAGCGCAATTGAAACTGTAATTGAAAAAGGGTTCAGGAGAAAGTAGACTTTTTACTTTTTACCTTGAACCAGAGTCAGCTCCTAACATATACACCAACTCAAAGAAGTAGAAAATAAATCCCTGCCGTAAATTTATCTTTAATTTCCCCTTGTTGAATCAGTTAGTGGTAAGTGAGAGTTATTCAGTTCAAGTCTTTTCTATTTATTCTGAAATCTTGAAATCTGGGACTTAAGTCTTCTTTGAGTGAAAATTTAATCCATTTTTGTTTCTTAGAATGCAATTGTGGCAGGTAAGTCCACACCTCGTCTAGCCAGACTTTACCTGAGGTAAAACCTTCTTGCTATTTGGAACTAACATCCTGTACATCAACTATAACATACCGTATAGGCACACTATCTGAGCAGAATGATAGATCAGCTATTGGTTTGAGTGGGTTGGATGGCATCTAAACGGCATCATTGTCAGTCCAGACAAAACTGTATAGAGCATCATGTCTGTCTGAGAACATGTTTTCATTTGTGATGGCTGGGGAGAGGAGGCAGGATGCTATCGCAAATGATCAGTGAACCCCTCAGACCCAGCCGTTCAAGTGTGGTTCAGCACTCCAGCTGTAGTTAAGCATTAAACTCCCCAGGCCAGCAAAGTGGCATTAATCATTGTAATATTTGTCATCATCACCATCAAGATCATCATCATTAACACCGTAATTATGACAATTACCACTGTATATCTTCATTATCACATTCATATCAAAACTTCCTCTACCTTTAGCTTCATTGAGCACAGAGAGGGCTATTTTCTACTCTCACGGGTACATATAAATAATTATGAGCAGAGCAGGCAGTGAAGGATGGTTTGCTGCATTTCTGTTGTGTTTTCAGGAATCTGTGTTTGCCCCCTTGAACCACCTGACTCCATGCATATTGGATTCAAAGCGATGTATTCCCCATGAGTTGGGGCAAGTGGTTAGAAAAGTGGACAATGTTAATCGTGGTTTCAGTAATTTGCCTGTCAGATTTTAAGATGGGGCTCTGCAGTTTGATAGTATTGGGCAGGAGAGGAAAGAAGAAAGTGCCGGCCAGGTTCTGCTTGGACTGTTTGGCCACGGGAGCTTTAAATTAGAAATGTGAAGGAGCAGGGGGACAGCAGGGAAATGCGACGGGCATTAATCTAGCAGTGCACTCAGATGCATTCGTCTTTCCTTCCGTTTTTGGTTCTGGCAGAGCCCCTCCTGAGTGCAGCAGTGAAATTGTTTTATGCATGCTGTGTGTGTGCGTGTGCACGTGTGTGCGTGTGCAAATGTGTGTGTGTGTGTGCGTGTGGCTGCACTTGCACTCACGTGTCTTGTGCACCTGTGTGTGCAAACAAAGATAATTCAGCGTTTTGCTTGGGAATGTGTCCATGCTTTGTGTTTGGAATACCGGAGTGCCAAATTATTCCTTGTGAACGAGTGTGTGTGGGGGGGGGGTCTGCTGTGTCTGCTGCAGTCATTGGAAAGTAAACATGAATCTCACTGTAGTCCATGTGATTTGGGAGCAAAAGCCAGGCTACAGAGAGAGAAAGACAGAGTGGAAGCATTTAGAAGGTCCACCTGCTCTTTGCTCAAAACTCATTCTCCCCTATCAGCATCCATGTTGTATAAATCTGTCAAATGTGGAAGTAAATAAACTCTGAAGTGCAGCCTTTTTCATCACCCCCCTTTGCATTGGCACTGAAGTATGCAAAAGTGTTGAGCGAATCTCTTTACATGATTGCTCTTTCTTCATATGACGCAAACAAGAAATACATGAATGATTCTAAACAGCGCTGTGTTTTGTACTCTTCCCTTTCTAAAGTGTCTTCTCTTACCCTTTTTTTCCCACAGAATCGGCCTCCTCCTTCTGGGCAAGCCTCTGGACAGAGAGACCACTGACCAGTACCGTCTGACTGTCACAGCCTCTGACGGCAACCCAGGAGGGGTGAGGCATAACCCTCTCTATTAAACTGTTGGCCTGATGCCTCTGGGTTAAAGATCCTCAAACATTTTGAACACATTAAGATCAGAAAAGATCTTCTCCTACAAGCTTATTACCTCAGAAATTTGGCTCACTGAACCCATGTGGTTCGTTAGCCTGGACTATCCAATAGTGCTCACAGAGTTTAATACCCTGTGATATTTTTCACAGATTCATAAAATTTGTAGTTGCACTAGGAGTCAGTAGCACCACTTCTTTGTGCCAAACCAATGCAACACCAGAATAATAAAGGCTCCCTGCTCATTTAAGTCCATAAACTGATATATATGGAAATTATACTTTAATGACTTTAATAACCCATTGATAACCATAGTGGGAGTTCATCACTGAAAATGGCCTTTGAAAAAGTACTGCTGTGAATACATATGTGCCAGAAGTGTTAGAGTATTCCCCCACAGAACAGATGTGTATATTTGGGGTGATGTTCAGGTTTGTCAACCTATTAGTCACTTCCCTTTATTCAAAGTGTCTGGCTTTGCAATTAGCGAGGCAAGGGGCAATTGCTACCCTGCAATAATATTAGTCTCTTTCTTACTGGCAAGTAGCAAATGATCAGTTACATAAGCTGGCTAAGTATTAAGTTCAGTTAAAATTTACCAAGTTTGCCTGTTGCCTCATTTACATCCGACAAAAGTGTATTTTATACAATTACCTCTAGTTTCAGCGATCAAAGGAGTTTTGCTCTACAGATTTTGAGAATTTATGTGTTTTAAATGTCTTGCTCCAAAATAAGAGCAGGCACAAATTCAGTGCATTTATATAAGCTGCAAATTAGCAGAAAGATACACTGGTGCTGTATTCTGCTATTAAGGTTTCTTTATATGCAACCGCCCCTTTGTTTAAAAGATACCCAGACTTTAAGCTCCTAAAAGGGTCACGCTCCCACAATGCAACCAATAGCATCTGTTATTAGACACTCCCTGTCTAGTAAATGCCTAATTGTTTCAAAATCTACATCTCCACTACTCTACAATAAAAGTGTCCAAAGCTGAGGTAAAACTGATGACATCAGTATGACATCTCATATTTGAGAAGCGTCCTCCAGAGCTACAGAAGACATTAAACTACTGGTTTCACTTTTAAGTGTAAAATCAGTTGAATGCCGCTTTAAAAAGCTGCTGCCCACACAATGGCATTACACTAGTAGTAGACTCTCCAGTGTACAGTACATTCACAGAGCTGTCTTCGTAACTTAGTCTAGAGAAACAGCAGACACTATAACTGAAAGTGAATGCTGGCTGCTCTGTCTCCCACCGAGAGCTGATAATCATATAAACCGTCTTAATTTAATTAGACGTCACCTCGGTTGGCTCAGTTTTTGCAGCTGTCTCTGTTCCAGGCAGAGGTGAAATGTGGTCCCCTTTTTAAGATGCTGTGTGTGATAGGTAATGAACATTAGCTGATGAGCTGTCGCAGGAGTGATGTTGATTGCCCCCTTCTCACCTGTGCATGCATAAACACTTGGAACTACAGCTCCTTTTCAATCTGTTTACAGACAGCACATCATGCCGGTCAAGTGGAGTTGTATCGGAGGCATGCATGCTGCGGGTGTGTCCCTGTATTTGTGACACAGAGCTGCAGCGGGGCAAAGAGAGAGCACAGTGTAACAGTTAGAGCGTGAGGGTCAGAGGAGTTGGACAGAGAGAAAAGAGCAAATAGATAAACAGAGTGTAAGATGTGGCTTCACCTCACAGAATGAGGCAAACACAAGCTGGTGCTTGTCATCCTCAATTCTGATGGGCAGGTAGTACAAACCAACACCATTTACCTGTATTGTTGTGTGTCCACAGAGTAAATTACTGGCTGTCTCATGCAGGCTAAATGTCACCGCTAGAAAGAAATGCTGTCACAACAGGAAGGAAGTTGAATGAAGGAGTGCGGTAAACGGTTTGAAGTAGGTTAGAGGTTAGGAACTGGTTCAGGGGGACGGAGCACTATGATGAAGGCTAGAAACAGGGAAGTGATCAGAATAAGCACAGGAGGAGGGAAGAGAAAGGAGAGAGCGACAGAGAGGAGGAGAGGGACACCAGGGATTCACATGTGTAATTAGCACAGAACTTTGGTAACCATGGGAACCTGACAAAAGGAGCAAAGCAAGTCATCTATCCCCTGGTGCTACTCCTCTTTGAATATAGTCAAATCTGCACATACACACACAGACACATGCACACACAAACTTTTCTTCATTATTCTTGTTGAATTTCAGCTTTCATCTGCTTCTGCATGAAAAAAAAAAAAAAATGTGTGACCAGTCCAAAATTTATATCCTCAAGCTGTGATCATAGCTGCCAAGCAGACTCAGATTCCAAAAAGTCACCCAGGGATGATGGATAAAGCTGTGCTTCTTGCCCTCAGAGGATGGAGTACATGACTTCTAACAGCCTGATCATATCAGTACCTGCAACATGGCCTCTGGTCAGGATTGTCACTTGAAAGGCAAGGCACCATCAGCCACCTCTGGATCTTTCAGACGGTGAGGAAAGAAGATGAGACATCACAGAGCTCCATTTATTTTATGTTAAATAAATAATAACAGCTCATTATTCACACCCATGGCCATAGAGGCAGGAGTTTAGGCTTTGATTAGGACACCCATGCCATGATAAAGACGCTAATTGGCTTCAGGTCCTCTGTGATGTGAAAAATAAGTAGATCCCGTCAGCACACCGATGGCACACTGCGTCCTCTGGTGTCCTCTAGTATTAGGAGTGACAGGTCAAAAGAGGCAGGGTCTGTGATGGCGTTCAGCACGGGTTGCCATGTCAGTTTGTTCATGAAAAGACTGATTACGCATGTCTCAGAAGCTCAGAAGAAGAAAACAAAAAATGGGGAAGGGATTCCCAATGAACAGTGAGATGAAGGTGACATTAAATAGGTCATTTCCCTCGTGACAAGTGCTGCTGAATGTCTTATCTACGAGGGCAACTTCAAACAGGTGTCTTCTGGGGAAGTACTTTATCTTGCAAGGGCCAGCTCCTCCCATAATCCACCCATCCTTCTTCCCCCAAAGGAGACCATTTATACCATTATTTGCATACAGCTTTGTCCCAGAAATGAGAGATTATTCAGGTTTTTGTGTAAATGTTTATTTATAGTAGTACCATATGTGTGTGTAGTGTGTCATTGTTTGAAGGTTAAGGGTAGTACAGTGGCACACATATGCCCTGCAAATGAATGAACACCTCAAATGATGCTGGAGGGGATTTGCCTTGCTCATTGAGCTCTGAAATCAAACAAACACACATAAAAACACTGAATGTGGCGCATAAAACACACAAGTATAGATCAATGTATTGTAAACATGAGTTAAATATGGTCATAACTATGACATCCTTTGATGCCATGAAAAGTGCCAGTGTTGATGAGTTGGTTCGGTAGCTTAATTCCGCATCCTTGGCATGTTGAACTTTTGCTCTAGAAGCGCGAGCGTATAATCAAAGGAAGGATTATGTGATGGAATAATTTCATGCATTTATACCATGAGAGCCATAGCACCCAGTCTTACAGACGTGTGCAGTTTGCTAAATAGACTAAATAATAATGCCATCAGTGCATTTGTCCCAACAAGAATGCCGGTCAGTGCACTCTGAATTCTGAATAGATACATATTAAGCGCAGATACACTATGTGTTTCTGGCAATGTTAAAATTTTAAAGTTTTCTCTTAAAAGCAGAGTTGTTGTTGTGACTTTGCAAACGCAGTGGTAGTGTTGGCATTCAAATCTCACTAAAAATCAGTAAGATAGTATAAAAGTGCTTGCAGGTGTATAACTCCACGCTTTTAATAGTTTCATTATTGTTTTGTGCACAGGTTGGGGAATTGTCTTTGTTAATGTCAGTAATCATTTGTTTTCTATGTTTTAAGCGAACTAAGAGTATACAGCCAAAGTAGCCAACACACATTCGACAGAATTGACTTGATAATGGCGCTAGATGAAGAGTCAGGAGATCACCAGAGTTATTATAGTTCTGAGGTGGTTTAAAAATCTCTACCAAATTTCTCAGTGATCCTTCCAACAGTTTAAAGACAATTAAATCCTAACCACAACTGTCAACCACATGGTGGCACCAGAGGAAGTGTCAAGGGATCAACAAAAATCTGTAGGATTCATCCTCTGAGCACTGTGGATATCTGTTCCAAATTTCATGGGAATGCATCCAAATAATTGTCCAAATATCTTACCGGAAAACAGAAAATTCATCCTCATAATGGAGCTAGAGGAAAAATTTATAGCGTCACTAAAGTCAGTAGGATTCATCCTCTTGGGATCTGCATGTTTAATTAGTGTACCATAGTATGCGTAATAGGTGTAATAGTAATTTCTAAGGACAGTGTTTATTAAATTTGATCCGGTTGTGATGGTAACATCAGACAGGAAGCAGAGTAAAATACGTTTAAACCACTGCCAGCGAGCAGAACTGACTGTAGGTCTGCCTACAAAGTATTAAAGATTGATGAGGGATTGAGCAACAGTATACAGGATGATTTAAAAGTTCTAACAGATCTACCGGGCTCCCATCTACTTTCTCTGTGACATGTAAAAAGCATCACAGTGGTTTGACAAACAACTTGACATTTCAAAACACTTTCGAAAATACCTATTTCAAAACACTTATTGTTCCAAATGTTGCTGTTTTTTGGGTTGTTTTTTTTTTCTTTTGACATTTTCCCCAAACTAGGACTTTCAGTATTTATGAGTCTAATATTGCACTTTGCAGGGTTTGCCTCAATGTATTATAGCAGAAGTTGGGCTCCGTGTTTGAAGTAAACTAGAGCTTATGACCTCTGCCAAACAATTTCCTGGGGATAAACTAAACTCCTCGCTTTAATAGTTAATGATATTTGCATGTGTTTTATTTGGATGGTTGATGATCTTTTCACTAGAGACCAACACTAGAATCTTTTGTGATCTTTTATTAAATGTACAAATTTTGTTAACTGTAGTTGTGTTGGGGTTTTTTTTTTCGTTTTTTGGGGGTTTTTTGTTAACCAGTAATAGAAAAGCAGGTGATATTTTATATGCATCACGAAAACTCTAGTTCACACTCATAAAAACACAATATTCCAGTTATCTTTTATATTGTCCATCTTAGATTTGACATTCTCAAAAGTATCTCTTAAAACCATTTGTTGTCAGTGTTTTTTTCCAAAGTCAGCACAACAGTTATAAGTTGATTCCACATTTTACCCGCATGATATTGTCCAAATTTATACCTATGTTTCTGCTGCGTTTATGATGTTTGTATTTGAAGACTCTACATAAAGGAAAAATGAATAACATTGGTCTTTATGGTGTTCATTTTTTGGGGTTTTGTTTTTGTTTGTTTGTTCTTTTTTCTTTAGACCTCCACCACAACTGTGAACATAGTCGTCACTGATGTCAACGATAATGACCCTGAGTTTGACATCACCATACCCACTAATTTTACGGTGCGAGAGGAGGAGGCCGATTTGTTCATTGGACAAGTCAGGGTAAGTGTAATCATTCATAAGAACTTGATTTTGTTGCCCCTTTTGAAGTGACTAAACTGTTGTTTCAGGCATCTCGAAACGGGCCTGAAACTATCGAGTAACAGGCGTCTATTCTTCTCAGTGATGAATATCCAGATTTTTTTGGACAGGCCACAGAGCCATGACTTTACGTCAGTTTTTATTGTTGAAATTTAAAAATAACTTCACATTTACAAGCATTATCAGCTTTGTTTGGACTGATTTTGTCAACCAGAGTTGTTGACTGGCTTGGTTCAGCTCCATTGAGCTGCCAGATTTTTCTAATTACTTTTGAAGACTAATTGGCCTGATGTTTGTCAGCCGATTTATCATGGGATAATGACGTGAGACATCCAGTGTCAGTTTATACAACAGTACATGCCTACAACGTGGCAGATGATGCAGTAAAAGGCAGCAGTCTCAGATTTTTATGGCCTCTATTTCCCCTAAAGTTTCACTCTCTGAATTTTGAACCCCCCCCATTTCCTTCCAACTCACTGTTTTTGAAAGACTTTTAAAACTCTGTGCAGTTCAGACTCAAGTTTTAAAACTGTGAACTAAGAGACATCTGGAGAGATTTGCAGGAGGTTTGGGGCACTATTGCAATATCAGAGACTTTATCTTCAATTTATGGAATGAAATTTTTCTGCGTTTGGAAGTTGTCTCAGCCACTGTAGTCTGATGCAGGTTCACAATATCAGAAAAATAAAATAGATAATTATAGTCTGACATAATCAAATGATTGATTTGATAATAAAGGAATAAAATCAATCAGTGAACAAGCAGCAGATTTGGTAGTTGTTGTGTTAGTTATTGCACTGTTTGAAATACAAATGTATCTTGGACAAGACTTTACAACACTCTCTATATCTTTCCAAAATATCTTCATCTTCATTTTAGGTGATACAAAAGTGTTTCTTGCTTTAAACTTTTAGCAATTTAACGCTTCAAATAGTTTTTTTAGAGCCTTGAGAAAATCATCAAGTACATTTTGATTAGAGTGTTTGTTTCCTTGCCATTCCAATTCCTTGTCAGGTCCTTGTAGTTTCTTATGGAAAAAAGAATTGCCAAGGGTAAACAGGCTCTCTGATGACAGTCACATTTGTCAGCTTTCAGGATATATACTTTTAACATTAGGAATCCCATTAAACTTTTCAGGGGGTAGTAAAATGGACTACTGGTAAATGTTGCGAGTTTATGAACTGTGAAATAAGACAAAAGGACATGTGAAGGAAGCTTGATGTTTGCATGCAATAAAGCTACCTGCACTCTCCCTCCTAAGTGTTTCCTGAGATATGCAGCCAGCTGCTAGACTTGGGCTTAGCCCTCACCACCATCTCTCTCTCTCTCCCCCCTCTCTGTCTTACCTTGGAGGGTTTTCTCAGCTGGCACCTTGCCAACTCAAGCTGAGACTGTGCCTTTCTGACTGAAGAGAAAAGTACAATAAAGTACCTAGCTCAACACACTCCTGCTCATGCACATGCACACCAAAGAGGCAACAGCATAGCCTGTATTAGCTGTTCAAGCAGGAATAGAGGCTTTTTTCTTTTTCTTTTTTTTAAAAAAAATTTCTTATTGTATTGTCATGTTTTTGTCACATTAGAAAATTTTCTGATGGTCAACTTTTGGATACCCATCATTGTCTTATTTGTTTTGCTCCCTTTGACCAAATTCTGCAAGTTGGTAAGATATGCGTTAGAGTTGGTAAGATTGCTCACTATATCTACGTAGATGACACCCACATTTTCTTTGCTCTTACACCTAGATTTACTGTGTCAATGCATAGAGCATGTGCATAAATAGATATGAGTTCAGCTATGTAACAACGAAATAGAAATACTGTAATTCGGCCTTCTTAACAAGGCGGAAAGAAGTTATTAGTTGGTTTAATTCTTTGGGCGATAGACCAAAGAATTAAAAGTTGTCCAAAAAAAGTCCAAAAGTTGATTTAACTTGGGGCTAATAATTCAGCCAAGCTGCGGCTCACAAACCAGAGACCAAACACTAAGTTCAAAATATTTTATCAGCACCTCAGTACAACTAGTCAAAAACTTTTTATCATATAAAACAAATGGCAAGTATTAAATGCTCAGTGTCTTAATTTATGCCTTCATCTCATCTTTTGGTCTTTCCAAAAGCTGTGAATCTGCAGCCCTCCCCAATTACTGTTGCTCGAGTGCTTAAAAGAACCAGAAAAACTGAGTATATATTGGGCCTTTTCTTAAATTTTTACACTGTGTTTCACGTTATCATAGAATAGATTTTAAAGTGCTGTTTTGTGGCTTGTGGCATAAATACATGTCTGATATGCTTGAAGAATTAAAAACCCAGTAGGTCCCTTAGATCTTTTGAAAGCAGCCATCTACCAGTGCCTGGAGTCAAAACCATTGGGGTGAAACTATTTAGCTTCTGTACTGCACCAAATAACAAACTTCCTTATATTTTGTTAAATTCTAAAAACTAAAACTGAAAAAAATTCTAAAACTAAAATAAATCTTTGCCTCTTTCCTTATTCCATCAATTTATCACTTCAAGGAAACAGATCTATAACTAGATAATCCTTTAGTCTAGAATTCATTTTATCTTCATTTGACTTATTGTGTTTTAATTTTCCTTTTCGCTCATTATTTTAAATGTTTTAATGGAATTCCATTAATGTGCCATTTCAAAGCACTTTGAATTGCCTCTATTTAAAGGGGTGAAATGTAAAAGGTATATCCTAATTAAGGGAAAAAAAGACTTGGCTAAAAAATAGAATATTTCTAACATGTTAGAAGTTAAATACAGTTATCAAAGTTTAAGTCATGTGTATATAGACACAAACGTACCAAACCAGTATAATTAAATCAAAATAAATTAAATCACAACTTACTATTTTTGTGTCCACTTGCAGTATCTTCCTAGTGTCCCCTTTACAGCTTCTTTCTGGTTTGTCTCCTTGTAATCATTTCATGATGGAAAGACATTTTACTCATTTTTCATGCAAGGAACCCATTTTAAATTGCATTTTAAGAGGTCATGTTCATTGGAGAGTGAGACTTCAAAATAAGATAATACTTGGGCTGTGACATAGATATGCCATTGTTAAGTTTTTGTGTAATGGGTTGTGAAGTCTTTCTCTAAGATTGTAGTTATAGTTGCAGACAAGGTGCAAGGGAGATAGAGTCATACTCTGTAATAGCTCTGGGCTGTTGGTTTAATGAATCACCCCATTTAAGCAGTAACGACAGGTGGCATTTACATTCTGAGTGCCAATAATGATATATAATGTATATATTAGAATGCCCCTTTGTCACATTTTCACATTTTCTTAACTCTTACTTACTCTGGTTAATTCATCCGTAATGTTCACTGGATGTCAAGAAGGATATAGTCTAAAGTCTAAAGCCTGAGGTTGTAACAAAGAAGAAAGACCAATTGTTGAATGGTTCAGCTGATAACTAATATCATCTAATGTGAAAACAAATGGAGTGCATGGGAAAAGAGATACTGCTGCTCACATCTGTCAACTCCACACACTGGGCATCTCACATGACACTTGCAGACGCCATGTGTCAATGGAGAAAGAGAAAACAGGAAAAACAAAAGGTTGTGGAGCCAGAGCATAATCATTTAATGTACACTGAGTGTTTCTCTGGGTTTCATCACCCGTCCTGATAGGCTGACATACGCTCTCTATCTTCTAGCTCTCTTTATGCAGGCCTGAATAACGTCTTGTGATGTGGAAGGTTTATTTTTAAGAGCACTGTTTGCAAGTATAAGTTGGTCTTAGTGACTGAATGTTGTCCCTATCAAAACAGGAGCCTGCAGTTTTTGCTAATATGGCACGCTAAGTAAAAGTCAAGTGACAGATGAAGGAATGAATGAGATAAAGAATTAAGCTACCGTAATGTTTTTGTCTATTCAATAATTTCACATTTAAATGTCATGTATTACTGTAAAATCAGATCACATTTTTCCCTCTAGCACCTTGAATCTACCTGCAGGGAGTAATAATGCAGCCAAGCACAAAGCTTCAGGCAATTGCCAAAGGTGAAGATGGCTGCAGTGCAAATGCATTATGCCATTAAGTAGCTTAATGCTAGCCCTGTAGCATTTTGGATTATAGTAATTGGAACTGGTTCCCACCTGTTCTTATTTTACACACACTCACATGGGCTGGAGACGATTTACTCAGTTATCACAATCGACAGCACTGCTGGTTGCGCTAACAGAGCCATTTGTGCTGTGACTGACAAATCCTACACCACACAAGCACATTCTGTTTGCTCATAGTGGGGAGCCATAATCTGAGCATGCAGATGAGGGAGGACAAATGGATTAGCATTCATGTCAGACACGTGATGGAGGCATCATGTAGACTTGTTGCTAATTTGACAGGCTGTTGCACTTAATGCTATTTCTTTTATTTTCTACCGGGCAGATACATTGATAAAGTGAGTTTGATGGTTTTATGATGCAAGCATTTCTATGCCACATTTCACTGACACACACAGGAATCACTCCTCATGATTTTTCTTCTAAGGAAGCACTCGGTGTTTAATGTTATGTCTGGCAATACTGCGTCCAGGATGTAGCGAGCCATCATTGTGCCTGTAGGAAATTCAGACCAAATTTTAGGTTTCAACATTTATCATCCACAGCAAGATGAGTATGCCCTTTTTTTAAATGCATGAACACAAAAAAACACCGGACCTACACCTGCAACACGCAAAGGAGACAAATTTCTGAGGTGCTATAAATTAAAGGTCTGCGTGGGCCCATTTTCTTAAGGTTGTGCCCACCTGCTCAAGCTGCTTTTTGTGCTGCAGCCACCCTCACCCACAGGATGTTCCGCCGCTCCTACAATCGGTGTACTTAGCCTGCCCACAGTTTCACAACCAGAAGTTTGTGCCACTCAGCCTGACCAAAATATCCAAAATTCTTGGTCTTAAGATATGTTTTGAAGACTAGTGCCAAATAGTCAGAAAATAGCCGCAGACTTTGGTGATAACGATAACTTGGGGCTAATAATTCAGCCAAGCTGCGGCTCACAAACCAGAGGCTATATAGTCTGCAAAGAAGGGCAGGCTGTACAACACGACCGCCCATTTTTATCATGTCTGACAACATCAGCTGCAGGTACAGCCCCATGCAGACCTCTGTAGCTTCTCCGTTAGCGATTACAGAAATAGGCAATTCTATTATTTGATTTTATTTGCTGTGAATCACATTGCCACTCTTACAAAGCAAGGATCAGATTGAAGATGTGCTTTAGTCTGTTTTGCAAAGGCTTAATGCTGAGGTCTAACTGGCTTTGGATATCTGTCAAGCACTCCATGTACAACAAATTGAGGCCAGCTTTCATGGCCATATGTGTATCTGTATCCTTCTCCCTCTTCCACTGTTTCTCATTGGATTTTTTTTCCCTCCTCGTCCTTATTCTCTCTCTCTCAGTAACAACTGCCACATTGCTGACAGTTGTATAATGAATACACAGACACAGGTATAATATGACCTGTCATATCCACACAAAAAAAAAAATCTGGAAAGCAGGTAACTTTGGCCCCGCAGAAATCACAGTATCACAGAGTAGAGCCATGTGCCTCTCTTAAGCTCTTCATTTCTCTGACAATTTTCCTGTTTTTTTTGGGAGGGGGGTGTATTTTACGCTATTAATTTGGGATTGAGCTTTCAAGGATTTCCTTTTGATTAAATACAGTGTTTGCATGAAAAAGAGTTCTGGCCTTTTGAACTTGAGAGTGATTACTCCTCAGTCTGTGACAGACTCTCATTTCAATGTGAAGAGCAGGAAATGTGACTCAAGCACGTCAAAGTTGTTTCAGCGTGGTTACAGAGCTGTAACTTACTTGGCATTGTACTTGAAGCCTCAGTAAAATATGTAAGGCGTTAAGATAAAGCCAAGCTCTATTGGATCATGTAATGGACCACATCAACCTCACAACATCTGCTGTTTGCATAAAGGGAAATACCTCAGCCTTTTAGTTTTGCCTTGTATTGGGGAATTTTCTATTTCTCTTTATATTGATGGATGTAAACGGATTCTAAAAGGGTGTCAGTTTACTCCGGCAGCGTCAGGAGGCAAAAGGGCTTTATTAATGACTTATCATTAACGTTTCATTTAGCGAGCCCAGTAACACATGTTTTTGTCAGCATGCAAATTCTCTCAGTCCGTTGTAAGATAAATGCCCCTGCAACATTAGCCAACTATTATTCATTCATCTGATTATCCAGGCTATATTTCATGTTGCCCCCATAATCAGTTTAGATTGGCTCATATGACTTTTTTAGAGTTTTTTTGTTATAACCACTGTTTTTTGATATGCTGCTGCAATGAATTATGTTCTTTGTATCCTGCTAACTTGCTTTGGGGAATTAAATGGGGATTGTTTGAAAACTACATCAGCAAAAACTTCAACTGTCAGATGTCAGACCACCTCAACTGAAGCCAAACATTAGACTTGAGGGGGAGTATATTTATGTGGGCAAGCTGTCCACATACAAATAATCACTACTATCGTAGGGGAAATTATATTCATTAAATGTCTACACAAAGATAATCTTACATCTTCCCATAACAGAGACTTCTGATCATTTTCTATTTCCCCAGGCCACGGATCCAGATGCAGGGGCTAATGGCCAGGTGCGCTACCGGATCATGAATCATCCTGACTTGTTTACAATCAGTGCGAATGGAAGCATCTACACAAGAGTACCTCTGGATCGGGAGCTCAGGAGCCAATATGACCTGCTGGTAGAGGCCTCAGATGGGGCAGTGGATCCACGTCGGACCACCTTGACCCTGTTAGTCCAGGTCACGGATATTGATGACAACAGCCCAGCATTTTCTCAACAAACCTATGTGGTGAACGTACCTGAGAACAGCCCCGTTGGGATTACGGTTCTTCAGCTAAGCGTAAGCACTTATGTGCATATGTTTACTGCCAAAGCTTTTCTTTTTTTACCATTCCTGTATCCCTCCTGCAGCATGAGTGCTCGAAACAACTCTTGTCCTAACTGTAAATTTGATTTTTGAAATGTCAAATGCTTCCAAATTTAAATATTTACAAGGACAGAAACATACACATCCTTATATACAAAGCAGAGGGAAACATTTTTTTTCTCCTCTCATGACAGCTTTCTGGGCATGTATAGACAGAATGATACTTGAAGCTGGATGTTTTAAACTCATAACCAATCTTAGTAGAGGATCATTTACAATCTTTTTTGACAAACATCAATCTAATGCACATGTGCTGAATAGCTTTACAGTGTGGTGGAATCTGCAACGTCAATGTCATATGTTTGTACTGAGGAGAAGTATAGGGACACGCTGGGCATGCAGAGAAAACAGCGCAGAGGGGCGTGTAATTTCTAGCATATTGTGTGTGACATTTCTCAGTGAGGGATAAAGCATGAAGGGAGAGTGAGAATGGGGGGGTGGGGGGGTTAGGGTGAGGGGTGTGAGTGACAGTGGCACTGTGACACCATTAATCTCCCAGACAAGGACACCTCAGCTCTAAACGGACGTCGGTAGCTGGCAAGACACCTAAAGAGCAAAAGTGAGATAGTGAGATAGACTCTGAGAAAGGCGAGTGGCTGAGATGGGTGGAAACCAACTGCTCACACCTGAAAGTATTAGCCTGCTCAGTTGGTACACCACTGTGGTCCACGGCTCCCAGAAGACGTAACCCGCTGCCTTTGATGATCCTCTAAATATTCCTCGACTGCCACTGAGAGGTTGACATTTTTGACTCAGAGTTAAGTATCTTGTTCCTTGGGGGGGTGCATTGACTTTGCTGAGTCTCTGGCTTTTCATTTAGCACCACCAGCAGGTTAAAGCTTTCATTTATTCAGTGAAATATCTGTCTGGTTCCCATATGATGTGTTGTAGTGACTGAAGCGATACCCGACTTTTCCTTAAGCATCACCATGAGGTTGACATGTTTGTTTTGGTTTTCATGTTTACTTGACAGCTATTGAATGGAACTAGAACATCCCCTGATCTTGTATCTTGGACATCAGCTGAAAGTTTCTGTATGTCCAGTACTTTGGTTTATAACCAAATACTGGAAAGATTAGTGATATTCCCATCAGACTCAGCTGTACCCTTTAGTTTAATGCTCATATCAAATGTTCATAGGCTAACAAACTAAACTAAGATGTTTAACATTATGCCTGCTAGCATGCTGATTTGAGCACTCAGCTCATAGCACAGCTGCACTTAGGTACAGCATCACAGAGCCAGTGTGGATGTGCTTAGTCTTGTTTTGCTTATCAATGAATAATGCTTTCTGTGTGTGTGTTTGTGTGTGTGTGTGGACAGTGTATGCATACAAAAATATGTGTTCCAGTGTCTATATATTTTGTATCTACTGATGTCCTATTGCAGAAGCCTGTGCAAATTATATGTACTCTGAGAGTTTTAATTTGATTTGATGCAATAAGGACCAACTTTAGCTTCCCTTAGTGATTTAATTTAATCAGAACCTATTAATGATTAATGTAAGTAACCCCTGCAGCATTAAAATGAAACATTAAAATAGAAACATTAATATTCATTGTCCAGAGCCTTTACCCTCCAGTTTATATGTCTGTATATACATATTTATATATAAGGTCTCAATTTTGAAATTATATGTGGCTCTTTCTCTCTTTCCTTCCAAAGCACCACTTTCTCTTTACACATGTCCTGTGTTGGCTTATATGTACTCCAATTATTTTACCGAATCATCCCTCTCCTCCTCCTCCTCCTCCTCCTCGCAGGCCGTGGACTCAGACCTCTTCTCCAATATCACGTACCAGATCAAGACTGAATCAGCCAGGCAGCTGTTCTCTCTGAACCCTGTCACAGGGGAGTTAGCTGTGCTGCAGACCCTGGACTTTGAGGACCTGGCAGCTATGGGCATGGGAGCATCTTACACTTTCCAGGTGGAAGCTGTCGACCAGGCAGGGGTCATGCCCCCAGGGCAAGCTACAGTCACGGTCCGCATCACGGTAAGAGCCCCCGGATAGTCAGTCCACAGCAACCTCTCAGTCGTCTATTCTCCTTCCATCTATCCTCATCGTTCCTCAGGGTCTGGAGCACTGGCGTTGAATATGTGGTGGGTCATTAGCAGAGTTTTCCAGTCATAATAGCTTTCCTGAGCCGCAGTCCAAGAGAGGATTGGAGACATTGTACAGTAAGACACCTGCGCTGCTATTGTGATATGAAATCCACCGCTACCCCATTCAGTACAGCAGTTGAAAGAGTCTCCTTGGAAAAACATGTTTTGATATCCCGACCTGCTTCTCCTCGCAGCCTTCCCCAGCACAAAGAGAATTGATGGATAGGTGTCGCTACCTTGCACACAGAGCTATTCCAGATCCGAATGACTCATTAGCTTTTTGACAGCAATTATGTCTTTTTTTTTTTTTTTTTCAGGAGCCTTTATTACCTTTCCAACCTTTCAAGAGATTAAAAACAGAATATCAACAAAAGGATTAGACACCTTGCGTGGTGATACTGTTTGTGCGTGTATGCATGAGTGTCTGTTTGTGTTAATGGGTGCATGTTTTTGCACTGGGAGTAACTCTGTGCTCCAAAAAGTGTACATGCAAGTTGGTGACAGTCTCAGAGTCTGCAGGGTTAAGCTCTCTATATTAAACTAAATTGAGTGGGAGAAGGCGCCTTGGCTTATTTGAGTGGATTCCCTGTATGGTCTGCGAACCCTTAGATTGAGTTTGTCCTCCGATAAGGACAAGCTTTGTTGCAGTGTTCATGCTGTCACCTAGGAACGGTGTTTCATAGAATAAGGCACTACACAACCGCTGATATCAAACCATTGTCTGCTATTTGAAATGGCAGACATGAATCAGAATGAGGCTACTGGATTCACAAAGGCCTCTCAGGGGCTAGTGATGGAACTGATTCTACTTATTGGAAGTTGCTTGTGTTTGACTTCCCCTTGTACTGTTTTGTTTTTCGCTTTCATCGGATGCCTTGCAGTGATGGATTGAGTGCCCTGCATGTCTTGATCTTGCCAATGAGTCTCTCAAACTACTTCTTCTTTTCTTGAACTATATGTGCGTGCAAACATACAGTAGTACATGTATGTTTTAAACAGATAAAAAGTTTGTCAGTGTATACATCTTGTTTACAGCTTCCTTGTGAACACCTGCTGCACACAGATCAGGCTTTATTTTTCAAAGCAAGACCCGGATCATAGATTTTCTGCTAGGAAACACTAAACCTATGTATTGATCAAAGGGAGGCTGCTGTCCACCCCTGAGTTTATAGAACGCATACTGCTGCCCTTGGCTCAGTCAAAACAGTGGAAGGTAAAAGGAAAAATGAAGCGAAAGGAAGATCAGGCTCTAGCAGTTATACTATAGAGCTAAGCCATTTCTGAGAGATATGTGAATGGCTTACTGAGTTGTCATTCTCTACACACTAAAGCAAGGGTTGCACAGTTAACAAGATTTCATTTCTTTGCAGTCTCAGGATATGGCACCACCTCCCCTGTGCATTATTCACAGGGAGGTGGTGATTAAAAGCAGTGGCGATTTTGAGTTGCTGTGGGAGCCGTACATCACTGACTCGCAGCAAAACTTTCTTCGCCTGGCGCGGGGGGGTCTTGTGTAGATATGTAACGTGTAAATGTAAAGGTGATTAATGGTGAATAGATTGACTCAAGAATAAGAGGAAAAAAACACTGTATTGGTTTAATTCACACAACGTAATTTTTAGTTTTTTAATCCTCATAAAAACGGTATTTTGTATGCTCACATTTCCATTGACTAATTTTACATTTTGAAGCCCTGTAATTGTAGAATATGGAGGGATTCTTTTCAGCTCTAGTGGTATGATTATAGTTGATTCCTATGTTTATATGTGATTACAAGTACAAAGACAAAGCCTGGAGCACGGTGAATTATCGCAGTGGCAAAATTTGTCTGAATCCACAAGAACTTGCTGGAAGGGTTAAATGAGATCAAATAAAGCAGCAGCTGCACAATCTTCACTGCTACAATATTACTGTTTTAGCATGCAGACAGCATCTGCAAAAGTAGTGCTTTAATATACTGATGAATTAATTTGACCTTTTTAAATTCCAAATCGTATCTGTCTCCAAAGAGGGATGTGTCATACCTTTCATATATTACCTGTTACAAGAACTTAACTGAACATTTTGCACTGTATTGGCCCAGCGATGTTTTACACTGGAAAATAACTGCAATGCCACGGTTCCAGGCATCACCACTACATAACTAGTAAACCTACATTAATTGCATCTCTCTTTGTTTTTTAGGACATGAATGACTTCTCTCCTGTCTTTAGCCAAGACCTGTATGAGGGCATGGTGGCACCCAACGCAGAGAAAGGAACAGTCATCACAACTGTTTTTGCTGAGGACCAGGACCCACCTGTGAGTATAATCAAATACATCCAACAGATTTCTATTTAAAATATGCACTTTATACAACACTGCTGGTCAAATTTCAAAGTGCATGAAGCTTGATGACTTCATCTGTGTCTTTAATAAAGGTAGCGAAGATGAAAGCCTTGCTGGATGATTTTTTTTCACCTTCTCAATTCATTTTTCTTGCAGAACATCAGCCAAATTATCAGTCAAATTTCAACCAATGCATTTTAAAGATGTTTTCAAGACTTCGATGCTCTCATTAGAGCTGTGTATATTTTCACTCCGCACCAGTAGTTCTAATTGTGAGAGGACTTGTTTAGCATATTCACTCGGATGACTCATCTGCCAGTTGCCTCAGACGGCGTCATGTTTCCCTCAGACTCCTTTTGCTCACAATATCTGAGCAGGTTCTCCTGGGACTGGAGCTATGAAGATTTTTTTTTTTTTTTAGAGTTTGCAAACCAAGGAACAAAATTAGACCATGTAGAGGAGAACTAGTGACACTCTGTTGGGACTAGAAATGGTTTGACTAAGAGGAGGCAATACAGGACCAGTGAACAACATTTATTAAGATGTAGTAGTATGAATGTTCCATGTTATTCAATTCAGCTGAGGCTTTTTTTATGGGCAGGGCCACATACCTTAAAATTTTATTACACGTAGCCAGTCAGCAGTCTCCTTGCCCATGCCCTCTCTTTCTTTTTGGTTGTGATACAGAGTTTATTTTCCGCTTTGCAGGAACTCCACCAAATCAGCCTTTTCTGTTACAACACACCGTCTTTTTTATATTTATTTTTAAGTTTAAACTGTGGAAAAGGGAGTAGGAATTCCCCAGTGACCTCCCTGCCTTGCCCCTAAAAGCTTCCAGCTCTGAACAAGTTTTTCCGGAAAGTCATGTATGACTGCACACAGTGCCTGTTATTATTGGCCCTCCTGCTGTTGGGATTCTGATGGAGCTGGGTGAGCTTGTGCACTCTCTACAGCTCATAAACACTTAGGGATATGGATGCCCGTCAGTCCCAGCTGTGGGTGGTAGAATGTCTTCAGAGCACCACAGTGACTGCAGCATATCTCACTTTCCCTTTCAGAGGGAGACTGCCCCCCCCACCCCCCACATCCCACACCCAGCTACCTTGGGGTTTAAACAGCTCTAAAATCATTCTTTTTAATGGAAACTTGCCTTTTTTCCATATATAGGAATTTTGATTTAGGGAAATCTGGTAAAAAAATATCCAACAGTGCTATAGCTAAAATAATAGAAATGAATTCATCATTCATCATGTTACAGTGAAGACAGTGCCAGCAAGTGAGACATGGGACTCAGAAAAATGGTTTGAAAGACAGAGGGATTGGTCTTCCCTAGCAGGAGCCGAGTAACCCAGTCTCATAGTAAGATGGATTTTGGAGTTCAAAGCATTTCATTGACAGGATGCCTGTCATAGACACCTCTGTTTGGTGGAACAGGATTTAGTTTAGTGCTTGCTAAACGAAAACACAAATGTGTTCACACACACACATTTTCTATCACACAGGCTCATAAAAACCTGCACATTCAAAGAAAGAAGAGGAGGAAGTGTCACTTTTTTTGGTTTCAACAGGTTATAACAGTGTAGACCATCCTCCTCATATTCTTTTTTTGTGGTAATTTTGGAGAGAATTCGTAATATCTATCCACTTGTAAATTGGGAGAAGTGATATTAATTGTTTTTAAAAGGGACTGTTTGGCAGTGCCTCTCATTGTGGTAGTAGCTTTATTGTCATTATATTGAGGATCAGAAAACAGTATAATGAAATTTAGATCACACTCCCTGAGGCATAAACATTATAGCTTTAGGGTGCACCAGGCAGCTGCATCCATGCTCTTTGCCATCTTTCTCAACCCCATAAAGTCAATGTTAATATCACCACAGAGACAAAATGTTCCAGTAAGAGGCTTTATTTTTCAGCACAAGATTAGAAGTGTCTATTTTTTGTAACTAAAAATGAAATTTTAATTTTCTTTTTAGGTTTTCTCAGAGCACAGAACGTTACTCTTTGCCCCTTTTTAATAGATCCCCATTTTTTCACAAATTTTTTAGTCATGTGCAAATCAAATCAGTCATTAATCATTTAAAAAACAAAACTAACAATAAAAGCCATATTAATGTGTTGGTTTTGCTGTCTTAACACTCTTAGCTCAAGCCTTGCTGTTGTGTAGTGTCTCTGAAGCATCATTCAGTGCTTCTGAGCTTGTTCATTAATTCATGAGCTGGCTATTTTATACTAAAAAGAACTGTATTCTTTAAAAACAAAAAAGTAAAAAAACAATAAAATACATGAAAAAAACAATAGGTTGCAATAAGGATGAATGTTCTTGTCAAAATATTAAATATTGTTTTGTTTTTGAGGGGGTTTTTTTTCACATTTTTTTGTTGTCATCTGCAATGTTGATGACACAGCGTACACTGCAGTGGTCGACATAAAACATTGATAATCTGTGAGTCGAATGCCAGACAAGCAAAGGTGTTGTGAAGCTGAAAATGTTAAAAACAGAGACAGAGTAAAAAAAAAACTCTGTGACTAGAATACGTTCATTACTTAACTCATGTTTAATCATATTTTCTGAGCCAATTCAAGTTGCAGTGAGAAAATGTACCATTTACCAAAGACAGCTAAGTCTCGATACAAAGATTACTTCAAAATTATTTAGTTTTTTCAGGAAAGTACAAGACATATTTCGAAAGGCACCATGTTTTGAGTGAGGTATAGTGTTTCCTGGTGAATATTTTCTTTATTGGATTATGTGGGTATGGTCCTGATATTCTAGGGCTTAGTTTGATGTATGGGTTTTTAAAGGCAAACTAATGAAACAAGAACTTGAGACTGGTCTCTCTTACTAAGTTGACAACACTGTGCGTTTAGCCTTGAATGAAACACTTTTAACTATCTCTGCTGCCATCACTGTAGCGTTCCAAATACTGCAGCTACTTTAATAGATTCATCTGTTGGAGGTTTTTGTTTGTTTGTTTGTTTGTTTTAGGGGTCTTGTGATATCTTTTCCATTACATGTTAGAAAACAGTTTGAAGAGCTTTCAGAGATGAGACCCCTTATTTCTGAAAATCCCCTTAGTGAGTTCACTCAGATAGTTTTGTAACCTATTAGAGACACATTTGTGTGAGTAAGCCTCCTGTGGGATCCACTGCTACTACAGGATTTACCTCTCTCTGTAGCCTCAGGTTTTATTCCGTCCCCGGGGAAGCAAAAAACAGTTCAGGCAAGGGAGCAGAGCTTCAAAAAGCTTATTAAAAATCAGACTGAATTTGAGGTCCAAAGGGATGAAACTGGAATTAGATAAGATATAGAGATGATTGGTAATCAGGAACCATGATTAATCTTAATCAGAGGGTCATATTAAAGCCCAGTCTCTCGCTAATGAATGTAAGTGTGTTACTGGGGAGACTGGAGGGGGAGTTTAATGGAGAAGTTTTGGTTTTTTTTTTTTATTCCAAATGGAAGGGAAGAGGTCTGAATCAATGAATAACATAGTTTATGTTATGTCATATTACTGATTAGGGCCAACTAATGAGGGCCACGAGAGGAGAAGAGCAACCCTTTCTTACGTAAACCACTTGAGCTCTGTCATGTGAATAATAAATAAAACGTAACAGTAATAGCCGTACATTCCTTCCCATCGGATTGACGTGGTGCGTGTTCTTCTTCTCCCAGGGCACACCGGCCAGTTTTGTCCGCTACAGAGTGGACCTGGACAGGTCACCGTACAGTGGGAGCATCTTTGATGTTGAAGAGGAAACTGGACGGGTCATCACTAAGGTCAACCTCAATGAGGAGCCCAGTGTCACCTTTAAGGTGAGCGGTGGTGATGATTATGGTGACATTAACAGTGTGGCACTTTGAGGATATTAATGTTATTCTGCCTTTTAAACTGTACAGATATTATATCTACTACTACTACTATCGGTACTTACTGCTGATGATCCTGCTCTGCCTCGCTTGTTTAAAATCGAATCATCACTGTGTCCTGACTCGCCTCACTGATCATATGACTGATTCTTTTATATCTGTGACCAGTGATATTGAGTTTTCTTACAGATCAAACAGATTCCCTCCTAGCCGCTGACATAAAACTGTGGTACCAACTTCGGGTGACCTTGCACAGCCATATCTGTGGTTGTAAACACAGGAGCAGGTCCTGCAGGATATTAGGTCCTACTGAGGATGTGTCACTTACACTCCCATGTTGTCTGTCTACCTCAGGCGTCTGTCTCTTTTTCTCCTCCCTTCTCTGTTTCTTTAAACATTCGTCTGTGTTTATTCTCCATCTGCCTATCTCTCCCTCTCTGCTGCCCTGTTCCGCCTGCTTCCCCCAGGCCCTATTCTCCACAGTCTATGAATGTAGATCAATACAGTCATACTCGCTCTCCGGGAGCTTTGCTGGCTCCAAGCCAGATCCTATTTTGCCATTTTGTCTTTATTAGGATGCTGAACATGTCAACAAAAAGTGCATGGCAAGCTCAAAAAATGAATTTATTTGTGTAGTGAGTAGTAGTAAGGTAAAAGAAAAATGTAATACTTTTTTTTGCTTGCATTTACATTTTTATATTGTTTCCGTGTGTTCTTTTCTGCATACTGCAGTTGTTTCTGATAGCCTATGATGACGGGGAGCCAGTGAAGTCTAACGGTACTTTGGTGGCGATCACTGTCCTTCAGCCTTCTCGTATCCCAATCTTCACCCAGGAAGAGTATAAGTAAGTCTACTTGACACACTGTTGATTCATCTACCTCTGTCTGTAAATTCATTTACAAAAAGAGCAGCTCCAGACTGTAGCTCCAGATATAGAGAGACAGTGAAAAAAGGCTGGAGGAAGTCAGCAACACCTTGACATCCCTTTACATCTGTTGTTGCATCTTTCTTTCCACTTTTTCTAATACTCTAATTAATATTTAATCGCTGTTAAATTGTGTATTCTACCTTGAACTGCAGCAAATGGCTGTGAGGACACCAGTCCTCATGATTTTATTATTTCGTAATAGCGATCACTATCTGCACATCGTTGTTCTCTTGTTGTCAACATTCAGTAAAGTGGCCCCAGTTCTTATTCTATTTCAGCATCTTTGTCACGCTCTCTTTTTTTGTGCATGACTGATTAATGAGTGTTGAGTATAAATATGTATTAGAGCTTCAGGGTAGACACTACAGATCGTCACTGCTGTAAACCACATTTGTTTCTCTCCGAGGGCAAAGCAGGGCTTTCTCCGTGAGTTTACTAAGGGTCTCTTTTGACGTGATTAAGTGTTTAATCTGTTAAACTGGGGGAGAGTGATGCATCTCAGAGCATCTACACAGCTCTGAGATGACTGCTTGCTACACATGCGATAGACAGCTGCACCGGTTCAGGGCTGGGTCGGAATCTGTCTGCGCTGATTTTACTGTGATTCAGGAGGAGGCCGAGAAGTAACTTATAATTAAAAATAAACATGGATTATTAACACTCCAGTTGAAACTTGATCCGAGCATTAATAGTTGCTATGTATTTTTTTTGGTCTGCATTAGGTACCTGTCTACAGTGTTGAGGATATTTTTGCCAGATTTTGAAGCTTTAAGGACTGAGGTTAAAGTTGTCCGGTGCAATGACGTTTCTTAGAGTTTAAAGTCAAGCTTGTTTTAAATGGATTGATTTACTGGCTGGTGTGTCAGTCATAGCAGGCAGTCTTGGCAGACTGTCTTCTGTAACAGAATTCAATATGCCTTTATGCATAAGGCGGGGAATGTGATTCCTTTCCAACCTGTCTACACATCAGTTGAGGTGTTCTGTCTCTTTTTTTGCAGGTATGTCTTTGTCTTTCCCTCTAACTGCCTTTTGCTAATGTTTTTTTTGTGAGTATGTCTCTATATGAGTGTATTATCTCATAAGGAGAGTGTGTGTGCATTGAATACTTTCCTGATAGTTTGTAATGCTGTACTTTGGGTCTGAGCTCACGTTCTTCCATTGCTCAGCTTTATTCAGTGATTGATACACAGGCCCAGCAGCATTGCTGTTGAAAAACTATCGATTAACATTTGACTGAGTGCGCTGTCTGACACACACGGAGAAGGTTGTGACCATAGGCACAGGTCTCTGTAGGGTGTCACATTGACAATGCTAACCAAACACAGCGGCGGGCCTGGTGTAAATTATGAGCCATGGAAGCATCGGCCAGGTGTTGGAGCCTCTCCTGCTGGACAAGGTTCTCTCCAGTGGAGAGTGTCCAATCTGCTCATTCTGCAATGAACTATCTCTTCATTCCATGCATCTCTATCTCTCGACGTCGTCCTCTCCCCGAGGAACCTTCTGAACACAAATCACTTGCTAAACGTCCACAGAAGATTTCATCTTTCTCTATGAAGGCAGTTAGTTATAGCAGCAAGTGGCAATCAGGTAAGGTATGCCTACAGCTGTAGTGCACACAATTAAAAAAGTTCTGCAGGGCTTTGGCTGACTTAATGATTTCTGCTTTGTTTTATGGTTGCCCCCCCCCTTCCAAAACAAATCTGTCAGTGGGAAACAGGGGGCTTCCAGTCATTGTTCGCTAAAATAAATGACTTATACCGTAGCTGCTTCTATAGCAGCATGCTGCCAATTATTTTCAGAAGGTTAATCACTTTGTATCGTCTCCGAAGAAATAAAGTTGTTATTCACATATTATACAACTTTTTGGAATAAACAGTCAATAATTATTTCTGAAACCTGCATTAAGTAGTGGTGTTGGTACTAATACCAAAGCAAATGAATCAATATGTGAAAAGGTTGTTTGTAGTGCTGAACCTAAAGAGAGTTTTTAGCGAACACGGCAGCTTTACACCGCTTTAAGCCTCTTTTCTCTCCGTTACCGTTTCCTAAACCACAAGAAGACTGTATGATTGAGTGTAACAGCCCTCAACAACACCCCCCCCATATAATACTGCAGACAGCCAAGCTGAGTGTACACTACCTACCCAGCATGAAGTGAACACTGGTTGGTGTATAAAGTCAAGTATCTAGCAAGCTGAAACCCCAGGTATTTTTCTCAGACCATGCCAGTCCAGAACAGTATGAAAAGCAGACTCTTGAGACGGCCAGAAATGAATGACTGCAAGGTTGTGTTTCTCTGTATTTTTTGGTTGTGTATGTGCAAACATAATAGCTATAATGTCATAATAAGCAGATGATATGTTGTGGCGAATAGTGGGGCTTTGCATGAGCTTGTTTGAGAGTCTGGCTTGGTCCAAGCTGGGTTGCATAATTCTGTGAAATATAAAAACCATGATATCCTTACTCAAACTCAACATTGTGGTTTTCTCACACAATTCATAGAAATACCATTGGCATAGAAATATTTATTGCATTCTTTTTTGTTGGTTTCTTGACACAAAGTACGACAAAGTCTACCATTGTGATCAAGATTTATATTCCTATAGTATTTAAGTACAATATGTCCAATTATTTTTTTCTGCCACCATTTATACATTAACGAAGTATCAACACCAGCACAAAATGCATTCCATATAACCACAGATCAATGTCAACAACTCAAATCTGATCTGCTGTTCTGACTGTGTTGATCCGAGCTATGACTTTGGCCAGGTGATAAGTGATTGACTTCATAATCCTGTTATTCCTATGTCAATGAGAGGGATTTTCTATTAGTTTTCATGGCCTTGATAGCTCCATCTTGATAACTGCATCATCTGCTGCAACTATGGCAAAACTTTTGTACAGAGTGATTTTTAACTGACATCATTGTCAGATTTCTTGAATCGGATTCTTTTTGTTTTTGTTCTCCAAAGCTTTTTTCCATCCTAATACTGTACCGTCTCTCCCACACACAGTGGATAGGTTTTTATTTTTGCCCCCTCTCTCCTTTGTTCCTGCTTGTGAAGTGTTCGCCATGCGATGCAATTTGCTGATGCAGCCAACATAAAAATCAGTAGCACTTGATTTGATTTGGGAGACGGTTCTGCCTGACACATATATAGTGTGTGTGTGTGTGAGTGTGTGCGTGCGTGCATGCGTGCTTGCGTGCGCGCGTGCGTGCGCGCGTATGTGCATGTATGTGTTTGAATATAAGTACAGTAGGATTATTGCCATGCATAAATAAGATTGCAGAGAGGTGTTTTCTCCTCTGCAGCGCTCTCCTTCTAAATCTACTCTTAATCACTGTAAATGATAAGTCATGCAGTCCATCCAACTAGTAATCAAAAATTACTCAAAGTAGCATATTAAATATTTTAATTATTTAAAGCCAATGTTTAGGAACAATTATATTAAGTCTGGCTAGAATTTTATGGGAAAAAGTTTCTGGAGCCCTATCATTAAACAACGTTGAATGTATCTTTTACATGGATCTCAAGGACACAGCTCTTTTGGGAAGTCTTTAGCACTTGGAACACTGGAATTGAATAGGTATTTATTTTCTCCTGCACCTGTGACTGGAGGCGAGGAGGGGTAAGCTGCTATCTAACATGGTACCACCGTGTGAATACCGCCTCTGGAATGAGGCTACCTCGCTCGCCCTGCAGTAAGAGTAATTTTTTTCCCCCACAGCACTTCCGCTTCTAAATCTCCAAATCACTTGAGACATTTGCCTTACGACTTCTGAGTATGTCCTTTTGTTCTCCTCCTTCTCCTCCTCCTCCTTTCAGCTCCCTAAGTCCTGCATCCCCTGAGTTTTCTCCTCTGAGCTTACTGTATATTGCTCTCTCTCAGTTTCTCTCTCTCTTTGTCTTCCCCTTGCGTCTCTCCTCACTGTATAGTCAGTAGCCTTTCAGTTTCCCCCAAGTGGGGGGGGGTGACTATGTGGTTATGTGTGCTTCTATGTGTATGTGCCCTGGTTTAGATTCGTGCATTTCTCTATATAAAATCCTCAATAGATTGTTGAAACTTTCACCGTTATTGTAATTGGTCATTAGTCATGTATTGCTTTACATTAACCTTTTTTGGTCCAAGCGGGTCTTTGTTTTGAGTCCAGTTGTGATTTAAACAAATGCAACTGGAGGCACCTGTCCATATTAACTTATTTACATCTGTGTTTTGTATAGTATATGTTTGTGTAAGAGGTATGTTAGTATATCGAAGTAAACTTATGTAGTTTTATATTGCTTCTTTCCTCTGCAAAGTATATCCTTGCTTTTACTGATAGAAGAGAATATCATTTGGGAGTGAAGAGCTGGTATTTATTTCCTTTAAAGAAATACATTAGTAGCAGACAGGAGATGTTGCGCCATACCTGTCGCATAAATATGCAGATGTACAATCCAGAGCAGAGCTCTACAGGCATTTATTGAGCAATGCTTTTAGGTAAACTGTTAGCATAGTAAACAGTGTCAACGTTGAGTGTTAATATAATCAACATGTTGTCATTACTTACTCTTGCTGCCCCAGTAATTACACAGTTGTGATAATTGTTTGTGGCTTCCTGCATATATGCATAAAAACATCTATTTAAAAAAAAAACAACAACTTTTCTTGGTTTCAGTGTACATTCAACCGCTTCTTAAAAATGCCTTTTTTATTGAACAGATACAACTTTCCTAAGAGTTGAGACATGGCTTTTTCATTTTTCCCCTTTAGACATTGTAACTCTGCCCATTAATGGGCATTTCAATGTCTGGTATTGTACAGTACATCTCTTTTCTTCAGCTTCTTGACCTTTAAAGACCATAGAGACTTCTATTGTAAATTTTCTATAGATATCTAAGCGTTGTGACCATTGTTTTAAAGCCTTCAGCTGTCTGACTTTCATATCATTGCTTTTAATACCAGCCATGCCAGACTCAAGAACCATTAGCTACTAATTAAAAAAAAAACAACAAATTACTCATTGAATTAAAGAAAAGAATGTATTCCATAAAATCATTGCTTCCCATTTTACAGGAATTATTGGAAGACAATAGTTCAGCTCTGTGCCTTCAATCAACTGTTCCTGACATTTGGAGGAAAATAGCATTTATCATTTTTAGGGAAAACAAATCCATCCATGTCACATTTCCAATTCTGTAATTCTGAAATAATTAGGAAGATGACATGCTTTCATAGCAGATAGCTCTTTCATTGGCAGCCTTCTTGCAACTGTTTTTTTGCTGGACGTGTATACAAGTGATAGGGGCCCTCACAACCAGTCATCCATGCTCATGCCAGACCGTTAAAGGGTTAGCTGTGAACTCGACAGTGTGCCCTCCCACACAATGTCGTCATGCCTCACTGCAGATCTACACTTAAAAAAGCAACCTCAACCCTCCCTATTTATATGTATCTATCAATCTATGTACAATTCTGGAATGAACCGAGACTCAGGAGCAGAGAAACTCACAGCAGCCGATTTAAAGTTCAGAAAGGCAGGTGGTCGTACACAGGAAGTCGGTCCGAAATTGGCGAACAATAACGGGTAGGCAAAAAATTCAAAAACCACAAGGCAAGGCAAAGTCTCAAACTGTAGAGACTGACACTAGGAGACTGCTGGAAAGCACACAAGGGATAGCGAAGATGGGGGACCGGGAGGGAACAGCAGGGGCAGGTGAGGAGTGTAGATTGGGAACAGGTGTGGATGATATAGGGGGCTGGTGACACACAAGGGGGTTGTTTCAAAACAAACCGTTGAAAAAAGCCATGTAGTGAGCTTGACATGATGTTGCAATCATCTGACATCCTAGCCCGCTACTCCCCCTTCGGTCCCCCTCTAAACAGCTACAGTAAAAGCTGTGGAGGTCTTTCCTACTTCTTAAGGGCACGATTGATTTTCAGCCACAGGTTTGAATCTGATGCCCTGAGCCTTGAACCTCTGAGCACCAGGAGCACACTGACCTTTCACATGTCTCTGCTAAGTGGTCAGGCATCACTTGGCTGTCGAGCAGCTGCCAAGTCACACCATTTGCGCACATCCCAACAGCAAAAAGGTCGGTGCTGAGAGCCAAGGAAGTAAAAGCAGTAAGTCCCATCCTTAAGGGCTTTTGCACTAACGTTCCAGATAAGTATCATTGACCATTAAAAAAATATATTCTGTATGGATACAAACTCTCTATACCAGTGCATGATGCTGAATAATTAGGATGTTTTTATTTAGATTTCTGAAGTGTTTGCTCGGCTATTTCTAGCTAGAAGGGTCAGCTGTCACATTATCCTACATCACTGATAATGATGGCGAAGCATTCTCATTGCATGAGATGTTTTGTAAGCTTTGGTGCAAACAAAATCACTCCTCTTCTCTCATCTGACGTTCCTGCTCTCCCTGTTGCCTAATTTTTTTGACAGGCAAGTTGTTTTTCCTCTATAATTTCCCTAGTTGTAACAGAACAAGGGGTGATAACAAACACAGCAGTGGAAATATGAGGGACAAGGGCAATTTAAGGGTTTTATTTTACCAAATTTCAATATCCATGACTCACATATCACTTTTATTGAATGTGAGCACATTTAACAGGCTACAGGGCTATGAGATGCGGTGCAGGGCAGAACTTGAGCTACGTACGTGAGTAATGAACGTACTGAGGTGACTTACTGACAGAGACAAGAAGGGATCATTTCTACCCATCTGTCTAGACAATGAGCACAAAAGGGGTGGCAAGAGGGCATACTAAAGTATCATTAACATTACCTGCAAATAGTTTCTCAGTTCAAAGCAACAGATTACTTGCTTTGTATGATTTAAGAACAGAATTCCTATCTGATAACACATGAAGTTCTGACTCACACTGTGCATTTAGTTTCAACTTGAAAACTGATTTTCCTGAGCCCTGATGTATCTGACCTGGCAGTTGATTATTTGGAAGTGGCTGAAAACAAAACGAGTATCGTGATACATCACTCAAAGTCCACAATTCAGTTTTATTAAACCAAACTTTTATGGAAATGGTGTCACAGTATTTTAAGCCTCAAACGGCCATCTCTGTAATCATGCAACCATCCAGAGTTTTTAAAATTGTAAATCTTTTCCATCTCTGCCATCCATAAGTAAACTGTGGCTGGGCACTCACTAGAAACCTCCAAAAAAAAAAAAGAAAAAAGATTTCTGTTATATGTGATAACCAATCCAACACACAGTTTCTCTCACTGATATTTCCTACAGCATTGTGCTAGTTAGAGAGGTGCTAATGTGTCTCTGTGTATGAGGCCCCCAGGTGTTGCTGTGGTAGAAAAGATAATTTGGGCGGGAGCAGTAATTTTACCAGTAAAATATTCAGGATGGCATCAGTGCCTACATGACAATGTTGTTATCACATTGCAAGCCTCAGCGGCTGACCCACAACAAACTCAACAACACATTCCCACCAAAACATTCGCCAGCCAGGCAGCTCTGTGTCCTTTGTAAATAAGTGGGTGATATGGTGATATGTGAAGTGATATCCTGTGGGCTGACGTGGCTAAGTTGGCACACTGAATCTGGCTGCACAGTGAATGTCGTTTCTCCAGGTTTGCTAATGCTTTCCATCTTGCCCTCCATTTTTTTTTTTGATTGAATTTTTTTTGTTGAACTTAAAAAAAAATGAAAATGAAAAAAAAAAAAAAATGGGTCTGGTGTGTGGGCAAAAGAAGATCAGAAGGAGAATGGGAGGGAGGAACATGATCAGACGAGAGGATGTAAATATTTTCTTTCTTGTTTTATAGAACACAATAGTTTAATGTGACTACTTGCTTAAGCTTTACTTTATGTCTGAAGTGTGGATTTCTGAGATGTTTGTTAGCACCAGAGCATTTTTTTGCTAAATCCTCTTAGCAAGTTTGAGTCAGCAGCTCATAAGCCATAAACATTGTGTGCTAATATCTTCTAGTGTTTTGGTTTAAAACGGGTGTGTGTACGTTGTGTGTTTGTGTATATGTATGTATATACGTATGTATATTTATGTATATATGTATGTGTATATGTATGTATATATGTGTGTATATATATATATATATTTGTGTGTGTGTGTTTGTATGTATGTGTGTATGCATATAATGTATTGTGAAGCAGTCGTCCACCATTAAATTCAACACAGTATTATACTTTATATAAAGTGTTTGATTTTCAATAGAGGTTTTGCATTTAGTGAGAAGCACAGAGCTCCTGCATCTTCATGATGTGTCAGTGGAATTCAATCTGTACTTCCTGATAAGCAACACTGATGCAGTAAACTTTATGCCTCTGTGGCATTGTGTGTGTGCCTAGTTGGATGTTGACAGTTGTTGGGTGTTTTCATGTCTCCACACTTTGTCCAAAGGTAGTTTTGGGGTTATCCGTCCATCCTACCTGTTTGTGTGACCGTGATATCTCAAGAACTCCTTAAGGTAATTTCTTGGATTTTGCACAAACATTCACTTGGACTCAAGGACAAGCTAATTAGATTTTGGTTCTCAAAGGTCAAAGGTCAACTTCACTGTGACCTCCATGCCGTTCTTTTGAAAGCAACATCTCACGAATGCCTGGAGGAAATTTAAATACATCTGGCAGATATGTCCTCTTGGATTCTAGGATGAACTGACTAGAACTTGGTGGTCACTAATTATTATAAAATATACATAATAGCAAACATACGAGGCGGTTATTCTAATTCAGATTTTTTGTCCACAGTGGTAGTAGTATTTTGTATATTCTAGGTAGAGAACTGCCAAGTCAAATAGCTTTGTAATACCCTGCCTGTCAGACTGTGCACTATTTTCTAAAATTTTTGAATATCTTTAGTAGTTTCAGGATCTCTAGCTCTTTTTTTTTTAATCTGTTTCTCATTTACCCTATCTCCTCTCCACTTCTTCATCCCTCCCTGGTCTTGCCTAACATAGCCTATAATCTTTAAAGTTCAGTATTCAGTCAATAATACACTACTGCTTAAACTCTAAAGTAATACATTAAAGGAGCAGTGGAGCAATCGTTATCTCAGCAGGAACTATAATTTGTGCAGTTTTTTGAAAAAGGAAAATACATTGGACAAAGCATGACAATTTAGCACAAAATTTCTTTTTACGAACTCAGTTGCAATGAAGAAAAAGCAATATTTGTTTTGTTTCGGGTTCTTTTTGAAAGAGATGATTTTTATTGTACACATGATACAGTAGAGGCTTATTAAATACAATACATTGTCTATGTTATATTTTAAATACAATACTCAGCTATGCCATTGTTTTGAATGTTAAATACGCTAATGAAATTTGAAAATCTGTATCAAGATTGAGGTGAAAGGGCTATTTCCTACATAAATTATGTTGTGTGACTACACAGACTTCACCTCTGTTGTCGAAATTATTTAGAACCATTGGCTTAATGGCAAACATGAGCTCTGGATCCACAGCATTGTTTTTCCCTTTTTCCCTGCTTTATTTCGAGGAGGAGCTGGAATGTACTCTCTATTTGTAATTTAGCTCGAGTTGGAAGAGTCTCTTGTTTGTCACTCTCCGAATTTGCTTCCAGGCAGGAATAAACGCATTAACACCAGGGTGATATAACAGCTAACGAACAAACTCTCAAGCACATATCCACCTCAACAGTCCTCAAATTAGGCTGATTCATAACTGCTGAATAAAATGAGCAGCGTAACACTACCATCAGCGCTGAAGCAGAAATGCACTGCAGTGCATTTGCAAGTCTGTTCTTTTGGGCATTCGCATATTTTTATAATGTTTTCTTTTTGCTATTGCATTTCACTTAAATGACTGAGGTCTGCCTTTGTTGTTCACAATCTTTATGCAGTATTGCATCTATACCTCCACCAGACACTTGCACTGAGCGAGGTCACTCCTTGTATCTCCCGGGAAATCCATCGCCGCTTGTTCACTTGGTGATGCAATGCATGAATATAAAAAGGGAGGGCGAGGTAGAAAGATAGGCAGCCCGGCCCCTGTGGTGCACGACAAGGTTTACACACCTCTGCCTTGTCCCGTAAGCATCACTCCACCATTGGCCCTGGGGCAGAGTGCTCACTGACACCTGTGTCCCACCCATGCTTCTCAGTGGTGTGTCATTCACATGCTCTCATGATGACACCAGATGACTCTGCTGTTTTCTGTGGACATGTCAGCATCCTCTTCTTCTCTTTATCTCTCTCGATGCCTGGATGGGATTTGTCCTCATCTGAATATGAAAGGAATTTAAAAGTGGCTCTGGCCCTGATCAGTAGTACAGGGTATTGCATTATGCATAATTCACTCTCGGAGTTCAGCTACAACTTGACTCTTGAATACACAACTTATTTACCTTCTTTGGTATATTCAAGTCTCTGTGTATCAGCTAGCTCATGAATACCCTTATTAGTAATCACATATAATTAGAGTGCATGTAAGCAACTGGCTGTTTAGATCATCACTTCAACACATTTTATATGCCTGCAGCACATATTTCTAGTCATCGTTCAACCTGCCTTAACTACTGTATCTAATCTCTCTGTCATCTTTTCTGTCTACATGTGCATACACCTTTGTACAAATCTGCACACTTCATACACCTTCACAACCCCCTTGGCATTTGTCAGCAGTTTAAAACCCTCAGGCAGCCACTTTTTATGGAAGTGCTAACATGTCAGCTCTGGCAGTCACACCCTGCTAGCTCTGCACCGCCCTTCATACAGCACAGGGTCAGAACAGGTTATCCAGCCCTGTTACAGACCGGAGATTTACCAAAGACGCAGCCGCCGAAGTTGATGTTGAACATAGTCAGTAAACGTGGGCTTCGAAAACACTGAGTATTTTGAAATCTTTAGAAAAGCCCTTAAAACCTCTGGAGGGAGTCACGAGGCCTCAAGCAAGAACCACTTGTATGAAGCAATTCAATCTTCAGGGGCATGTACAGTATGATTGATTTAAGAGAATTTTTGCCACCTGCTTAGAACTTTCTCTAAGGTACGTACTAAATTTGCAAGTGGTCCAGAGGTGTCGTATGAGTCAGGCAAAGATAAGTCTGCCTCTCTCCACAAGGAAGAAAACACAAATTTGATCTGAAATCATATCCCCTTAATCTGAAAGAAGATGCAATTTACATATAATACATAGATTTATCAAAAATAAAATAGAAAACCAAGAGATACTCACTACAGAATTAATATTCTGGTCACCGTACATTATTATCATTGTTGCAACATGCCTATTTACTGAGACGTTTTTTAGATTTTATGATTGTAATTGGAAGATTTTGGCACAGCACCTTATGCTGATCAGCTGCTCACTCCACCAGCTGCCTCAGGCTCTTTATGCAGGTGTCTGTCTAATATCATATTCCGTTTTACCTGACAGTGTAACATCCCCTACTGTTGGCTATTATATTATCTTGTCTACTATTTCTCTGGCTTTCGCATAAGTACCTTTCATATTAGTCATAGACCACTTTGAATTATAAAGACATTGCTTTGCATCTTACTTCCTGTCACAGAAAATACCAGCGCTGTTCTGCGCTGCACTGTTAAGATTTTCCAATTGTTTCCGGTTCCTAAATACAACTGGATTCCTTTAGATGTTTTTTTTGTTTGTTTGTTTGGTTGTTTTTTTGTCTGTGAGAATGAACCTTGCTCAGAGACAGATGACGGAGGTTGCAAGGTCATCTAAGGGGTGTCAGTTATGCTAATGAGTGACTTCTCACACTCATATGAGCAAACATCATAGAAAAAAGTAAGAGAGGTTGCGGAAAACAATATGAAAATGTTTTTGCATGAGATCCATTTCCTTTGGCTAAAGGAATTTGAGGTTTCAGTGGCTAATGTCACAACGTATGAACAGTCCTCTGGAGATTTTGAAATGAACAAAAATACATACTTGGGGGGTGTTTTTGCCTTGATTGACAGGCCTATAAAACTCAACATGGATGGTTGGTGCTTGCTTCCTCATTAGTCTCCACACGTAGGCCTATTTTTTTTTCTTTTTTCTTTTTTGGCCGCTAGCTATCAAGAATGGGTTGATCAGAAAACCTCTTGCCTCAAAAATGGGGCTTATACTACCTGGTTTTCTCATTAAATGGTGGACTCTCTCTAAGTATATGTAAGTCCATCAGGCAATAATAACAGCAGCATTGACACAGATGATTTTTTTGGGGAATGAATCCTTCATACTTTGACCAAATAAAGAAAAACAACTCAACAGCAAATTTTAACACACTGTTCACATCATTAGTTCATAAAGTTCACTGATTTTTTTTTTTTTGTTGTATCAAACCAACATTGCAGCAACCACCTAAAATAATAAGAAAGTCTGCATCCCCTTAGCCAAAGGCCTAAAAGGCAGGTATTTGTAAAGATTCTCAGTCATACCTGTCTTAGTTATTGAGGAAAAGTTGAATCAAGGGCAACTGGAATAGGTTTTAGATAGGACATTTTATTCAGAGCTGAAGAAACCTCTTGGTTAACACTTAAAACACCTTCAAGTATCTACAACCAAGTCCAGTTGCCTTTGATTCAACTTTTCTTGGATATACAGCAGGTACTTAACCTTTTTACCTAGTCTGCTTTGACCAACAGCTGAATATTTGCTCAGTGACATTTATAAGTTGGTGTGTGAAACTTGTATTAGCCTCAACTACAACCACTTGGCAGCTAGATGGTCGTTAGAGTGCGATGAAAATGGTCTCGTCTGGCCGATGAAATCCCCACTTCTGGGCTGTCAGTCTGAGGAACAGACGGCGGAGACCTGAAAAGTCTATTAAAAGTGAAGGCACATACACATAGTGGCAACCACCGCGTCAGCTATTTTTCGAGTGAACGACACATTTATGTAACCGATTTAGTCACATGTTGGGCTGCACCTCACTGTGCTCACATGGCTCAAGGGCTTGCCTCTGTGTTTTTGTCACCCTGCTCCTGAACCAAACATGTAATCTACTCACAGAGGCCACATTAATAAATTGGTTCCCATCACTGCGGAGAATGGTGCGGCTTCATGCTCCTGGATGCCACGGACAAAGCAATTATTCAATGACAGCCCAACAGTACACCTGGGGGAAATTGAACAGAAGTCATTTACTATTATACAAACACCACATTTTTCATGTGTCAATAACAGCACTGTATTTTTCCTGAAAGGCTCCATGAGTGCGTTCAGTTCAGGCATTTCACTGCAGCATACGTCCAACAATATTACCTCTGACAATGGTGTGTTATATCATCCTCTGTCCTGGTGAATGGCTTGTATTTTCCAGAATTATTCTCAACTCGAGATGTCCTTGGGGATTGTTTTCCTCCTGAGACAGTAACTGTTGCCTCCAGGATGGATAGACAGGTCTTTTTTACTCAGTGTCCTTCAAGAATGTACTGTTTGCACCTTTGTTTGCCTCTGAAACTTTGAGGGAGGCAAACACATATTCCATACTGACTGTTACAGCTGCCAACTGTCTAAAAAGTTACTGAGTGTCTGTTGTACTCCAGTGAGCAGTGAAGACATGTCATTTATTGTCTCAACACTTGTGCAACCTTTCGGCAATTACACTTCTCTATTTCTGTGAGAATAAGGTTTTTCCTACTCTTCATCTTCACCCTGGGAAATTGGTTCAGGCTTCCTTGCGGAAGCTCTCGCCACTGCAATGCCATGAGTTCTGTAAAATAAAAATCAACCCTGAAGGGAAACATTGGCTGACCGCATTTGCATTCTTAAGATAATTTTAATATTCATGTAGTCAAATGTGTTGGAACTGAGAGGTCAGCAAAAAACGGACTGGAGGCGTCTAATCATCTGTGTAAATAACTTGGACCGGCATGATAGCATCTACTCCTCAAAATACCGTGTAACACTGACATTGACTTTATAATAGAATCTGACTATCACAGATTATGGTGTGACTATTACTCCCACAACCTTGTGACAGTTTTTTTTCTTACCATTGCTGTGATTTATAGTCAAATTTTAAATGAAAACTGCAAAAGATGGCATACCACCCTACAGACACACACACACACACACACACACACACACACACACACACACACACACACACACACACACACACACACACACACTTCGTATGCAGAAATGAGAGAATAAGCAAGAAAGCAGTCTCAGTATTAGAAGAGGATGTCACAGCGAGATGACATTATCGTCTTAAATCATCCCTCACTGACATACCGCTACGATGGGGTTTTCTGCTATATATGGCAGCTGTAATGTCTGTGGAGAGTGGTGACAATCATATCTGCTGAATATGATTACACATTTTTACGTCTGATAGCCAAAAATAGTCATTAGCCGTTATACATTCACACTGTCGCAAAATGCAACAGTCCAGCAGTTACATTTTTGGGGAAATGGTCTTTGGTCAAATTTTCTCAAAGAAAGTCATATTCAAAGAATTTGATGAATTGATAAATACTGTAAATGAGCAATTATGAAATCAGTTCTGGATTTACACTCTTACAACCTTATCAATACAAAGAAATCAGCATTTTTATCTGTTCATCCATATTTTCTTTGTTTCTACACTGATCAGCCATAACATGAAAACCAGCCACCAGTTTCAGTGTTGTGGCTGATCAATATACTTTTAGGCAGCTTGTCCTGGTCAGGGTTTCAGCAGCAACATGATCATGATCATGATATCCGTCATTGTTATACTGGGTCTGCCCCAGGGTCTCCTCCAGGCAGATCGTTTCCCAAACAACTCCCCAGACGGGATCAGTCAAGAAGCATCTTCACCAAGAGCCCAAATTACCTCGGCTGGTTCCCCCCGAATATAAAGGAGCTGCAGCTCGAATCAAAGGTTCCTTTGAATCACTGAAGTCCGTGGTTTTTCACGCAGAGTGAGTCAAGTCATCCTGCAGAGAAACCTCATCTCAGCTGCTTGAATCTTCGGTCTCGTACTTGCAGTTACTACACAAGGTCACAAACATGGTTGAGAGTCAAAGCAAAGACAGAGCAGAAAAATGAGAGCTCTGCTTCTTTACCGCCACGCTCAGATACAGAGCCAACCTAAATGATTTGTGTCTTTTGTGTGTTCTTATCCTCAATACTAAGTTACAAGTATCCAATCAGTTGTGGAGAATTTATTTATGTTACCTTTTTTCCCTAAAATAATTTAGTCATTCAGTATTTTATTCAGGAATCAAAGCAAAACAAAATAAATGGAACAATAACTGACTGTTTCAGTTATAAAAATTTTTATTTTTAAACCCAATTCATATTTAAAGTAGATTTTACAGATGCATGCTCAGTAATACTCACTTAAACAGTGAATTCCCGAGAGGAATAGGCAGGAAAATAGTTTTTGGTAAGTAAAAACTACATAAATACAGAATTGAAAGCACATAAACTCACTGCTGCTATTAATGGTTATATTAAATAGTTATATAACTTACCAAATGTTTACAGAGTCTAAATGATTACCACTCACTCTGTAGTGTGACAGGTTAGAACTGAATCCTTTGATAGTGACAATTCAACGATTGAAATAAATCCCAACTATCAGTTTGAATTGATTCCAAAGATTATATTTTTTTCCTCAAAATATACGTAGATATGCAGTAGTTTTTGTGAAAACCTTTGTATTAGTCTCAACCCTTTTATACTGTACCTGTGATGTTGGTCTGCCACTAGTCCAGACATGCACATTGATCCTTCAAGTTCTAATACCATTTGTCTTATGATATGTGTTCTGTCTTTCCAGGTTTCCTCCAGTTAGTGAGCTGGCTCCATTTGGCACACTTGTGGGGACAATTCTGGCTGCTGCTATCAATCAAACCATCTTCTACTCCATTGTGGGAGGAAATGAACGAGGTATGTGCTACAGATCATATCAACCAAACCTACAATTCACAAACTCCAAGTGAATGTTTTTTTTATGTACAATGCAATATATATTTTGGTTCCCAAGACTCCCCTCCAAACACGCTCACTCAAATTACGACATACGCTTTGTGTTTGAAATACAAAGCCCTCTTGTCCCTGTTTTTTTTATTTATTTTTCTACATAAAGCAAAGATATGTTTATGCCAGAGTGTCAGCTTCTACAAAGCCTTTCTCTGACAACTGCAGATGTCCACAAACAGTCTTTTCTCTGTAGTATATAAAAATGGGAGGAAAATAACATATTTTCAACAATATCAAAATGTGTGCAATCAGATTTTAAAATAAAACTCCTGAAAAAGCTCCCAGATTATTTTGACAATTGTTGGATGCATTCTGTAGCCAAAGGTACTGTTTGTCCTGTCTCTATCTAGAAGTAGAGGACACACTTCACTCTGCTTTTCAGACTTGTAGACCCTGGGAGAGAGAAAATCCGACAAGCATGATGTTTGCTCTGGCCTTTAAGCCAAAAGTAGAAGACGTAACTGTGATCTGGATAGAGGGGAAGGAGGAAGTTGCGGCCTCTTCGCTATATGTACCTCAAGTCCCCTTATAATGAACTGTGTCTGTGTCATGACATGAAAACGGAGCTAGACTCACTCTCACTTAGATGCTCCTGGAAATTGCAAGCAGACCTAATAAGAGTTCTACAAATCTGCCTCCAGGCCCCTAGCAGCAATATACCCAGAGAAAGAAGCTTTCTGAAGCATGACTTTTTCAGGATCAAAATCAAAAGAACTTTATTGATCCCCGCAGGGAAATTACTTTGTTATAATTGCTCAACACAGTTAGGAAAGAGGAAGGAACTAACCACTATAACATAGTAATAATGATAAATACACAGTCAGTGAATAGAAAAATGTAAAAATGCAAATATGTAAAAAGTATTGTGTCCAGTGTCACTTAATTTAAGTTCCTGATGATCATGAGGAAAGCAGTGCAACAGAGTGGATGACTTGGATGACTTGTTGTTGACGTTTTTGACGGGTGTAGCATTGGAGAACTCCCTGGGTATGAAGCCTGGAAAAAGGTCCACAGCTAAGAGTTCAATTTCTGAATTGCGGAAATGTTCCATCCTCTCTGTCCAGACCATCTAAAAACCATTGATGGTAGAGATGGGATTCAGATAAGCCATGGCTGTGTGCTGTCGCCATGTTTCCTGTGAAACACAGGACACCACACTCAAAGAAGTCCCTCTGATTCTTCACTCGGGCTGATAGCTTCTCCATTTTATCAGTGGTCTCATGTTGACCATGAAGGTAGAAGGGAGACACACTCCTCTCCGTCAGCCTCTGTTGTCTGGACCCAAATCTCACCACATCACTTCATTCCTCCTCTACATCTTCTGTGTGTCCCCCTCTAGCACTATCAGCTGGTCCCAGTGAAGCCAATGTGACCTTGGAGTTTCTGCGCAACATTAGTGTACCCGAATGAAACAATATAACTCTACACTTACTACAAATTAATTCCTCGTTGAAAGAAACGGACCAAATCTCTCTATCTTGAGAGAAAATACTAATTACTGAAATTACTAAAATTTCAACAGTTATGACAAAAGACAGCTAACAAGTTGGAAAAATAAAAAAATAAGATGGAGCATCAGCAATAGGCTGCATGCATGGTAAAAAAAAAAAAATAGGATCTGTCCATGACATTGAAAGTGGAAAAAAAATCTGCTAAAAGTATATCTGTAATTTTTCCATTGTCAATGCCATAAGTAAAAAGTCCTTGAATTGCAAACAAGTTTTAAAAACCCACAAGTTAAGCAGCCTCCATTGAATGTATAATGGCATTTTTGTGTGATTTCCTCATGGTCCAATGACCGCTCTCGTCTTCAGAAGCTGCCACTCCCTAAAGATCGTTATTTTGATTGTTTTCTAAAGCATGTGTGAAGATTTATAACTGCTTAAGCATCTAGATAATTGAACTCGACATTATAGCAGGTGCTAAAATAGCCCCATTTATTTCTTCACTTAATGGACAATTGGCCATAAAGACAAAATGTCCCCTAAAATAGTATAAATGCTTCCAGTTTTTATACCTCCAGAGTGGCAACTTTAGATGAGTAGTGCTAAAATTGCTTTTTTACAGTTTGTCATGTGCTGTGATTTTCTTTTTCTCTAGGTCACTTTCAGGTCAACAACAGGACAGGCGTCATCTCCACAGCTAAACCCCTGGATTATGAAAATGTAACCAGCTACGTCCTCAGGGTCCAGGCAGACTCGATGGTGGTTGTCATGTCAAACCTGCGTGTGCCTTCTAAAAGTAAGAAAAAAGTGGGTGAATGTGTAGCTCCGGTTGTAGGAAATCAGGGGTGAAATTATGTTTCATGTGATTCCATGTGTCGCGTTTATATTTTCTCATAATCCTTCACTGTGACAGATTATGATTAAATGCAGATGTAGAAATTCTCTCACAGCCTATTTTTATCTTTCGTATTTATTTTCACATTTACTTACTGTATTACATGCTTATTTTAAGCCATACAGGGGCCATGCTGAAAAAAAATACCAAAAATCACAGAAATATTAAGACATGCTCCCTTGCCATAGGAATACGTTCCAGATAAGATGTTGAAATGACAGCAAAAAGTACAGTTTACAACAGGAGCTCCTTGATCTTGTTTTATTACAGTTTCATTAAACACCTTTTACATATTAAAAGGTCATTATTACATATTCTGTTTGTGCTGGCTGCACTGTTAGGCTCTGGATCAAAACAAGGACGGGGATGTGTCGCAGTGTGTACTGTTTATCTGTATTTGTCGTGCTTTATGTACTGTTACCTTTCTTTGCTGCACTGATACATTTGTATACTTGGTGGCAGGTTTTTCTGCAGCCTGTGACTCGTTCGGTTTCACCCTCCATTTCGACATAAAGCTGATTTTAAATTGACTAAAGATACAGTTTATTTAGTGCTTTTCATATCCGGTCCAGCAGCTGTTTTTCCAAATTCCAAATGCTTTAGCTGCTAATACTATGATATGAAGTTGAATTTGAACGTGTTATATATGTATGAAGTTCTGACTCTCAATCTTTCAGTTACGGTGATTACGGAAAATTACCTTAAAAATGTGATTTATATCTACTTTCTAAGCAGCATGTTAGTCCAACAATATCATAAATCCTTAAAACCATTGTGTCCAAATTCGTCGCAAGGGTCCAACAATCAGAAATAGCCCATTTGTTTTAATTTAGGTGGACCACTCCCATAACAAGGGTGGTGGACAAAACATTAATCATATCGAATTCTCAGTAAGTAAACCTCCCGTGTGTTCCCATTCTAACAGCCTCTGTGTGCGCTGAGTCCTACAAATGTGGGTAATGTTGCATCCTTTAAGACAGTATCTCCTCAAAGGCATTCATGAATTTGCTCATGGTTGTACACAACAAAAACGACGGAAGTGCCCGAAGACAGATTGAGAGAGAAGTTCAAGTTTCTGGTTATTGCTGCGTAAAACAGGCAGGATTTTCTAGATTGCCTCTTCCAGAAAATCACATAAATTGCCAGTGATAAGGTTTCAGACCTTCCAAGAATGACTTTGGATGAAACATTACTAGACCTTAAGACTGTGCTCTTTCATTGCCCCGCCTCAGATGGAAATATCATTAGGTTGGTCAAACCCAGTTTACTCACAAAAGTTTTGTAGAATGATGGATGAAGTACTAACAGCAAGCAGGTTTCCGTACCTCACTCTCAAATCTTATGAGCTGCCAACGAATAATCGGTGACCTACTCTACCCGCATCTTTCCTTCTCGCACCATCTGCATCTTCTCACACGCAAACACACACATCACCTATCTGATGGATGTAAATTACACACAAGGAGGAGAAAAGCTCCACTGGCATCTTCAGGCTCAACCTCTTTTGGCAGAGTCCCACCTGCCTCACTTGTATAACTTCAATGCAGATCAGGGGTCTCCATGGCAGGAAAGATCTCGCCTCTCATTAATGAGTCTTTATTGAGTTTAAATTACCAAAGCAATATGGTACTGATTTGTCAGATACTTTATCATAGCCCCTTTAGGACTCATACACTGTATATATAATTCAAATGGCCAGCATATACGCCCACATGTACATACTCAGACATTCATATGTACATGTACAAACATAATAAGACTAGATTTAACTAAACATATTTTCAAAGTGCACTCTCGGGCACACTCTAGGAACACCTTAGCAGCAATCCCTTCTCTTAATGGACCTGTTTCTCTCATGCATCCTTATGAGTGTGAGTGAGAAAGAGAGGGGGAGGCTGTATTTATGGTTTTTGTCCTGGTACTTGGAGGATGGGATATATTTACTTTCTAGAGAGAGAGTGAAGAGAGAGAAACCCTGCAGACCTCTTCTCCGTCCCCTTGAGTCCTTTCTCTCTGCCTCGCTCTACAGATTTTGTGCCTATAATTTAATGTGCTTTGTTTTTGTTTGTCCAGCTCCCCTGGTGCATCCTTAGCTCCAGTGCCACATAACTTTACATTTTTGTTTATTGCAGGAAGGGAAATGGTCCTTGACACTGCAGAAGTTTTATCTAAACTGCCATGTTGGAAAGATTTAGGCAAATTTAGTATTAAACTACAAAATCTTCTGCCTCCTTTCCCCATATCATTCTCACTGTATTGCTTCTAACGCCATGAAAATCTCTGTTGCTCTATTATTAATTGTCTTTTAAAATGTTTGAATTAATTAATGGTCAAAATTCTTCCCTTTCAATTGTAAGAGTTGTTTAATGATGAAACTGTTTTAAGGTAGAAGTTGACCTTTTTTGTTTTTCTTCTTTTTTTTTACAAAATGGCTTAGAAGACAAGATTTTGTCAACATTTTTGTTATTTCACAGAGCCATATTTCACTGAGGATGTTAGTGTTATTACTAATTGGTTGGTTGATAAAATGCAAACAGGCTCAGTTGTTTTCCTGATCTATTTACCAGGGAAGAGAGAAGTCATCAACATACTTCAGACTCAGTTTCTGTCGAATCTGAATTTTTTCTGTAATCAAAACAAAAATAAGCTCCTGATTATTGACTCAAAGTTTTCAGCCGCAAAATAGCTTCTCATACTGTTTCATTAGGACTGGTTGAGGAAGGGATGAAGGTATAAATGATTACAAATCAATTGAAAAGTTATTGCAGTGCAGCTGAAAATTATTGCTAAATGCTTGATTTCATTTAGTTAGAATGAGACCAAGCAAATATTATTTCTATTTGCACTAAGTTTCAGTCAGATTTTAAAAGATAGGTGAATCTTATTCCTCAGTTTCAAAATATTAAAAAAAAGGTTTAAAAATTGGTCACAACATTTGTACTCGGATGATAAAAAGTATTACTTCATGATAAAAGCAGTGGGGATGTTGCTAGCTAGAAGCATCTTGTTTGAAAAGCTCGACACTCTGATGTTTTCAGTAATGACTAACTTGGAAAATATTCAGGGAATGATGAAATGACTGAAATGATTTCAAGCTCTCTTTTGAAGTTTTGGACCAGCTGATGACCATGAAATAATTATATTGACACAACAATTTTGAGGCTAAATAGTGCAGCATTTGATCAATGCCAGTTCAGATGACTTCAGAGATGTGTTCATTCAGCAGTTAGTGGCCATGATGATAAAAACTTTGTGGGCTTGTATGTCCCAATTCTTATATTGTGAGGAGGCAGCAAGCCTGCATTATCAGATGCTTGAAAAGGTGCCCTGAAATACTTGGACATGAGCTAAATGCTGAATGTTTGACTTTGTTTCACATGAACTGAGAAAGGTGTTGTAAGTTTTATATTATGCTTGATACACGCTAGATCTGTATTTATGGCTGAAACAAATTATTTCCACAGGACTTGACTGTGGAAGTCACTCAAACCCTGTGCCATTTGTTTTTTGCAGCCAACACAGCCAAGGTGTTTATTGAGGTGCAGGATGAGAATGACCACCATCCCGTCTTCTCCAGGAAGCTCTACATAGGCGGTGTGACAGAGGACACCAAGATCTTCAGCTCTGTGCTCAAGATAGACGTAAGAAAAACATCCGCTCCAGTCTTTGTTTTTGTTGGTTTTTGAATCGGCATACGTGGAAACATGCTGAAACTAAAGTGCCAAGTTTTGCTCCCATTTCTTCAACACTTACCCAGCAGCTATAGTGGGAGAATTCATCCGATCCGCTCTCTGAGTTTCATCTCCTCCCCTATCACTCGCTACATCTCGTCCTCAATTTCGCTCTGCCCACTCTCTGCCTTGTCCACGCGCAGGTGGGATCAGAGTGAGCTGATCAGTGTAATCCCAGTATGTTCACAGAAGCATGGCTGGACATCCTGTTTGATTATCAGCCTGCTCTGCCAAGGAGGTTTCACCCAACATCCTGTGTGTACTGCACTGTATGTCTATTTTCTGTACGCGTGGGTGGGTGGTAGTGTATACTTAGGCTTGTATTTGTGTACAGATCCCTTGCAAAACATTGCCTGCAATGCCTACCTTAAATGATAGCTTTCACACTTTATCATGGAGTCTCTCATTTGTAACTGAACTGTATATTTTTATGAATACAGCCATGTTAGGCTGTAATTTCCCCTGGCTATAGGGGGGATGGTTATCTATTGCTTACTGTCCAAGATCCTATTTTTGTCCCCCTCGCTCATTATTTTTTCAGGTTGATTTTGTTACTGAAGTTTCTCTGAAGTTTCTCTGAAGTTCAAGGCTCCATCCAAAATTCAGATTAGGGATCTGAGCTGAAAGATTTTTTTTATTTTTTGTTTTTTTTTTTCCTCCCTGGGCTTTGCCTTTCAGGCAACATACAGACTGTCCTACTTTACTAGTGAAGTTTGTTGAAGCTGTATGCAGCCTGAAAGGAATACCTGCAGAGATTGCCCAAAGGTTCTGTCAACATTGTTTTCTGGGGAAAATTTTTATTTACAATTGATATTCTTCTAAAAAAGATTCTAGATTTTAACAACATTCAAAAGCAAGGCAGAAAAGCACATTACTCTTTTTAGTAAAGATTTAAAAGCAAGCAATAGTTTAAAAAACACAAATGATTTAAGTTGGTTTGGTCCATTACCATATTTAACATGCAAAAGTTTAGAGATGTATATAGCATTTCTTTATATATACAGCATGTTTTAAGGCCAAAATTTCACTATAATCATGGTTTCTGATTTTCCATTTTTTGTTAAATTATGTTTAACGTTTAATGCATTTGGCCCTACTTTCCCACCACAGTAATGCAGACAGTGCTAGAGAACACAACACACTCCCAGATTATTTTATAGCTGGACAGCTGCTTGAAGCGTGTTTTTCACTATTTCTATTCCCTAGGGCAAAACAGTGTAGGCTAACCAAGACTAAGTTGTATCATCGATATGATGCTATCACTGCCAATATTCATGACTCCTATTTTGTTGACATTTAGCTGGAGGAAATTGATGGCTATCTAAGCCTTAATAGGAACTAATCAGCCTTGTAGGACAACTACCTTGTACCTTGAACATGATTTTCAATTGAGTATCATCAGCTTAACAACAGAAAGAAGAAATCTGTCCTAGTGGAAACATAAGTGGATATAAGGCTGTGTGTATATTTGCCTGTGATCCGTGTGTCACGACACAGTGCAGACCAACAATAAAGTTATAATATATTAGGGGTTTAATTACCACCCAAAAATATTATGGAGGTGAAAGGAAATAACATTGGGAGGAACTGGAGCCACTTAGATTAAAATGGGACCTGGCCAGAGACATGGGAGCTATTTACAGTATAATGGACATTGGACGCAGGCCAGTGGTGTCTAGAGCATGTTTAAGAAACGAAGTAGGTGTAATATCTAGCGGGCAAGTTGAGGAGTACAAAGGTCATGAAGGGAGAGTCATAAAAGGTATTCTAGAGCCTCCGGCAGGTCTGAAAATCGATCAAAATTATCAAATGAGACCACAGAGAAAGCTGATCGTAAATCCCTGTCCTTATTAACAAAATAGACCATAAATTTGTTGCGGTCTGAAAGTAAAAAGATAAGAATACCAGTGGAAGCTGGGGATTATATTCATTTTATTGATGGTTTCAAATAAAACTCTGTGGTTGCTTTTACTGCAGGAAATGAACCTATCCTTAATCTTTATGTTATAACTTGTAAAAGCTCTTTTAGGACATAGACAACTTCTCCTCAAGGACTTTGCAAAGCTGTGTGAATCAGAGTCATGCATTTGACAACTTTAACCCTGGTCCTAGCATATGAATGCAAGACAGATGTTTGTGCATGAAGAGATGCACATATAGGATCAATATAATAATATTCTATACAACAACACCTGGAGAAAATGCCAGTCAGGCTTGTATAAGAATTATTTGAACATTAACTCAACAACTCATCATCAGATGTTTATCAAACATATTAAACTTAAATATAAGACATTAAATTATTGTTACATATGCACTTTGCATGGCCAGTGCTTGTGTGTTGTATATTTCTTCAAGGTTTTATCAGACTAGTGCAGCACCCGGTCAAAATGTGCCTGTCTGTACAGGCTGATTGCGTAGCCTGCATTAATCCAGCTTGCAGCTTTCTTGAGAGCCTCATCCAAACAACACTGCATTTCCTTGGGTGCTGAGCAGTTCACCTGCCTTGACCAAGTTGTGTCTCCTGGCAAGGCTAGAGAAAACGTGTCATTACTGGAGTCAAGCTGCTCCACTCCAACAGTGTCTGGGTGACGGCGCAGAAAGCACCTTCATAGTTGACTTCTGCCTTTCTTTAAACCCTTGCATGTGTGTGCTGTGAGCATTGAGTAAAATGTAGAAAAGTGATGTTTGAAGACTTCTCGAGAACCACCCATCCAAAAAACTGACACTGCACTTCTTTTGGGTCCTTACTAATACATGCACAAAGCTGGAAGTCGATCACATGAAAAGCAGTTGAGGAAATCAAAATACAGAGAGAGATTCACAGGAGTTCCTTTATGGGCACAGACACTAAAGAGCATTTTAGGAACTGAACCTCTGCTCAGTACATCATCATGTTTATGGGTTGATGATCTTCATCTATATGTAGAATGAGCGTGTCAAAGATGAAACAGAATGTTCAAAGGTATTTGTCTGACATGTGTATATTCAAGCAAGTGTGATGTGCCTTGTGTTACTCATCTTCATTTTCACATTGGTTAGAGCCTAAATCTTAAGTTAAAATGAGAGGGCTCCATCCCCAAAATTTAAATCTGCTGCCAAATTGATTGGCAAGTGTTCTGACAAATGTTAACAACAAGCGTTTGTTTTCATTAGTAAATTTCTATGAAACTTCTCCTAAAGTTTAGTAAAAAGGTTTTTGTGTTAGGGTTTTTCAATGATGCCTTAAATTGCACCCTGGAAATTCATCGTTCTCAATTGATTAAACTGTAATTAGCCTAATTTTGCATGCTTTAGGCATAGAAAAACTCACCTTAGCATAGCAAGCTGATACTCCGAGGGACAATACATCTTTTTTTTTAAAGTATAGATATACTATATAATTTTCATTTAATCACAAATAACGTAGAAAGCATTGTGAATGCAAATTGCATGAAACAAATTATCAGCTCATTTAATTGGATTCAGCGTATGCCCAAGTTGTCAGAATTTTTACTACAGAAATAGTGATGGAAGTTATTGTAACGTTCAGATAAGGAATTCAGAGCAGAATCGTCTTTTTTGGAATCATGAATGATGGAAATGATTTGTAAACAATAACCTTTCACATTGCCTAAGTCCTCTAAATATATAAAACCCATTTTGTGTAGATTCAGATGCCGCACTTTTAGAACTTTAAACAGCTGAACACTATGCTGCGCCTTTAACCACCCAACCAATTTGGACTCACTTTTCTGTCTTTCCCTTAAGTCTGAATAGGCACCAAAGTGTAGAATTATAGGTCAAGTGCTATCTTTAATTTCCCCGAGGCCAAAGCTTCTTTAGAGTATGTCTGGTGTGAAGCGTTTGCACTTGAATTAATTAGCAAAGAAGCTGAGCGTCCCTTTCTCTGGAGATAATCATTAGAAATATCGTCAACATTTGGCATATTCTGATACTTTTGACCTTGTGATGTTTCGCCCTTAGTCATAAATAGGACAGTCACATAATATAGTCACAAACAGAAACTGGCAGACATTCTTATGTAAGCAAACAAACTCTGCAGTGCCAGATAGGTTTGGCGTATTTATTTCTGAAGTCTGATGTTAGAGGTGTGGAAAAGTTACATGAAAAATATTACATTTACAAGGTAGTGCTGTTTAGAAGAGAAGACTGATTGCATGATTATACCCTGCACGTTATGGCACTTGACTCAACCCTGTTTTTTAAGCAGTAAGTAATAAGATTCGTGGGTAGCCAAATGACAGCCGCTCTACATCAACTCCCTCCTTCACTGCTGGTCCCCTTATTTTAAACATAGTGAAAAGCTTTTTAAAGAAAAACATGGAGATGCCTTAAGCTGTCAAAGCTCTTTTACAAATGGATTCTTTGGTGTTGTGATGGTTTTTTAATGTAAACCATCAGGATCCATACATTTTCATCTGCTGTCTTGTGTCAGGTTGGAAACAAACCCCTAGTGTCCATAGCTGCTCTTAAAATGTTACAGACACCGTATATGATACTGTTTTAAATATATTTTTTAAAACTGTCTTTACCCAATGAGGATATCTCACTCTGATGATTTGTGCAGATTTTTCATTGGGACCCCCCCACCTACCCACTCCATTAGCTATACAAAAATTAAAGAATTCACCTATGTCATATTTGTGTCAATAGCAAATGAGAAGCACTCTGAAAATTGAGGCCTGCGTATGAGCTCATTGGCCAGTCAGGGCTTGTGCCTCAGAGGTCGATGGTAGTAAAAATGTGCTTTTTCCTACTATGACAAAGTGGTCACGCTTCATGTGAGTTATGACTCTGACAAATGATATGTTGTTTTTAATCATGATTTTTTTTTTCTTATCCCAGGATATCAAAAGGTCAAAGAAATCAACATATCAGCTTAAAAAGGTTATATCAGTGTTGAAACAATTCAAATTCAAAGTTGGGAAACCTTGCCTCCTCTCAGAGTAGTTAACAATGGGCAAAGCTGCAGCAGCATGACGCAAACCACTTAAGATAATTTATGAGCCTCCAGCTGCAGCTCTCTTCCCTCTTGTCAGCTACAGAGCACCTGCATGATGAAACAAAATTATTAGCAAATATCTCCACCAGTAGAAGGATAACATTCAAAAGCTCCACAATTTGCCTTCTTCTCTTTGTTTGCTATGATGAATGAATTCTTAATAAAAAATGTGATAAACTGTCAATGTTTCCCACTCCCAGGACCTGAATTTGCTATAATTGTTATCTTAATATGGTTGATTATATAACATTATAATAATTGTTCATCAAAGGCTCTGACATTACATAAGTTAACACTATGGGGATAAATCTTGGATCATTAAAGGAAAATTCTGCCCAAAGAAAAAACTGTGCTAACCTCTAGTTACATATCCAGACAGTTCTGATTTTCCATTTTCATGAAAAAAATTGAATTGTTTTGATTTGTCTTACGCCCGAAGAATAATTGTGTGATAAGTGACGGTAAAATTGATGCAACATAGGGGAGTGGATTCCAATCAACAATAAATCACACAAGGACAATTTGCCATGTTTTCCTCTGAAATAAAAAGTCCACTGTTTTTCATTATGATCCAAATAACTACTTTCTCATTTTTTTAATTTCCATCAGTACGAGATGTCTACGTTTTCCTGTCTGATTTTAAAAAAAATTTTGTTCTATATGTCTAATATAGGCCACCGACAAGGACACCGGGAATTACAGTGCCATGGCATACCGCCTGATTATCCCACCCACAGCAGAGGGCCAGGACAGCTTCGTCATCGAGACCTACACGGGTATCATCAAGTCGGCCATCATGTTTCGAAATATGCGCAGGTCCTACTTCAAGTTTGAAGTTATTGCCACAGATGACTATGGAAAAGGTCTCAGCAGCAGTGCTGAAGTGGTGGTGAGTATACAGTATGATGCCTTTTATGGTTTGCATGTATAAGGTCAATAAATTACATGATATATATATATTTATATATTTATGTTTATATATTATATTTACATATATATATATAATTACTTTTATATATATTACCAGTGGCACAATAATTGCATGTTGTGTTGCAGTGGACAGTGTACACTGTATAGGAATAGTTTGCAATGTCTCCTGTCTCCTGTGTTCCACCAATTGTACATATCAGAGTCAATTCAGTGGGCACTGGAGAGTAGTGACCCATGGCCTGTGAAAACTGCTGTATAATGTTTTCTGTTATAGAGAGGAGATCAGTCAGATGGGCTTTTGGGATTTTTTAAGCACAAGTTCGACATCTTTGGAAATACACTTTGATTTCTGTCTGAGTTCCAAGAGAAGATTAATACCGCTCTCATATCTTTGTGATAAAAATGAAGCCACAGCCAGCACAGCAGCAAGTTAGCTTAGCTTGACACAAAAGCTGAAAACAATGAGATACGGCGAGCCTGACTCTGTCTTAAGGTCACAAAATCCACCTGCCCTTTCTTCTACTGCGGCTCAAGGCATGTTTTATCTGTACAAAGATGTAAGTATAAAAAAAAGTAAGTATAAAATTTATAATTAGCCTTAATACATGGGGTTATGTGCCAGACTTGTTACCCTTGGACAGAAATAGGCGAACCATTTACCTGTGTTTTTAATCCATGTACCAAACTAACCAACTGCTACCGTTATTAGCGTTATTTTTAAAGGGGCAATCTCCATGATATTTATCTATATCAGTGTCTGTTAATCGTCGAATCAGGTAACACAACTGTGAGCGAGCCTATGGCCCACTGATGAAAGTAATGCAATATTGGTATATTTGCAGTGTTATGAACTGGGTGTGGTGAAATTCCCAGAAAAAAAAATGCTGTATTAAGTTACTACTAATGTAAACCCAACATTTCCTACTACTCCAGCTTCACATTAAAAGCTTTTAACTGGCAAAACACAGGTTGCCATCTATTATGAAGTAGTCACAGGAAATCAGATGTGTTTGTCGGTGAGCCCTTACTGCTATTGCTAATCAAAAATGCCTCAACAAAACGAGGCGGCTGACATTGTTCAGCAATTTTGGGCAAAGGATAAGTTTGAAATATTGCAGGGAGCAATGGAACAGTCAGGAGCAGCCACAGTGAGCTGTTAGATGAAGAGCTGCAGGCAACAGGCTGCATGTCCTCCTCACCGAGGTAACCAGCTCCTTTCGCTGTGCCCTGTTGTTTGCAGTCTCATGCCATGGGCATCATAAATTCTGATCACGGTTGCTCACAGAATGATGGAAAAAGGCCCGATATTGCTCGACTGCTTTATTGAAATGACAGTAGTTTGTTTTATTGCACCCAGAATTCTTTAACCCCGCAGTATTAAACCACATTTACTGTAACCACCAGTAACCAAATGTGATCAATTCAGACAAGAGCTGAAATTTTTGAGACTGCCACTTTGACAGAGTGGTATTGATCTCCTCCTTGTCCTCTCTGCCAGAAAGCGAAAATCGTCTTTCCCAAAATGTTGAATTACTCTTTTATAAGAAGTCTGTGTCTCAGATTGCATTATTTCAAGCGCAGGCCCTGATGTTTTGAAGCTAGACCAATACAAGGAACTGAGTAAAAGTCAGTATATCTTGGCCTCCGCCATACAGATTCTGACCATTCTGTTTCTCTCTCAAGCCGTGCTTTATGGAGGAGCAATACTAAATCACTGGAGTGCCCGTCTAACGTGTTTTATAGAGTAATGTTTTATGAGGTGGAATTGTAGGCATGAATGGCAGTCTTAACAATAATTCTGTCAATATATCAAAGGAGTCCAGCCATGAAGCACAGCCACAAACTGCCCATATAAGAGTGAGTGAAAGTCGGTGTCTGTTTTTCTTCATAATAATTTAATATGAGCCTAGATGAGGATTTTGTTTACTCAGTACAAAGTGTTTTGATTGCAGCCAATATGTGGCCTTTGCCACTCACTGATGATCCAATTAAGCTCTTTCTTTCAGTCATGTACATTACATGCACAATATACAATTATGTACATTTGTGTGTCTCCGTGTGTTTGTGTCTGCATGTTTGTCTTAATGTGGGTCTCTCATTTCTGTTGGCATTTCTTTTTCCCAATAATTTCCCCCACGCCCTCGCTGCGATTGAGCAAGGCTTTGCCCCCAATTCAGTGCTCATCTTTCTTGACTGTGGGCAGGCTTATTTTTCGTTTCAGTGAAATATGTCTGGCTAACAAGCCTCTAATGAGACAGAAGGAGGGTCTGGGACATTGCCTGGATATGAGAGAGCAGCGAGTGCTTAACCATGGTGCTCGTTAATTTTCAAGGGGAAACCTAATTTCACAGGAGCCGCATGGGAGATTTGGCTACAGAGCACAGAGGCTGTTTCCTATGCACTTAACTGTGGCATGAGAATTACACCCTGTTAGCTTTGCCGCATGGCACCAATAAAGCTAGGCAATTAGAGGGTTCTCATTTGGTTTAGCGAAAGAAGAAGTTGAATAAGTTGACCAGGCTCAGTGTAGGACATGTGAATAACTGGATTAATTATTATTTATCTCTATTTATTGCTGTCCTTTTGACTTCCTGGTTTCTTTTTTTCTCCCTTTCTTTCTATCCTGCTTTCTCAGGTTTCTGTGGTCAATGCATTGGACATGCAAGTTGTTGTGTCCACTGTCCCACCGACTTTAGTGGAAGAGAATAAGGAGCAGCTCATCAGGTAAGACAACATTTAACATGATTGCAATATGTACAACCCAAATACCCTTATTAAATAAGACGAAACCAATATCAGTGTTGCTAGGAGTAAATTTTTGCATTAATTTTACATAAAGTAAGCTACTGTGTAATAAGAAGGTAAAATTTTAAATATTTCTTCCATCAGATACCCGTCACCGTATCTCCTCTCTTACTCTCATCCCTTCAGCATATTATTTTCCAGTACATTTTGACGCCCTCTAATATTAGTAGGGTTGACATTGGAAAATTAATTGCATCTTTTTTGTGCAGTGCTTTGCCTGCTATGATATGAGCTGAACTTGGTTCAAGGTGACACCTTAATTTGGACACAAAATTGTTTTTAAGCACTGGATTGGTGTGTATATTTCAGCTGTGCCAAACAAGATAAAGACGGACTCATAGAAACTGATTTTACACCAAAATAATCTTTCGTTGTTGTCTGGTGATCGATCAGGTAAGATCATGGATTAGCCAGTGAGACAGTTGTGTCTTTCCTCTGGAGTCTGCTCTTCCAATCCAAATTAATTATGATAGAGATCCATGAAACATCTCTTTCAGGCTCTTGGGGCACAGTGTTTAGCCTAATTAGTTAATCTGAAAGGCAAATGGGTCTTAATAGTTGTTTTTCAAGAGCTTGTTGTGTCTCTCCTGCACGAGTGACACTCATGTTTAGCCTGAAAAAACACACATTAGTCATGTCAAGCTTTTTTGCCGTGATGTCATTTAAGAGGTCTGGGATTTTAAACAGCGCTGGTGATGATTGAAGGCCATTTTACCTGAGTGCTCGAACAGTTTATCCTCTGTGGCAAAGGTAGACGGCGGGGCTGTCCTTCATTGGCTGTAATTTGAAGTGTGAGTTTCTCCCTGCCTAAAAAGTATCGTCATAGTCCTGCGTTGCCAGAGCCCAATCTGGAGAAGTATACTTCTGACCAGTGGGACAATCATTGACAGAGTGCAGCACTTGTGATTGATGGCTCTCATATTGCTTTGGGCACAGAGGTGCCATAATGGTTTTAACAAATACAATCCAGGGTTTCGGCTGACATAAGTCTACACAAATAACTGCCCTTTAGTATTTACACCTGTATTACTTTCTTTGTCTGAGTTCCACCTGTGGGTTCCGTGTTCATTTCAGCATCCTGGAGCGCCACGTCCAGGACCAGATTCCAGGTGCCAAGGTGATTGTAGAGTCAATTGGGCCGCGTCGTCATGGTGATGGGTTTGAACTAGAGGACTACAGTAAGTCGGACCTGATGGTGTACGCCATTGACCCGCTCACGAACAGGGCTATTTCGCGCCAGGAGCTCTTCAAGTGAGTGGGTGAATTTTATTTCAAAATATCCAGTCCAACATTTGGTTTAGATTGACGTCCTAATGCCCCTGATGTGCTGCTTTTTCCCCTGGAAAAATACAGATAGATAGAAATAGAGAGTGTCTCTTTGCCCTCTGTCTATACAGTGTGTCAGCAATTATCTCTTTCTCTGGCTCCCCTTGACTTCATCTTCTGCACCATCTCCGCTTTTTTGAAGCCATTATATTCTTTATAAGACTTTGATTTTCCTGCATGTGCACCATATCTTTCATATGTCATAAGAAAGGGGAAGATTTAAGGGAGAAAAATGTGGGTGTGAAGTTAGGGGTGGATGAAGTGAGAGTGAAGCAGGGTGTATTTCAATCAGTCCATCAATCTGTCATGCCAGTTCCTCAAAGGCTTTTCCACAAGCCTGCTTATATGCTATAGCAATACATTCTATACAAATACAGATTAGGAAACAATTCCTTTCCTGTTTGGCCAGGGTCTGTTTGAAACAGTGTCCTAAAATGCGGTTAGTCCACAGAGGGGCCATGTTCACATGCTATCAAAGCACCACAGAAATAGTGCTATCAAGACTCTTTTCCATCCCATCAGAAGAAAGAAGAATGGGGGGGAACCTCCCAAAGGGAAGGGGGGAGAAACCTCCTCCCTTCTCTTTGGAATAAGATTATGACAGTTTCACTTCATTTGGAAATCTTCCGCTCAAATGACATTTAGAGGTGCTTTGTGGATGTGCTGAATTCATCTATAAACATTATATCCTTGTCTTTGACAATAAGATGAGCAACACAGCCTTTTTTTAAGTGGGGGTATTGAGGCTGCAACCTTGAGGACAGTTTTTTTTTTTCTTTTTTAACCCAAACTAGTGACTATCACCATGATCACAAGCGGCAGCTTCTGAGAGAGCTGAGCTAATTTTAAAAGAGGCTTGCTACATACCCTCTCTTAAAAGAATCTGCTTCCTTAGATACAGACACTGTCAAGGAAAGGAGGAGAAAGGTTTTTTTATGCATGCAGTGCATGTCTGACAATGTTGTGGGGTAACACCATGTTATATATCTGCGACTTTGCTGTCAGATCACAGGGGCAGAAGGATAAAGACAACATAGTGAGTGAGATTTTTGCATTATACAATGTCCTTATGCAACCTTCAATACAGAACTCTCCACCATTTGAGCACTCAAGAGGATAGATTACCAGAGAGGCCAGTTAATAACTTCCATCTCCACTCATTTATTCACCTATAGAAAAACAAAAATGACAGTAATTGGACGTGGCAGCCTGCGCACTCTTTTGGGATTCAGAATGCTTGAATAACATTGGGACAAAAGTGGGTGGATTGGTTATATGCATGAACATTTCAGTGCAAATCCTGATGCAAATTCTGCCACAGGTCTGTGGTCAAAACTGTGAATCAGCACATGTAGAAAGGTCACACAAAGGATTTCATTTATTTTTTTTAAGTGGTCAAAATCAATTGCACTTTAAGAAAAAGCTAAATGTCTGTGAACAGTTTGCCGATCCCCAGTCGCTTTTTACAGCACTCAGAATGTGATGATCTAAATTACCAGATGTCACTGACCTTGAAATAATTGTCTCTCAGCAAATGAGGTATTTAAGCATCCAATCACTGTCAATGCCATTTGGTGCTGAGTAGGTAGAGCAAAGTGAGAGTTAGAGCTTTTTCAATGAAAACAGCTGCCGGCTGCCAAAAAGGCCACTTTAATAGCGGTGAGGGTGAATCACAACAGTAAAGTTGAGGGTGAGACAGTTCAACACTGAACTAAAATACGCTATAAAGCTGTTTTCATGTTATCCTTAAACACATTGTCACTATAAAAATGCTGAATATACAAGTGTTAGATAAAAATAATATTCAAGAGTTTACAAGATTACGACAAATTACACACCTGGTGACTCCGTGCTACTAGAAAATTATTTCCCCTCCTTCTCTCGTCTTTTTTTTTTTTTTTTAAACACAGATTTCTTGATGGGAATGTGTTAGAAATCAACAAGGAGTTTCAGCCGTACCTGGGCGAGGGCGGCCGCATCCTCGAGATCCGCTCCCCAGACATTGTGGCCAGTGTGAAGAAGGCAGCCCAGGCTGTGGGCTACACGGAGGGAGCTCTACTGGCCCTGGCCATCATCATCATCCTCTGCTGCATCCCTGCCATTCTCATTGTCATGGTCACCTATAAACAGTGAGTAGTCTTACCTCAGTGGTAATCAGTGGCTTCAGTAATCAATTAATCTTCTTTAACTGGTTGTCAGAATATTAAGAGGGAAATAGATTTTAATTAGGCAGACCATTATCTTGGGGATACAGTGCTACACTCGGTTTTAGTGAAAGGTTTTTTCTCCTCATGGACAAATCAGATATTTATTGTTTGAATGTCAACAATTGTTTACATCCAATACCCTGTGGCCTGTTAGAATGGAGCCAGCAAAACCACAAATGGCATTGTTGAAAAGTGAATTTATCAAATGTTTAAGATAAATCAAGAACACTTCCTGCTTTTTTGCTGTCTTTGTGTGTGTGTGTGTGTGTGTGTGTGTGTGTGTGTGTGTGTGTGTGTGTGTGTGTGTGTGTGTGTGTCTCTCTCTCTCTCATCAGACATGCTGACTGCGCATTTTGCCTAGCTAATCTCCCTGCTCATGCTCTGTGAAAGCAGATTAATTAACACTCATTTGTGACAAATATCTACAGCCAATTGTGACCGTCACAGTGCGTCTTCACACTACTTAATCATCTCTGGCCAAAACACACGCAGTAAACAGTGCTCTCTCTGTCTCTCTGGCTGTATCTCCCTCATACGCACACCACACACCAAACAGCTAACGAAAAATATGGTACTTTTTGTTTAAAGCATTACTGACATTGGTGAGGCACCTAAACTCTTTGTTGGCAGGAGTCGGGTTCTTATCCCCTCTAATCACCAGTAAGCTGCGAGTGTTCCCTAAACGTTGATGTTTTGGATATGTTTATTCGTGGCAGATGGGCGGAGTGGTTGTCCTTATGCAAATGCACAGACCAAACACACAGCAGAAAGCTGCTGATGGTGACATTAGACCTAACACACAAACTGTCATAGCAGATGGCGCTTTGTTGGTTGCGACATTACTTTAGTAAAATTAAACGATATAGGAAATCATTGTTTCATTTTTGTGCGTCAACATAATTCACTGTTGCCTAAATTTGGAAATCAATTTAATATTTAAAACATGAATCTGTTTATTCATGTGGAATAATTGAATTTCTGTTGTGAATAAGTAATGGTGATATGAAGTGTACAGGATTCACTTAAGAAAAGAGCAGTGGCTACTTTTGCATGTAGCCCTGCAGTCACTGCTGGAGGCTTGAGTGCTTCCTACTTTGCATAGAAATAGAAGATAACATTGAGAAAGTTTTTCTTCTGTTTCTCCAGTTTAGTGTCTAATTGGTAGACATAGAATCAAGGATCTTGTGTGGTCTGAGTAAGGATTGCATGAATATTGGTCGTTATTTCCTTTAACATGTGTCTGTGTTTTACAAAGACTTGCCAATATTAAATATCCCCTGCTTTTAAAATTGTATAGAGTGATAGTTTTGCCAAATTATGTAATTATACATCTTTTTTGTCTTCATCTTTCTCTCCCTCCTTGTCTCTTATCCTTTCTGCTGCATCAAAACCTATCACCAGGTTCAAAGAGTAAGTTTTAATTCCTCCTAATTGCTTGAAGTGTGTGCGTGTGTTCGGTGTGTTTGTGTGTGTGTGAGTGTGTGTGTGTGTGTTTTGTGTGTGTGGTACAGTTTCCCGTTGATTGCCCATTAGTTATTTTAAGATTGCTTGAATGTGTTAAAATGATGCTAGGTAATGACACCCTTTTTAAATGCCAATGATTCTTCTTGTTGGTTACAGAGTGATTGTTTAATTTGGCAGAACAGTCTCTTTTCATGTGGAAAATCTGATGAGATTCAAAAGAACAATCAACCCAAAGTCAATAAGACTCATAGTTCTGTATTAATATCCCTTTACTTATCCCTAGAGTCGTCATTGTTAAAAGCATTCTGATCTGACTCCATCAGTTTTCAAGTGTCTAATGCAAAAATAAATTATGCATGTGCATCGGTATTAAAATCACTAATTAAGAACAGTAAATCTTGCAGAATGTAACTCTAAAACTTTGATTGAAAACAAATAAAAGCTAACATCTACAATAACTTTTTAGGAGTTCATACTAGTAAATTTCATGGAGATATCGCACGTATCTTTGCCTGTCTTTAAAAATCTAAAATGAGACTTTGGAATCTGACTTACAGCTCTGTATTGTCATAATCAGACTTCTCCCTTGAAATCTAAAAAAATCCTCAGTTATTCTAATGTTTAAATCTCAATTAAGCAACAATTTTAGTATCAATACTAAAAAAAAAAAAGCTGTGAATATTGGCTTTTCTTGCCGTAGACACATGGCGACTAAGTTGACTCCAATGTAACAACCATGCTGCTGATGATTGTTTCCTGGCATGTCGGCCTAAAGAAATTGAACGAATTGAAATATTTTCTACATAACTGAGTTAAGTTAAAATATTTTTTCAAGGCTCTTTGCTGTAAGTTTGCTTTGGAATTTGTTTTCTGATCTTAACCATTCAAAAAGCCTTATATTTAAATGTATATATGAAAAATAGAGGCTACCTATACCTCCTCCCACTCGACCAAGTTAATCTTTTCCTGTCCCCAAAATCGTTTTAGACATGACTAAAAGCATCTTTAGTTTTACCAACAGTTACTGCATGTGCCTCTTTTTTGCAAAAATGCCTTCTGAAAACACATGGTAAATCATGATCGAGACTTTATGTATAAGTAATGCGTCTGGCATCCACCCATTTTGTAACCACACTGCTTTAGAAAGGAGGAAGTAATTCCCAACTATGTTAAATGTGAAAGGAAAAAAATGCTGATGTTTTGGGTTGATTTTTCTATGTTTGTGTGTTTGTGAGGTTTTTTTCTTCAAGTAATTTTTTTGCCGGGGACCAGAAACACATATCTTTGTGACTGTAAATGTTAACATTTTGCACAGGCGACAGGCAGAGTGTGCCAAAACTGCCAGGATTCAGATGGCTTTACCGCCAGGAGGAAAAGCACCTCCTGCGGGTGCCTCCAGCGCAAACCTCTATGAGGAGCTGGGCAACAGCAGCATGTGAGTCAGCGCTTATCCTCTATTATCTTTCTCCTATCCCATCCATCCCACCTCTTCCCATGATAAGCAGGTACTGCATTTTGCTCTTTGGGTTCATTTCCTTGAATTTGATCCAATCCACCTGCTGCTCTAGAATTATCAGTAGCTCCATCACTGGATCTCTCTGCATTTTGGCTTTCAAAACCATGATCCCCTCTAGACATCAGCAAATCACTCAGTATGCCACAGCACAGTTAGTGATTAGACTTTAGCTTATGTATGTGTTTCTAATTTGACTGTGTAGGCATTTTTGCAAGACCTTCTCTCAAGGTAAGAGTGAGTTTAAGTTCATAAAATACCACATATTTCACTGGAAGTAGAAACAAAGACTCAATCTGCTCCGTGCTTAATAATTGTGTTAAATTACTCTAAACTTTCCCTTGATAAATACCTACAACGAATGCTTCCAGAGCTGCTTATTATGTCCAGGGTGTTTTGCCCATCAACGCGATCGGATTTCACCTTTCATGTTAAATACTGCTAGGACTGTGTAATGAAATGTTATTGCTTTTGGATTAAATGAGGTTGAATTGAAACTGCTGCTCCGCTGGCTTTAGTAATTTAGATTTACATCATGTTAAAGCTATTCTGCAACAAACATAACAGTTGCGATTAAAAAAAAAAAAAAAAAAAGAAAGAAAATGGAAATTTAATGGCAAGCTGTAAAGAGCTTGAGACAGGAGACAGATGTTGGCCAACACTGAACAACAAGCAGAAGCTTTTGATTCTGTAGCAAGAGCAAGGCTCTCAGGGGGAATGTATTGTAGCCAAAAGTCGTTTATTTAGGGGTAATTTTCCAGCCTGCACTAGGAATAAGTGGAGTTGGTCCTATAAGCAGTCATATTAAACAACTTTGAAGCGCTTTGAAACTCGTTTTTTCAAACACAAAGTTTTCTACGTTGAACGGTACCCTCAGTAAAGTGAGTATACAAAGTAAGTGTGCGTGCATTGTTTGTCCGTATTCTCAGATGCACTCAGCAAATAAATAAGTTCAGTATCCCCCCTCAGTAGGCAGAAACTTGATGTACCCCTGCACTTACACTTCCGTCCTCTCGACACCTCTTTCATTTCGGCTTTAGTCATCTTACCATCTGTCTATGTTTCTATCTTCTCCATCATTTCTATTCCCTTGTCTCTCTGGATTCAGACTGCAGTAAGTAAACCCAAAACATATGAGGTCTATGAATATGAGCAGTATCCTTTGTAAATACTGCACAGGAGCACCTTTGTCCCCCCTCTTGCTTAAAGCTTTTGCTGCGCATATGCACATATCGTAGATAGATATGATTTTGTTATGTACTTAATCTCTATCATTTTGGTAGAATTTTTCTTTATCATGAGTTCCCTTGTGTGTGAATGCATTTTAATTGGTAATGTCTTTTTAATTGACGTTGGTGTGGTTGTAGCAGTTGGATGGTTTTTTAGGTTTTTAACCTTAGGGAAACTCTTTTTCTTCCATGTAGCTTGGAAAAGCGAAGCCCCCTTTGTTTATAGTTACCTCACATTAGTTGCTGTCACTATAGCTGTCTCTTGACCTTTCCATTAGACAGTCCTCCCCTTTTGTTTTCTGCGGCCCGTACCTTGACATCTCCTCACACCTCTTAGTGTTGTTACTTGAGTGCGCTAATGCATCCATTACGGGATGATGTTGTTTATTTGTATTGTACTGTGTCTTTGGACAATAGCTTGGTCTATCTGTAAACATAATAATTTTAATATTTCAATATTTGATCGCACTACATTGTTATTCTGTAGATTAAGCTAAACCTAAACCTTGTTATTGAGATCAATAACCTAGTTGCTTGTTGAATTTCCCTGTAAAAAACGAATAAGTCACAGTACTAGGAGTCATAATCATTTAAGATGTAGGAAGAAAGGACAGCACTGTTGCTTCTGCCCTACCCTTTTTTCTTTGCTTCGCTCGCCCTCAAACCATAACTCTCCACCTGTTTCAAGTCTTTTTTTTTTCCTTTTCACCTCTAACTTTTACTGGGGCAGGGCTAAAAAGTCTGTCATTGAGGAGGCCGACCACCAGAGGATTTTTAGCACCTTTGCCTGTCGCGCCATGCCAGCCCGTGGCAACGGAACATTGCGTGTCAACTTACCCAAGTCAGAGAGCAACGTGACCTTCCTCTCTGACTGCAACCCAGTCACCACCCACAACCCTGTCTATGATGACGACAGTCCCCTCAGCAGTCCACATGCCTGCGCACAGGGGGAGATTCCATCTGAAAATTTGTTCTCCTGCTCTCCTTCCCACTCAGCAGGCTCAGGGTGCATTTGGTCGATGCCTGCTCGCATTCATGGAGGGCTGCACAGTTACGAGACGCCAAGGAGACAAGCTCTCATGGACCCAGCTGATTGGAAGCTGCAGATGCTCCAAGCAGCCATGAGGGGTGGGCAGAGGCCACAGAGTTCAGACACTCTTCACCGGAGTGGCAGCATAGAGACCAAGTTGACAGTCCGTGAGCAGGCCCGGCAGTTCGAGCAACAAGCCCTCCAGGAACAAACCCTCAAGCAAAACAGAGACTCCCAAGACTCCCTCTCTTCCATCCTCATCAGGGATAGAGACAGCGAGGAAATGCTGGAGCTGAACTCAAAAACCCTGCTCTCCATCATGGATTACCCCTACCGCCGCACATCTGTAGGTCAAGATGTGCCCCCAAGCATTATCATTACTCAGGGAGAGGAGTCCTGGCCCCTAGCCAGCCAGAGACCAACTCCACCTGTCCTCAGGAAGTTCAGCTCCAGCATCTCCAGCTACATGACAGTGCAGCCTTGTCAGATCACGGTAGAGATAATACCAGACCCACCAGAAAATCCTCCGCCTCCTCCTCCACAGCAGCCACGCCCACCATCCCCACCCACATCTCCTCCCTGTAGTCCACCTCCCCCTCCACCTTCAGCCCCCTACCTTAATAAACCTCAGATTACCCAACCGTCCCCTCCTCCTCCTGACAATATACCTGTCCCCCCACCTCCACCACCTCTTCCTCCCCCTCCCTCACCTGCTAGCGATCAGTCGCGCCCAGTCATTCAGTTTGTTCCAACCTCGTTGCCGCCCATGTCCTCGCTTCGCCCTGTTGCAGAACGGAAACACCCCCCTCCTCTTGCCCCATCGCAGTCTGATGTTGGGAAGAGGAAGGAGCTTAAAGGAATCCTGAAAAACATCCAGAATCTAGATGACATAGAGAGGTCTGTTGCCAACCTGTACAGCCAAGTAGATAAAAATCGCAAGGTGCCCAAGTTTAACAAGAAACCACAAGTGACTGAGGAATCAGATGGTGCTCCCAAACAGCAAAGCTTCGATCCCTGCGATGAGCAGAGCACGCCAAACACAACAAACTCCAGCTCTGCAGTCCAAATCAACACGACAACAAGTATGAACCATACTGAAAATCGAACAGGTCAACTGAACATGGCAGCAGAGGTTCCACAGACAAGCCAATTGAGCTCAAACAGCCCAAACGCTGCTGAGCTCAGTGAAAACTACTCCTCTCAGTCCACAGTGTTCTGACTTTACCTTTTTTTTCCATATTCTCATTATTTTAATTTATACGTCTCCATGCCTGTTTTTCTCTGTTATTTTGAAATGCTCCTCTTTTTTTGCACAGTTTGCAGTATTTTATATAAGCTTTAGCCACGTCAAAGAAGTTTGACTGTCTGGGTTTTTTAGACACATAATGGTTTTTTACTTAACACTTTGTGTGGAAATCAAATTTTAGTGCCACCTGCCAAGAAATGTGCTCAGTTCTGCTACACTGACTGTACAATATGCTTATGGGCTTGAAATAGAACATAAAAGAGGCTTTCAAATACAGAATCACTCAGGCTCAGGTTATTTGCATGTTTTAATGATCCGATTTGCTATGAGATCTATGTTAGTGTAGAGTATACCCCAGCATTCACAGATTAGTCAGCTCATCACGTGAAAAGTATGTTATTTCAGTTCATATTAATAACATTAATATTTCATAACCAAAACTACTTTAATTAAATTATACTTATCACCAAAATTTTTAAATTACACAACCCTGGGGTCTGTTTTGAAAAGCATTTCCTGTCTACATACTGCCGATTCCGAATATGTTCTTTTCGGTCTTCACAAAGATAAGAGCATCACTATTTAGGAAGCTGTTGCTTCATGCAGAATCCATATCAGGCAAAAGAATAACTAGTAATGTTCGATGTGTTTTTCAAATGAGGGGAATTAACAAACTGTTAAGAATTTCCCCAAAGGTGTGCAAATTCTGTGAAATTGGCTTGAGAGTATCCACAAAGGAGGATTACACATTTTGCGATGAAACATATTCAGAAAGTTATCGCTGTGACTTAAACACACGGGACACGTTGCATTATTTTAACTGTTCTTAGCATGGAATACATGCGGTGATGAATGAATGCAAGAGATGTGTGACAATATGCACATATACATAAAATATTGGATATTATACAAAGACAGGCTATAGGAAATCTTTTTATTTAAATGTAAATCAAATGATTGCAGATAAGAGGGGCCTCAGCCTCCCTGAGTGAAATTTTTGTTCAACATACGTTGGACAAAGCATTAGCTATAGAAATACATCGACTTTGGTTCCCCAGCAGACTTATGTTGAATGAACAGAGCCAACCTCTGCAGGAAATGCCTATTCACATGTCTGCAGAGATCTTCGCAGCATGATAAAGTAGTCACTATGATGTTCAGCTGCACACTGGAAAAGGCTAATTAGAGAACCAATCAATCGTTAACCAGGGTCGCTGCCTGTGGGACTGTCAACTGCTGTTACCCTCTCCTTTCCTTTTCCATCCCTCTGACCTTCTGCCTGTCCCATTTGTCTATGTTTCTCTCGCTCACTTCTTCTCCCCCTGTAGTTAGTTCTAATACTTTCCAATCCATGGCCTCTTCTTGTTAATCTTTCCTCATGGATCTCAGGAGATTCTATTACCTTCTTTATACTCATTGCAATGCGGCCTCTTTCCCTTCCCGCTTCCTCGTTTTTTCTATGCACAGGTTTTTCACTTCCTCTCCTCTCTGTCTTTCTTCCGCATACCCTTCATGTGTTTGTTTCACCCTCCAAGCCCTCAGGCAAATGGTTTTAGCATACCTCCCTTCCAGAGCAATGTAATGTTTGATTCATCACACATTCCCCTGATAGGCAGATCGAAGGCCCGCTAATTCCGTATTCTATGTTCACTACATGGGGTAATCTCTTTTGTAAAGAGGCTAGCAGCTCACTTGCTGTTTCTTTCAACCCAAAGAGCAGTAGGCTTTAATGGATGGTATTCTTTATATTCTATTTTTACAACAGGTTTTAACAAACTCTTTTTGTGTTAAAAACTGATAGTCCGTGTGCAGCGACATGGGGAAAAAAAATACACACACAAGGTAAACACAATTGTAACATTAACCTGAATTTGATAACTAAAGCAGTTCTAAACTTCATTTCTAGAGCCCTTTTCTAAGGACAAACTTGCAAGCTAAACAATAAAAGGATGGAGAAATTTCACAGATGAAACTGACTCGACTAACCAGATCTCTTCAAGAAAATACACACCAAAGACCATATGGTCTACAGAAATGTGAGCTTTAATTAATATCCATGTACAGAAAAAAAGCTGATCAGAGAGATCTTTTGTTGTATGAAAACATCCACCATCTCTAACAAAGCGTACTACGTTATGTTCTTGTTTGATGAGGTCAGTACCACTGCCACGTCTGTATGGTAAATATGAAGCTACAGGTGGTTATCTTACTTTAGCACAAAGAAATAGGGAAACATTGCCTGGCTCTGTGCAAAGGGAAAAAAATCTGCCTACTTGCTACTCTGAAAGCTCACTAATTAACATGTTATAGCTTTATTTATTATTTTAGTTATTTAATCTGTACAAAAATCAAACTGTGAAATTATAAATTGCTTTTTATTTTATTTACAGGGGATCTTGCCTGATTAAGACATATTCTAGCATATAACCCCTCCTAAATCACTCGTTTGTTGTTTTTTATGATATGGTCTTGTACAGATTAAAGAAACTAGATATGAATTGTATAGGTGAGCTTTAGGCCCATTTTCCCCTTGTGTTTCAAGCCGGAATGCTAAACTAAAATAAGTGGCTGATGCATGTAGCCTCATATTTACCACACTGACATGGGAGAGGTATCATTATTCTCATCTAACTCTCAGTTATTAGGAGACATTTTTCAAAAGGTTTTCTTATACCTTTAACTGATTCCTGTCATAATGAATTGGCTTTGTTATCTGTTTGGGCTTCTTTTTTTCTTTGGTAGATGTATTTGTGGTGGTGGAAAAATGAATTTAATTGGGTTTTTTTTGTTGTTTTTTTTGTATAAAAATCTGCAATTAAAAACTATAAATCTAGTTATTTACAGAGCCAAGATCTACCCTGCTTTTATAGATACAACTATACTGGGTTCTTCAGTATTCAGGGCTTGTTGTAATTCTGAGCTCATCTCTCTCACCTCTTTTGCTACAACATTACCTTATCACCCATCTTCCCCCAAGTCCCACCTTGTGCAAACTTCCTATGGCGCCTGTCCACAGGGCCATTTTTCTTGATGTTGCATGAAGCAGCAGTAGCCAGCAGCCAAGTCAACAGGTCATCCATCAGATCCCACTCCCGTCGTCCAACATGCCTGGGAGGTGTGGCCATATGGCTTTGCCCTGTCCCCTGGTCCCTGCCCATAATAACAGATTACAGCTCTCCAGAGGAAGCTCACATCATTGCTTGGCCATATATCGGACTGTGAAAGTTGTCATTATTTATGAGTCCGTGCCGGTTACAGTTGTACGCTTGTGAACCTAGAGATTTCAGCCAGGTTGCCCCATTACAAGCTGTTTCTCATCGATTAGTGCTGAATGCACTGCAGATGCACTGCTGTTGTCCCCGGGAGAAGTTCTGAGTAGTAGTTGATTTTTTTTTTTTTGGGGGGGAGGGGGGGGTGTTTGATTGAATGATTTCCAAAGATTTACTTCAGTTTAGAAAAAAGACCATTGCCATCTGTGGAGAGGAAATGGCACATTATGATGTGATAACCAAAGACAATTTTATTAACTTTCTATGACTTAGAGTAATTCCTTCATGAATCACAATGTCCTTTTCATATCTGCAAGATGCTCTAGATATGCTTGTATAAACACTGGGTTTTTTCTAACTCCAACCTACTCAGCTTCTTTGATATTTGCATTTATTGTATCTTTTTTTCCTCCCTGTTTGGATGAGATAACGTAAGAAAAAAAAAAAAAAACAGCCCACACCAGCGTGATAACATTGTGGCCTTAGGCACCCTCTTTAAAACTGACGAATATCTGCAACTCTCTAATTTAACATATGAAAATGCACAGTAAGTAAAGCTACAATTTCCTCATTGGTCAGCAGAATGTAGACGTGCTAGTCCTGTAGACTTAACATTTAATTTATCTAAAAGCGCTTGAAATGTTGCTGTCAATCCATATTCATTATTTGTCTTGCTTTTTCTTTTCTGCGGCACACAGCAGGCAAGGCTACGGCAGACAGGTAAGCATTCCTGTTGTGATGTGTTTTTATCTTACCGTTGTGCTGAGACATTTTGTCACTCTCGAGCAGCTTGAGGCAGCTTATATCCTATTATTCTTATCTATAACTCACTTGATGGAAAACACTGAATGAGATTAAGATGAGATCCCGGCGATAGGACTTCTGACATTGACATTACAGTTTAGATTTGTTTCGAAAGTCTGTTGTAGTCTCCAATGTAGCTGTCAAATAGCAGATAAGCGTTCGGGTGAGTTTTTCTCCTCTGCTGGAGAAAAAACAAAATATTAATCATCAGAGACCAAACAAATTGATTCTGTTTGACAATTGTGACATTAAACTCTTTTTTGTCACCTTCAAATATTCTGACAACGGTTATCCTCCAACAACTGCAGAATGTTTTGTTTCTGGGGGGGGTTTGTTTGTTTGTTTTTGTTTGTTTGTTTTTGTTTGTTTGTTTTCTGTTTGTTTTTTTGTCTTTTTGCAATTTCTTACTCCTCCAGTTCCTTGATCAACTCCTTCCGTCTTGTTCTTTGCTTTCCATCAACATTTCATCTATATTTACAATTTTCTCCTCCATAGTGTATAACACATTTAGCAACATAAGAGAATCCTGCATTTTCTGGCTTTAAATCTAAAATTTTCAAAGTGAACTCTTCTTTATTTTTGTGTCTCTCCTGACTATCCCTCTCTTCCATTACCCCATCCTTCTCCTTTACTAATCTCTGGCAGCAACAGCAACTGCTGAGGCCATCTCTTCTGAGACCTGAGGTAGAAAAACTCCTGCTTTTCTTAATTCACAGGGATTGTAGTCAATCTGCTGTATACCTACCCTGTATGCTGCTGTTGCTGCTGCTCTTCTTCTGCCATCTTTCTCTGAGTAGTGCTGAGTAATTTCTGTTTCTGCTTTCTGAACCATAGGAACTCTCCATGGAGTCGGGTATCGACCCAGGCCAGGACTACTACACACAGGACTACTATAATTACGACCAAGGGTGAGCGTGCAACACACTGACTGCCTCATCTCTCACCTGTTCTAGACTAATCCATGGAACTGATCTCCATCGGTTCAATTAAAATAAAAAGAAAATTACATCATTAGGACCTATTTATCATGACCTTACCTTCCAGCTGCCAGTGCTTAAGTCCTTGCGGAATGGAGAGGATTTCGAAGAAGTTCAGAATAAAATAATGAGCATAACTTATGCTCCCCCATCCAAGGGTTTGCCCTCTCCTCTCCCATCGAATGAGATCAATTATGCTGCCTTGAGTCAGGTACCCAAGAGCCTTGAATGTTTTCCCAAAGCCTAATGGATGGAGAGTGTTTTGGCTTGCCTGTTACATTGCCCATATGGTCTTAAGAGGAAAAACATGGTACTCAAAGCTGTAACAGCTGCTAAGAAATTGTTATTCATTAACGCTCCTGCTCTACAGTAGGTGACTTGTACCACTCTGGGAAACTACTCCACAAGTTTATCAAAACAGGGAGAAGCTTTTTACACCTTAAAGTGCTGGAACTAAAGTTAGAAACCGTCCATACTATAATTAAGTGTCGTAATTGCTTCTGTATTCACTCACCGACCCAGCTTTCATGTTGTCTTCACTGGCTTTAATTACTGTGTCTGAATCACCTTGGCCTTCGCTTGCAACCAGCCGTAATTATACTTTAATGGTATGTCACAAAGTTCATAGGAAAAGCTGCATCACCGTGATCGGATACCTTTGATCTGTGTCTGTTTGCACTGAGGGGCACTCTTTAACAGCAGTTAAGCTTTTAATCCAGCAATCACCAGACCCTCACATCTTCAGAAAGTGTCAGTGACTTAAATGACATTAGCCTCTTTCCTTTTGGTTCCTCTCTAATTTAGTATTGTAACATAAGAAGAGTAATTCACATGGTCAGTATCAATGATCTAAGTTAATCGAGGCCATGCAGCACATTAATGCAGACAACCTGATGGTGGACAGTATTTTAAAAATGTAATGGTATGTTTAAATTTATTTATTTATTAATTTTTTTCTATGCACACTATTTTCAGGTCACATTTTGTACTTTTTGCCTTTGACACTGAAATAGGAAAACAATATAAAATGATTCAATTTCCTCACTTTTTTCCCATCTTTCATTTGAATGACAGTTGACAAAAAACTTTGCATTCTGCCACTGATGAAAGCCATAAAGTCAAACAAAACATCACAATGGAAAAGAGTTATACAACCTGATTTCATTCAAGAGTTTTAATGGGCTTTTAGGCATTACTTATCACTCCCCAGGTTGCCATCTCAGCCATCTGTTTGTCTTGTAATTTATTAGACCCCTTTGACAAACAAGGAAGAATATGTTTTCACTATATTCATCTACCGTAGAGAATATTTTAGAAGATCTCTCTCAGCCCCTGAATTTTTTTTGTTTCTCCATTATATCCTTCCAAACTCAGAGTGATTTATAGGAAGTTCAGCAAATCACCGCAGTATTTGAAAAGTAGAAAAGATACTGGCAAATTTACAGAAAAAAAACAAGCAGTAATTAATGAGGCGAGACTGATATATCAGAGGAAGTTTTACGACATGGAGTTAAAAAATAAGAGGAAGAAGAATTACAGACATAAAACTATTTGAGGGTCTTTAACAAACAATGACATTAACGCCTGTACCAATTGGAAAAGTCACTTTGTACTATGTGCACTGTAGATGACAATTTTAAAACTATGCAATAAATTTATGGTTAAATAATCCTTTAGTTTTCTGAGTCACTGAGTCAGGAGCTGACTCTACTATCATTCTCGCCCCCATATCAGATTGTTAATTTCATTGCCCCCTGCTGACTCTTCAGCCTCACTGTGTTAAATGATAACTTATTATGATATAACGATATGATGTTTTAATTTCTAAGTAATATAGTTGTTTGTGGCTTTTTATCTTACAGCATGTAGATAAATATATATTTTAAAGCTATTAATCACCAACTCGTTGAATTATTAAAGCAATTGGCAAAAGTTCAATGTAGTCAAGTCCCATTTTAATCCCTTCATTACTTGTCATATTATGTGTGACTCTATTTCTCAGGTATGACATCCCTCAGTACGGCAGTCGGAGGAGGCTGATATCTCCCATGTATGATGAATATGGAGAGGTGATTGTGGAGGATGACGGGTATTACTACAGTCCCCATGGCCCTGAGGTATTTCCTTTTCATAGAATAATAATGATCACTATTGCCTTAATGGGTTGTGTGTCCAGTGTATTATTGAAACAGCAGTATATACCTTATATGACATTTCAACACTTTGGCTTTATCATCACATAAGGTTGCTGAATTGACTATGACTGTCTTAGGGCCGAGGCAGAGGCAGGGGCCGTGGCGGCATGCGGGGTAGAGGTCCACCCAAGAGGGTTGCATTTAGAAATGTGCCCCCAGAGGATGAAATCGAACAAGCTGAGCCAGCAGAAGGGGGTGAGCCTTCTAAGGCTGCCAAGAAACTGAAGTCTGTCATGAAACTCAGCAAACTCCTGGCAGCTAGCAAGGGAGGAGAACAGACATCTGATGCTGGTCCCTCTGGCCCATCTCCATGGAAGAAAGCCAAAATGTTCAAGATGTTTGGCGCCGGGAAGAAGGACAAGGATTATGCCAAACTGATGTCAGCCCGTCGTATTGACAGCCAGGAGAGCCTAACTGACGGACCAGCACTTATGGGACCGATCGACAGCAAGTCTAATACCCGCAGCCGACTTGGCAAAGTTTTGAGGAAAATCAACTTAGGCAACAGGTTGCAGGTCCGGAGGAAGTCGCAAAGTAGTGTGAGCCGTGGCTCTGCCACGGGCAGTGAGAGGGATGAGGAGGCCTCACAAGTAGCCAGTGAGGATGAAAGGAAGTCTAAAGTTTCTATTAGTGTGACAGAAAGCGAGCCCGAAGCAGGTACAAGTGGAAGCAGTAAGGAGAAAGGCTCTGATGAGGAATCCTCGGAGAAAAGCAGTGTTGACAGAGATTACCTGAAAGTAGATTTAGACCGAGATGATGCCAACGAAAGCACTGTGGACTCAGAGGAAGAGCCTGATGGAGAGCCGGGGGATTCTGATGAGGAAAGCAAATCCAAATCTGAAGAAGATGAAACTGAGGAGGAATCTGTCAGTGAGAAAGAATCAGGGACTGAAAGAAAATCTGAGAGAGAGTCAGAGACTTCATCGGCTACGGAGAGAGATTCGGAGACAGGGAGGGATTCGGAGATGGGGAGGGATTCAGAGACCGAGAAAGATTCAGAGACCAAGAAAGATTCAGAGACTGAGAAAGACTCTGAATCTGAGAAAGACTCTGAATCTGAGAAAGACTCTGAATCCGAGAAAGACTCTGAATCCGAGAAAGAAACAGAATCAGGAACGGGCACAGCAACAGGGAAGGAAACAAGCACAGAAAAGGGTTCAGGAACAGAGAGAGACTCTGATGAAGAGTCTGAGGAGGAAGATGCTTCAGGGACCACGGGAGAAAGTCTGTCTTCTGCCAGGTCTTCCATGAGATCATCAGCTACTGCAGCCAGCAAGGGGAGCAGCACTTCAGACATCAGTGGCAGTGGCAGTGGTAGCAGAAGAAGTGAAAGTGCAAGTGAGAGTAGAAGTGATAGCACTGGCACTGCTGCATCTTTATCCGGCTCAAGTTTTAAGTCATCTCAGAGAACCAGATCATCAAGGAGCACATTAACATCAGAGAAGTCCACTGAAGAACTCAGTGAGGCCGAATCAGGGACAGGAACTGTCAGCGAGACAGAGTCAGGGAGTGAGGGCTCTTCGTCCCGAGGGTCCAGTCAAAGGAAAACATCTGGATCTGAGTCCTACGGAGGCTCTTCTTCCTCGGGCAGTCAGATGACCGATCAAAGTTCCCTGGATAGCAAGGAGACTTCAACTGAGTCCCGGTCCACCAGGAGCAGCCGGCGTTCCCAAAGGTCCATCCCCAGCCACGGATCTGAGGACACAATCACGGAGGAGACTGAAGATGAGCAGGAGGAAGAATCGGAGACTGCTGACGAGAGCAAAGAGTCAGCCAGCGAGCTCAGTGATGAAGCTTCGTCTAGGGGGTCTAGCGTGGCATCCGGAGACCCGGGGCCTTCTGCCCCATACACTGGTCCCCCATACAGTTCCGAGATCAGAAGCACCAGTGACACCTCAGAAGAGACATATGGCGGACTGTCCCCTATCACTGAGGTGGACGAGGACGCCATCTCCTCTGACAGATCTTCCGGCAGTGGCTCTGGATCAGAGGCCATCAGTGCGTCAAAGGGCTCAGGAGGGACAACGTCAGATGCTGATTCAGAGTCTGAAGGAAATTCAACAGCCTTCTAGAAAGAGAATTTGTCCGCTGTGAAGTAAGAGTGAATAAAATCGATTACCCCTTGCATGGGAGTGGAAAAATATTACTTGCCGCTACAGAGTGTTTCAAGCATCAACTTTTACCTAATTTCCCCTCAGCAAGGAAAAACCTTGGTGATTTCCTGCTGCAGAAAATGAGAATTTTGCTGTCTTTTGATATCTCTTACTTACTCTTCTCTTTGATCTCCTCTGAGTCTGTTGTTATGCCTTTACTTTTTGTATAAAATATAGCTCTAGTTTTTGCTGTGAGATTTTGCATGTTGTGGTGTTATCTGATTTGACTTGAAGTGTTCCTCTGATTATGAAATTATTACTCTTCGGAGTAATACACCATCACTGTAAAAACTATATATTCACCCTGACCCCTTGTCTCCTCCTCAGCCTGGGAGAAAGAAACGGATTAAGCTGGTGGTAGATCGGGAGAATGAGACCAGCTCCACAGGAGAGGAGAGCACCACAGAGACCCAGCGAAACCGACTCCCCAACAGCCACAGCAACATCAACGGTAGCATATACCTTGCACAAAACGGCACTATCGTCCGGACAAGGAGGCTGCCACACGCAAACAACCTGAAGGTGGGCTCTCCCTGCCGGCTGGGTAAGCATTTTAAAAAACTAGACAAGTTAGGCGTGACTCATGAAGAACCCTCCCCTGTTATTAGCATTGAGGGTTCAGGGAACGAGACAGAAAACGGAACAGGCACATGTGTTCCCTCTAACGTGGATGTCAACCTTAACACTCGGCCCTCCTGTGGCTCCCTGGGATCCACCATCACGGATCTTAAACATTTCGGGTCCAAAACCAGTATCGCCAAGGCCTTGATTGACAGAAACAGCATCGGCCCTTGTGTCAATGAGGAGCAAGAGACTTACGTTGACAACCACAAGAACAGTAGGGAGACACTGGAGTCCCACAGTGACCACACATTATCAGACGAGGAGGAGCTATGGATGGGACCCTGGAACAGCCTGCACATACCAATGACAAAACTCTGACTGGCCATGCAGAAAATTAGTTTCCTGTTTGTTATTTTCCTATCTCTAACATGTTGTTTTGTTTAGAAAATGATCATGAAACAATGATTTTGTGCCTCAAGTGGATAAGCTCCGATCGCTGTCAAATTGAACTTAGAATTGAATTTTATTTAACCACATTATGTCGAAGCTTATTTGTACCAAGCGTTTATCACCGACAGGGCTATTACAGATGGAAACACAGAGCTGCAAGGCAATGAGTGCCTCAAAGAAATATGAAATTTTATGTGAACTGTGCTTGAGTGTAATTTTTACTTTTTTTTAACACAGAAAATGGGCTTCTTTTGTTGAGTGATTCCATGTTTGCTTTCTTTTCTCAGCCTCAGTTTTTTGTTTTTTGTCTTTTTAAAACAGACAACAGAGAGATTGTCATTCATTTCACTGCAATGTTAAAAATATTTACAGAGAAATCATGGTGAACATATGAAGAAATTCTGATTATATAGTCTATGAAAAAGTAAAAGAAACTTATTTTGCTAATAGAATATTACTTGCAGATAATTAAGATTGTCATTGATTATTTTATGTTGTGATCATTTGACAATGTTTTTGAAAATTTCTGGAAAAATATGAGATTATTTTTGTCTATTTTGTATCTAACAGAGATAGAGAATCTAACATATGATATTAAAAAACATAATACCCACATGACTGTCATCGCTGTATTTCAACAGTGAAATATGACCGTGTGATCATAGTGTTTTTATATGGACATTTGTAACTACAGAATGTGGTATTTTCAACCCCTTTACATGATGCAGATTCACTCTGTTCATGATAATTTATTAACTGACACATCAGGACCCCATACGTGGGGAAAAGGACTACCAAAAAAATGTATTACATTCAACAATAAAGCTCTAAGCTATTTTAATGTGTACTGTGAAGCATAATTGCAGGCCCTGACTATGTTCACAATTTCTCCCTGTCCTCTATGTCAAGGTGCTTTAGCAACATGGATAATATTAATTGTACCTCACAGTTTTTAAAGTATTAAAGTACATCATTGTGTGCCTTCATGAAAACGTGAATAATGTATGGGGTCATAAAGACACAGTCCTCGAACTGCATAGTGGGGATGAAACTTGAATACAGTATAAGGTGACACACAGCGGTAGAACTCGACAGTAGGCTCATAAAAATACAATGTCTGCAGAGAGAGGTCTGTCAGAATGAGGCCTTCTCTGTGCAGTGGGCTTTCACTTTAAAGAAGAGCAATGACAGGTCACCAAACATGGGGATATGGATAGCCACTGTATCGCTGAAAAGCAATGGGAAGTGTTCCGGGAAGTCTGAGAAACTGACAGTCTTCAGGAGCACATTTACTCACCTGTCAACACAAACTGCAAAAAAAAGACAAAGGGGGGGGGGTGTCTTTAAAGGTGGCAGAAATTGTAACCAACAAGGCAGAAGGCATTGAAAATCTCTGGTATATTCTCTTCATTTCTGTCTTGGTTTAGCAGAGATTGACACATCTAACACAACCAGACTGACATAAACAAAAAGTGTCCTGCAGTCAGTCAAACCGTGGAAATGCCAATCAAGTTCACAGGGTTCTTTGTAGGTTGAGGTTCACAAAGGAGCAGGAGCTGAATGCCAAAGTGAAGTAACTTAAAAAGCTGCTCAGAAAATAGGTCAGGAGGGAACCTAGTTCCCACCACAACAAGCCTGCTGTCCTAAAGGATCAAAACAAACCTCTGCACTATGCTGATGGTAAAAGAAAAAAAGCAAATTAAAGCAAGACCTGTAAAGAAACCAGGATAAAGATCAGCCTGTTTTAGTTATCAGCTGTGTCTTTATCACCTCTTAAATGTGTGGAGTAAGTTTCGGATCTGTACAGACAAGACAAGGGTCTCTAGTGTTTGCTGTCTATCGACACCACCCGCTACACTCTTCGTTCCCCCTCACAGGAACGTTGACTGCTGACAGGAGAATAGCATCGTGCAGACCCTGCTGAGTGCAGCTGGGGCTAGATATCGTGGGCTGTTTTTGCCATTTGCTTATAAAGCTACTATGTGCTATTTCATGACGCCTGAAAAAGAGAATGTGTTTGAAATATCAGCATTCTTATTCGGAAAGAAAAAATAAATGGCAGGAGATATGAGCTGCGTCTGTACCTTCAAGGTCATACTTCCACCTCGTTTTGGAATACTCACCTGATGAATTGGATTAAAAGCTAGCTAGACAAATAATTGAAGCATTTATACTGAGTGTTTCAATCTGTCAAGGGATTATGTCCCGGCCTTTTTTTTTTTTTTTTTTTTTTAACTCTTCACCCTGATCATTTCATTTAGTAGATTAAATTACAGTATTAAGAATGGGCATATCTCTGTGGTAATGAAAGGCTTGAAAGAACCCACTGTCCAGTGTCTCCTCAAACGGGATGCACTTGTCATTCGCATTTAATATTTAGAGAACAATACTGTCTAAAGATAATAAAATGGTGCGCACCTATCGAAAAATTTCTAAGCAGATCTGAGTTTACATTGCTGGTCACTCTTAGTGTTATCTGTCATGACACATTTATTCCCCCTTCGGAATGAATTGCAGCAACCTTGTAAATTTTCAACTGGATCATCAACATGTGCTTTGGTTTATAACCAAATACCTGCAAATTGCCTTGTAAAAAATTAAGTGATAATTGGCAAATGTTTGCATGATTCCAAATGCTAAAAACAATGATGATGAACAAGGTAAACACTGCAACCACTAAAGAGCATGTTAGCAAAGGGAGTATGTTAGAATGCTGATGTTAACATTTACTGTGGCTCAAAGCACTGCTTTTCCTACACATAGCCTCCCAGAGCCACTAGCATGACTGTGCACTCTTGTTTGAAAATATCTTCTTGTTATCATCCTCAAAAAAAAAAAATCACTAGGTATAGATCTAACATGAATGCAGATGTCCACGTGCATTTCTATTTTTTTCCAGACATGAATGGTTGAGGTCAAGAGAGTTTGTACAAAAGGAAACACATCTGCAGTAGTTGTAATACACGCATTTTAGAAATGTACAATGATGTTTTTGTGTCAGTCAGTTGTCATGGCTCCAGACTTCATAGTAAACCAGGTATATAGAAATTCAGTTTTATGAACAGATCACAGCAATGGCAAGCAGTGCATCTGTAACCTCTGTAGCATATAATTCTCGCCTCGGGCCTAATTCAAATATATTTATACATCCTCCAAAACCGGTTCTGCCGCACTTGGTGTTTATGTAAAATCATTTTCTGCAACAGTAATTCTGTAATAGACCTATGTATGTAAATCATGACACAAAAATACTGCTGTGCTTCACAGAGATTCATAAATCTCTGAAGTCTGAATGGAGCGCGATTATTTATACACTTTGGTGGCTGCAAAGTTAGTCTCACAATGTGTGCACCAGACAAAGGTCATGCTCTCTCACAATACTAGCTTGTGACAACTTGGTTACTCTAATTGGCCCTTAGAGGCCATGTTTTTTTGCCCATAGTTGGATCAGTGCAACAAGCTCATGCATTCATTCAGATATGCCTGACGCCTCTCTAACAAGTGAACGGATTCATTGGCTTGCCAGGGATGTGTTATGGCTGCATAGATAGAGCCACATAGCTCCTGATATGTTAACATTCAATTTCATAGGAGGAAGTAGTGGGAGCAACTTCACAGATATGCATCAAATATTAAATAACTTTTTTAATCAAATATTCATAGTGAATGTAAAATAGGAACATGGTCTCAATAGGAATTGGGACTCAGATTTTCCTTTTCGCAAATATACAAGTGTCAGTGGTCTGATGTGTGATAACCCTGTGGAGTAATGACCCCTGCTGCGATTGTAGGAACATATTTCTCGTTCTAGTATGTAAGCTACGGGTAGTATAAGGGTCAAAGAAGTGCTCTTACATAGCCTTGGTACTAATGCACAGAGTAGAACTCTGTTATTATCGCTTTTCATTGAGAATTTTCCAGGATGAAACGAGTGTCCTTAAAAAGAATCCAAAGTCTTCATGTCATGCCCAGAGTAGACACAGTATTAAAATCACTGTTTGATTTGCATGCTCATGTTTGTTGATCTTTGCTCCTGAGTGTTTGTGAAAAAGCAAATACAACAGCGACATTTTTATCACATGTAAATACAGCATGTCATTGATGTGTGTGAAACGTTTGATAGCTGAAGCCATAACATAAGCATGCCAATTTAATTTTCTTTGTGCACAGGACGACTGGCTAAGACATTAATACCATTTCCACTCGCTCAGGAATGTGCTTCCCAGGCCCAGGTAAGCACCATTCTCATTCCAAGTTCACCGGCGAGCCTCCTGAGTTTCACCTATTAGCATAGCCTATATAGGATATCCTGGCCTACAGCAGGCTATATGATAATCTACCCATGACTCATTCTAAAAGAGATTATCACAAATCCCCAACGGAGGCAGGAGGAAACTCCTCATAATACCTATCCGTCACCACTGCTTATTGCATGCTCAGACCTGGAGGGCAGGACTCTTCGTTTCCTTCAAAATCTAACTCTAAAATAAGATGTTCCACTGCACTATATTGGTCTTAAAATTAGAGGTGGCACATTTATTTACTCTCACAAAGCCAGTTGAGGATATAAATACAACTGACAGCAAGGAGTTAAGAAAAACAATGTCATATCACTATACATTGTATAATCCTGGGCCCCCAAAATATAGGGGGAGTGTGTTCTGTGAGCACATATCAGCGCTACTGGTGAAATTACAGCTCCTGCCATGTATCCGGTGTTCCATTATTTTTGTTATTCCGTGAACTCTGGCTTTTTACTCGTTAAACTAGAGCAGATCTGCCCTGCAGCCAGCACACAGACAGATGGGAAGAGTTCAGTGCTGCAGGAGACTGGGCCGAGTCACAGCTTGGTTATTACAGGGGAGCCACATTAGAGGGTGCTGTGCATTACTGTGTATAGCAAACACAGCCCACACAGTCTGGTATAAGGGTCATTTATTTGATAAAAAGCAGAACTGTGAGGTGTAAGTCTCTTTATTTACAAAGTGAACTTTGATTATTTTCTTTGAAAGGTAAACAAGGTTCCTGCGTTTAGGTTTCCTGATTCTGGGGTTTTGTTGCACACACAGGTACGTTACAGGATTCTATGATTACTGCTTTTCACTGGTCATTCCCTGATGCTCAGTTATGAGCTGAACTTTAAGGTGTGATATGTAGTAACTCAAACAGTCAGCTGACATTTGTGTAAAAAAAAAAAAATGTTATAATATGCAATAGAGTCAACAACTGTATAAATGTTCAAACATTTTGTACAGGATGAAATCATAGCAAATCCAAGAGATCAGGACCCCCAGAAGGGGTCACAGGGGGTTTAACAGGACAGAGCCTAGAAAAATCACACAAAGTTGTATTTTTGGCAGGCTTTTCTCCAATCTTTGCCTTTTTTGTATTTAATCTCAGGATAATTTCTCATCTACATGCCTCTAAAGATAAAAATTGATTTAAAAAAAAAAAAACAAAACGACATCACTCTTGCTCTATTATTATACCTCTTAGTTTAAACCATGTACAATCGGTAGATTTGAAACAGATAACATGTGGTCACAAGAAGATATGGCTTCACAAGGAATCGCAAGCGAAAAACACTGGAAGCCACTGGTCTAATTGGAGCATTGGCTTTCCTATAGCTGAGCTGGCCTCTTTTTCACTTTTCCCTGTTTTCACCAGAGCCACGGAAGAAGGCATGATGTTTCCCCTGCTGGGCATCCTCCCCCATTCTAATGTGTCAGTATCTTCGGTGATGAACTCAAACAGTTTCTTTATTCTTTGAATACATTTTTGTTAAATACAGAAAATGCCACCTGACAAGAGATGATCATAAGCGCTTGAGAAAAAAACGCAGGTGGTCTAGCCTCCATTTTAAGAGTATGATGACGCAGACAACACTAAGACTGGTCACACTGATCTTACCTTATGCTGAAGATGAGGAGCAGAGAAACAGTCATGTATTGTTCTTCTCCCTTTGTCAGTGCTCACATACTGCATCATTCCCTCTGCCCTTTTCTTTAGCGCTTACACAGCTGACACGCTTATCAAGCTCCGATGTTGTTGCAAGTCTTGATAGTTCATTACTCATGCAGACAAGTGATGCTACTGTAGGAGCTCTGCCCCTTTTAGATCAATGCTAAATTCATCAGAGGTTCCCCATCGGCCTTAACTTGATTAAACACAATTAAGTCCAATTCATAAACATTCTGTGGATTCTCTTCAGGGCACCGAGAAGCCACTAATTTCACTGGTGATCAATTTGCCTCTCACCTTTTCAGTTTTGCCCTGAAGCTCAGCCACCCGTAAAGATTACCCTTAACCCAGCTTCTTCACATTTCAGCACATCACTGCTTACTAATTAGATTTCCTTGGCAGTGCAGCAGAGCCAAACTCTGATCGGAGAGATAGCAGGAGAAGACCACTGAGAATAACTTTCAGAAATAACAGCATGATCCCGTGGAAATAACCGAAATTGCTAATCCCACAGGGAGACGCCCTGAGAAATGATAAATGGCCAGCGAGAACATAACGTACTATACTTTAGTTTTTTAAAGGAACAAAGTATTCGTAGCAAAAATGCAGTAAATCATTTCTCAGAAGCTATTGCCACGCAGGCCTTGAATAATATTATGAACTTTTTTTTTTACCCTGCCAGTGTTGGCAGCGGAAACATTTCCAAGGTTTCACTAGAACTTTTTTTTTTTTTTCCCCTTTGGTCCTCTTAGAGTGGGACATGATATTATTAAGTTTCATAGTTATGAAATGTTAATTATCTCTTAGTCATTGGTATTCCTTCTGTCAGTCACACAGAATATTTTTGCACAACATTTGGTTTTCATATCATAAAAAATGGAGCTGGCGGAGACATGATAATGAATGTTGTGATTACATAGAAATGTGGTGCCATTCGCTTCCAGAGACATTAGTCATTGTTACATAAACCAGTGCATAGCTGTCACCTTACCTGTTTTGTTTTGGTTTTTTTTATTCTGTGATGCATTTGAGGCAAGAACATTAGCTAATGTAAAGACTTACATGTAATTACTGGACATTTATTTTTAAATTTTGTATCAGAGTGAAAGCAGAGAAAGGTGAGACCACACAGAACAAAAGACAACATCGCCTGATGTTCGGCTTGAGGGGACCCTGGGTGCTCTCACAGCATCTCTTTCATTCATGAGGCATTTTTAGCCCCTTGTGAACACAGTTGTTGTACGCTCATGGCCACAAGATGGCGACTAAAACTCAGCTGTGGCTTGACATCTGTTGCAAGATGAGAAAGAAAATGAGGTGATGAAAATTGCTCATAAAGAGGTGGGTACTGACAGAGTGGAAATTAAAGATAATATTAGTCATGTTAAATTTTATTCTCTTTGGACTTTAGAAGCCCTGCAGCATGGTTGGTTATTTTGTTTGGGGTTACCACTTCAATAAATGAAGACCTGCTCTAAATGATGATGCTGATGTTACTGTTGAACATACTTGTAACTAAGTATTTGTTTGACTGAACTAAGTCACATCTGATGAGTCATTCTGAAGTGAAATTTTCTTTTTCTTTTTTTTATTATTATTACTTTGTTTTAGTGGAAGCAAATTAAATACTGCTCGGATATTCATTAAATTAATGATTTTTTTATGCTTTTTTTTCTATATAAATATGGTCATGATGATACTATTTAAATCAATGACTTTCTTCTGCACCTACCTGCACGTTTCTTTCAACTGGATTATTTTCTTCTTTCTTCCTGGCACGTGGAGGACAACAGATCACTCCTATTTTAAGAGAGCAGTGCTTAGGCAGAGGGTAGATTCAAGTCCATCATCATCTCCTCATTTCCTGCAGCTATTTAAGACTGTGCCTCTCCAAAATAGGCACCCGATGACCGCAGCCGGAGCTATCTGGGGACCTGCTTTCAAACTAATTTGAGGATATTAGGATGTATCCGAAAGTTTGTTTTGACATTTCTATACCTTCGTTGACCGTCGTGTGTGCAAAGCGTGTGCCATCTGTGTTAATGCCATTTTAGAAGTCATCTCAGATGTTTTTAGGTTTCCATAACTATATATTGTACATCTTGAGTGCTTTATAATTTCTATGGTGCACATTGTTATTTTGGAAATGTAGACAAACCCCAAAGTAAGGTTTAACTGACAGACAGGTCATACACAAAAACACACACACACACACACACACACACACACACACACACACACACACACACACACACACACAGAGTATAGTTCATTGCCCTACGACATCCCGCCCAAAGGTTATATTCTATCTGAAATGTTGGGTGTGTAGTAAAATACATACTCCACACTGTCTGGCTCTGCTAATGAAGGGGTTTATGACTGCTAGTCCTGTGTTTGTACCATGTATCATGCACTGCTCCATCACTGGATACAAGGTCAGATCATATCTCATCCCATATCTGCCAGCAGTGCAATTCAGCAATGAGAGCTCGGTCTATTAGACAAGGTGGCGACATCATTCTGAGACATGAAGCCGCAAATATTTTTTTAAAAGGTGATTTATATTGGTTTGGGGATATTAATATAAAATTTAACACCTTTCTGAGGATTCTTTTGCTCCCATTGTTGTTGATTTTATTAAAAAAACAAAACAAAAAAAAAAAAAAAAGCACATATTTGCATTTTTCACCAAAAACCTCTCTTGTGTTATTCTGAGTCAGACGCAGCTGTACGAGGCCAGACTTGTCAGACTGCAAGCTTTCAGCACCCACAGTGTTAATGTATAATGTCAACGCAGTAGGGAGCCTTGTTAAAAAGCAATTAAGCCAAAATGATTTAAACATTGTGCGGTTTGGCCATTGGCGGGCCTCGAGGTACACACTGTGTTGTTGTCTTAAAATGAGAATTTCACTGTCTGCTCACACTGAAAACCGCTATTTGTGTGAGTATAGCTCTAACCACACTTTCCCACACCCGCCAAACCATACCAAACCACAGACTGCAGATGAGTATGCACACCACACACACACATTCACACAGACACACACACACACACACAAAGCATTCACATGAAGAGTAATTGAGGGGTTTGACTAGTTTTTGGTGCATTAAAACAGTAGCTGTTTTAAATGACAGGGGCTGAGACATACTTGCATTGATGTCTGTGAGGCTGGTAAAGATGGCTGATTACTCAAAGAGGACGTGGCATTCAGTAACTCTTATTATATTCCTCTTTATTCAGTGGAGTTTGACTGAATCGCACCATTTAAGCTGTTCCTGGCTGTAAGACATTCTTAATCCATGGCTTTCTTGTGCAGTATATTAATTTCTTGAGTGATTTCAGTCACAAGCCTTTCTGCAAACATTGTTATACTTGGTCTTATTTTTGATGATCAAAACATTACTTCTGACAGTTGAGAGTCTTCAACAGGCAACCCAGAGCTATTAAGTTGTTCACCCTGTTTCCAAAGCAACCACTCATCCCATATTCCATGTTATAATTTGCCATTATGTGTGTGTCTCCCAGTAAGTCTACCAGAGTTACATAAGCAGCTTAAGTTCTAGTTCCAGTGGCCGTTGTCTTAGACAAAGATTAGTGCTAGGCCATAGTCAGACACATTTTAGCTGTTGGCAGATTGTTAGCTTGCACTCTGTGTGCAAATGTGCTCATCACAGCCAGACTGCTTGGATGTGGTTTGGAACATCTGTGTGGTCCTCACTCCAGAAGAAGACAGACAGGGGAGAGACAGAGGGTGAGGAAAGGGAGGGGGAGGGGGGTGGGACCCCAGGGCTGCTCAGAAAGAAGCCCTCAGTTTTTCCATCACTGCTGTCGCCGCCACCATGGTGGTGGTGGTGTTGCATCTGAGCAGAGCCAGGGGACAGTGTGAGGCAGATGCTACATGTGTGTTTTGTGTGTGTGTGTGTGTGTGTGTGTGTGTGTGTGTGTGTGTGTGTGAGAGAGAGTGAGAGAGAGAGAGAGAGAGAGAGAGGGAGAGAGGGAGAGAGGGAGAGAGACAGGAACGAGAAAGAAAGCCAGAGAAGCAAAAGCAAGACAGGGACAAAGTGACTGTGTGGGGAGCCATCAGTCTGGTCTCGATGACTTATGAAGTTGAAGGCTAGGTCTGGCAATCGGGGAGCTGCTGGCGGGGCTGGGGAGAGGGGCGTTGAAAGGAGCCTTGGTCCAAACCTGTGGTCGACTCCCCCACCACCAGCAACAGCAGCAGGCGCAGCACCACAGCTCCCTGCCTGTATGCGTGTGGTGTTTATTTACGAGCCTGTTTAACCACGGCGCGGTCCCTGTGGTGGACTGACACAAGATGACAGCAGCCTAAATGTCTTGCCCTTTAAATCCAGTCTAATGGTCGCTTAGCGCTGTGGAGACAGGCACTGGGATAGGCGCCTGGGGTCTTTTCATAGGGGCCCTCTGAGTAACACATCAGCTAACACCATCTATGGGCCACCATCCAGAGCCTTATTACTACCTGCTTTTGCGGCTGTGGCGCCACTGATTTAGCCATGGCTGTGTGTGGAGGGACAATGCGAGCATGGGAATAGACACTATCCACCTATTACAGCTGCTCTAACAATGATTTTTGGATGTGAATGTCTTTTTAATATCTGTGTTTGTGGTGTCTGGGATAGTTTGAATAGCCACTGGCTGGCTGGTTATATGTTGAGTTCAAAAAACAGCAATTTAATGTGATGTTTGGGATGTCTGCGCCCTAAAAGAGCTGAATTTTTAATTCTAAACCTACAATTAAATTTCTATTGCAGAAAAATTACAGTCTTTTGTTGTTGTTTTTGTTGTTGTTGTTGTTGTTGTTTTTAACATTTCATTACTGTCCAGACTAGATCATAAAGAGTTAATTCGCTGTGTTATTGCCCGAAGTAACTGTGGTAAGTTAATAGCAGATGTGAGTGTTATTGGGCAAATTATATGCAATATGAAAGCAAACATACACTTCACATAAAAACGACCTGCGTAAACACACCATTCATAACTGCATACCATTCTGTGTGGGCTTGCGAGCCAATGCAATTAGACGCTTTCTGAGAGGAAGAAAAGATTATCATACAAAACCTTTTGCCTTGCTCAACTCATGTGAAAAAAGGAATGTTTATTGTGAGTCAGATTCAGCCTGTCAATAATCCACAACAGATCTTAGTTAAAGTCATTCTGATCACACCTCTGGGATCTATGAGAGGAAACAGGCAAAGGGAAAAAAAGTTGGCCACAAATCCCATGGGAATCCATCCCTGCAGAAGTGTCTTCTCCTGAATCACCTGTTGGCCTCGCTTGCTGTTGTTACCCCAAACTCAACTTGTTGCTCAGTGCAGCACACACACACACACACACACACACTCACACTCTCTGTCTCTCTCTCTCCCTCTCTCTCACACACACACAGGCTTTGAGCTTCAATCTGCGTGCTTCGGTCCTGTGCAAACACAGATCAGACCAGACTCATTGGGCCGTGTCTCTGGCACTCATCGGGCTGTTTGTACTGCAATTTCCTCCCCACTCTTATCCATGTTTTGTCCACTGTCATTCCAGCGGGATTATGGGATGCTTTCATCATGCAGGAACATCAACTGAGGCAGTGGGGGAAATGCAAAGGAGACATGTTGTTTTGTTCCTCTCATCACACATCGTGTTATCATCACATGCCATTTTGAATGCCACAGTCTGGAGTTATCCTTAGAACTAATTATTATTTTGTAGCTGCTCTCCTGTCCATCTAAACAAACACAGTATTTATTCATTCCACGTCTTCCAACCACTGGCAAATGCTGCATATGTTGTACATATCACTTGGCTCATAGGCCAACATGTGTCCCTAAAAGCAACTGATAATACTGTACTGATAGAACGAATGACGCTGTCATAATATCGTAATTCAGGCCAGGCAAAGTTTGATAGTACTTAATGTACATGTACATGTTTCTAGCAACATTCACACAAACCGACTGGACCTCGTTCAGAAAGGTTTTGTACCCAGAGATTTGGTCGTAACTTGTGTATTTGAACACACAAGTTTTTATGCGATTCAGCAATTTTTTTCTTCAGTACATAAGGCAAGACCCCGATTTACCAGGGGTCAGGACAAACCTACAAATGTTGCAGGTACCTTTGAAATTTGTAGTTTGTAGATAAGTTTTTGTCCGTTTGTGGCTGTTCCTAAGCCACAAAATAGTAAGTGAAACTTCAGTAGGTGGCAGGGTTTTTTGTCTTTCCCTTTTTTTTTTCCTTTTTATGAACAAATTTAGGAGCCAGATTTAAAAAGCGTTTGTGTATGAGGCCCGTCGTCCACAGAATTACTGTAATTACTGCCCAACAATACATTATGTCACCATTAAACCCTCTTATCAAATTTACATGCTGTCTTATAGGTCCTTGTTGATTTACAGCACTGAATAGTACTGGAATGTAACAAAGGAAGACAAGAAAAAACTACAAACAGTTCTGTAAATTAATGATCCAACCAGAGGTGGATAATTACTCCAGATTGAAACCAGTTGTCTTTTATATTAAGTCTCCCTAGGGTCAGTTTAGAATTGATCTCAGCTCTTTTTTTTTTTTTTTTTAAGATTGCTCCTGAAACTAATCTATATTGCAGAGCTTTTGGCTCCTGAGGCACATCTTTAATAGTCCCTCCAAAGTCTGGATTAAAAACCAGACACAATCTCATTTTGCCAGAAGAGCTACAAGTGTTTGAAACGAATTGCTTGAGGAGCTCAGACCTGGCTTATGTGTTTCACTGTTAACCTCATGTCTTCTTAAAACTGGTTGAGGTAGTTGCCAGCATGCTTTTGTGCTACAGACCTTAATTTTAAGTTAGCTGTCTGTTTATTTCTGTACGTGGTATATTCTGATATGTTTTTAAAAAGTGCTGTGTACATAAATTGTTTGTCATAAAGTTTTTTTTGAATAAGTATATGTGTACACTTTACTAGTCTGCTTGTGTGTAATCTTTCTCCAAAACTAAACCAGTAATGTCAATATCCTCATCTGCAAGTTCTTAGAATAAGTCATCAGACTAGATTAAGGCCCCGTCTAGACACAATCTGCGGTTAGTTTTGTGTTTTCTCTTTATATTAGTTAAGGCTTTGGTGAGGTTAAGACTATCCCAAGTCGTTGCTTCAAGGCCTCGGCCACTCGAGGCACTAATCTGTGGGGGGACAGTTGAGTTGATTCAGTCTTTGATGAGGTGCCCTGCGTCTCCAGTACTGATGAGCTGTTAGTCGTCGCCGCTGCCGAGCCTCACTGTGGGCTAGGCCTGCTGCCTCCCTTCTATTCAAGCGCCTCATTTAGCCCAAGACAAACAGACACAGTCATTACAATTAGGCAGCACTACTGGCAGATTAAGAGAGGAGAAATGAAGCGGTTCTTTGTGTTAATGCAAACCATCAACTTATTAAAGGTTTATCCAGTGAAGTTTTGTTTGTTTTCCATAGGTCTAATTATACTGTACTTCTTAGCTTTCATGTGGGCCTTTTTGCACAAAGTCATGCCCCTGGAAAAACAGCTTTGTCAATGAAGAGGTTTTTTTAAATTGGAATTGCACTACTTTTGCTGCATAGAATCTCAAGAGCAACTGAAAACAAGAAAAGAGGAGACACTGAGGGCCTAGACTCAGTTCTCAAGGGGCCTTGAGACATGAAGGATTAAGATTATGGGGGAGGTTCTTTTAAATGACTGATAGTACAAAGTGAGAGAGGGAGCAAGGCAGGGCAGGGCAGGAGTCTGTGTGGCGGACCAGCAGCAGCTTTACTCTTCAATCAGTGAGATGAAAATTGCCACTCCTGTCAAAGTAGAGGTGTTTACTGAAAGGAGGACAAGGGAGAAAAAGAAATAGAGAGAGACCTCTTGAGAGGGAGAGTTATGCAACCTGCATGGTCCAGGGTTCCCATGGAGCAAGATTGCTAAATTTGGCCAGTCAGGGCTAGAGTTTGTACCTCACCAAGTCTGCGGCCAGAAATAGCAGAGGTGTTAAGCGGCAGATTTGGATATGATCCTGCAATGATGTATAATGACACAAAACAAAATTGCACATCTCTGAATGTGGCTAAAATGTGGCAGAGGAAATCACAGTTTTCCGGGAACAAAAGTCGGGCATCGGACTGTTGCACAGCTGTAAGAAACACTGCAGAACTCATAGCGAAAGTAAATTCACAAGATATCCAGGAAAGTGATGCTGAAAAGTGGCATCTGAAACTCCAGAAATCTCTTCAGGGCTAAAAGAGGCTGTCAACACAAAAATTGTCACTCCTGACCTCAGCTCTTAATCATTTACAGGGGTTTCAGCATAAGTGAGTCCCATTAAAAGTAGCCTAAATCTGAGCCCGGTGTGGTTTGGTAGCATGGTGGTCTCAGCTGTGATTTATGATACAGTAGGGTCTTGTGGCAAAGCTGGCCACAGTGTGTTTCGTGCCTGTCTAGATTTTATCGATCGGTGATGTGATGGAGAGCTGCAGTCAGGCCTCTTTGTCAAGGCGGAGTGCCATTGTTAGGGGACTTCAGTGGTACGTCAGGATTCCAAAAGTTTTATGACCTCTATAGGCCTTGGTGATGTGATGTTTGTTAAACGTATTTTTAAATGAGTTTCCTTCAAATTTAAGCTTTCTTTTACACTGCAATCATGTTAAAGAACACTGTGGTGTCCATAATTCAGAGCAATTTGCAATTGGATGTCACCGAGAGAGCCCGGGAGATTAAATCCCCGCCTATTTAGCGTTTTAGGGAAAGTGGATCATATTTTTGTGGAGTGCATTCTGACGTCTTCATAAATCAGCCTAATCATAGGGTTGTGGTACACCCCTGCCTTGTTTGTGTCTTTGTTAATGCCATGCACATGTGACCAATGACATGCTTGCATAGATGGGCGAGTGCCAGCTTTCTCTCTCAGCTGTGGAGGCGGTCAGACGTCTGCTTACATTCAAGAACGTATTTGTGCGGGAAACATGCCAGACGTTGTTTGGATGTTTGGCCATGGGCTTTGGCATAAAGTGGTAACCCTAGAGAAGAAAATATAATCATTATATTTCGAAATTTTTGCTTCTATTACACTGATCTTGAAGATCTATGATATATGTTCTTTTTCCTGTCATTTCTTACAGCAGAATATATGGGTTTATCCTTATAGAAGAACTTTACGAACTCTTTTATTGCAGCGGTATACTGTACTGTACCAGGAAGAACTTGACCTGCTTCAGGCTAAACGCAGCTGGGCACCACATGCCTCGTATCCTTAGTGTGTTCCATGAACCATTCCGAGACAAGACACTGCTCCCGTCTTTGTTTCACTTGACTGCCTTTTCATCTTATTTTTGTCTCATACTGTTATCCAAAGATTTATATCGCTCACTGTATCTACAGGCTGCACCCATCATCAGACACTGCATTTAAGTTCAAGCTCTCTTTAAAGAGATCCATGCAGCCTAAAGTGGAGGCAGGCCTTGTTCAGATAGCACCTGATGAGCGCTGGAATACTTTTGGTCTTATCACGTTTTCATAGCGATCCAGCCATAGCACGCCAAGCCCTGGACACACAAGCGACACATGGTGTTGTCTTGAACTCCAAGGTCTGCACTACGCTGTGAGTCGCGCTTTCAATTGACATTTCCTTCTGCTGCTTTTACAGCTTTAAGTCACACACGAGTAACTCCTGTGAGAAGGATGTCATTTTTCATAATGTAGATTCCTGCTGGAGTATCTTAATTACGTGTTCTTGTGTTGAATTTTGGTTTAGCGATGGTTCGTAATCCGACATAGATAGCTATTTTAAATATTTATCTCTCATGTAAGTGCTGAGAATGTCCTGCACTTAACTGTATTTAATCAAAGTGAAGTAGGATTTGCATATGAAATCTATTCAGAATACTTTAGTTATCTTTACAGCCTTATTAGGGGCTGTTTGTTATACAAATTCCTCTTCAGTATCTCTTCAGTATCTTCTGCCTCATTAGTTTGAATGTTCCAGTGTGCTTGGTTTATACTTCAGTGTTTTCTAATAGTATTTATTTTAGCTTGTATTTTCTGTCAGTTGAAGCTGAAGTCATTTACTATTTAATAAAGAATGTTACTATAAATCACTAATTCTAGTTGACCACATGGGAAAAACAAAATATTAAACCCAGTTGGTGGATACATTTGAAAATGCATTAACCATCAGCCCAGTCACTGAAATTGGGCTAGTTGGTTTTAACAGACCCAGAGCACTGGTGACATAGGCGACAAAAGTACGACTGGCTGTCTGTCAAATTTTCCAGCAGTTGTAGTCTACGGTGAGCACAGATCTGGTTGTGATTACTTTAACGGAGACAGTAAATCATGACGCAGCGTGAGACTAATTTGTGGTGGTGGTGGGGGTTGGGGGTTGGGGGTTGGGGGTCGGGGGGGGGGTTTATGGAGTCACAGTTAACTACAAAAGGCACATTATCACACGTGAAAGAACGTTTCAGTGGTGGAAAATCAGACAAGAGGAGCAGCCACGAAAAGGGAAAGAGAAATCCACGCTTGTTTGGTGCTCATGCGATAACACATGCAGATGAGTGACAAATTAAGGCAAACACCTACGTTAGATGTCTTGGCAGGCGTTTGGCCACCATGGGATGTAAAGAAGAGCTTCCGCGTTCTTGGGCTTACGGTTGTGTATTACGGGGTGAGGCTGTGTCGCAACCACCCTGCACCTCCTCCTCAGAAATAGAATTACACAATCTCCATAGCCACTATGGCAGCTATGGAGTAACCATATGGGGAAAGCAAATAATGTTATTAGTCCACATGGGGGTTTTGTGATGTCTCCTTTAAATTTCAGATGCTGGAAATGATTCTTGGGAGGGGACAACATGAGAGAGTTGGACCTGCTTGTTTTCAGGAACACACATCCAACAAAGGCGCTTTGTGCCCTAAATGGAAGCATTTGCAATTTTTTTTTTTTTTAATTTTACTTCACCTCACTTATGCAGGTTTTTCCCTTAATTTTAAATGCTGGATTAGTCATTTTTGTTTGTTAGCTCACCTGTGTGGATGTTGTGCATTTAAACAAGAGTCCCTCTGTCTCAGAAGCAGATCTAACAGCATTTAAGTCAGAATTTTCCACTCTGGTTGGAGGCCTAGTGAGTCAGCATCAATAAAAATTTTAGGGCCATCATGCCCTCTGTGAGCCAAAATCCTGCGCTACAAACATCAGGCAGATGAAGTAGGATTGCCTCACATATCATCTTTCTAGGACCGCCCGAATGGTTTATTGGGACACTTAATCCCAGTCTGTTTGTTTTGGGAAAAAAAAAATCTTTTTTATGGTAAAACCACAAAATGTATGACATGGCCCAAAAGCGCATCCTTCCAGAGAGGCAACAGGGGTATGGGCTAACTAATAGGCATTGTAAACACTCCTTGATTTTTCAAGCCTCCCATACAACACAAACAATGTTTAGAGAAGGGCTCAGTCTAGCCCTTAATCTTTGGCTGTTGAGATGTTTTTGTCCCTACTGCTCTGCTTTTCAGTTTTAACTCCTTTGAATCTACCTCTCTGGGTCAAATGTTTCCCTGGCTTCACAGCAGTTCTGTGGTGGCTCCCCTAATGGCGCTGTAATTTTGCATTTCTTTGAAGTTCTCCCCGACCGTTGTGTTACCTGAAGTCTGCGCTTCTCTGAGGTTTTGGGATGGGGCAGGCTAGCTACCCTCTGCAGCCTAATTAAATGTAATTGCTCCATTTTGTAGTGGTGCCCGTGTGGAGAGGGGAAGCCTTGTAATAAGGGAGATTGCGTGAAGGGTCCGAGGATCACAGACGCCAAAGAGGAGCCACGAGGAGACGATCGGAGACGCTTCCCCCTCTGTCGCCTCCTCTGTCCTGAGCAGACCTAGTCATTACCCCCTCCACTCTTCTCGCTCTGGCTCTGTCTCTCCTTTCCACTGTTGCTCTCTCTGCCTCTGTTGCTCCTTCATCCTCTCTGTCATCATTACTCTCTCTTCAATACACAATCACCCATGTGAACAGCAAGACTGTATTGTACAATATTCAACACAAAGACATGCTTCATATGCAATTCATTTGTTTTCCAACGTGGCCGTAATCTCTTTCATCTGCACGTGAAACGGGGATACATGTTGCTGCTTGAAGATGAACCTTGAATGTGTACAGGAAGTGTCTGGTATGATCTCTATGGCATTCCCTCAGGTGGTGTCACAGTCATGGGTGCAGAAGCTGGAATTCTTGGAATCCTTCAGGCACCTCTGGGACTCCGTAACTGAGTCAGACACCGAAATGGGCTGTTTAGCCCCCTGACACTGACTGGTGGAGCGACAGGAGACGCATTCTTTCCGGGTAAGAGGAGAGGGAAAAAAGGAAATTACAGAGCAGGAGAGAGACAACATGACACACAGAGAGAGGGAGCGCCAGCTTGACCGTGACCCTGTGGGATGACAGACTAACAAGGGATGTGTGATGATGTGTGTGCTGTGGGTACAAAGGTGACTTAGATCGAAGGATAAGCATCATTCTACTTCTCTGTTGTCTCTCTTTTGTGGGGGAGGTGCCAGTAAACTTTCCAGCGGGGATGATGATAGTCCTTCCTGCTGCCTTTAGCTCCACATACTTTTCCTGCATCAGGGTGTCCAGCTATTTGCCTCCCTCGTCTTCCTCCTAGTCCTCCTCCTTCTCCGCTCTTTGGTGCCAGTTCGTCTGCCACACAGCCCGTTAAGGCTAATGCGACACAGGCTCCAGCTCACATTTCAGCCTCACGTTGCAACCCCCTACTAAGTCTCCCCCCATCGTCACCCCCCCCCCCCCCAACCCACACCCCCTATTTCCTCTCTTCCAAGCTGACCAGGCCTGGCCCAGGAAGTATACATTTGATCGGAGAGCGCAGATCAATAAAGTGCAGGATCCCAAAGCCATCATTTGGTGTTTTATGATCCAGGAAAGTGTCCGCTAAATGATTTCTCTGCTTGTTAAAATATTTTTGTGACGCTGGAAATGGGTGGCAGTAGCCAAGCTTATGCTCAGATGGCGAAGGAACAGGGGGAATGAATGTGGGTGTGGGTGTGGGTGTGGGTGTGGGTGGGTAGGTCTGCATGTGTGTGTTTGTGTGTGAGTGCGTGCATGTGCGTGCGCGTGCACGTGCGTGTGTGTATCTGTGTATCTGTGTGTGTCTGCTTCCCTGACAGTGAGAGTAGGGGTCTCTAGAGGAGAAATGATAAAAGTCGAGGAGGGAAACATCAAAAGTGTGGCGGGGAACGAGTGTGGTGAGATCGCACACAGCGCCGGGCCTGCTGTCTCTCTCATGACCTCCCTGTCATGTGGCTTCTATGAGAACCAAACATCCAGCCACAGTTGTTTCCATACAAAACCAAGCTGCTTTGGTGATCCAAATGCCTTTTCTCTCTTTTACTACCACAAAGCTAATCGTCTGGCCGTTTCAGCACGGCTGCTTTTTTCATCTTATTATGTGTGAAAGGCTCAGTATCACACACGGCGGCGGATCATATCATTCTCATTTGTTATAAAAAAGCAAAACGTCCGACCTATCTGTGTCATCTCTCCGGTTCAGGCCAAACTCCCTGAGCTACTGGGTCAGTCCCTCACACTCCTAGTTACACTTCTCTCATACCTTTTCAGGAAAACATAGTTGATAGAAAAAATAAGCTTTTTTTTTTTTTTTTTTACATCAATGTTGTGTATGTGTGCTACTGCTCCATAAATCTGCCAAACTGATCATGCTCCCATTCGAAAAAGGGGGCAAAACCAATTAACAAGGCCTGCACAGTAATTAGCTGTCTGCATGTTGAATAACTCCTCACTCCCAGTTCCCATTAGTGGCTTATAGCTGCAGAGGTTCATAATTATACCATGAATTGTATATGTGCTTGATTCATAATTATACCATCTATATAATTATAGATTCATGCTTCCTCTGAAACCTGTTTTGACACATATTTCGTGAACTCATGTGATCAGCGATATTGGAGTGGAAATGTTATTGACTCAGAGATTGCAGTGGATCTTTTGGCAAATATTTTTGTTGTCTCCAAACATTGGGTAAAAACTGTTTTGGTATTAAAAAATGGAAATCCCTTTTTTTCCTGAGGATGAGACTACTTGTCCCTGTGATAAAGCAGAATGGTTCTCACTTATGCAGAAGTTAAATTTATTCCATGATTTTTCTATTCTTTGCAGACATGTCATGCCCCCCCCCGGGTTAATACAACTAGAGCTATGACGTATTCACAACATGAAACTGCATATTTTCTATTCATGTGTCTACTCTAAGATTATTGCCTTTTCATTCCACAGTCAAAGTATAGTAGGTGCCCTGGAATTAATGTAATTGTTTGAAGTGTAAAATCAGCATCAGATGGCTTTCATTTATGGGATTATCAAAACCAGATGGAGCTATATTTTACTCAGCATGATTCAAATATCCATCTCTTTGTGTCTGCTTGCAATTAAACTGTTCAGTGAATATTCAGCAGCCTGAGAAAAATCTGGTCTTTTGGAATCAGCAGAACACAAAGCAGGGTAAGCTGTTAACACCAGGAAAGACCACCCCTGATTTCAGCTGTAAATGATATTATACGTCCGTCAGGGCTCAAAGTTCCACATCAAAGCAAGGAAGATAGTACAACTGTTTGACTGTTTTTTGCCCTGTGTGAGAAAATCAGAAGTGTTTGGAGTACTGTAGAGTTAATCTCCTCTTTGGATACACAACACTGATGGCATTTCTCTGAAGGTAGAATGTAAGAAACAGCCAGTCAGGTGAAAAATGGAAGGGAGAGCATAAGACCAATAAAAAGTGCACAATGGGAAACTCCAGATGTTTGGTGAGATCGAGAAAAACAAGACGAGTACCTGTCAGAAATTGTCCCCAGGCAACATTGGGTTGTAATTTCAACCCCATTAAGATTCATTAGTGTCGATTTGTTTAAAGACAAGGAGCTGTTGTATCGTGAGAAGGCCTATTGTGTTCAGAGCGGTGGTGTGGACAGTGCCGATTAGATCTATCTGCAAATGTCGGCAACTGAAAATGTCAATTCTTAATGGACTGAAAATATTTGGATGCAGTTGATTTAAGGAAGAAAACTAAAACAACTAATTAACAAAGTTGTGTAAACATTTTAATATTAAAGTGTAAGTAAATCACCTGTGATATAAATCGTGTTTTAACCACATAATGAGATGGTACAAATGTGTTCCTTTGGGATGACAAAGCTAACCCTAAAGACGCTAAATCTTTTGTTTATCCTTCTCACGAAGTTCAAAAGGTAAAGCTCCTGATCGGGTGACAGGTAGCTCAAGGTTTTGAAACCGGCAATAGAGTCGCTCTTTTAGTTCCTTTCCCTTTCAAATATTTCCTGTTTACCAAAAGTGGAAATAATATGAGATTAACCAGAAAAGGAGAAGTGAGTGGAAATTACGTAGGAAACCTGCAGCCGAGGTTAATTTTCCTATTTAAAAGAAATTGATCGTGGAGGAAAAAGGTCAAATAAGATGACGAAGGGATAATTTGAGAGCAAATGGATACAGTAAGTTTCTCATAAGGCTCGAGGTGGACCACTGAGCACTGGATAAGCTTCACAGGGGTCAAAAGGGCAACATCTGAATGAAAAAAAATAAAATACGCACTGGCCTCTCTCATTAGAGTGCAGTGCACCGTGGGGACTTCCTGGGTTAATAACTGGGATTGGGTTTGCATTACTTTGTGTCTCAGCAGCAGGAGAGGAACACAACCCTTTAATACAGCAGCTTCAATTACACCACATCAGGAAAACGTTGTCCCCTTAGATCCCATTAACAAAAATAATACTCAGAAAATGCATTGTGTGTGCGTGCGTGCGTGCGTGCGTGCGTGCGTGCGAGCGAGCGTATCTGTCTGATGCCGCGTGTGTGTGTGTGTGTGTGTGTGTGTGTGTGTGTGTGTTTGTGCACTTAGAAAGAACTTGAGTGAGTTATATTTGGTTCCTCAACTCATAATGCTTCTCCAGAAATCAGAAATTTGTCAGAATGGTCCTTTAGTCAGCACTGGAAAGACTGATGTGTTTAAAAGCTCTAACAGTGCACCAACATCTGTTAAATTGCTGCCATTGATAATCATCACAACTACCGGCAAATTGCTGCATCTTATCGTGGGCAATTAACGAAATACGGAACTTCTAAAACACCCTCCGGCTGTCTTTTCTCTTCCTTTCCCTCTCTCTCTCTCTCTGTCTCTCTCTCTCTCAGCTGCTCAGACATATGTGGCCTCATGTCAGGGGATGCCTCTTGTAGTGAATGCCCATTGAAGGAAGCTATTTTGCCAAATGCCAAAGCCATTGAGTTGCTTCATATCCTGTCAGATAAGCGGCCACAAAGAGCTCTCTTTTTTTTCCCCCCCGCTCCCAAAACGTTCTTAACATCTCAACATCCTCCTCTCTTCCTCCATGCTCCCCTCCTACTCCTCTTGTTAGTTGATAAAGAGCGTTGTAATGTCAGGAAGGACACACATTCCTCACGATGTACTCACAGATCTCTGAGGAGTAGGGGTTAGCTTCCTCGCAATGTGTGTGACAGATCAGAGTGGAGGGCAAGGGAAGAAAAAGCGAGACAGAGATGAGAGGAATAGCCATAGACAGCATTTGAGGGGGAAAGGGGGACTGAACCGAGAAATACATGTGGTAAAATGATGAGAGAGAAACATGAAACACACGGCAAACATGAGAAATGTCATAATCAAACTGGATTTACAACGATAATAATAACCCTAAGCATAATGGCAGCTGTCATATAACTGCCGCATAAAGTGGTTTAAATTAGAAAGAAAACAAACTCACCTTAGCTTTATCATAAATCAGCCACTAATTAGTTTTTACAAATGAATCATCTCTTCTCCTCAGTGGAAAAACTGCAGCTCTGAGGGCCATACTTGGCATCCTGGTGAATGTCTCACAGCTCCTGCACAACATCCAAAGTGCACCAAGTTAAAAAAAAAAAAAAAAAATGTAAGTTTATGTGATTGCACCATGGGAGTCAACAGAAGCAAGTTTGATTGTAAATTACATGCACAGCACAACAAAAAAGCCTCTGTGTCTCCAGTGAGCCAATGTTTCAAAACCTCCCTTGTGGTAACATTTGGACGTCTCGCAAGTAGAAAGTTCAATAAAAAGCAGGGTTGGTACTCAGCCCCAAACCATTAGTAGTGAGCTGATGCACTCAACGTGGTACACAGGCGTTAATTGCCTCATTGCCTGTAACTTCTTTTTTTATTTATTTTTTTTTTTTGCAATCGTTTTTTAACACTGTTGTTTCTGTAAACAAGGTTGTTTGGAAAGGATTGTAAACACCTGTGTTCTGGGAAATATTGTATGTGATCAGGCGGTGTGCTTGTTCCCAGACTGATGATCCATGTTATCTCACGGAAGCTTGTGGATTTTTTTTTCTTTCCATTCAAAGATCTTTTATCAGTTTTTTCTCTTTAATCTTTAAGCCATGCTTTGATTTCTTACGCATCTTACACTCCAAACCTGAAACTGATCTGGAAACTGTCTCCAGATGCTCCAGTTGCTGTCACCAACTCCATTTTTCCAAGCAAGAAAATAAGTAAACTGCCCAAACACAATGTCAAATGGCAACATTATCACATAGTACAGGTTTAGCATCACCGTTTTTAGAATCCTTAAAAGGTTTGTTTTTAATTGATTTTCATTCCGAGTGGATTAAAACTCAACGAGAATTTTTATAATTTTTTCTTTCCATTCCTGCACAAGTAGACCTCAACTCCTGTTCATTAGATTTACAATCCGTAACATTTTACAGTCCATAACTGCCTCAAGTTTATTTTCATTTTATTTGCACATTTTCAATTTGTCAACATGTACTATTTCATTTTAGTTGCCCCGCTGACTCTGCAGAAAAAGGCTGTTATATGTAGAACTAGCAAAAACAGTGTTACATATGAAGCTTTCCCAGTTTGGCTCCTATCAAAATGGCTGAGATGCTTGTGGCTTTGTGATTAAGCTGCTGCAAACCACACAGCCCAGGGAGAGTAAACCCAACATTTAAACCAAAACCCAGATACAGGCAGCCTGGGCAACAACAGTGGCATATTAGTAATTACCCCAAGACAAAATGTCCGTCATTTGTGTGTAACCCACATTCAGGATAGTATTACGCAGCCATTTGACAGCCCTGAATTGTCTGGAGGAATTAACATAACTTGTCGTAAAACTGGCTTGCGCAATTAATGTTGAAATTCTCAGCTTCACTGTGTTGTTGATGCCCTTTTTTTCAAACTTTTACTCTATGCTGTTAAGTTTTTATTTTCCATTGCTCTCATGCTGTCATTAATAGTCAAATACAGATCACCTGGAAGCTGGACTTCAAAGCCAGCAACAATAGGATATCGACAGCACCATCAATTACCAAGTCCCTGTGAATCCCTTTCTGACCACGAGGACCTTGTCTGGAGGGGGAAAATAACCCATCTGTCCGGCAAATGCTTCCATATGGACACAAAGAGTAGGGCACATTCTTGTGGAAATGAAAGCAGGTCCTTTAATCTAAGAGACATAATCAATAAATGATAAGGCCTGTAGCCACAGGGCAAAGCGGTAGTTTGAAGATAACTTAAGACAAGATTAGTGATGGGACAAAATGAGGTGATGGGGGGTGATGTTGAATTAAAACATTATGCATGGAGGACTGGAGTTAGTTGCTTGGCAATCATGGGTTCCTATCAGCTCTTTAGATCACTTCCTGCAAGCTTAGCTCCGTCGTATTCAAGTGATCATTGTTTTATCTGGAAGGAATGCTAATTAGGGTTGTAGAGAAGCCAACCCTTGCCGACATCACCAAAATACACTATGTGGTCGGTTTAAATGAGACAATGGTTGCTTTCACAACAACTATTATGCAAAGGAGACACTGGAGTACCAATTTGGAATGTAATCCCCATCTAGCAAATATTTAACAGCAGCCAACGATGGGGGAAAGAGCCTAAAAGACAGCTAGCATGGTTAATGACTGAGTATAGAGAAGGGCTGAAATGTACGTCTCGGTAACAGGGGGTTAGACTGAGGCTTCTGAGTTCGATTCAAGCCCCTTGGGAATGTGCTGTGTTGGACATTTGATGCACAAGATAACCAAAGTAGTGGGCATTTTCAATCAACGTGTCAACCCAAATTTCACTAGAGATTCAAAAATAACACCAAGGATGAAGAGAGGTTTTAGGCTTGGCTTTGATTTCATGGTACTATAGGCTTAAAGACCAGAATTATATTTGAGTGCCAGGAGAATTTGTTCATCTTTGGAGCTGTTTCTAATGATATGGAATGACCCAGACGGGTGCTACTGCTCTTAAAGTCCCTAAAAATAGAGATGCTTATTTGCAATCCCACATTTAGGCCATGCACACAGAGAATGGCAAACTGTGACACCAGGCGAAGAGTCTAATTTTCCCTCTCTTATGGTTATTGCTGAGAATTCGTTCTAACTAGCCTGGCAGCCTTTGAAATAATAAATATGGAAATGTATCCTTCGACTTTTGTATTTACTGGTGAAGAACAGCAGTAAGACCAAAGGTCGTGAGGTTATGGCATTTTACATCATGATTAAATCTTCAGTCAATCAAACTTTAAAGAAACTCTTGAATTGTTCCTTTCTTCCCCAGGAACCTTTTCTCCTTCCTTCAATCCAAAAAATTTCCGCCTATTCTATTCTCCAATGTGAGGCCAGTGGCCTCAGGATGATGTTAAATGCAACAGTGGATCTCCAACAGATGCAGGTGTAGTTTGTGATTCGTACCAGCAGGGGTATTTGTGAACGGATCCTTTCAATGTCCACAGTTTATCAAATTAGGGAAAAGATTTCGTGCACGATGAGCTGAATTCTTTGTCTCCGGCTGTGGCTGACAGTGGGTGCTGGAGTTTGTGCGTGTGATTTATACCTTTGTATATGTCAGCTGCGAGAGTGACAGTAATATAATGTTTCCCAGCCACAGAGGAGGAACACACACACACAGCAGCCTCAGCAACCGCCACATGGCTGTTTGCTGCAGCTATAGGGTGTTCCCAATCGTTTCTTTACCCACAACATAGACAATGAGCATGCAGCAGCATTAAGGTTCGGTCCTGTGAGTGGAAGAATCAGGCAGTACAAAAGGAAATAGAGCAGATTTGGGTCAGGCTTGTAATTTGTAGTAATCTGGCTTTCTTGAATTAACATTGAGACTTTTCAACTCGTCCAGTGGGGCAGGCGTAATAGTAAACGTTAGCGGTGAGGAGGAGAAGAGCTGTGCACACGTCTGTCGGGAGAAGTGAACTTGACCATTTCGCTCATTTACATTCACTGGGTGTTTCCCTTTGTCAGCTCATTTAGGGCTCCTCAAATGTTGGTGTGAACAAATCAACATTTAGATAGCGTACTAATGTGCCACTGAGAGGACACTCTGAAGATAACTACCTTTGATAAGACCCCCTGCGACTCATACTGTCCCCAGCTTAGCCCCACCGGGAGGGCAAAAGACAATCCAATCCATTTGCCCCCCAGGGAGATCAAAGCCCAAGCATCCTCCTCTTCATTCCATTACCAAAGACTCCACCTTTGCAAATTCCCTACACAAATGAGATTGTGCATCACCCATTTTCTTTGGTGGGGTTAAAGACTGTTTTTGAAAGGAGGGAAAACAAGCCGGGACATTAGAGAGTTTGGCGATGAAGGAGAAGAGATGAACTGGGGATGAGGGGGGGCAGGGTAGCATTAAATGAGGTTATGAGTGGGTAAATAAATATCTGATTAATCTTTGATGACTTTTGGTGGGAAAATGGTTGAACCACTGGGGCCATTACTGTACCACTGTCTGATAGGATACTTCCCTGTTGTGCAAAGGTATGACATTGCGCAATATTCGGGGCTTTTGATGCTCTTGCTTAAGCACAGAGATATTTTTCCGTGTCCCAGACAGACAGACTCATCTCCTGTTGAGGATTTTTTATGAAATTAACTGAGCCCCCGGAGACACCTATTTCCTGACCTACATAAAACAAAGTCTGTCTGCTGTGAGTATACTGGATCAGGCAGGGACACCACCAATGCTAACTGACGGCACGCACTTATATTGAGGTCGCATATCATTGAAAAATAACTTAAAGCACTGAGGAGAGACAGTTGAACCAAAGTATAAGATTTCTGTGGTCACCTCTATTCAATCAGCCGTGCTAATTGAGTGTAACTTCATAAGCCTGCCACCTTTCAGTGTTATATAACTGGATATAGCTTTATTTTTTGACTGAATAGCAACTCAGTCCATGTTAGTTTTCCACCAACGCTTTCACTCTGCAATATATTTTTTTGACTTCTTCAAAAACTTCGTGAATAATGAGTAAATTATATGTGTGAAGCAGCTTTGCGCAATGTGGTTGTGGCTGAGGCAGACTTTACATAGCAGCCAGGAGCTGTGCCAGCTCTGGCCCTGGCCCTTGTCCTAGCCCCAGACCCAGGCCGCCAGCAGCAAGCTTTTGGACCAACCATAATGAAGAGTAGGCATTTTTATCCCCAGCTGAAACTCTGCCCCCCTTCCTGTTGCATCTGTTCACTCCCTGCTTGTCTGGCAGAGTGTTCCAACATCGCATATTGGGATATTATTTGTATAAACAATGGGCAAATTGTTTGTTTGCACTGAATTGGTCGCAGCTGTGTAAGCACTGGGATATGTTGCACATGGTGGGGGCTGGAGAGAGTGAGGGAATCCACCTGAAGGATACAGGTGGTGGAAGATGAACTGAAGTCCTTGTAGTCCTGCCACTACTGGCTTTGCTGGAAAAAGCCAGTAGCAACGTGAAAATAAACATGTACATGAGTCCAGAAGGCAGCAGAGCATAGCTAAATGCAGGGTATTGCGGTCAGGTATCTCTTTCATTCAGTGTTACTGTAACAGGCGGCTTACTCAACATAATACGACCACTTGTTTCTGTTTTAGGCCAACACACTTACCAACCTTGTGCCTTTTCAGCTTACGTCAGAGCAGCTGAGTTTCCTTCATGTGGTAAATAGGGACTCAAACATGGTATGACATCATCAGAAGGGGACCTGAGACCACAGAGAAGCTGTCAGCGGCAGATGGAAGGAACACCGGGATGGATCAAACCATTCATCCATGAGCCTCCCCGGGTAGGCGAACCCAGTGTCACAGCACTGTCCCTGGGATAACAGCGAGTGACAAGCTGGGCCTCACGGTTGCCATGTGGAATCGCACGCACACGCACAATAAGGCCTTTTTTTTATTATGTGTTTTGGCCATTTGTCCCTAGGCAAACTGCGCTTTAGGTCACTGACAACAAACCTATTCAAAGTATTTCCTTGCGAGGGGGAGGAGGTCAAAACCTCTTTTCAGCGTTGTTGTATAAACAGGGAAAAAACTGGAGTTTTTGGCTTTGGACGTGACTGGTGTTAGTTTATCGGGACTGGTAATAACTTTTTTTCAGGTTTTTGACCAACCACTACGGCTTTATGCTAAGGGTTAAATCACTGACCTGTTTTTCTGGTATGCTCTTGAAAATTAAAAAAAAAAAAAAGGAAGTGTATTGTTGTCACCATGAGGTTGCTAACAGAGACATCAGGAAATAATAATATAGGGGGTTATGTGCCAGAAGTAAAAAATCTGGCACATAACCCCCTTAGCACCAAAACCTGTCATTTTCTAAATTTACAGAGAAATCAGAACGACATATAATTTTTTAATTAGTGAACTTCAGAGGTAGCGGTGGGCGTATTTTTAAACCTTGGACAGAGTGAGGCTAGATGGTTAATAATACGTTTGTTTGTTTATTTGTTTGTCTGTTGGTTTGTTTGTTTGTCCAATTAGAAAAATAAGAGTAAAAATGATAATATGTGGTTTTAGACCTTAGTTAACAACCACCAGGTGTGGTAAGCGGGTGTAGCAACTCAGGTATGGGTGGCGTTGACCTTCTTATCTCAACCCTGGAAAGAGAGCTTATGGCTTTTTTTTAACCGGGCTCAAATCTTTGCAAAGATGCAGAGAGAGAGGCAAAGGGAAGGGAAAATATAATATATACATACACAGGAGGTGAGTGAGAACAATTGTCACTGGTGAATCACCTTGAACGTAATGTGAAACCCAATCAAGGTACAATACGTCAGCGCCTCACTCTGTGAAAACCCTTATTTCCCCAGGACTTGTTTACATCACTGAGAAGTTAATTCAGTGGAGCAAACCTGTTCTCCACCTGCATTCACACACTCAACGCATTGTCCTCAATGAGTTGTCCTTTGTTTAATTATTATTTCCCAAGGACAGGGAGATTTCCCCTTATTGCTCAATCAGGCAGATTGTCATCCCACAAAGATGAATAGTGAGCATTGTGCTTCATTTCTATGAGGTGATCAGTGCCAGAGCCCAGAAGTTTGACACCTCCCTGTGAAATTTTGTTTACATAAGAGCTTGGGTTTTGATCCGAATGCTCATTCCAGAAGTATGTCACCTCTTTGATCTGCCAAAATAACATGCATTGCCTCTGTGTACACTGCCTCATTTCTTTACCCTTTCATCTCTAATGGTTCACTCATGAGTTTGTTAACTCAGGGATGTCTGTCAAGGGCATTTGGCAGTGCTGTTAGAATAACAATGGCAGATATGCCAGGCACTCAAGCAGTGAAAAGCTTTATTGTGACTCTTAGATTGTGGAGGGAGATAGAGGGTTTTAAGACGGCACTATGAGTAAATATGTTCTGGGTTCTATTGCTCATGAAGTGTTATAATAATACACTTCACTTGGTAAATATCAGATCAGAGTCTGGTCTGATTTAAGTTTGGGGTATGAAAATAAAATACACTTAAAATGCAGAGAGTGAAAACAGACTTTACAAATGTTTTTTCTGCATTGTCATGAATCGTTGCAACAAACGTTTTCTGTACTTACATGATTCCAGTTTTTGAAAATGAACAGTAGCATGAAAACCAAAATGCATGTTGGTAGAAATGCTGATTCATTCTTGTGGTATGACAACACTAAATGATGTTGGTTAGGATGCAATTGCGTGGGTGAGTGTAGTGTTACTCCAAACCTCTCACACCCCAAGATTCGCCCGTATAAGAGTGTGTGTGTGTGTGTGTGTGTGTGTGTGTGTGTGTGTGTGTGTGTGTGCGCGTGTGTGCGTCTGTGCGTGTGTGAGTGTGTGTGTGGGTGAGTGTGTGTACTGTGTCAAGTGTGTGTACATGTTTGGAAATTTGTAAATGTGTAATAGCTGTTAGATGGTACGTGGGGCCATGAGTGTGTGTGTGTGTGTGTGTGTGTGTGTGTGTGTGTGTGTGTGTGTGTGTGTGTGTGTGTGTGTGTGTGTGTGTGTGTGTGTGTGTGTGTGTGTGTGTGTGTGTGTGGGTGTCTGTTGCTGTTGATGCTGCTGTTGTCGCTGTTGTTTCTCTGGAGTCCACTAAATGTACCATAGCTGTGTGTGTGTGACAATCGCAGGCACGCACACACACCCACACCCTGGCCTTCCTTGAGCTAGGGCACATGCCTGTGGCCTGTGTTAGTCTGTGGTTGGTGTAATGATGACAGGCTCACACACACACAAACACCCACCCACACACACACACACACACACACACACACACACACACACAGATTCCAGGACCCCTACAAACATGACTTGGCTGAGCTTGCATAGTATATTGTACTGCTGACAATGCTCCCATTACTCTTAATTACCCTGAAGAATGGACATTAATTGTTTAAATGGAGTGTGTTTCTGCGTATGTCTCCCTGCCTCCTTGTCAATGCATCTATTCTTAACAGTGGTGGAACAACTATTCAGATTCTTTATGTAAGCATAAGTAGGAGTACCACAATGTAAAAACACTCTACTACAAGTAAAAGTCCTGCATTTAAACTGTAAGTAACTTTAGTGATAGTTTAAGGTGTAACTGGCAAAGTTGTAAAGTATTACACTGCTATTATAAGCATTGTATTCATTTTGCAGATAGAATGGCTCCTGGCAGTGTTACATCTTCAAATGTTGTATTGTTCTGTTATCATTACTGATGCATTAGCATGTAGATGGATATTTTTTTAAATCATATATGCACTATTTGTTAGCTTGAGGTGCTATTAAACATTGCGTTTTATGGGCCCATGATAGCTTTTAAAATATCTTTACAAAGTAACTCTCAACAGCAGCTGTCAAATGAATGTAGTGAAGGAAAGGCACAGTGTTTCCCTCTGAAGTGCAGTTACAGTGTGAAGTGAATAAAATGGTACAAGTACTTCAGACTTTTACTTAAGTATAGCATTTAAATAAATGTCCTTAATTATTTTTCTTCACTGATCCTCAATGACAGTTAGACGAAACGTCACCTTGTCTTCCGTGGACTTCAAATCAGTGTCTATGGATGTAAACAGATAAAGAGTTATCTGCCTCGGCCAGATATGAAGAGTCTTGAGCTCCTTTTGATCTTACATGAGAATCGAGCAGAAAGCACAGTAATTTCCTCACCATCTTCTAATCTAAACGGGTCTAATTACAGACACCAAGGTGTATTTGGTTGGATTCTTAGCCTACACATTAGAGCACATCCATTGCACAACAGCCAGGAAATGGGGTGTGCTGTGCAACTGGAAAGACTGAAAACCAAGATGCTGTTTTGTTTTGTTTTTTTTTTTTTCACTTGAGTTGCATCACAAAAACACAAAAGTTCTGTGGTGCACCTCATTTCATGAATTCTAGTGCCGATTGAGTAAGATGAAGTAATTAGAGGCTTTGGGTTGGATAGCTAGCTATCTGCTTTGCTGCACACGAAGGCAGGGAAGTTATAATTAGAAACTAACCAGTAACACCAAAGGTTTAGGTGGCAAACACTCACCAGGACACATACATGTTATTACCTCTTTGCAGTTATTATTTGATATACCAGCTGTTTTTAGTGTGCGTCGGATGAAAACTCCCTAATGGACTGTCCATCTGCTTCCATAGCAGGATGTGGCCTGTTGAGGCTCCAGTAATGACTCATTAAAGTAGTCTGTTCGTTGTAAGTATGTTTTCTGTGATTGTGTGTCTGCACATATTTCAGCAATTGTGTGTAATGAGTTTGAGAAGCATATCTGGGCCAAATATTTGAACCATCCACTCAGCCTCAACCACTGATTTGGGCTCTGAGTTAAACACCACCAAGTGATTGTTCAAATAACTCTAGGTTTCCAGAAGAGGATGGTTGTTATTTTGCCAGAAATGTTTCCCACGCGTACCAGCCTTTAAGAGAATATTTGGATTAAATCGTTTAGACCCTAACTGCTGTGGGAGAAATTATATTCAACACATCCTCTCTGAAGCAATTTCCCAACGGACATTTCTTTTGTATTTTGTAACACAGCAGAGCAGATAAAAAGATTACTGCCAAAAATGAGTTGCAGAAAGAAGGAGTAAGGTTATCACATGATGTTTAATAAAACAAATATATTCAAATTTTCTATATATAACATTTTCTTATAAAACAATATATATATAACACATTTACAATGCATGCAGCACCATGTCTTTATAATACTGGTGTTGACAGAATTCAATAGCTCAATTAAGTGCCACCTCCAAGATAATATTTACAATACAGTAATTTACTGCAATAACCGAGGCTTGAAGTTCCATAAAAAGAGAAACAAAACAGCTCTGCCATTACCGATGACTCGGATCGATGTTCCAAAGACTTCTGAAATGTCCCTTCCTAACTTCCGACTCCTCATCTGTTGATGGGGAATTGGATCAGTCCCTGTTGCACTATCGCATCCCCCTGGGTGTATCACTTTTCCCGGGATCTTGGTCCATCCTTCCGGGTGCTGTGTTTGAGTCAGCAACTTTGGCAGGAAAGAATGTCTTAGGTATTGGATGCCTATGTGTGTGTGTATGTCAGCATCTGTGGTGTATGCAAGGCTTGGAAGTGTTTTGTCAGTGTCTGACTGATTTGTGGGTTTGCTTGGTGTGTGTCCGTCTTTGTGTGAGTGTGTATTTCTGTCTCTGTGTCTCTGTCCGTGTGTTTGTGTCAGCGTCTCTGACAGGTGTGTAGGTTCCGGGCGGCAGTCCTGCTGACGCTGTGGTCTCGCTCTCCTTTCTCTGGTCTGCAGGCCAGGCCGTCGCCACAGTCACAGCGCTGGAACAGCTCCAAGCCGTGGGTGCCTTTCCTGCGGTGGCGCGTACACACCTGGCCCTCCGTCAGCACAGGCTTGCAGATGCGGGACCAGAAGTGTCTGGCGCAGCAAAGACCCTCTGAGCAGTCTGCAGATCTCAGGCAAGTATCCCCCTCCTGGCCTGGAGATAGAGGGAAGAGAGCAAGGCAGAACCTGTTACATGAAACTGTCCTCACTGCAAAACGCCCTATGTACTCAAACCTAATAAAGACTGATGATTCTTAACAGGACATTCACCTTTCACAGCATGAGGTTGATGGCCGTGGGGATTGGGAGGCCTCTTGGCTTGATGCTCCGTGGTACTGTTGTATTTGTGCAAGCCAGTGATGATGGATGCATCGGTACCTTCTATGTCATTTGCCTGGCAAACACCTAAAAAGGTCCAAGGGGGAAAAAAAGGAAACGCATTTAGGGCACGTATTTACCACGGTGGATGTGAGTCATCCACCTCTTACGCATAACAGGATGAATGAATGAGTGAATGAGTAAACACGCAAGATAGTACGACCGCAAGCAGACGCTCTCGGGGCTATGAGAATATCAATAACAGCTTGTTAATGTCAGTATTTGTTTCAGATGAGTTGCCTCCGCTCACCGTTGCTGCAGCGGTTTCCCGCACAACACATGGAGTCCCGTGCGCAACGCTTCCGGCTCTTACGGCAGGGCAGGCAGGCGCCTCGGGCGTCGTTGCAGAACTCATCCCCTCCGCAGTCCTCATCATCCGCGCAGACACCCGGCTGCTGTAGTGCGATAAGAACAGAAGCGGCGTGTCATTGTAGTGCTGAGATATCACCTACGGAACTTACGTAAACGCAGCTTTCGCCAGGGCGCACAGACCCGACGCGTGGGGGAACGTTCGTTACCTGCAAGGTGTCCACCGGCAATCTGTGCCCCACGCTACCGGGGGGTGAGGTGCGCGGACTCGGGCTGACAGTGTCGGCGCTTTTGCCCCCCGAAGCTCCGGGCAAGTTTTTGATGGCGTTGGAGTTCATCAGGACTGTCCCCGCGTAAACGTCCCCAAGGTATCCAAACAGCGTGAGATACACAGCCATGAAGCGTTGCGCCGACGGTAACTGCATGATTCTCCCCTTTAAACGTTGCTGTGCAGCAAACACGCGGTTTAAAAAAAAATAAATAAATAAGATAAAATAAAAAAAATCCCCTCTGTTTGGCTCTTAAAAAAAATGACCGGGTGACAAAGTCCAAAGTGGCCTTGAATCCTGAATCCCAAAAGTTTTCCAAAGCTCTTCGGTGCGATGCTTGGAAGTCTCCTGCCCCTCAGTCCTGGGATGATCTCTTTATACAAGTGGACCTGTTTGTCTTCCCGCCCCTCGCTGTGCACAACAAAGGCAGAGGGTGGAATTTCAAAGAGAGCCCCTCTGTACGGAAATGGCCTTCTGTTCCCCCTGCACAGGACTGCGTTTCACAATGTTTGTGTAATGATAATGACCTGCAAAGTCCGTCTGAACGCCCGTCACCTGGTTACGCATCCTGGAAATAAAGGACATCCACAGTCCGATTTACTCGATCAGCTTGGTATAAAATAACATTTTAATTAAAAAAAGGTGAATTAATTACACATGCTACCTTTTTAATTGTATTTGATCTTAAAACAAATGGCATTTTTGGTCAAGATCCACCAATCGTGTCCCTGGCTCTGCTTTGTTTCAACACTGACCTGAAAGCATTCGTGGAAAATCAATGTGATAGCCTCACCACTTTGACAGAACTGTATCATGAAATTACTTTAATTATTTTGTTTTCAAGCATAAAACTGATTATGAGACCGAACTTTTTTTTAAAAGCCCCCCCCCTTGTTTAACAGACCACTTATTCAAAATATTCTATTATTCTTTGTTTCCCCCCCAGAAAAACAAATCCGACGCCAACAGTAAATTTATTAATACATTTTGTTTTAATAACGTTCGGAGTGCTCTTGCCTACGTGTGATTATTCCAAAAGAACAATTGTATATGCTGCAAAATATTGCACAACATTTTATTTTTGTGAAATGTCTTTATAACTTTATAGCCGTAGTAAAACCTCACCAGTATTCTTCACAATGTGGGATTTTTTTTTATTTTTTTATTTTTTTTGCGTTTCTTTCTTCATAAACTCCGTCACCCTCTCTATAAAAAGGCTGTTTGGTTATTCCTGTTTTCTTTGACATTCAAGTAGCCTAACTGCCTCTTGGCTGTGTGAAGACAGTGACTGAAGTTACTTACGTCGATTAACTACTTCATTTGATCCTTCTGATTGCAACAGGGGGGCAATTATCCTCCAAAGTGTGCTTGATTACACCAGTGGCGGACATCAATGTGTAGGATATGCAGACCATTAAGGGGTGTGAAAAGTTTACCGAATTAATGGACTTCCGTGGCGAGGCCTTTCAGGGTTGACTGGCACTTTGAGATTAAAGGCGACTCTGATCTGTCCAGCTCCCTGACCCCTCTGGGACCCCCCCCCCCACACACACACACACACACACACACACACAGATTGCAAGAAATGGCCACGTCAAGGGAAGGTTTATCACGAAATGTTCTGATTACTGCTGAAATTTTGTGGGTTCGACCAAAGTCCACGAAATCAAGCCAGATCGTATCACCCCCCCCCCAGTAAACAGTGGACTCGTTTCAACATTTATTTATTTATTTATTTATTTGTCCTCATGTTAGTGAAAGACCTCGGTGATTTCTGGGCAGGATGCGCACGAAAATCTTTAATCTTTAAATAAAACAAGCGACGAGGGGAAGCACGACTTTAGCATTTTTGGAGGGTTTCTAGACTGAAGGAAACACTAGAAGGGATAAATCGTCCGGGGGGGGGGGTTGCAGCGTTTGACAAAATCAGCCTCCGGTGTAGATTCACAGGTGCCGATGTGCGCGATGGAAACGCGTCCCTCGCTTTCTCCGTGAAGGAACCTCGGCACTTGGACGTCATCTGCTGGTCACCCGGAGCCCATGTTGGAGTGTGAGTGTGAAAGTGTGTGTGTGTGTGTGTCAGACAGAGAGAGAGAGAGAGAGGTTTGAGAGATGCGCGTCCTAGACACCTGACTAACACACCGTAGCCACTTTGCGCGTTTGACTCGCCTTATATCTTTTGAAGCAGCTCTTTTATCTCCGCTTTACCGAAACGTCAGTGCAGGTAAGGTGAGCTCCTTGTGATGCACTGTGATCCCCTTTGATCTCACTGAGGTGTCACCCTGTTGTTATGCCTGAAACCCCCCCCACCACCCCTCCCCACAGATTTGTTGTGCGAACAACACACCGAAGCCGGAGAAGCTGAATCATCTGCACTTACCACTAAGTGGATGACATTAACTCGGGGGCTGATCATTAGATCGCAGGCGACCCCAACCCGTCCGCATCAGGCTGGGTTGAGAGACACAGAGAGAGAGAGAGAGAGAGAGATCTGCTCCACCTACAGCTCCATCATGTGGCAGCCACAGCAAACTGCGCAATCCCCGTGGCACAAGCTTTCCATTAGTCCTCCTGTGCTGTTATAAATAACTAGGAGACAAAACACCACTCAAAAGTATTGTTTTTACTCTATAATTTTAAAAATCTTACACGTGGCACTCTGCAAAATTAATGTACAGCACTTTAAACAAAGTAACACAAGGCAAATATCCGGTAACATTGCAGAAGGCGATAGATATAAGACTCAAAACCAGTGGTTTGCAAAGTGTGAACATACATAAGGCTTTGTGATAAACATAACCTGCTCTTAATACAGCAAAATACTTATGGTTTGCCTACAGAACTAATATTTCCTCTCAGTTGTGGCTCTCAATCAACATTATTTATCGATTGATGCAATTCAAAGGCAAGCCTGTCTGTTTGGCTCCCTTGGATGAAATATGAGTTGTGCTGTTCAGGTTTATTTGAACCAAGCCATAAAATGAAAATCTGAACGATGATGTCCCATAATGATCAATGGCGTGATATGGTCAAAGATTGTCGACAGTGGTAAACAAGAATATTGTTTTTCCATCACTGAAATGTTCAAAACTGCAAATCATTCTTGCCATCTCCAAATGCTCAGACTTCATGGACTTCAGTCGACTAAAACGGAAGATAGATGGTCCCTCTGAGCTATGATTTACCGTTCACTTCATATCAGACCAGCTGTGGTTGACATCATAAGATCACATTAGATATATGTAGAGAAAAGCATGTCATTGCAGCCAGATCAGGTTTGGTAGATTTTTTTTAAACCTTTTACTGTTAATAAATGTCCCAGTGAGATAAATCACGGGGGGTTCAAGCAGGAAATTTATTTCATACACAGTTTTATCCACCATCAAATGAGTAGAAATTCTCTTTCCAAGGTGATTAATGTATTTATTAGATATGACAAAGGATGAGAAGCAGCAATCTAAGAGGACACATAAGTTTTTGAGGTGTATATGTGTTCATGCAGCATTGAAAAGGTCTTGCAATGTTAATTTTGTATGCCATTGATTTAAGGCACTTACATTTCTTCTGATTTTATGTTCTGATTTTTGGGCATGAGAGGTGATGAGTGATTTGTCTTTTGCCGTCTGTCTCAAGGAGAAATTTTAAAATGTCTTAAAATGTAAGATGGAAGATGATGTTAAGTCAAGGATGTCTTAAGAGAATATGAATGTGGTAGGTGTTGCCTTCAAAGAAGAAGATGGTTCATTTATATGGATGAAATCAACACGGTTAAACCTGTTTAAAAAACCTTGAGAATACCACTCAGCACAAGGTAACATGGTGTCAAGTGATATCAAACAAATCTTCACTAAAGTTTACAAATTGACACAAGTCTCCAATTTTCTTAAGAAGGAAGTCAAGTACGTTACAAAGAAATCAAGCAAAGAAAAAAACCACTATACAAAACAATAACCAGATCTGTCATTTCACCATTGCTTATTATAATTTATCAATAACAGCACCAAAGACATTGAAACCATGTTCACAGTTATATCAGAACTATACAGGAGCAAACACAGGATATCCTGCTTGGTTGAATGCGAAGAGGCATTTGGGTGATTTAAAAAACTAAATTAAAAAGTATGTAAGTACAGAAGAATCCCTATGCGTGATTAAAAGCATATTAAAGAACAAAAACAGAGTGTGACTTCATCTCTTGAAGCTTAAAATGAGCTATAACTGCTGATTTTCTCAGTTAGTGGTCTTAAGTGCATAATGACAGATTACTTTGTGGAAATACTAGCTGACATTTCATGTGTGTTGGTTTTGTGATTCATTAAAATTTAAGCAGGGCACTTGAAGAGTCACGTCTCTTTCCACTGAATGCACAGTGTTTGTGCTTTTCAAGGTAGGTTTATCTTATATAAAGTATTTGCTTTTAGTCCGGTCGTGTTCATTTGTGAGAATGTAACTTGTAAAATTCAAATACTATGTACCATACACACTGTATGCCATATGGATGTTAAACAAGAAGAAAATCAGTGACATTCAGGTTAGTCTTGAGCACTTGATGCCGGGTTTACTTGCAAACTGTAGTGTGTAGATCTCTGGAAAAGTATTTAAACTTGCAGCAAGCAGCTGCATGTCAAAAACTGCAGTTACATGTTTAACCTCCCAAAGTACACCACATATTTCACCAAATATTGTGGAGAAACAAACACAGGGAAAAAAAAAAAAAATCATTATTAATCCTCAGCCTCCGCTCTTTTTGAGCAGGCCATCATCACACGTTTCACACTCTTATTTATCCTAGAACCAAAACTTAGACAGAATATTGAACATTCATTCACTCACTAACATCTCTCCTTGTTAAATGGGAAAACCTGGCTCCATTATCAGCCTCTGCTGTATTGTGTGTATGTGTGTGTATCCCTGCACATTCTTTGCCTATGCCTTTTGAGCCGAGTGTAAGACAACACTGAAGAAGTGCTACAAGCAGTCCCATTATAAATGCTTGATCCAGAGCCACAGTGAAATAAAGGCATATCGGTGACCCAGAGGGTTTGCCATCCATCGGTTTATCTTCTTTTTCCATATCCTCTCTTTCAATTTTAATGCAGTTTTTTTTTTGTTTTTTGTTATTTTTTTTTTACAACACAGCCATGTTCCTCAAGATGGCCTCCAAGCCAACAAAAGACGAGTTTCTTTTGGTTTTAAGGGGAGAGATGGACTTCAAAAATCAACATCCCAACCAGAGTTGTCATCGGGAGGTGGGTCCTCGTTGTCCTCTGGGAAGCTGTCGAAGTTACTTGTGTCAACTGCTGATGTGACCTGGTAGGAAGACAGAAACATCATTCAAACGGAGATTAAACACGTGGACAACAAAAAAAATGGATTTTGAGTGAGAGATTCACTACAAAAGAGCAACTAGAGAGAACATGTGTAACGAGTGAGGCTATCGGCAGTGAGCACTTACGTTAGGGATAATAGGAGGCGTCAATGTCCCCTTCTTCAAGCCCTCCCAGTTAAAGCCCTCAAACCATCTAAAAGGAAAAAAAACGCATTGATACTTCAGTTGATAATTATGTTTTACTGCACAATTATACTATGGAAAGGAATGACTTAATGAGAGGTATTCATTTATAAGCGTACTTACTTGTGCTTTTGGATGTCTTTGACACCATTTTTCAAGTTTCCCAGTCTTTCAGAAGGATTATCCCTGCAGTAAAAGAAAAAAAAAAAAAACATGATGATTCAGCACATATACCGCTTCAGTGAATCACCCTGAGGTAAACTGCTGGAGGTACCGACACTCACCTGCATAGCTTTTTGATTAGGTTGGCAGCATTTTTGGTAATCTTCTTTGGAAATTCGATCATGTCAATGCCTCTCAGGATGATGTTGTAGGTTTTCATAGGATCGGGGCCAGAGAATGGAGGGCTACATGATGGAGGGAAATATTAGTTTTGGGTAAAAAATGGATTAGAATGGATTAGAATGGACAATTGTCTTTCAAGTCATTATTTTTTTAATTCATTGCGTTTAAATTGTTTAAGCTGTTTGCTTGTGCATTGCATTGTTACATTAGAATTTTTCCACTTTGCCTTCGTTACGAGGAATATTCTATACTTTAATTTTCATGTCCCAGGCTTCTGTGTACCTGCCAGTTAATAGCTCAAACATAAGGATTCCTAGAGACCAGTAGTCAGCTGAGATGTCGTGGCCCTTGTTGAGAATGATCTCTGGTGCTACATACTCCGGTGTCCCACAGAAGGTCCACGTCTTCTTCCCAAATCCGATCTTCTTGGCAAAGCCAAAATCCACCTGAAGGTAAAGAAGTATGTTGTCATGTCAGTGCTGTCAGGAACGTGAATTCATTACAAACCATTTTGGTCATTATTTTCTAATCAGATTACATTCATTTTTGTGTATGATATCACTGAAGCTAGAAATAGTACGACTGTTTTTCTATTATACTCTTGGATGGATAGAAGGAGTTGAGCAGCTGGTTGCTGCTCTGCCAAAAAGCCACAAACTGGCTTCTTCATGAGAAGAGAAGGGTACCACAATAAATACAGAACCTGACTTTACCTCTATTATATTTTTCTTTATTCTATAATCCAAGACAACGTGAGGTAAGTGTTAAAATTAATTTTCAGTCTTCATTGTAGAATCATAGAAAGATGAGATTTCTCTTTATGTATGTATTTTTGCATCATATTAGACTGTTGTTTTTTTTTTAGGTGGCTGATTCACTCACCAGTTTGGCATAGCCCCTGTGGTCCAGTATAAGGTTCTCTGGTTTGAGGTCTCTGTAGATGATTCCTTTGGAATGCAGGTAGGCAAAGGCCTCTACCACACAAGCTGTGTAAAACCTGGTGGTTGAGTCCTCAAATGAACCCCTGGAAACACAGCAGGACAACAGAGCTTAAGTGTGAATAAAGTAAGTAAAGATGCAGTACTGGCTTTGTCCTGGCAGACAACGGCAGAAGTCCAACAATGACGTCTTTTTTTAGACCAACCAGAAGGTTCAGTTTCCTCATGGTTCCACCAACAGATTTCTAATGAAAATATTGTGTTGGGTGTTAAAAAAAACAAATGATAAAATATTGCAGGAAAGTAATTAAATCACCACATGGTTTGACATATTTAAACCACGCACGTAGCCATAAATATGACTAAAAAGCTAAAATACTGCTCCATGTCGAGATATACACTTGTAATTCTCATTGTGTAAAATGTGGAATGTCTATCAGGATAAATTGGAACCTGTGAAGGGAAAAACACTGACAATCTTGCACATGAGCAGGACTCAAACACTTTTAGCACTATTGCAATAATTTTTAACACTTAAGTTTAATGGTATGTATCAGTAGCAGGATTATAAATATGGCACAGTGCTATTATATCTGACCTGGTGAAATAGAGCTTACCGGTCTCGAAGAATGGTCCACAACTCTCCTCCTAAACACGCTTCCATCAACATGTAGAGGTACTTGCTGTCCTTGAAGGTTCTATAGAGTCTGAAAGCAAAAGTGGCCGTTATCTCATCCGGCTGTTAAATGCAAAAATATCTGATTATTATCTTGTTAAACAAGTGAAAGTATTCATGTGGGGACTACAAAATTAATATTCCAATATTAGAAGAAGAGCCGTTATGTAATCTTGCAAATTGACTGATGACACCAATTTAAGCACAGTATATCTAAATTCAAAATCATATCTTTAGTCATTCTTTGGGATGTAATTGTTTAATTAACATCAATACAAACACTAGATATAAAGGGAGCAATTTTAGATAAAAATGACTCATTTATCTATTTTTTAAATACAGTATATGGTAAGAAATAGGGCCATTGGTGTCAACAACAACTACAGTACTTGAAAGGGTGTCTGTAGTTACATAGTGCTCTATATGGTGTTGCGTAGCATTCAATATATGTTGTATAAATGCAAAAAAAAAAAGAAAAAAAAGGTGAATTCTTTGTGCCTTGTTATTTTCTTTCAAGGTCACAAGAAACTGGGTCATTTTCCAGGATACACAGAAGAGAAAGCAGAAAAAACACCATGCAGACATTTCTAGAATATCTCGGTAACATCACAGGTACGTAATCAAGCACTCCTACACACATTCATTGTGCCCCTGTGTTACGAAGCTAATTGTTTCCAATATACTCGATGTAGATGTGGGTGGAAACCTTTATTAACATAACAGAGAATCTGCAAACTCCAAGGAGAAAAACCTGGTAATCAAGTCCAAGTCTTTCTGGCTCTAGGGAAATGGAGTACCGATCCTTATGGCATGTATAGTATATCCAGAAGATCATTTATAATGCCTGTCAGTGAAGTTGTTCAGGGGGTGTACCTAACAATGAAGTCAGAGTGGGCCTCCTGCATGATGAGCTTCTCCGAACGAATGTGCTCCTGCTGTCTTGTGTCAACAATGTGCCGCTTCTTCAGGATCTTCATGGCAAAGGTTTTGTTCTCATCGCTCTTGAGCTGAACCTGCAGTGAGAAGGAATGGAAGAAATTCAGTTACAGAGGACAGCCTGCACATTAACCTGAACCGCGTGGCGGGTAATTACAAAAATGTAAAACTTAATCATTCGTGTTACTATCACAGTACAGTGCCTCCTACCAGCTCAACGCGTCCAAAGCCACCGACCCCCAGAGTGTCAATGATGTTGAAGTCAGCTAGATTGAGATTGAAGAAAAATGCATTCTCTGCTTCATACCTGTGGTGTTGGGAAAAAGTGGGGAAAAGACAGAATGGGAACAGGATTAGAGATGAGATGAAGGATTAAAGGGGGGATAATCCACTTTCAACAACCTGAGACAAAATATCCGTCTCTCTTTGAGCTCATTTGTTTGCAAATCTTAGAGGATATAACTCAAAGTAATCTATCAAGGATGTTATTGAGGATGTGGAGTGTATAAGTATGAACGCATGAACAGGATGTGTTTGAGTTTAGTCCCCTGGCGAACCGCTTTGACCCCTGTTTCGAGACAGACTAACTGTCCCCGGACCGTCCCCATTCTTGATAGGAAAGTACAAAGACAGAGTGTCCGAAACACCAACTGCTCACTACCCAGCTGGCTCTGAAGACATGCCTTGGCTCTGCCACTGAGCACCCAAACATACCACCGCTGACCTGCACATGCTGGCAGCAGAGATTGTTTCCACGTGTCCATCCCTTATCCCCAGATGCCCCATGTCTTCTCTGGTTATTGTTTGATCCAGACAGAGTTTCATCAGCTCAGTCTCTGGATCAGTGGGCTTAGGACAGATCTGAGCTTGGACGGGACTTTCTGGGTCACTCGGAACACACTATCATCTCAGCGTCGGGCCCTTTTCTCTCACAAAAACGGGTACAGCTGCCAATAACAAGCATTCATTAAAAAGTACCTCTACAAGTTTGGATAAGATGGCATTCCTCCTTTATGGAGCAGCAGAGTTTAAGTTTATTTACATAAAAGTAAGTTTAACGATGACTCATTTTATTAGCTCCGTTGTGGATTTGAACTCAATAAATAGAATGAAAATTGAGATGTTTTACTTTTGCCTTACTTCAGTCTAAGCTTACATTGCCATCCGAGATGTGGAAAGGGACTTTCACACCATAAGGTCCACCCGACACTTCGGTTAAACTGCGAGCCAAACTATAAAACCTTTTCCCTTAGCCGTATGCCAGTGGGCATCAAGGTTGCACGTGTTGGCAAGTTACTGAGCACGGTGTTTCTCAGAAACACATGATGTTACCAGGACAATCACTGTTTATTTGTATGTGTATATAGGCACAATTACCATCATGTGAGATTCTCAGGTGATCCTTTCATCTTTTTCTCCCGCCCCCATCATCTGGAAGCCAGCCCAGAACCCCACCCCCCAACCCCGAGTCGCAAAACATTCTCTGATTAAGGAAAAGATGAAGAGAAGTAACAGAGAGGACATAAATTACTGTGTGTGGGACAGGATAATTAACAAGTTCAAGGGGACTGACGCATACACAACACACGGGGAAAAACACATGCGAAATCTATGAGGTGTGGACATGTGTTTGGGTCCTGTTAATGAGGGAGGTCTTGCAAATTCTGTCAAGATATAAAAGGATCAGTGGATCATTTTACAAAATGAAGGTCCTCAAAAAGGTTTAATAGTAATAGTCTTATTTGGCCAGCAGATGGCATCGTTACTACATTAGACATATCAAGGTAGATAAGCGGATGAATTTAAAAAAACCCCATGACATTCAAAACTGAACCACAAAAATAAGATGTTGTATGAAGCAAGGTAAACTTTAAACTAGCTGGTGAAGAAATAAGTAAATTTTAATGGATAATCTTCTGTCAGGAAAAACACCACCGCCTCTTTGTGTCTGAACCAAGGACACATACAATAAACTCTCGGTGAGTTGATGAGATAGTGGAGATATTTACTGCAGCTGCAACACAAATAATCTTGTAGATTCCTTTTTCTTTCTTTTTTTTTTAAAAAGAAGAAAGCGCCACTAGTCTATGTCAATGGCTGAAACACAAGCTGCTGGAGACAGGAATACGATACCGGTGAGCAGACCCAGTGGGACAGGAGCGATACATCCACCTCAAATAGATGTCTCAACCATGACCTTGAATGAAAACTAACACAGAGCTCAGCTGCATCCTACACTTTCATTTAGCCCAGTTAGCTACATTGCACATGTATTATTGGGTCACTTATATGAGTTTGAAACAACATGTTTCTTATTACTGTTACATGGCAAATCCATTACTGGCACTGCAACTGAAAGTGCTCCTCCATGGGTCAAGTAGCACCCCAGTGGGTGATAATCTGTATCAGTAAACGGATGAGATCATATAAAATGATGCAATCCCCAAGTGCCTAAGTGTGTGTGAGTGTATATGTGACTGTGTGAGTGTGTATTATCCTCATTTCCTTCACTCTGGTCCTTCCTGGTCTAGCCTGACTCGAGGGAGAGGAGAGAGGAGTAGAAAGCATGTCCGACATTATGGCTGACTCTCATTAAATGCCACTTTTATTTACCAGTAATTCCCGCATATTGAACTCATACACTTGCTCAACTCAGATAAACTTAGATTTGAGGCATTTTAATGACAGTTTGAATGAAAAAGGGGACCAATTTCATCACAAAAATTAAGGCAATGAAAGCAGCTGTCAGCCTCTGAGAGGATAGATTAAATTACTCCAGGCAAACCATCAGGAAACAGAAGATTTTAAAATGATATTTTATGGCATTTTATGTCATTATAAGAGAGTCAACAGTAGAGATGACAGGACACAGGGGGAAAGACAGATTGGAACAGATGCAAACCAGGGAAGATGCTTTTCTAAGTTGCAGCACACATATCTGAAAGGCCATGTGCGTAGAAATACAAGTGAAACATTACAACAGAGATGGATGTATTTGCTCTACTGTATGTACCATGAAGCTCCTCCTGCAGAGAGAAGCAGCGGCTCGGCTAAAAACAATGTGCGCATATAGTACATAGCTTATAGCACATAGCACATAGTACATAGCACATGGCAGGGAGGTAGACTTTGAAGAAAAGACCTGTCAACCTCAGAGGCAGCAGCTGTAGCTGGCGTACAGTTACAGTACCGCTGCTCGGTGCTCATCCGCTGTGACCAATTAGAGATAGTTTCCATCACCGTGGGACCCTGACTCAGGCTTACCCACCGAGAACCAAATGTGCTCTGCTGGGCGGGGAGGGCCAGCAAGAGAAGACACACACACACACACACACGCGCGCGCGCGCACAGAGCACATGGCAGGGAACGCTACCTTGGTCAGGGCGGAAATAGCTTTGATATGACCGATTTCAGGTAGAAGAGGGAGAGAGTGGTTCTATTTTGAGGTAAAGTTCTGCAGAGATAAGGGTCGATGGCGAGGTCACAAACGATAGTCATACAAAACTATGATTTGTTGTTCAGTTGCATAAAATGGGTCTTAAACAAGCTTCCCTTCCTTGCACACTCTCCTTCTATCCCATGGATCTGCTGGCAGAGGACTCATTAGTGTTAGTGAGCCATAAGGGGCACCTGTCCAGGGCTGAATGCCAGGGCCAAGCCACCGCACCCCATCCCCAGTCTTCTTTGTTCCCTCGGTGCCTGTGTCCAATACAGTAACTGGTGTTATGTTCTGCTCTTTGCTTTCTAAATGCTACTGACTCGCAAAGAAGACGGACACTCTCAGCATTCAGCTAGAAGTCCAAAGCACTGGACAGAGGTCTAGGCTGCTTCGTCAGCCGTCTTGTGTACTCTCCCTGTCTCTCTTCACTCCATCCATCTATCTACATCTCTCTCTCTCCCTTTCTGTGGCAATAAGCTGTTCTTGCTCTCTTGCTCCCTGCAACCTGTCATTACCGGGTTCTTGTTTCTCCTCACCTTGAATCATAACATAGCACCAAGCGAGCGAGGTATCAGATTATGACAATATATAGCTGTCTGAACCCCAAGATGCCCACCTCATTGCCAAGGTGCCCTGTGCCTTCTATAGTGCTATTCTCTTGTTTCCATAGCGATGAAAAATAGACTACATATTAATTCCTCCAGAAATAGAGGCGGAGGTCATAGCCTCTGCTTTCTGGCCTGCCACTCGGGTATTGTCTTGTTATGTAACAGATTTAAAGGCACAATACATTGATGGCTGACCTAGAACATATTTTATATTTATATTTGTCTAATCTTTAGAAAACATTTATGCTGCTGGGTAGTCACGAATACGGCACAAGGTTTTATAAGCTTATTGAAAGTGAAAATTATTTGGTGATATTAACTGATTAAAACAACAGACAAGCACAACAAGAGATCAAGCCTCAAGAACAAAGCAATAGGATACATTTGCATAGTGGGTATTTTTAATTAATTCATGCATAATAATCAATTCTGATTATCTTACTTGGCTTTGGCATCAGCATCTTCATGGCCTTTACTAGACACATCCTCCAAACCGCCAATCAGGTGCTTGAATGAACTGCAACAAAGTGAGTACATGTTAAAACAGCAAACAATGAAACTGTTTTGAGACCATTTAATTTGTTCAAGAACCTACAATATAGCCTGCCTAAAGTAATATAAATATTCTCCACTTATAGTTTGTAATGAATGAACATCTTATGGTTAGAGGGGAATAAAGCAGTTAACTGCAGGCTATCTGTCTAAGAAGCTGATGCAATATATGGCTGGAATGTCTAAAAAAACCAATGTCAGTTACTATTAAATATTCATCAGTCTGCTTTTAAAGACAAGCCTCTAAAAATCATTGAGATCAGATGAGAAGACCCTGAGGTAAAAAACAGTGTGATAGCAGACAGGGTAAGAGTCGGATTTTCATAGACTAAAGTAGTAGCTGCACATTCATTTTTTTAATCAACGAATTATAGAAGGAAAAACAAACTGTGTACAAGTTATCACTGGATAATGGTAAAGTAAAAATGGCAAAGTCAGTTATTTATTTAACCAAAACAAACAGTGCAGCCATTTTCATTTCAGGCCTTTATAAGTACTATTGCAAAAACCAATAAAAATTATCAGTTAATTTTCATTTTGATATGGATATGGAAGTTAACGAAAGATTATGATGAGATGTTAACTGCAGAATATTAGCCTACACAATAGGCTAACTTGCTGAAATAAAATCCTCCAAAGTTGCACTAGGGGAGATCCAGTGCAGGGAAAATAACAGCAACACTTTGGCTTATTTCTCTCTGAAGTATGGCTTCCTATGCAAAAGGCTCTAAACAAAAAACAACTGAGACAGTTTTCATGCGAGGCTCATGAAGCTGTCAGCCAGGAAATGCAATACATCTGGTGTTTTCTCCTGTCGAGACCATAACGCCTGTGAGCTGGGACTGTTTCCGAGCTGAGCTTTTCTATAAGTGTTTGGCTCCTTACGGTGTCTACTGCACTGAGTCGGCGACTCCCTGCCGTTTGTTTTTATCCCCCGTGTCTTTCCCACTGTCACAATCTCCTCCAGCAGTTATCCCTGTCTAACCTCTCGAGTTGTAATGTCTCTTTTTCACAGTCACCAATGCACAGGCATAAACACACACACACTCAAACACACAGACACAAACAAACAAAGGTCTAAATACTAATAACCTGGCATCTGCATCACAACTGGCCTGGCTGGATGGCGTACACACACACACACACACACACACAATAAGCTAGGGTCATGCCAGCGTTAGCTGCTCACTGCTTTGAGAGGCAGAGTGAATGGCAGTGATAATCACCTGCACTGGATGACTCACTCACTCACTATGCCCTCTGCTTGCTCTGAAGATGGGCAATTTGTTGCTTGCTGTGTTCCCTGAGGCCGACGGGAGGCCCCGGGTAAGCTGATACCATCTCCTCCCCATGCCCAACCCGTCTGTCTCTACTCTCACCGCAAGACTTAACGCTAGAGACCGAGATGCTCACATACTAACTTTTTTTCTTCAGACAGTGACCTGATATAAACTCTTTTTTTTGGATATAATTTGTTTTTTAAAGAATTATCTCACCATAATATCCGCACAAGTATCGTAAAAAAAATTCAAAGGCATGTTATTGCAATTAAAATCAGCAAATGTTTGAGCTGAGATGGTGTGAAGGGGAATGTGAAGCTGAAAAATGTGGTTATACTCTTTGATAATCTCCCAACAAACATCAGTGTAAAAAAAAAACCAAAAACACTTCTTAGTCATTCCTGCACAAATCTGGTATAAATCTAAATTCTTTTCAGGACACAGGACATTTTACACCTGCCCTCCTGATGTCACTTAACAAAGCAAGTCCAAATCTGATACGTTTAGTTTTTTTTTTTGTCCGTGTCTGGAAAACATAACACGAGAATTAGTCGAGTCCTGATCATAGAAGCTGGAACAATCAGCAGACTTGAGACGGCGTAATTTCTCCCAGATTTTATAAGCTGCTATTTAAAGCAAAACCACGTAATTTTTGCTGATGGATGACCACTGCAGCCGGAAGTGACAATTATTTGTTACATGTTGATAATAAAAAGGAAAATGTAGCAAACAAGTAGGGAAGACTCATAAAGTCAAATAATGACTAGGAAAAAGCAATATCAGTGTTAAGTTTGCTTACATTATCTACCATAGACGATTGGTCATACGAGACCAAGCAAGGCTCTAGCAGCAAATCCTTCAATGTATTAAAGTGTACAAGGGTGTGTGTGTGTTTTTAGTTCGGCTTTACATTTGTAAATAGGATAATATTTTATATTTATCCTTCAAAAGTCACATAGTCTTGCTTTTAACTACGCTGTTATAACATGAAGTGTGTTCGAATGCACAACCTGTTTTTTAACTCTGAAAATTCAAATTGTTACTCGTTATAGTGACTATTTAAGTTACATCTGGCATTTCCACAAGAACTTTGATGTTTTTTATAGCTAAAAAATTGAAAGCAGTGACAGCTAAATGTGTGCCGTGTTCATCCAAGGTATAGAAGTGGGTTTATGTCATGTTTCATTTAGGGTAACACTTGTGTAGTGTGTTCCAAGAGATCATCTTTGTCTGACCATAATGAGCAAAACAGAATTTGTGGGATAATTTTGCACGGCTGCGTTCATGCTTTCAGTGACCCTCTTGTACCACTATCCCAGTGAATGTGTTCTTTCTTTAATGATAAAGAAAGAAAAAGGGCTTCACAGAGTAAATCAATCATTGTGTTCTGTCGGGATTAACTTTATTGATACTCACTCTCTATCGATGACTAAACAGGTGACCGCCTCTGCTGCGATGACGTTGGCCGTCCTGATGTCCTCCCTGGAGAATCACACACGTACAGTAAGGCACAGCAGCCAAATTGGCACATCATCATTAATGCACATCATTATTCATTTTGAATTCTTTATCAGAGTGATGAAAATGAAACCAGGCAAAATTAAATACTCGTGCATCAGTAACGTCTTATTCAACTCCATTCGCTCCATAAATAATACTGGCACACAATAAAAGGCATCAGTCTCAACGGGCAACACACTTCACTGCATGATTGGCATTACTCTTTGTTATATTTGACATCAGCTTCATCTTCCTCTGATGATGCTTCTTCAGAGGAGTCGCCCCAATCACATGAATCCTCTGAGTCTGTATCCCAAGAACTCATCCTTCACTGTGAAAAATGTTCTGCACACAGAATCCCACGGCGATAAGCTCTAACTCTGAACCAGCGCACTGCACAGGGAGGCCCTCCGACAGACGACAGCGCTGTGGCACTTGTATATAAATCTCCAATCCAAATGCACAGACTAAAATATTACAAAAAGACAGGAGAGTCTTCTGGGGATGCCCCATAAACAGATTATTTCGTGCTCCATCTTTTCAAAAAAGAAAAAATTAAAAAGATCATACCGTGGACGAGTTTAATATCCCATGGGGAGCAAATCAAAAGCTGAACGGGCTCTGGTCTACATAAGAAAGAGTTGATTAAATTCAGCTGAAGCATTAACGGTAACCGACAATCACTCTCTGTCTCTGATCTGAACTCCAGCAGACATATGGCAACCTATTTCAATGAGCTGAGGTGACAATTCCTCCTCATGCTATGTCAACTCCCTCTGCCTCCCCTCTTCCAAACACACACATGCAACCCCCCCCAAATGGACAAACTCACACACTTACAAACACACACTCCACCTCAATAATTCTGCTGACCCCTTTCAATAAAGGCCACAGCTGGTGGGGGAACAACAAGTTTTGAAAGGTGAGGATCGTGGAGGAGAGGAGAGAGGAAGAGAGGACGTCAGTGTTTGTCAGGGGCGTAGTATTTGTTAACTTACAACTGTTGGGACCCTCTGACTAGTATAAATACAGTTTTACTTTCACCTTCTGATAAACTCCTATGACCTGCGTCAGTCCTCTTAACAGAAAACTCTGGAAAACACCGTTCTGATGTTTGCCTGCATAAGCATCCAATATCATTTACATAAGCACTCTGAACAGCATTAATGAGCAGGTTAATGGGTGAAAGGACAACAATTGTCCCAGTTTGGATGAAGACAATACGTTGCACCATGGTTGTTGCTCTTGACTGTGGGATAATTAGTTCGGAGAACAAGAGTGTCGATGAGTAACACGAAGTGGGAATGAGTTAGCTTGAGGTCTCGCAACAGGGTGACTGATTTGATTGACTGCAAATATTATGAGGAGGAGAAGAGAAGTGTCCCACTTTTGGTGGTCTGGTGCAATTCATACAGTGAAGTATAAGAGGCCCCCCCCCCCCCCCAAACAGCTGATGATTGGTAAAATATTCAGAAGCTGAATAGGGAGTCATCTTGCACTGTTTAGGGTGGTTGATTCACAAATGCTTATAACTTGCCAGCTGTGAATTTGCCAGTGACAATCCACCAGCTGTAGAGTAAGTTCTCACTTTGTGGAGTCGAACATTAGATATCCATTGAAAATGGAGATGAAACCCATCAATCTTTTTCATCAGTGATAATGAGCTTCGGCTACAGCGACACCCACAATCTATTATATGAGGTAATTTGTGTACAGTGTTTGTGACATTTATGAAACCATGGTGACACAACAACACAACATTTCAACCTATACTGAAATAATGGTTACGTAAGCATGAATCATCCTTAAGAGACCTCGAGGGTTTCATATCAGAGAGCAGCTTGTTACACCTGTCCCTCGCTGCTTGACTGCAGCTGAGGAAAACATCTTAGTGTGCCATTGCATTGATACTAGTGACGTTCTCCACGAAACGCAATCACTAAACAATATCTGTCAGAATGATTCATTTGCACCGTGCTGAGCCTAAGTCATCCACTAAGCCAAAGATGGCTCTGCACTTGTTAATTGCAGCACAACAAGAGATGCACTGGAAAACAGACACACGCATACACAGGCACACACACCCACACACGGACAAGCACAGACGCACTAATAGCAGCTGCATGCTGTGTCTGGAATGTCCTTTGGACTTACAGAGGAGGAAGCCTGTGGTGTTGATTTCCAGTAGATGTTTGAAATGAACCTGGTAATTGGACAGTGATCTGGTGTCCCGGGAAGGGGGTTATGAAAATAACGCACAGGCTTGGAGGCTGAGAATGGGCAGTAGCTACGGGCTGCAGTGAGGAAAGTAAAGCCGGGGTCAGGACTAGGGCAAAGACAAGAGGTGGCTGTGTAATACACAATGGCTTGTGCCTTGGCTTTAAAGTACTTAAATAAATGACTGGGCCAATATTTGTGCAGTTATTCCCCATTAACTAGAAATTGTGCATTTTTTTACGTAACTGCAGAGTAAGACCACTTACCATAGATTTTTTACATTAATGAACCTATTTTTATTACTATTTCAGGCAGCAACTGGCTTCAGTTCATCGAAACTATGACTGCTTTAAAAGCACTTCAATCACGTCCTTTTTTCAAGCAGCACATGTTAGCTGCTGAACAATATTTCAGTCAGGATATATGTTAGAATAACAACATAGCATAGACAGTGTGAAAAAAGATAATGTCAAAAGGTTACTCTGAAGTCTCAGATGTCTGAGCTTGCCACAAACACAAAGAACACACCAACCGTTAACGTGTTTCTTGTGAATAGAATGTATTTTGATGCCCTGCTCAAAAAACATAAACATTGGTGATAGTGTTTGTATTTATTATTCCTCACAAGTCTCTGCTTGAGTATGCTCTTGAAAGATCATTCTGCCAGACTGCTACATTCTTGTGAAACTTGTAGTTATTTTATGAATTCAGGGCTGCAGCCTCTTAATACTGACTGCTGTTTTCAGCTCCCCCATCCCCCCTTCGGTTCCACCGCATAAAATACATTTTTGGCCTGTGGGAAACTCTGAAGGAACAGTCCCTGTTCATAACTGCATAACAACACAATAAATGTGCACGTCTCCAAGATAGAAAAAAAAAAAACAGGCAACAAGGGATTCACTTATTTCTCAAGTGTTCTCAAAAAAGCTTCAAATCTATGGTAGTTGATTTTCATGCTGTGAGTTCAACGAGACCATTGTGTGGGTGCAGGAGACATACCGTTATGGCAAACTCTGGCAAGGGTGTTGATTTTAGCTCAACTTTTGCTGCAACACAGTACAATGTCAACAAGCAACGTGGTGCACTGGCCATTAAAATATGTGCATGTGCAGTGACCAGAAAGCAAGAAACACATGCTATTGCCTCTGTGAGTCTGCGCCAAATGTCAAATTCAGCACGTTAACACGCTCGCAATGCCAACATTAACCGATGACGTTTAACAAATATGATATTTACCACGTTCGGTGTTTAGCATGTAACAGTTGCTAAGTATCCCAAAACACAAAATACAGCTGAGGCTTATTGGAATATAATTTTGTGAGTGTTTAGTCACCAATAACTGAAGTATTAAACAAATTTAAAAACATTAAAAAAGAAACAAGCTGATGAGAACACCAGATGAATCATTAAGGGATAACCACAAGTGATTACAATTTATCCCAGGGGCCGTATCAATGTGTCCCAAAATTCATGGCCATCTATCCAGTAACTGTTAAGATATTTTTAATCTGGATCACAGTGGTGACCATCCTTAGAACCATGATGCTAGCATGACTAAAAACCTCATAGTGGTGTGGTAATTCTGCCGTTCATTTCACAGGTTTTGCTGTTGAAACACTTGAAACTCATTCGGTTTTGATAACTTTCTAGAGTTGTAAACCCTAACACAGTTAAGTAAACCAGTGGCAATCCACCCACACACACAAATCCTTTGACAAAGATTTAATAGAGGGCTGTTGTTGGTCTGAAGTAGGTGTGACATTGACACCAATCCAGTTTCTGTGATTGACATTACACTATTTCTTTTAACAATCTGTCAACTCCCTCTACTGGAACACACACACACACACACACACACACACACACACACACACACACACACGCACACACTCACACACACACACACACACACACACACACACAAACAAAATACACCCAAGAGCGGAGGGCAGGGCACATGTTCTCCATACTATTGATGGATCTACACTTCAACTGAAAGTTCACACATCACCATAACAGGAAGAATGTGACATCAGATATGTTGTTAGCTAAGTCTGAACAACAGTTTCAAACTTGAGGCTCATCTTTCCCAGAATAGCCGCCAACTGGGATGATAAACATATATAATGCAGTATCCATTCAGGGCTATACATACATAAAGCCTTTAAGGAAAATATATAACCTATTTCTTCTACTTTAATGTACACACACGTCACAGACCAGCACCCGGGCAAGCTTTTACAAACCATTATGGCTGGCAGGAGAACAGACTTTGATTTGTAAATATGTTGTTCTCACAGATCAAAGATGGACAGAGCAGCCTTTGAGTAGGGGCTATTGAGTTTCATGAGCAAGGACACACATGGTTAACTTCTAATTAGAAAGATGGCCCTACAGAAGAGCCCTGTGATCAAAAGCCTGGTTCGAAGATGGCCAGCATCTCAATCATTTAAATTTGTGAGGCATGCTGACCATCAAAGGTGTAGCTGAACAGGCTTCTCCCGCTCAAGACACTCAAAGAGACAAAAGGCGTTCCTGACAACAGATGATAACAATACCGAGCGGATGCTGAGGTGGTGAGAGCACTTTTGTTTTAGTGGGATGTTAAAAAGATAGGTTTTCTTGATTATAAAAAGCATGAGATCCTGTCAAAATGCTTTGAATAGCCTTTCAAAACTGCACACCCCTTAAAATTGGATTCAGGGGAAACAGTATCAATGTACTATGCATTTAAGGATTTTATGTGATATATCATGTATATACTATATAGAGGCTTATACAGTGTATATACGTTGGTACACACAATGTTATCAGCATGATACCTCATTTTTCATGGTTGTCCTTCTAGGTAATTTCAACAGTGCTTACGAGAAATCAGTGCATTCCTAGAAAAAAACAAAATAGTTCAACACAAAAGTAGCACAGCTGCTCAATCCATTATAAATTAGTACTTTGTGTCATTGTCGCATTAATCAAACACCTAGTTCTTACATCTCATTAGAGTAAGAAGGATCAAATTTCTATGTGGAATTACCTGCCAAGAGATCAAGCTTTCTGTGCCTCATGTGTCCCGCATGCATTTTAATGCTCGGACACTTTTTATAGCCTATAGTCATTAGCTTCAACATATGGGGAAAGCCAAACCATCTGTGCAATTCCAGCTGTCGACCGAACATCACATTTTGTATGCATATTGTTCCTTTTAAAAATAAAACTAACGATTTATAGTGTGTTGTGACAACTTCTTTTTTTACAGGATACTGCTTTGGTTCAACTCAGGGTTCTTTCTGTTTGGATGTTTTTACAGTGTGCTCTGGATGTGTGTTTGTGAAGAGCTTGCAAGCTGTCTTTTCACTTTCAGTGACCACAAGATGGCGACATATCCATTCCTTTTTCTTTTTTTTTCTTTTTTTAATGCTGATACTATTGGCTAAGCAAGTGCATGCACTCAAATGAACATACACACGAATGCGTAAGTTCTCTACTTTTATCTATCGCCTCTGAGACATAAAGCACGTCAGACCATTTCCTATCTCTAACCTCCCTCTGTTTTGCTAAAACGTTGTCCATGGAGGCGCACAGTCATGACAGGAAAGGATAAACAGCAAGGTAAAAATATCTCCTCTGGGCAATGGTTGTTGATGCCAGAAACCAGATAAAACATTTCTATCACACCGAAGTGTTCTTTCAGTGAAAGTATTTGACGGCACCGAATGTGAGCAGAAGCTTTGAATCATTTTGATCACCACAGTATACACAGCCTGATTACTTCAAACCTACCTCAGTAAATAATCACAGTCAGAACACATGTTCCTGGCATAAGTCTACACGCTGTAGTATCGATGTGTGTAATGCTGGGAACTGTGCATGCTTGACTACATCTGCTTATTACAGGGTGATGTCTATCGCCATGAGCTGCTGTGTGAGTACAGCGACTTTAATCAAATATTTCACACAAATGTTTGCAAAAATCATAGAAACTGGGTGAAAATTCGTTACTACAGTCAGGCACAGCATGGAAATGACCTTGATACTATTATACTCTAGCCAGGAAATAAAAGAAAAGGCAAAAAGACCACTCCAAATGACTTTTCTTCTCTGCAATTTCTTCCCTGCAATGTCTTGTCTGTGCGAGATAGCTGTGTGCAAAATATAGCACAGGCGGGTTCTCACTTGGTGTGATTGTGAGGAATCTCCACTGTCATTTTAACATAAACACTTTTTTTTTGTTTTGGGCAAAAATAGAGTTTGGAAAAAGTAGAGGATGTCACAGTAATTGTCTGTGCTCTCATTTTTACTTTCTGCAAACAGTGTTAAAAGTGAAAAATTGATTTCTATAACAGTTCAGACTCTTCGGTTTTGATCTGCTCAGACATAACAAGCTTCCTAGGGTTCGGAGAGTTTTGTGTCAGATCTCAATAATGTGCCCGGAACAGCTATAGTATATCAGGCCTGAAATTGTGTAATGTGTGCCGGGCTTTAGGCGTCTCCAAAATTTAGCAAGTTATCACGCCTGTTGAGAAAAGATAGTTGTGGGGAAAGAAATAGGGGCAGATAAGAGCTGGAAGCAGATGGATAGCACATATTAAAGAATAGATGCATGTTGAGTGTAAGAGGAAGGATATAAGAGGCAGGTTGTGAGTGGAAAAGAGAGGGAAAGCAGGTGACAGTGAAGGAGACAGATGCAGAAGATTTAAATTGGAAGAGGCAGGGTTATTAGGAACAATCTTACCCCTGCAATGCTTTCTCTCCAAACCAGTCGCCTTTTCCGAGGCTGCGCAGGTAGACGGGCTCGCCATTGGGCAAATCTTCCCTGGTCACGTTAACCTGACAAAAGAACAGAAATGTTTAAAAAAAAAAAAAAGAGTAGTGTGACGGGGAGGACAATGGAAGGGGTGACGTATAAGGCAGGCAATACATCTAATGCATGGGTAGTCTGTTACAAACAGGTGACTGCCATCTCTGTGCAGGATCTGGGAGGCACCGCTCACCACTTCATTAGCCAGATGACTTTTGAGTGATGGCACTGTGCTGTGCCGCTAGACTTTACAAATCAAAGTGACGGCACCTGGGTGGATTCTGGGGGAAGTGAATGGAGATGGCCGTTTCGTCTATCAAAGGATCTCGTCATCACTCATTAGTCATTTCTGCACAGGTGAAGCAGCATATCTAGCTACAGCACATGGTAAGGCTGGGATTACATAGTTATTCATGATTCTAATGTGATCATGTGGGAGCAGGAAAAAAAAAGCAAAGAGAGGAAGGGAGGGACTTAGAGAGGGAAGAAACAGAGTGTGAGATGTGGCAGTAGCCAATCGGACAGCACTGATGTGTATGTGTGTATGCGTGCGTTCATGTCTGTGTCCAAGTTCATGAGCCTGTTTGTGCGTAACATAGTTGTGAAGACCTTGTGAAGTGGGTCACATCTGTTTGGAGACAAAGAAGAGTAGAAAAAAGACAGGAAACATAATGTGTCCTCATCCTTTACAATGACACTTTGGGAAATGCAGTGAATTTGTTAAGCTCACTTGGAATATTCCGCTTTTAACATCTTAAGCAAGCCATGTTTAAATCTTAGCCTTTGTGGACTTAAGAGACCGTTAACTCAGGGAGCTACAATATTTTGTTGATAAATGTACTTAATGATGAGGGAGAGGGATAATAAGTGAGGCATTAATAAGTGAACAAGTGCAAGGTGGACCAGAGGTCAGTGTGAAAGGCTGAACAGGAAACTAATTAAGCGGATGAACAGGAAAAACGGGGAGAAAAATGAGGAGGAGGAGAAGCGGGCATGTAGGTATCACAACATGTTAACGGCACAACGATACTGACGCCAGATGGGACAGCGTGTCGTCTGTGCTCTGCGTGAAAACCAGTGTTAATTACAGAAAGCTGAAATCAAAGTGACTCCTTTCGCCTTTCTAGATGCTCCGACGGCCGCTACAAGTGCAGATGAAAGAGGTGGCACTTCTTCCTCTCCTCGCCCCTATCCTGAGATGATTGATGACATTCAACTCCCACCCAAAAATACTACCTCTTCACTTCAAAGATAGGTGTCTTTTGCCATGTGTGGCTTGATGCCCTGCAATTTGATGTCAGTGATGATTATTTTGGTGGTAGGCTGGAGGCACTGTTCTCACCTTTCCTTTACTGATGATGAAGAAGGTGTCTCCTCTGGCCCCCTGTCTGATGATATACTCTCCGTCTTCATAATGTGTCTGTCGAGAGGAGAGGAGAGGAGAGAAGAGGAGGAGAGGAGGAGAGGAGAGGAGGGGAGAGGAGGAGAAGATTTATTCAGGCATATTATGATTCTTCTCACATTGTGGGTGAGACACTCGGCACTCTTCAGATGAAGTAAGGTTGAATTCGGTGCAGCAAGATAAATCCCAATTAGATTTTTCCCTTGTTAATACCACAGACTAGCAGGCTGTCCAAGGTGTCTCTCTGTTTTCCACCCACTGCTTGCTTTCATACGTCTATGACCTTGAATATGAATAAGCAGGTAAAGAAAATGAATGAATAAATAAACGCTATGGCTGTAGCTCCTTTCAGAGAGTAAAATTATTACAGGATATCCATCTATCAATCCATTTTCTCTAACCCAGTAATCCTATTCAGGGCTGTGTGTGCTCGAACCTATCCCAGCATGCAATAAATAGGCCACACTCTGGACTGGTCATCAGTCTAACACAAGGCTAAGGCACATAGATAGAAAAACACTTTCACACACACATTTACATCTTGTGTTGAAAATAACCTTCAGTATGTACGGAATGCATCTGTTCCAGGGACTGTTTCTATCAGGGTATAGTGATGTAATATGTAAGATGCTACATGACCTAATGCAATGTGGGGAAACCTCTTGCACCATGGAGAAAACTGGATATCAAGTTATGTCGCAATCTAAAGAACCATAGCACAAGAACGAATCGTCACTGACAAAGCTTGATAAGGACCGCAGGCTAACGACTGTCATTTTTTGTTTTTCTTTTTGCAAGTTCTGATGGGTTTTTTCAGAAAAAATACACAATATGCTGCACCTCAGCCCGCAAGTCTAGATGGAAGACAGGGCTCAGTATTTCCTGTTGGATCATGAGCAGATTCAACACTGTGGCTGATATTTGCCAGGTTTTTATTTTCACACCATTTCACTTAGGAAAGGTACCTGAAGTCTTACTTCCCACTGAGCCGTGTGTGTATGATTCATGGATGCTGTGTGATACTCAAATGTAGAGCCTCTAGTTTATAGTAGGTTGCAGTTATGATGTTTAATCAGGTTCATTTAGTTATATAATGTAGCCCTTTTCCTGAAGTGTGTCTTTATGGACAGAAAAAATAGCTCAACCTAACCAATCCAAAATCAATCACTCACTTAAATAATCTATTATAGTAGAGGACAAAACAAAGGACAAAATGATGCGTTTAATCATTATGTGACCCAGCATCATCAAACTACCAGCCTCTGCTATACAAGTAAAACTCAAACTCATTTTTGAAAACAGGAGAAACCTTGGAGGGGCCAAGTCAAATAACTATTCAGGCTCTGGGGGAGACAGCAAAGGGATAAAGAAAGCAATTGTCAAAAAGTTTTAATTATTTTAGCACTACTTTCAAGCTTGTCACTGGCCTTGTCTATGCAAATCCAATCAACTTCCCAACACTAACATCTCCCTCAAGCCAACGATGCAAACACAGAGTCCATTTATAGACATGTCCAGAATGTCATGCGATACATCTAATTTTCACACAGTTATCATTACTTATAGTTTTGTGCCTTGTCTCAGATCACTCCCACTGTTTCACATCCTTGATAAAATATTTCAGGCTAGTTGAATCCGAGCATAAGGAGAAAGCAGGACTTAACTACTTCCTTTTTTTTTAAATTCCAAAACTTGTGAAACTACTTTTTGTTCACTTCCATTCTCTTTCATTCCATTTAATCGTGTCTCCCCGATTTTACACTTTCCGCTTCAGGCTCTGGCACTGTTCTGCCGGGGCTGCCAATGCACTTTCCTACAAACATCTCTTCTCCTTGATAGAGTTGTACTCCTCCATAAGGGTTGCTATGTCTAATTCCAAAGATTTCCTTTTCTTGGTTCCCCTGCAAAAAAAATCCCAGCCAATTCAGCCTGCTGCACTGAGCTGCTTGTCACGATTCATTACTGTCAATTGTACCATCAGTAGCTTACAAAAAAGTACCATACTGTGATGGTATTTTTAGTCTCACCATGATGCATTCAGTGCTACAAATTATGTTACTTGTTATAGACTTTGCTATAAATAATATATTATGGTGCTGGCCACTGTACCAGTCATGGTCCAAGCTGCACCGAGCTATGGCACTGACAAATGTACTCTGCTGTACAAAAAAAAAAATACAATGACACAGCCGTGTAAAAGTCTAACAACAGCACTATGTTCATATGTGGTAGATTGTGCAGTGGCACAATATCCATCTGTGATGGGTATTACATCACCCACGTTACCCACGTTACCCACATTAAAAGTAAAACATGGTATAGCTGTGTTCCATGACATCTATGTGAATGTTTATCAAGTTGCTGTAACAGGTAAAACTATTTATAATACTTATAACCTAGGGATATTTTTGTATATCTTCACATCAGTCTGTTGGCTTTTGTTTTTAAGTCTGTGCATCTGAATTTGGGCTTCACAGGTAATACATTGACTTCCCCTGCTGTATAGTATGAAATGACATTTTTAATCTCAAAATTAATTATCAAAAAGTGAAGCAGTTAGGCTAATCTACTCAACAGTGAACACAGCATCATCACTAATGTAGGCTATAAGTAACAAGACGGGGAAAACAGGTTACATTTATCTCGGCTATCACTTGTATTGATTTTGCTAATCATGATGTAGCTACTGTAACACAGGTACACTGAATGACTTACTTACACTGGAATTAAAATGCCCTGGTAGGTTTGAAATAAGTCTGCGAACAGGATCTCAAGAGTAACAATAGTCAGCACATTGCTTTGATGCTCGTTGGGCAATTAATTACTGTTCAATTTGTACTAATGTATCGCATATTGTTAATTAAAACTAATGTTTAATTTGGTTTCTTTGCAGGCTACACAATTAGAAACTCCTACCCATAACAAGTGTAGACATTACATGGCCAGTTCTTTCCATGATTAATAGCTTTCTTTATATTTTCTTTAAAGTAAAGGGATCTGACGACTCCACTACCGAACAGCATCTGTGGTTAGCAGGTAAATTCAGTGGTTCACTTCCAACTGGGCTAACTTGTGCTGCACATTTAACCTGCTCCTGAGCAGGTTATGCTTGAGGCAACAGATCACTGCATATAAAATGGCAATTCGAAAATGGCATCACCATTCTTAGAGGATCCAGTGGAGCTTGTGGATTGTGAGAAGTTCTCTTAGGAGGGCAAAAGTGTTCAGAGAACCGCAAACCCCTTTGGCTTTCTCTGACTTTTTTTAACAGGAGCGCCCCCCATTATAGCAGAGGTCCAGCTCCTCAGCAGGAGTGTGCTCCCGTGTAGGCGGGCAGCATCCTGTCTCTTTTTTTCATTTCATTCTCTTCATTTCATTTTTTTTTTCATTTTTTCATTTTTTTTCCTCTTGGCTGCAAACAATGTCATTGCCATTTATGTTTACCAATATCAAGCTGCAATAGAGACCGACTGAAGCACCAAAACCTTGTACATGTTATAATTATAAGACATGTAAGTAAGCCTACTTACAGTTTTGAATAATGTTTTTATATGTATTTCTATGTATTTTCTCGCCAGTGCTTTTGACACTGCCGGGATTGCAGCTGAAAGATGAAATTTGTCATACAGGGGATAAGAATACATCACATTAATTTAATATAATGGAATACACAAACATAATTACAGTCTGATCTACTTGTGCCCTAGTGATGGGGCAGTGATATCATACGACTATTAACCTCCACAACGTCTGCAGTTTTTTTGCCAGCTGTCCTTCCTGCATTTGGCAGCGATAGCTGTTGCTTATAACCAGGATTATGCATTTAATTTGTATATGTCTAATGTTATAGTTTGATCTTCATCTCTAAAATATGTTGCTCTGCTGCAACTGGACTTGTCCATGTTTGCAACTGGTCATACATTGCAAACACCAACACTTTTATGTGAACGTGTTTAAGAAAACCTGGAATGACTTACTGAGTCGATAACCACCGTTGTGTGATTGGCATGATTACAGTTGTTAGGCTTTGTGAAGACAGATAACGAAAAGAAACCCTGGGTATGTTAAACTTGCTCCATAGAACAAGCCCTTGGACTGCTTGGTACTAGTAACATAAATGATCACAAATACACAGAGCAACAATGAATAACCGAAACAATTAAAAAAAAAAAAAAAAAAGGTAGGCAAAGGCAATACTTTGAGTTAGGAGGAAACATCAAAAGTATAAATGAGAATATGTTTGCATAACTAAATGAAGCTGGCAAAAACATCAAACAAAATGGTGTGCAAATGGGTAGAAAATGTGATGTTGACACACATCAGAAAATGCAGACTGTCAGCAGTGTGACAAAGGAATTCTGCAAAACTGCAGTTAAAAGAACATAACAATGATTTTGCATGTCTTAGTCCATTTATGACGTATCACGTACTACAACTGCAGCCCATATTACAATACATGCTGTGGTGTTTCAGGTTTTGTATGTTATCTTCTGCCCTCCAGGTAGCCGTTGGTTTCCATTTATCTATATATGGAATGAAGATTGATTAGCAGACTCTTGAAACTTGAGTTTTGTAATCCATCAGAGTAAAGTTAGAGTCTAACTGCTCTAACTTCTGTCAAAATTATGTTATTGTTATGAGCTAATACAGAGCAGACTTTTCAAATCAATCTGCACTTAAACTACATCACCATAATACAATAGTAGAATATCTTAATTTTGATGGATAACACAACATGGGGGGGGGGGTCCCATATCTGCATAAATGAATAGAAAAGGGAAAAACACATACAAAAATTAAAACTTATAAAAAGAGAAAGTTCTAGAAGTAGGTTTCTATGCTGGCGTCAAAATGGATCTCACCCTACAGCATTAAATAAAATGCGCCTGTAATTTGCCTCAGCTTGCTTAGACTGTTTGACCCCCCCTTTGAAAGCTGAAATGGCTTCTGGAAGCACTACGCCAAACTCCCAAACAGGTTCCTGAAATTAACTGCTTTTCAGAGGTGGACAATTTAGTTCAACATCCCCACACTGAGCCCATAGTAAGAGCAACTATTGCTCTGAAATCCCAATTGTGCTCACTTTGTTCTATTAACCACACCAGCACCCTAACCGATGTTCCATACATTCACTTTCTTTCGGTTACTGAAAGTGAAAGAATGTAATGGACACATATTAAGATGTGTGGAGTGGGCCACAGATGTCACAGGCTTTGGAACAAGGCACTTACCTCCTCAAGGACATCGGCCAGCTTGCTCAGAATATCTTCCTGCAGGCCATGGAATGTGGGGACGCTGCAGGAGAAAGAGAAGAAAGGGCTTTTTGATAAAAGGATGGAAAGGTTGATACAAAACACATTTATTACTGATTTAGTCTTCTGTGTTTGTCAGTTAAAAAAGACAAAGGAAGCAGGATAGCTGGTAGCTTAGTATACTGTGTTTACTGGCTTTAAAAATGTTTACCAGAATCTAAACAGACTGATAATCGGAAGTAAACAACATAATTATAGGGAAAAGGAACACATAAAACCAATATTATGCTATGGGAGTTCTGTATATTAAAGAGTGTCTATATAGATATTTTAGCATGATTTTGGCAACATGTCTAGCTGCAAAGCAGGGCATCACATCCAGTGGTAGAATATAGCAGTAAGAGGCTCTAATGTTTGTTCCGTTTGCTTCCCGGCAGCCTCAATGAATGCTGTCTGCCTGTTATCAAGTCTACTAAATAAAACTGGCCCAATGTTTATAAAGGAGGAGAAAAAATAACCTGTGTTGGTGAACAAAGGGCTTATCTCCCCATATCATCTCTCCCCCCTCCCCCCCAAACTCCCCCCTTGTCACAGCCCCCAACCCAGGCCCCTAGCCGCTGTGCAGATCCTTGTGTTATTGCTTCCTCGACAGAGGCAATAGTTTATCAGCTGTGCAGTCAACTGATGACCCTCCTCTAAGTGAAACATATGGACTTTCAACCCCCAGGCGCTGAAGCACATACGAAAAGCCTCTGTTGTCGTAAATTTCCGATTCAACAGCTTGATTGTGTTGCAGCAAATCAATTAATTATACAAGGCCAAAGGGGAAGTGCAGTTTCATGAATGTGGCCTTTTTGATTATTCTAATCATTCTAATGTCATCATAGTCCTGGCACTGTGTGACTGTGAGTAAAGCATAGGATGACTTTTAATAGTTTACATGGTGATCATGCAAACACCTAGAAAATAAGTTACCACCACTTCTTCGATGAGGGGGTCTGAGTAATGCTTTCCCATGCTCATCTCCCAGGCCTTTTCTCAGACTGATGGGCAGATGCTATCTGCTTTTATTCCTTACCTATAGCTATATAGAGCTCTATGTAAAGTTTTAGGGGGCAGAGGGTTGAGTAATAGCCCACCAACCTTAAAATATCAATACACATCAACATGCAGTTTGTGCTCTTTGTCACTTCATTAAACACTGACCTTGACGTTGCCCTTCGTGGGGAAATGTGTTTGACTAATTTAAAATACACGTTAAGAGGAGATTATACTAGAAAAAAAACTTCACAAGCGTTCTCACTTTCCAAAAGTGATACAATGTGGGATTTCTCTGTCACTTTTCCATCAGAGTTCCTCCTCCGCAACTTCTGAGTGCAAATATGTAATTTCACAGCAGTAAAAGAGTAGGTAGAAGACTCACAGTGATCAATATGTGTTTGTTCTTACACTTAAAATAAAGCTTGTTTTATTAGATCTGCTCCTGGGAAACAAAACCATAATATAATTATCTACACACTGTGAATTAACAAATGTTGGTACAAATCTCTGGTTTCCCCCTCGATCCCCCTTTATAAGCCAAACACACAGAGTGAGCCTGAACCAAACGATACGTACGTCTATTAAATATTTACTTATCTGTCCTCCTGTTATGCAAGAGCTGCTGAGAGACATGAGTTTCCATACAGTATATGCTCATACACTCAGGAAAGAGACGGAAAGTGTTTTCTGTCTTTTTTTAGTCACAGCCAATTCTAAAATAGCTTCGGTCTTAGACAGGAACATTAGATTAATAGAGTCTTTTTTATCTGGTCCCAAATATATTTTTGGTAACATATGTCATATATCTGGTCAAAGGGTATTGTAGATACAGCAAGGGCTGACGTGGCTTTCCTGTGTGTGACCTGTAAACGTCAATCTGCGAAACTATTAAGGGAACCAAAAATATTTTACCAGAAAAAAACAACAGCCCTTGTCATAATGTTCAACTTATGTGTATATTTTCCTGACTAGAAGTACCTTGTGACCGTGCAGCATAATGATTTTCCTGTCTTAGTAGCAAGCCAGAAGTACTTGACATCGCTATACTGCTGCAAAAAAAAAAAAAATTTAATCAGAGGGAAATGGTGAGACCAACTACTGAGGTGCACAAAGCGTGGGACTTAGACATTAGAGATTTTGGTGCCCTTTAACTCACATTTACCAGGTACTTTAATTTCCTAATCGTAACTATATCTTTACTGTAAATGCTGCATATCAGGAAACAAACATAAATTAGAGTGAAATTGGTTCTTTTGGAAGGTCCTGACAAACTGCATGACCTATTTTGTATGAGCACTTGTTGGAAATGTCTAATGAAAGGCTAGTCTCCTTTGCATTGTGTCCGTCCACCTGCCTCAAAACGGCTCTTTCAAATAGCGACTGAGCCTTGATCATGAGCACAGTGTTTCAGGAAATTTTGTTCAACAAAAAATGAACCAAGGCAGAGTTTATGCTGTTTTGACTTGGGAACTTTAAACACACAACACACATAGGGAGGAATGTGATCTAGTTTTTAAATTTGACTCGATGAAGATCAAAGTGGATGGTAGAAAAACAGGAGAGTCAAATAGATAGGGGTGAGAGAGATTAATACTGTAATTGCATCCAATGCAGCTCTATCACCGCATACTGCTCTCCCTCTTGTCTTTTGATGAGTCGCTCTTTTATCCTGTACTCGAAGCAGGCCCAAAAAAGGGGGCTGCAGGCCTTTTAAGTGATAATAGGCTTCTCTATAGAGAAGTGGTTAAGGCACAGGGCTCTGATACTAAGAGGGATCTTAGATGATAAAGGTACAAGATATTTTTCCAGTAGGATGAATTACACCTTCAGTTATGCACCAAAAAAAAAAATATTTAAAGTTATGTAATTTACTGGCACAAAATCGGAATCTTTAAGTAAGGAATCTTTCAATATTTGGCTCAGACACATTCCCCTCAATTAATTTTGCTAATTCATTCATTGCCTTTCACATCAAAGCCCTATTTGTCTGTCATTGTGGGACAATTCACCCTGGATCCTCACCTTTTTAGAAACTCCATATACTCTGTGTGCTTGATGAGACCCGTCCTCATCATGATCGTCTGAAAACATTGTCGGTCGATGGCCCACAGCTTCACATTTGTTAGAGCTGGAAAGACGAATGCACATAAGCAATGTCATGAAAGAATGTTTTAACCCTCAGGCAATCACAATGATAAAACAGCACATACAGTATATGCATAATACATTCCCTGCAACCGCTTTATGCTTTTTTTCATGCACATTATGAATATAGTGAATGTCACATGCACTTTAAAGAATCTGATATTCAACCCAAAATGTGAGAAGAATCATAGTCATGTCATGGCATGTGGCATGTGTGAGTGAATTTAAACTAATACTGTAAAGAAATCCCTGCTCAGCTAGTGAACCTTTGGGTTTGATTACAGTTTTAGTGACGACAACATACATCAAAATGTTTACTCTAGCTGCTGATCGGGCCTATGAGGGCGGGGGTATTCTGGACAATTACTCTGTACTCAGCAGTTGGAGTTAATTGGTATTTTTGGAATAGCTTGCATGGATGGCTGGTTTCAAGTCATGCTTCAGCATTTTAATTGGTTTAAGGTCAAGATTCTGACTTGAATGCGCCAAAGTTTTGTTTTTTTTATAGGTTAAAGGCCTTGAGTTACTGATTGCTCTTTGTGTTAAGGGCAATTATGAAACTGTGTGACGAAAGTTATGTTAAATTCCAAATCACAAACAGCTACCCTGATGTTTTTCTGTACAATTTCCTGGAACAATTTGGAAGTAATTGTTCCTCAAATAATTGCAATCTGTGCTGGCCCCAAGGCACCAACTGCAAACCATAATACTCTCTTCACATGGAGTGGATGGAGTTAGGTCGCTGTTTGTAAACACACCATCCAAAGCTGGTCCCTCCTCCCTGGCTCAACAAGTGAGACAGAGAGAGAGAGCAGCAGTGGTCGAGTGAGCCTGAGTGTAAATGAAGAGAGGGAGCGGCCTTTGTGAGGAAAGAGCAGTGATTCAGAGTAATAAAATGTTGGAGTTTTTTTCATTTAAATATAGCACTTTGCCTTGTCTGTCCACACAGCATTGTTTCACAAAGCGTCCAGGTGGTCTGAGACAGACATTTGACAGGCACAACTTGTTCTTTGGAGAACAACGGATATCCCCTGTTTCATCTTTCAACGGGCAAACTCATGTTCTGTGATTTTCTTACTGCAGACTGATAACACAGAATTTAACGAGAGGAAGAGATACCTAGCATGCATCGCTACTCTGCTACACTTCTTTGACACCTCCTTGAATTGTGTACATTTATCTTGCTGCAATTTTTACGGAATACCCAGTATTTCAAAGAGTAGAAACGGTGAAAAATCTCTTCTTTTTTATTTTTTCACCATTTCTACTCTTTTTTATGCCAACCTGTTGGCTGCTGGAGTCGTGGGCCTTTCAGAGTTCCTTTTAGTGCCATTTTCAGCATTTTTTCATCCTCAACAGCGCTCTCTCTGAGACCCTCCCGTACTTGCTTTTGAGCTCGAGAACTCTGTTGTGAAGAGCAGACTCCAGGAAACCGGACCATGCAGGTTTTTCGATCAGAGCAATGGACCTGAATGTCATCATGTTACCCCATTCAAACCCATTTCATAGAAGGAAACACATCAAAACTGCACATATCATCCAGCTGAGCCACATGTGACTCATGTGCTTCACTTTGGTATTAGCAGTTTATGATGATTATTTCAAAATATCTGTGGTATATCTCACAACTGCCACTTCTGCCACAAGGGCTCTTATTTTGAACCTAGTGCTTCAATTGTGCAGTTGTACAGTAGACTGTGAGGCGTAATAAGAAAGAGGACAGAGAAAAATCTATGTCTAAACCCAAAATAAATCGCAAGATCCCCAGGGAGCCGTTTGGCCATGGGGATCAGTACTAATGTTAGAGAAAAAAGTGCAGGTTCAGCCATAGAAAAACAGATCCTCTTCTTTCCTTGTGAGAACAGAGGTTTACGTTCTTAGAGTGAGAATATTTTTGCACAGGGAGGTGACTCTGGGCCACTGTCATTTCTTGAAGAAAATATTTTATAGTTTTTAAGAGTGAGATCTTGGTGTGGATAATGACTAGGGTTGATATCATGAGTTAAGTAAGAACTGTTGAGAGTTATGGTTAGATCTGAAATGTTGTCAACGATAATCTGGTGAATACTGGTAATTTAAACATTGGATGCATGAACACACATATGCTCATACATGCATTAATATACTGTACTGTATGCACATAGTATGTATACACACACATGAGCAAGTGAATGCCCCCCCACAGACAGCATAAATCTTAAATCTTGCACTGCAAGAGTTTTTTTAAAAACGTTTAAAATAGGGCCAAACCACAGGAGAAGTGCCCTCGTTACAAAGCCAGAGACTGTTTTTGATTAGAGACTTTTTGGAGCGGGAACCCCTAAAACACACAGCATGACATAAAAATGTATACAGACACAGACTTCTGGATACAAAATTGCAGATATTCTGTACAACCTTGCATGGATATTTGCTATGCACAGAGATACACATAAGGGTTGCACATACACACATATATACATGTCTGCATAGTATGTCTTTTGCATATAAACGCATGTGTTTCTATGTGCAAATACACAACATTATGCAGTCATCTGGCACAAAAGCAAAGATGCAAAACTGTATACTGTGATACATATTAAATAGAGTATCTCCTTCAACTAGTAAACCTTGTATATAGAGATACTGTAGGTCTAGAGAGTAATTATTAGAGTAGCCTTCTAATTTGACCCTGAAGTAGCAAGAGTGGGAGCTTATACATCATCGTCCACTGTGCAGTGTGCAATGGAGTGTTTTGGCAGAGGGTAGAAGTATGGGGCACTGGGAAATAAGATATGTAGAGAGCCTGAAGCTCACTGCAGTAGGTAAACGTATTATTCGGAGGCTTGACTAGATTGCAGTGAGACCCAGGGAGCTAGTTATCCTGTATTGAGGGGGCAGATAAATGTCATGTCATGGGTTGCCAGCCATGAGCTTTCGACTCTGCGAATGCACATAACACCCCAGGTAGTGCTGGCATGATGCAAGGATTTGAGGAGTTTGTTTTTTCCAGTGGGATGACCATCGGAGAATTTAACAGTCAAGCAACGGAGAACTGTAAATACATAGAAGATGAAAATGTACACTGTATACTCTATATACAGAAGGCAGAAAAAAAGCCAAAACACCTAATAAGCAGGCCTAATAAGCACTACCTTTGGTATTATTAGTATTGATCATAATGACAGTCAGTTTCTCCAGACTGCATTGTTCTGTTGTTGCATCATAATGTAACAGCTGCTATCTTGTCTACTTCATGTAATGCGCATACTTTGTAGTACATGACAAATGCACTGGATTGGTTCAGTGTTATTTTTAGCAACAGTCTTTGTCTGTGAACATGATTATTAGTTTTTTTTGTCAAATTTCAGTCATACCTATTTAGTCTTGCAGTGGATTTGGTGATATAACCTTTAAAATATATATGCACCCATTCTCTTTCAGAAAGATTAAAGATGATTGAAAAAAACTGCTTCAGTGTAGCAGACAACGGAAGTAGCCCTGGGGAGGGTTGAGGTACTACCAACACAGAGAAAGCGATGTCTTAATGTCCACCGCCCCACAATCTGCCAGTATGTGAGCTTACACAGAAAATAATGGGTGCTGGTGTTTTAATGTGTGTCATATATCACCAGTGTGTGCTGCGCTGCATTGCTCATTACATCTCAAATATCATATTGCGATAGTTCCTTTAAAGTTCACAATCGCTGATTTCTGTATGTGCAAGTAATGTGTGTTAACTGGCAATTTCTATTTTAGCCGAAACCTCATCTAAATTACATGTGATCCCACTTCGAAAAAGAGGATGGCCAGTGTTTGGCAAGCTGCCCACAGCTGTGCTCATTATCATTATCATTAGCTCGCTGTGCTATTTTTTTTTTTCCCTCTCCTTGATGCAGTGATTATAATCCCTCAACCTTCAATTTCTCATAATTATTTACAACAACAGATCAATAGTGTTGATTGTGAATACTGCCAGAACCGGACAACTGGCTGCCTCAGCATGCTAGGCCCCAAAAGAGATGATCTGTGTTTATGCCTCAGGAAAAAAGGTACAAGATCATTTACAGTACCGATGGGTGTTGCCTAAAGGATACAGGGCACAGCATGTGCGCGGCGGAAGGAGTCACTCATTCATTTGGCTCAGTCATAATTCACTATAACTGAATTTCAGCCTGGGGCATTATGCAAATGCTCTATATGTGTTTGCTCTTGTAATCTAATTTTTGCTCATTAAATTACACAAATATAGGATTAGATCGGCAACATTTTTTTTCCTCTGTGCTGTGGTCATGACAGTTTACATCCGGAGATTTCGAATTTGGAAACATCAAAGTTTTTTGCATCCCTGTGTGACTGTAATCTTGATTTCTGTTGCGAGTACCATAAGTTTTAATGGAGTTTAAAATGACTCTGAGCAGTGTACGCCTTGCCCATTATGATTCAGATGAAGTATAAAGCATCCGCCATTTGCACTGCAGAAAATCCACATTTCTTTCCGAAAGCACCACAGGGCTACATGAAAGTGGTACTTAAATAAAGATTAGACCAGAGTCGCAGGCAATGAAGTGTGCAAGGAAACTTGTACACTCCGCTGACAAAAAAGACATTTGTTAGCAAGATAGAATAAACAAAGTACGATGTACTGCCCAATGTACATCCCTGTGTATATAGTATTTGACATAGAACACATTCTAACATAAGCTCTCCCTCTCTCTCTCTCTCTTTCTGTCCACATTCATCCTTATAATAGATTCAGGGAAAATCTGCATTTATTATCAGCCTACTGCAGCGCCAGTAGGTACATACTCTAGAGGAGAAAAAAAAACTGCCTTAACAAGATCATGACAGATGAAATGTATTTTGACACAGTACAGTATATTGATGGCTGTAAAATCTCCCACTTTAACATCACCATGCCAGTGATCAAATCATTGTCACGTGGCAAAGACAGTATGTCAGTAAACATGGGAAATATGAATCGATGTGCGTAATAGGTGCTGTGTTGGTAATTGCAATGTGCTTGACTGTGAATTATCATTTCAGCACTTGTAGATGATTAACCTGGGGTTATACTGCACAGCTTTAAGAGAGGGAGTGGTGTCTTCATACAAATTTGTGGTGCCAGCACCCACAATAATCATTTTTCACAGTGGAATATTGTTGTAATGTTTTGGTTTGAGGGAATTTTAATTGGTTTTCACCGTCACTAAAACTTTTTCAGCTGTCAAAGCTTGCCTACTCTCGCATCTTAATTTCTGTCATTACCAATTTTAACTTAACTCTCATGTTTTTCCTTCCCTGCAATGTCTAAGAAAATGAGAAAATCAACAGTTCACTTCTCAAAGAAACTGAGGCACTCACAGTCACATACACATTTAAAATCACTCCACATAAACTCTACTCCTTCCAGGCTTCCTACATGTTTTGTTTTGGAAAGCGTGAAGAGCGCAATGCTGCCAGGGCTGCAGGGTGCCAGAGTGTAATCTCCTTTCCCCTAACTCATTAATAATCATCAGGCAAGTCTGATTACATCTGGATCTTTAGAGCGTGAGAAAGTGGGACAGGTCATTTACGCCAGATAGTGTCACAGAGCCCAAAGAAAAACAAAAAATATTTGAAGAATTCTCTTTTTAATCATGGATGTAATTTTAATTATTATTATTATTATTCAGGCTTGAAGAAACATTACACAGTGTAGGAAAAACATACACTGGACCATGTTTGGTAAGAGTTGAAATTTGCAATATCTTTCTAAAATTCCTGTGCCGAGTAACAAAACCCTTTGACTTACATGATGAATTGTGAATGGAAGCATTGCAAGTCTGTAGTTATAGAATGTGCCCAGATGCAGCTTTCACATTTCAGTGAATCCCAACACAGAACACTAGCTGGCTTCATTAGATGCAATCTCCACATGGCAGTTCTGCCAATAGTCAGCCCATGTGGGAGACAGGAGTCTATGGACATGGAGCAGCAGCTGCTTGAGAAATATTGAACTGAACATCATCCCACCTGTCATCCACCCACCATGCACACCTACACTAACCCACCTTCTGTTTTAGAGACCTAGTGCAGTGCCCATTCAAAACGGGCTTGTTATCTCATTAATAGTTCAATATTTTATTCAATTAATTCTTGGAGCAGCGGTACTGTACTGGGTTATACTGAGAGGCGTTTCTAATATTTTGTTCATCACATTTATATGAATGAAGGTTGACAAACTCTGACATATGTATATATATATATATATATATATATATATATATATATAAATATATATATATATATATATATACATATGCAACTGAATGTTGATTAATTTAATCACTTTGTGTCATTGTAACCTTTCCCTGAACCGGAGAATCAATATTATCACTGAAGAACGTGACTGAAAACCTAATTGAATGTGATATGACAAAGAATTATTTCATCATTACAGTTAAGAAAATCACTGGCAAATGTATTTTTCCATCAGCAAAGTTAATATTTTAAACAATTTACAATCTGTTACATTAATTTAGGCCATTTTTTCACTCATATATGGCCATTAAAGGACACAGAAAATATACAGTGGTGGAATAACAACGTTAGATGATGCATGGTGTACAGTTACATTACCATGACAGCAGCGGTGCATAAATGTTCCACCTGTTAATAACGCTAATATATAATGCTTGAGTGGGGATGAAAAGTAAACAAAAAAATGCTGTCTTTCTGGTGCTGAAACTTTAAAAAAGTACTCTGAGATGTTTTTGCTACAATTGATTATGCATAGAAGCTGTACTAGTGTGACATGCCATTTCCAGTTTGCAGAGCTTGGGTCTCTGTCTAAAATAGTCCCACACTTTCAATGATCCTGTGTGAGATTTTGTAGCTGCGGCTTTTTTTCCAGTTGTAGCCTTCTTTGCAACATGCTGTTATCCTAATTGATGACTTCAGTTCCGCGGATGAGTCGCTCCAGCCCCAATCGACTGTCCTTTAATGCTTCTCTTTTTATGTTTTCAACGAATTGCTCATCCAAAAAACTTCAGTCAACACTGCACTTCCTTTGGTTTTCGACAATACACGAGAAGTTTGAAGTCGATCAGATGAATGGTTGTCAAGAAAATAGAAGGGCAGACTGAAAGACAGACAGAGATGCCTTCATTAATAGTAAGATAAAAGAAATGCTTTTATATGAGGTCCACCTTTAAAAAAAAAAAAAAATAAAGACATCCAGACATAGGACTTATAATATTCAAATCACTGAGCCCAGATCAGGATACTCTTGTTACATTTCAGTCAGAAACTTCCTCCCAGAGGCTGATTGAATAGGAATATTAAAGTGTGCTTTTAGCTTTCTCTGTCTCAGAGAGTCCAAAAGATAAAAAATAAGATAAAAATATTTACCGCTCATCTCTGTATGAAACATTAAGAAACCTCACTCCCGACCTTAAATCATCAATTACAACTGATCTTTTTTGGAATCTCATCGTAAACATATACACATTTAGAGGACTGGAGTTTGGTTGGTTTAAATAAGTATTCCATTATCCTGAAAGGAGAGTGGTTCATCCAAAGTTCGCTCTATGATTGCAGAGATGGTTCTGCTATTCAAACCTGAAACCAAGTGTTAAACATTACTTATTTCCATTTTAGACTTTGACACTTTGAGCATGGACCTTGAATTTTATGTGGACCAATGATTTATCATTTTTTTGAAAGTCAAATTAAGTGGACCTCATCATACTTTCTAATAGCATCTACCTCTTCCATCGTTCTAGTTATAGCGTCTCTAGATGGGATGTGCTGTCTTTCTGGACAGTCAGTCACTGTGGGTTTGCCATCGTTGCCATTACCTGAAGCTATTTTAACAAGCCTAGGTTAAGACCTATTATTTGGCTGTTCAATTCACAAAACTGTGGACAATGTGTTACAGGGATATTCAGTGTAGTGTCTTTAATGTAAATTCCTGGATATTAATTGTTCATTTAATTTTCTGTAGTGGTCTGAAGCATATCAGAGATAGTTAAGGTTCAGTTGAGAAAAACTGAACAAAAAAAGTTTATCAATGCACTTGCCATGCAGGCTTTTCTCTGATGTGGTACTTGAGCTAAATGCTCACATCAGCATGCTAACATTCTGACACTATGTTCAACGCTTTGGTTTAGTGCAGTAACATGTTAAAATTTGCTAACTATCACTGAAAGGAAAGCACAGCTGAGGCTGATGGGAATATCATTAGTTTTGCAGTTATATGATCATAAAGCAAAGTATCGGACAAAATACAATTTTCACCAGATGATGAGGCTGATGATAAGTCAGAGGCAAAATTATGGCAGTTTATCGGGATCATGAATGTCTGAAGCAGATTCCACAGCGATCAATCCAGTATTTGTCAAGATATTTTAATATAAAGCAAAAATGCCGACCACATGGTGGCACTAGAGGAAAAATCATCTGGGATCCATGAATGTCTATACAAAATGTTGTACTAATAATAATGTTGAAAAATTTCACAGGATAAGTGAAATCTTCGACCAAGACAATGGACAAAAGTCAGATAATCGTGTAAGTTATTAGATTTAATCATCTGGGGACTGTGAATAATTTTAGTAAACTATATGGCGATCCATTCAAAAATTTTTCAACATACTTCAGTATAAACCACAATCTCATTGTGGCACAAGAAAAAATTCCAGTGGATTGTGAAAGTCAGTAGGATTTAGAGCCTTGCTGCTAGCATAGCTAAAAACGAAGGAATAAATGAAACGCAAGAGCAAAAAGAAGAGGAGATGTGTCTCAACAGGAAGTCCATGCTCAAAAGCTGCAATACCTCTGCATAATTGTCATTTACTTTATCTAGACTCCACATTTCCAGAAGAATGAGGAAAGGAAAAAGGGCTGCATGGATGGTACCATGCAATAATGGTGATATATTTTAAAGTACAATGGAATGAGAACCATCCAGTCATATGAGTCAAAATTAATGGACTTGAGTAGTACTGGAGCACATCACTGATGGAGGCTTTTTAAATGTAGTGTAGGGTACAGACATACCGTGAACCTACAGTGGATGGGCGAATAAGGCAACTACTGTATATTTGTGGAGAAGTATTTTGAATATGGGTGTAGCTATATGGTGAAATACCTTGTATTTTCATATTTTTAATTCATGTATATGTAAGTCTTCATAGTCCTCCAAACGTAGACACATGACGTTAAGAGGGTAGGCTGCTGCAGTCATATTTACAGTGATGGATTATAATATCTAAAAGCCCTCATAAAAAGTAGTATCTCTAATGATAGATGTTTTACCTGACACAGTGAAGCAAGGGGCAGTCAAAGGCCAAGAAGAAAAGTAAAATTTCTCTTTGACGAGGAGTTAATGAATGGTAGACAAGAAAAGAGGAAAAGAGAGAAATGAATAAGAACGAAAGAACAATGTGTTATATTAAAGAAGAACAGAGCAAACTCCGTTAATATGTCATTCCTTTTTAAAAGCCTTTAATCATCACAATCAACATTTAACAGGCTCCTGTCCTTTGTTCAGTACATTTTTCATTAGAGCGAATTCGTTTCTTCTTCTCTACACAGATTTCATTTCATGGTGTGGTGTCGTGACGTCAATGGCAAGGATAACTCCTATGGAGGGGGGATGAGGAAAATGTCTTTGCTGTCCACTGCCTCTCGGATCTAAACGCTACACAGTGGTATAAGAAATTACCTTTTCAGCATAAATTGCTCTCTCGTCAGTTTATGAGATAAATTTTAATTGTTTGTTGTCCTCGTCATTATATCCAGTCAACGAGAAAGTATTTGCCACCGAGGAAATCAGTTTGAATAACCTGATAAATTTCAGTCTGCCTGGCTGTAGAAAAACAAATGGAGGAAATGAAGTGTGTTTGTTGTTCATCAGCAAGGTGGTTATTTTTAGGCCTCGGTCCAGGTTGTATCAGGTAATAGATTTCTCTGCGATGCAGGTTCTGTGGACTGCTGGAACTCCACACTAACATCAGTCAAATTAATGATTTGGCAGGTGGTTAAATACCCTGAGAGCAGTGTAAAACCATGTCACACATTGCCAGCTGGTTTTTGTCATGTAATATCTCCAAATAATCCTACTGAGGGAGTCATCCTTTGTGTCTACGCTAAAATTACAACGAACCTAAGAGTATTTTCTCTTTTCAGCTCTGAAAACAAGAACTAATGACTTGCTGTGTCATTGTTGATTTTCATAAGACCTTCTGTCAGTCATGGCTGATATTTTGCAACCCACTGAGACACGGAAAATCACATCTCATCACCCAAAGAATACAGAGCAACGCAAGAGTGCTAATTCCCCTCTCTGCTTTGCTAGAATGCGATAAATACATGTTTCTGTGTCTATGTGAGTGAGCGACGTGCATGCCAGCATGTGTGCACATAGTCATCATGGCCTTGTGTATGCCATTTGTGCTCTTTTAGAAACAGCAATTTTTCCGACAAGAGGCCTCTTTACTCTATTTGCGCCCTCCACTAAGCTCGGCTTCTGTGAAATCCATGAAGAAACTGTTCATTATAGGAGGAAACGGTGTATAACTACACAAACATTAATCTAAACCAATGATTGTCCCTGAGATTATAAAGTGGTCTTCCACTTTCCCAAGTCTTACAAACATAACATAATCCAGGCAGAAAACACATTTCTCCCTGACAAATTCTGGCAAAACAAATTACAAGTATAAGAATTTCTTTTCAAGGGGATATGGGTGCTCTTGGCATGAGGGACAATCAAACTAATTAGACAGTCAATAATTTTGTGAATCTAGTCTTCTTGTTACTGTAGTGATTGCTGTAGCGCCTTTGGCCTAGCCTAGATAACTAATTCTAAAAACTTCAAAGGCCATCCCCTCTCCTCACCTACAGTGTGCACATAAAAAGCACAGTGGAATGATAGAAAATATCATTATTTATTCAGTATTCTCCAATTCTCCTAGGGCATGAAATTAAGCTTGGTTTTGGAAGGCCAATAGTCCGCTAACAGAAATTTAATATTAATTTCCCTGCTTCTCAGTCGGTTGGTTTGATAATATTTCTGTGGTGCCAAACATCAGCACCTCTGTGGTCAGCAGCATTTGGCAGGAAAAAAAATGATGAGTATTGTGAGCATTATTGCAAGTATACGCTGCTAGAACAAAAACAAGCAGTTAGACAATATTAGCAATCCACAAATTAAAAATAATCCATATATTTCTTTTTAATCTATTTTATTTTTGTATTTTTTTTAATTTACTGGCTAAATTAATAAATCGCCTCTTTGAAATGATGGAGCCCGGAACAAAGACGCGCAGTCCAATGTGACACTTGTTGTGTTCGTGTTCTCCAGTGTTCTCCAATTCATCGTTTTATTTCCGACGACAGATGAGTAGTTTCTGTTTTTGTTTTAACTGGTGACGCAGAACAACTCATAACTGTCGCCTCCGAAATGTTGTGTGTGTGTGTGTGTGTGTGTGTGTGTGTGTGTGTGTGTGTGTGTGTGTGTGTGTGTGTGAGTGCGCGTGCGTGTGCGTGTGCGTGCGCGTGTGCGTGCGCGCACGCGTGCATGCATGTGTGTGAAGCTCCAACACAGACAAACAACAGAAGCAGAGCACCCATAAAACAAAATGCAGTAGACTCTTAGTGGTTTTTATGACTATTTTGGTAAAAACATTTACCCGCCAGTTTGGCAAATAGTCTTCTGAGATTTACCCGCCAAACAGGGAAAATCTACCCGCGTGTGGCGTATGGCAGGTGTCAATTTTCGCCCCTAATCCCACAATTTGTATCCAAGTAAAAGGCAGAAAAAAAATTCAGATCCCTTAATAATGCATAACGGGTGGATAGATACCAAAATAATCCTTCAGTGCATTGCTTTCATGTTATTGCTCTGTACTTATTGTCACAAGGGAACAGTAGCACGTAAAATGTCCAAGAAAAGCAGATGTTTAAAGCTGCAGATGTGGTGCTTTTTTCTTCTGTGACTGACTGTGTTTAGCTGCTGTCTGAGGTTGCCTCCGTCTGGGTTTTTTAACCTTTCAAGCTGCCTAGAGCCTCAGAAGAGCCTCTCTCCACAGGCTCACACCTGCGCTCCAACTGAGAATCAACAATAGCAGCAGGGACCCACAGTCCAAACATGCACACATAAACACACACACACCCACACACACACACACACACCAGGACATCCATTAATGAATGCACATACACACAAAATCACATAATAATTCAATCGCCGTCATCCAAATAGAATAAGCCCCACTGTCCAGTTACAGAGGCAGGCATCAGACAAAAATCCATGGAGTGACCGGCGCACAAGCGTGACTTGAAGCTGAGGCGAGGGCCAAGCCACCACCATCACCATTTTACCAGCATATTTCTCGCTGCACTCTGGCAACGGTGTTACCATGGCAGCCATGGATACAGAGAATAGTTTCCACCACTCGGTCCCACTGGAATTCCGTCAACCAAAGACATTCTTTCTGTCTTCTTGTCTCTGTTTCTCTGTATCTGCATTTTCTTTGTTTTTCCAATGAAATGCTTCATCCCATGACAATGTAGATCTCTAAAAACCTCTGCACACATCAGCAGGAGGTGCTGAGAGGAGACTGATGGTGTCCTAAGTTGTGCGTTTTAGACTTGTCAGATACAGCAGCAATGAGATACCAATTTGTGAGCTTAGCTTTTTTTTTTTTTTGACAATTTTTTTGTAAAGTGTAATATAAGATATTTGTGTTAATTCCAAAGTCTTCTTGTCTAATTTCTTGTCTGAATTCTAAATTGGTATGCCTGGCTTTTTTGCACTCCTATGTTTATTTTTGTATTTGTATGTCTGCCTTGTCAGTCTTTCATTTTCCTGCCCTTTGCTGCACCCATATTACTTCGAGTCTCCTAAGATTTATAAAAAGAAAAACAAGAAAAACCCCAAAACACAGCAGTGCATTATATTGGTGCTTCTGTTTCCCCTGTTAGGATTGTACTTAATACCCTTCCTGATTCTAAGAGGCCTCATCTCCAGCTCTTCACAGCCAAGCTCTTCCTAATCATGGTGCTCAGGTCCACACACAACCACCCTGGGTTCGAAAAAACGAATTTAATTCATAGTTTCTTTTCAAAGCCATGGTGGCTTTAAATCTCCATATTATACATTAAGCACTTCTGATACTCTTGACTTGCAGGCAATCTGTCCGTTCACTCAACAGTTCAGTGTGTACCCTCTTCAGCAGACGTGGCTCTTCTCTCACTTCCAAAATACAGATATTTAAGTGTGAAATGACTTGCCACTGGATATTAAGACACTGTGCCTGTTCTGTATTTAAAATCCTTAATATTTTTATACATATCTTTGAAAATTACAACTACATAGCCCTGTTGTTGTATATATTTAGTTCAGACAATTAAGGGTAACATCTCATAAATATAAAGTATTATCCCACTGTTTTTAACCTTTTCTCCTTAAGAACAAGCAAAATAAAGATTTGTTGTTACGCAGAATAAAATTTTAACTTCATTTTTATCTCTATCTTTGAACTTGTAGATACGGATAGTTAAGATGGTGCTGTCCCTAAAGGCAGCTGAGACAACAGCAGCATGCGGTTCCTCCATATGTGGCTGCATTTATGGCTTATCCTACTAAAAGACCTATTTAGCTGACTAAAGAGAGCAGCGCTTATATCCAGCTTATAAATGGTCATGAAACAGGAACAGGAGAGGCTCCCGCTGCTGCTACGTGTTTCTGCAGACTAATGCTTATGCTTGCATTATACCATCAGTACGATGATGCTGTTTGCTTGAAAACTAAATGTGGCTAATGTAGCTGCTAATGGTTTGTAATTACTCACTCACTCCAATAAATTTCCTATGTTAGCATGCAAAAATATTAGCCTCTGTGTTTCTTCACTCAGTTGAATTTATAGGAAACTGCATTATTTGAAGTGCAAATTGAAAGTACTTACTCTGGCTTTCAAAAGGCTCAGTAATAAGAACTTTTGTTAGTTTGCTCTTACAGCCTGAATTCACTATATTTTACACAAAGTGAAACCATATTGTATAAAATGCTTTTGTTTTCCTCTGCTTGCAGGGCAAATATCTGGTGCTTGGTATTCCGCAGCGGATCCAACATGAGAGCAGTGCACAGGTGCAAGGAGGGCAAGGCAAAGTAGAGATGTCACGGAATCAGTGCAGGGTCAAAGAAGAGCGAGAGGTGGTCTCACAGTTCATTATCATAGGGCTGAAAAATGTTAAAATGCAGCAACACAGATATTGTATATCATCGACACAAGAACAACAGTCGGGGTAATAATGATGGGAGAGATACGAGACATTTACTCACACAAAGTGGACGCAAGTATAAAAAACTCATTGGATACACTGACAGTCTCACAAGCAACATGTTTTATTAGGTAAACACAACGAAAAGCCATATTCTCTGCCTTCCGCACTGGTCATAATGTTTAACTTGGTGCGTGGTTCTTCAAGGAGTTGAACCTGTAACTTATCTCTCTCTGCCAAATAAGATTCACTCGCTGTGGACTGGGTGATTCTTGAGACTGAGCAGACATGGTGTTCTACACACTCAGCCTCACACATATACACACAGCAACATGCACGTTTTCCTCTCTCAGACTGATTACGAAGATGACTGTTTGCGCACTCCCAGCGGAAGGAAGGGTTTTTATACAGCTGAGTTATCACTCTGGCACAAGGGCCATTCTCAGAAATATCCAGAACAACGCTGCTCCTGTGACTTAATTTTCCTTCTGTGATACCATGACATGAGGCGCTGGTTTAGTAATACATGGGTGTGCATGTGTGTGTGTGTGTGTATGAATACCGATGCTTTGTAAAACGTAATCCCTCTGCTAGCTGCTGTGTTTTATCTGTTGAGCATGCTGAAGTGAAAGACAGTTTCTCTAAAATGGCATCCTTCAAAATGCCGCCGTGGAGTGTGTGCATCCCAGTGTGCGTAGTTATAAGTGTCTGTACCGTGTGATTTTAAAGGGGCTTTACCTTGTACTGAATAGATCCCCATGTTACAGAAAAACAGTATCGTTGAAGTGCAGATTCAGTCATGGCTTTCGTGTCTGCTATCTGCAGTAAATGAAACCCTCATTCAAAATTTATAGAGAATTGTTTTTTCCTTTGTATCTAAGGTTCACATTAGCTAGGGGAGTTCAACTATGAATGTCAAATAATGGAGATCATTAGGAGAATGCAAATGTCATACAGTATATAATCTAGATTTATAGACTGGTTGGCATAAATATGCATCTATTATATTGAGGCATTAGATACATACAGAGATACATAATGGTTTTATTCAGATGTACCCAAACAGCCCTGTTATATGAAAACACCCTTTCACTGACACCATATCTCATATGTCAAAATGTTCTTCAAATGGATTTTAAACAGGTTGTTATTCAAGACTATTAATTAAATAAAAGTAGATTTTGTTACATTTTTCATACAAGAATTGTTATTGGTATTCAGGTTAGGTCTCTTTTTCAGCATCAAGTCTGAATTTGTAGTAATACTGCTACAAGAAGTGGTAGATGCCGGATGTTTCAACTTCGTACCCTATTTCTTGTACAAATATTTATTTTGACTTCTCTTAATGATTCCACCAAATACTCCAAAAAACCCATGAAAACAATTATTTTGTGCACTTATGGACGAACCCCGAGGACGACTATGATAAACTAAGCTTTTAACTCCGCTCAGCACAAGTCACTGTGATCATCCAAACGATAGAGAAAACTAATCCTTGTTTCACTTTTTAGGCAAATGCTATTAGCATTTTATTGCCAGTCATTTAGTTTCCAGTAAATTTAATACAGCCATTTTCTTAGCCTTGCTTGTTTTTCCAAACACCTGGACAATGCTCCTTTAAACACCCGAAACTTAATTCTCAAATGTGCAGGGGAGCGTGAAAAGTAGGAGGTGCCGTTGTAAAAAATGGTCACCCCATGCCGGACATTGATCATCATTAAAATAAGTGCTTGTCAAACCTGAGTGCACTGTACAAAATTCTCTCTGTATGTGTGTGTGTGTGAGAGAGAGAGAGAGAGAAAGAGGAAGAGAGAGAGCTAGTTACAGAGACTGGCTCAAAGAAAGAAAATATGTGTGTGAAATGTTTGTGTGTGCTTGCTGCTGGCCAAAACCAGTCAGTATTCTTTATAGCTATAATTTGGATTTCCCTTCAAATGCACACTTCCACCTCCTCATCTGGATCTTCCTCTAAATGTTCTGTGTGTGTGTGGTTCTTATCACTGTCCCTAATTATATTGCTATTGATCAAAAAGTATTATGATCCAGTCATATGCCAAAGCATTCATGTGCACAGAGTTGAGTTTCTGCGGTGACGTCTGAGACTGCTTTTTTCACCACTGATGGAGAACACAGATAATCACTCTTGCTGATTATATTAGTAATGACTGGCGTTGACCTCATTCCGTAATATGTGAATGGTCCAAAGCAATGTCAGGGTTCCCAACGCTTGTTTAGAGCCTCTAAAACTGAATAATATGCTTTTGTGCATTGGTATGTGCACACTATGTTCACCTCGGAATCATATTTGTTGGAGCTCTAATCTTGTTTTCAAATGTGTAATTTAATTTACTCATAACAAAAATGTCTATATCTGAATCTGAAAGTTCAGTGATGACCTTGGAAACAGTAGTTTGAAAAAAGTTGGACATGTCTTGTGATTTTTTTTTTTAGAAAGATAATGAGGTTTGGTTAAAAGCCGTGGAAAAAAAGTGGACCTAAAATATTTGGAGCAGGTAAGTTTAAAACTGCTTAATAAGTCGGTTTAAATGAAACTATTGAGCCTGCAGTGAGAAGAGAGGAACAGTGTTTTTCTGTTTATGATATAGTGCTGAATTGATCATTAAATGAATTGTTAGATTCTTTGACAGCAAAATAATTGGCAACCATTTTTTCAAGCAGAAATCCTGGACAGTGCCTAGTCACAACTTCTTCAAAGTATATATTTGCTACATTTCTCTGTTTTATATTATGGTTTGCTTAATGTTTTTGGGCTTTTGACTATCAGTTTGCTATTTTTCCAACATTTTATATACCAGACGATTAATCAATAAAACAACTGACCGATTCATTGATCATGAAAGTAACTGTTAAACTTGCAGAAGGACCGTTAACTCGATAATATGGCTGCAGCTATTATTTAGACAACTCTCTTCCCACAAGTTTGAAACTAAGTTCGTGGATTCCATAGCCAAAGTGAGCATTTTCAAGAAATAGACCAAGCCATAACAACAGTATTGTTTTAAATCATATCCAGCTGTTGTCATGTTGTGCAGTGATGCTACTATCAACTGCTGCACATCTAATGCTGCGCAGCGCTGAACTGCGTCGTCATGAAATGGTGACATTTTTGACCGTAAAAAGCAGAAGGCCACTGTCCCTTTCTCTTATCTGTCTGCAGACAAAAAAAATGCCAGTGTTTCCCTTGAGGTGGCTCCATCATTTTGCTGTCACTGTTGTCCTGTATTTCTCACCTCTCCCTTCGGTCTTTCACTCCTACCTTTTTCTTCCACGCTTCTCTTCAGCATCTTCCCAGCTGTTGTTCAGAAAAAACTACGTGATATGGATTTGATGGCAAGGTGACTTTTTTGTAAATTGAGTCTCAGCCAACATTTTTCTCTCAGGCTGCATGTACAATCCCACCTCATTTGCTAAGACTGGCAGAGCTAAACCCAAATTGTGGCCATAACTCCTACCTAAATATAAAAAATTGATTGGTGGAGTTTGGTGCAGGCACTATACATTCTGTGAGAAAGGGTTACTTGAAAAGCTCAAGTTAGGGCAAACATACTTAATAGGATCCATTTCTGTTGGGGAAGTTCAAGCAAGCGGTTATACATGTGATCAGCTAAAGGATGAAAGGGAGAGGGAATGATGCAAAACAAATATCCTTGTCAATTCCTCGAGGAATTTGCAATTATGCAAATGCAAGAATTAATATAATTTCAACTAATCCCTGTATTATTTGGGAGCGCTTGCAATTTTGTCTGATCCTTGCAATTCATCTCCATAAAATTGTGTAAGCTTGCACAATTTCCAAGTCAACTCAATTATGTACATTAAATGTTTTGATATAGTTAACTTTTTTTTTCAATATAAATGTTATTGACTGAAACCTGCATTATTTAGTATTTTTTCATATGTGTTACCGACCATTCTGTTTGTGAATTGTTATGTTACTTTAACTGACTGTAGCAATGAGGCTGCATATTTTAGATATTTTACTATAAATTAAATATGGATCTTATTCCATCACTGCTGACCATTTTCCCTTGGTTTCCATTTATACCAATGTTTTTTTGCAATATGCAGCTTATCATATTGATCATACATCTGTTTTTAATGTTGTCATGGTCATGTTATCCCTTTGTTTTGAGACTGATTTAGACAGCCAGGAGACAGAGATATAACTGTGATGAATTACCAAAATAAGGCCAGTCTCAAGTCTGATTTTCATTATGTTCTGACATGAATAGAAACCAAATGATGCCTGGAAGATAGAAAAGACACAATGAAAATCTAAAACTCTGTTGTATGCTTTGGAAATGGTTGGCACCAATTTAAGTAAATGTGATTTAAAGTCAATGTGGTTTAAATGGGCTAAAGTATATAAATAAATATCACTTTTATAGTGCTTTAAAACTAAAAGCCGCTGGTCTTCAACATTTCAAGTTCATTTTACTCTCCTTGGAACTAATTTAATCTATTTTTTCTCGTTTTATTGCATGGTAACACTGCTCTGGTCACAGTGCATGCTGAACCACAGTTCTTGAACCCAAAGAAACACCGAGGATGCCATCACTGTCTTAGACAGAAAGCTTTAAGTTGTTCTTGATTGGTCTGATAGTTAAATCATTTCTCTAAATGAGTTGTTGCACATAATGGCTCTTAATTGTGAGTTTTCTTAATAGGGGACAGACTACAATAATCTCTTCATTACCACAGTTAGCAATAATGTCATTATATTGTGAGTTAGCTTTGCAGTAGCAGGATGGAGGGGGATAGTGGGCACGGTTTTATGGATGAGCTCCTCTGAGTCCACATTAGCAGTTCCAATATCTAAATTCTGCCAAGATGTAATTACTCCGGCATATGACTTCAGAGACCATGCAATGTAAATTAAAATCACACTGAGGATATATCCTCCTACAGAGTTCCACACACAGATCAAATTAAATTGGTTGAGGGGAAGCTGAGCCCTCATGCGCACTCATCAAGTAGTTACATGATCTCCATTGGAGTCAGACTGGTAGCCTGGGACATTCTTGTGTAGAGACATACATTAAAACAAAGACAGCCACCCTCAGAGACAGTACCAGTGACCCTGTGAGGCTGTAAACATACTTCTGCCCATGTAGACAATTACATCATTTGTTCCATGTACAGAGTTTTTATTGGGCAGCAAAGCAAAGCACTGATGTACACTTATAAATACTGGCAGGAAGTACAGGCCAGAGGGGTGGGGGCAGGCAAGAGAATATACAAAAGAAAAAAGGGAGACACTCTGTCGCCGGTGGAAAGGGAAAAGGAGTCAGCTAATCTCCCTGTGGGCATTTGTTGCCATAGCAACAGGATCTGGGAGTTGCGTCAGGTAGGCTGGTCAGTGGTAGGGCATCATGGGACATGAAAGGCGTCGGGAAGGGGCGTGCAACCCCGCCACCGCCATCATCAACCTCAGTTCCTCCACAGCTCCACCTCACGCCTCCTCGCCCTCAACTACAGTCCCAGCGTGACCCCCGGCCCTCACGCAGTCGTTGGTGCCCTGGGTCGCGCATAGATTTTCACCGCCAACAGCGAAAAGAAAAAAAAAAAAAATCAAGAAGCTCACAGTGTGCGGAATTATTTACCAGGCAATCCGTGATCGTAATTAATTATGATACACTATGTTCTTCAGTGCCAGCTGGGCCACTCGCACTTTAATTTGAGCTGCATCTATGTGTACACATATTTCTAGCTGCTTCCCATTTCCTGCCTGACATAAACACACATTTTACATCCTGACACACTCTTATAACATGCTATTTCTCAAAAGAGCGCAGCCAACCATCTGCCCTGTCCTCTCCCAGTCTCCTCTCCTTTCTCTATTAGGCAGACTATTCAGATTGCCAGTCTGATCGACCACCTACTCGCCTACTTCGGCTTCCGTCATCGCTGAAGCTTTGACACATGAGAGAGCAGAGGCAGTAAACCTTGAGATTCAGCTCACTTGGGGTCTCGCAAGACACTTAAACGGAGTGTTGTGAAATAGTGGACAGATGATGGGTGGCGTTTCGTCATGACCAAGTAACGATGCTATCACCGTGTTCCACACATCCATTAATACAGTGACGGCATGATCCCTCTCTCTGTCTTAGTGTAGGACTGATAACTTACAGAAAGAAAGATGCCTAATGCTCTACGCCAAAGGAAGAGATTTCAGTGGATGTGTGTGTGTGTGTGTGTGTGTGTGTGTGTGTGTGTGTGTGTGTGTGTGTGTGTGTGCCTGTGTCTATGTGTGAACAGGTGACAGAGAATGTCACCTGGGGGAAAATGTGGACATTCTACACAGACTCATGCGAGCACTTTGGAGGTTGTTTTCAGGTGCCTGTGGAGACTCACTCTTGACAGTGGCAGTCCTGGTGCAGTTGTAGAGAATAGCCAGCTCTCCAAATACCTTTCCTGGCCCCATGGTGCAGAGCTTCAGGCTCTCCTTCGTCACCTCCACCTTCCCCTCTGAAAATGCACAGAAATACAGGTACGCTATGAGACATGATGCTTTTCAAATTCCACATTTATCGTCCTGCCTGATCCCTCAATGTGTGAGTCCTCTGCAACATTCAATATGTGCAGCGAAAAAAGTTTGTGTGATGAAATGGAGTTGAGGATAGGTATCTGAGTACTTTTGCTTCAATTTTGGACCTTCCTAGCCAGACTGCTTTTGACTCACTGGTCTAGAAAAAAATAGGATTATTTTGCAGTGTTGGTTTTCCAAGGGCCACTGGCTTCCTACCAAGGCAATGCTGCAGCGCCAGTATGAGAAAAATCTACTTAAAGCTTAACACTCCATCACTCACAGTATGGTCTGCCTTAAGGTAGGACTCTTAAATCAAGATACTCCATGTGAAAAAATATGAATGTTAACAGGACTGATGCATTATCATAACAGGATGTATGATTTCCCACACAAACCATCTAGATCCACTTCCAAAGTAACATATTGTATTTTTGCTTTAAAAAAGCATTACCTACCTTTTCTGGAATATGGAGAGTAATAATTGAGGAATAAAACATTTTTTTAACCTCATTAATCTTGCATAGAATCCAATAACTGTGTTTTTGCTATAATAAAAAAAGAAGTTTAAGAACTAAAGCTGGATTTGTGCTGTTGCAGAGACACACATGAACACCTGTATACACGTAGGCAGAAAATGATGTTAGGGGTAACTGTAGGTCACAGAGGAGCCAACGTGCACAATTCCCAAATCTCAACGACGCATAGCGCCGACCTGCTCCTCAAGCAAGCAGACTGGTTGATCCAACATCCTGTCAGGATGTTTTCTTTATTTTTTCCCTACAAGTTTGCGCGCACATCTCACCACGGTCTCATCTTCTAGGAGGGCATGGGAAAACTCAATTCCTCTCCAAGGCACTTAACGTTGCTGCCCGTCTTGTCATTTTCTGTCCATTTGCATTGATAAATCCAAATTCTTTCACATTAGTTTCCCACACAGATGTAGGTGTAGGGTGATGTAAGGGTCTCTGCCGCCACTCTGTTTTGACAAACCTCATCAAGGTTGTATGCTTTCCTGGAAACCCAGCGTTCCAGAGGGAGCATAACTCTGATTCACAGAGAGCAAAATCCCAAAGAAAACAGTTAAAGTCAGCTCTAGGCGACTGATGAAATATGGCAAGATGATAAGAGCAGGCGAGTCATCCACAGAGGAAACAGTTTGACACGTTATCTTGTTAGAGAGGGTTCGTGAACCCCTTTGACAAATAGCCTCAAAAGAATCCGCAGTGATTCAGGACAAATTCTTTTCCCCGCTTTGTAGTTTTTTTCACCTTTTCGGGAACTATGATGCACTTTCTTAAAAAACATATTATCCATTAACACCCAGCATGAAGCTGAATGCAGAAAGAAAATCCTCAGCTCTTAGTGTGTAATAATCTACTTTCCTGCTGTTTTCACTAGTCCTGTTTATTAGCCTTTCTTTTATGTTAGAGCCCTTCTATGACCCCTCTCCTCTTTTTCTACTGTCTCTGAACTGGAAATTAGCTGCCATTTATATTTTTGACAATGCAGTAGTTACGCATCATCATCATTAGTATCGGCTAAAGTATTCATAAGAGGTAAAAATACAACATTGTTGTTCAGATATATAAATATTATAATCTTTAAAAATAACCCACCCTTCTTGTCTTGATTATGGCTGCTCCTTCACAATTTTGAAGTCTGGTAATGTTAAAAAAAAAAATATTTGAAACATGAAAGAGATGTTTGTCGCTTTCATAAGCATAAAACAGATCTCTTGGATTACACCTCAGGACTTTCCCCAGGAAAGAGGGAACATGGTTGTTTACATGAGCGACTGTAAAATGTTTCACGAACTGACTATTGCTGAAATAATTTTTGTTTTGTCAATCTAGCCTCTAAAAACTATAATTCGTGAGCTCAATTCACTACAAGATTTGAGGCCAGATAACAGCCGTTGAGAATTGATGGAGGCCGACAAATATGTGCCAGGCTAACCGCTGAATGGTGAGAGGTTATAAGAGGACGATGCGACCCATCACCTCTCAAAACTCCTGAGCCCTACTAATGAGCATCACAGACAGAGAATGGATGAGGAATAGTTTAAAATAAAACCGCTAGTGCTTTCACAGCAGCTGTAGTGTTTTTCCAGTATGGAAATTACGACAGTTGTTGGGAGGCTTTGATCAATCAACGACATGTACTTCTTTTTTAGGAGGAGGAAACCATGGTGGAGTGCAGACGAAGAAAGTCTCTGCACTGATGTATAGAAATGGAATTAAGTGCAGTATATGTCCGTGTCTATACAGATAATTGTTGCCTTATCCAAAGGGATGCAAGACACAGAACTTCATTAAGTGCAAGGTGAAGGGCAGGCTGTGGTTTATTAAAAGCTGTTTCTCATAAATGGGTTCATGTAAGGTCATAGAAAACCACATATCAGGTAGGTCGACATTTGACGATGGACAATGCTAATAATTTCCGTTTGAGAGCCATGTAATTAATTTTTTGTGTCTGAGAAGTTTAGTAGAGCACAAAGTGCGTTTTTGTGGACAATCAAATGACTGCAGGCTGTGAGGAAAGTACAAGGAAATTAAATAATGCAATCATTCAATCTCTGAATTCCAAAAATGGTATTTCTGGGAAAATGTTTTCTGGATATTCCCTTCTGTTCAGCCACCCACATCATAACATGGGCCGGCTCTCTTCCCATTCGTGTTACTAATAAGACCTGCTTTAACACACTGCTTTACAACGGTAGATCCAATTTCACTTGGAATTAACCTCTCGTATGCAAGTGCTATTCAAATCTTATTCAAATGACAACGCCACAGGCAAATGCAAGCTCTCTCATTGCACAGTCGACCTGATATCCAAGCGCAACGCATTTACATCTCACCGAGCCATTTCACAACAGCTGTATACCCTGTTGTCTAAAGGTAAATTAAAAATGTGATAAGAGGAAGCACTGGAAAATTCAAAATGCCTTAAGTGGCACACGTCTGTCTAATGTCAACTGCCATTAGGGCTTTCACTGTGAGTGCATCACAGCGTGTCTTCTTCCCCTGAGGTTGTTGCAACTATATTAATGGCTGATCATTTGGATGCACACAGCAGTTCGCTCCACATTGCAGGGCATCAGGACAGACCTCGGAGAAGACTTCCCCCTGGCTCAAGATCAGATGTGACTCTGGCTGCATTTCAAATCAAAAGCTGCCGTCTCTCGGGTTAACTTTATCTCACCCTGGTACTGGAGGCTTAACAGATAAAAAGCAACGTGAGTGTTCTCCTCCTGACCATCTAACAGGAGTGATTTTAAATATCCTCTGTGGATCTACAAGGATATCTGACAATACTATCAACTTTACCATTGTGAAATCTGTCTTTTAGAGAAAAAAACCAGTGGCCATGGATAACTGGATTAGATTAAAGATAAGTCAATCTTTGTAACAAGTCTTGTTTGTACTTCTGTAAACAGCATGTGACACAAGGGTCTCTATTACAAGGACAACTGTTAACTTCCACGTGGATTCTTTGACATTGAGGTTATTAAACTGTGTCTATAAATAAAGATGAGTCTCAGGGATCGGGCACGGAATAATGTTTAACTCTGTCCCCTCTTCTCCAATTGACAGTTTTTATGTATTTCTAGTGGACATAGGGAAACAGGATGTGGGGGAGTTCCAGTCCCATAGAGAATAACAACCAACCAGTCATCCCATTCTGATGGGCCTTGTTCCTCCATCGCAGGTCAGGGGTCAGATTACCCAAAGCTGTCTCTATCCATTAGAGCAATGGGGGAACACTAGATCGAACACAACATTGTGGCCAGAGGCAAAAAACAGGGTCACTTCCATGGAGGGTTTTGCGGTGTTACAAGCTCAAGCGGACACTTTAGAGTTCAGGTCAGGAATGATATATCTGTGAGAAAAACGGTCACGTTCTGTGTGACAGTATGAAGGGTTTTTTGGTGGAAAAGCCATGGGGGAAACAAGACTGACACTGAAAGCTCTTTGGATCCAGGGAGAAGTCTATCCAACAGGGAATGAGACGGGATCGGAAAATTCCAGGGTTTAAAAAATCACCATCTGCTCCTTAATTTTATTTATTTATCTATTTATTTTTAAAGATGTGTTTTGAATAATATCTTAAATTGCAGTTCGTTCAAAGGTTTGACAGGCCTGAAACAGGCCTGAAATGGTATCCTTTCATAATACGTGATCTTTGAGCGGTGTTTTCCGTTTGTTTTTCAAAGAACACAGTAAGATTGTCCAAAAAACAGAATCCAAACACTTTTGGCAGAAAGAAGTATTCAAGGCGGCCAAGTTTTAAAAAATGAGACACGTGAATCAACACAGGAGCAGACACCAGAAAATGAAAAATAAAATGAAGAGATCTGCAGCGCTCTTCTCAACATTCATACAAAGAAAATGCAAAGGGCTAGAAGTCCAAACGTTTATGTTTGGGTTTGAGGCTAAACAGTGGTGCACCTTAATCAATTAATCCAAATTTAAAAAAAGAAAAAAAATAGTGGTAATTCCTCCTGATCACAGGACTGTGACCATGTCAGTAATGAAGGCTGGTTGTTCTGCGGCAGCATCCAAAGACAAGGCATGCATTATTTTTCCTTCCCTGTTAAGAACAGAAACTAACCCTAAAGTTTAAGAAAATACGGATGTGAGCTGAGGCCAACAGCAAGAACAAACAAAAAGAGAGGCAGAGAGAGAGAGGGCGAGAGCACTGTTATGTTAGTAATCGGGAAGGATGGCTCAGAATGGGAAAGACTCGTGTTAAGTTGGCACTGGAAATAACAAACACAGTGTTGTTGTTTCAGGAAACCCGAGTGTAAAAAAATACTGAAAAAACACAAGCGGCAGGATGATGCATGGCTGGCGACTGCACAAACAGGGACGGAGGGTGCCGGCACTGGGGTCTGATTGAAAGACGCATTGTGTTTTGAATTGTGGAATACAAATATTCATACATTCTCAGTGAGTGGTTACCACTGCGCCTGCCCCCCGCCAGCGTTGGTGGCTCTGTGTTTTGAATGTGCAGCAGCAGGGTGCATCTCTGCTGTCACAGCTAACAGCTACATCCAACCTTACAAACAGCCTTTACCATATGTTACAGCTGCTGCTACCCACCTATTCAAATCAAATCATCACATAGCTAAATAGATCAGGTGCTTGAACTAAAAAATGCTAATTGGTATGACACAGGTTATATAGTATTATTTTATATGCTTGTTCTCGTCTTGTACTCGGCTAAGTTAGAGGGGCAAACAAAAACACGGCTTGATGTCTGCCCTGAGTCCTCTCTCCCTGGTCAACAGAGCAGCATGTCTGCATCAGCGCCATAAAAATCTGCTTTTATACTATTACCAGCCTACTGGCAACAAACATGATGGGCAGCCTGCTCAGCCTTCTGCAGCTTCAAGAGACTTCCTGTTTTACCAGCAGCTGAAATCCACTAATGCTGACGTTGTAAGAAGTTACACAGAAATAATTAAACATTGAAGCATACAAGTGATCAACATTGATACAGAACAATCAGTCCATTGGTCATCCAGGTCATTTCAGGTAATTTCTCTCTTAACTTTCTTCAACTTTTGAACTAAGCGCACAGGAATAAACAAAAGATTCAAAAAGGTGAGTCAAAATCTGCTGACTAGGGTAACGATTTGGTTCCTCTGTTCATCCTCCTTTTTTTGTGTTTTTTGAAGAAACACTGCTGCCGTCATTCCTTTTAAAAGGACAAGACCAGGCAGTTCCGTATAAACGCACTGCTCCGTGGGATGGATCTGAGTAGCGGCTGACATGAGACTGTCCTCTTAAACTCATGCATATTTTTAATACAGGAACAACAAAAGGAAAAGGAAAAAGCGGGGAGAAGGCAAAGATAGTGGAAGGGGGAAATGTAAGAAGGCAGACGCGAATAGATGACAAGAGAAAGAGGGGAGCAGCTGGGGAGAAAGACACAGGGAGACAAGGAAGGACACCTGATGCTATAGGCAGAGCTGCAGAAAATCATTCCTGCCATTGGCGTGATGGAAAATTACACTGCAGTTTTATACAAGTGGCTTGTGAGACCTAAGGACACTTAGCTTTGTGGTGTCAGCGGGATACGGAGGACAGCTGGTTTCATCCTTTTTACATCATTTTACCTTGGGGACAAGGATTCAACAAGAACCTACTTTAGTACCTTATCTCTACTTGTAAGGCCTTGCAGCCACACAGTGAAGGCTACTTTCATTCAATGGGAGTAAAAAGAACATGTTAGGTGAGACTTGACAGTTAAATTCCCTTGTCTAGAACCATTCTCCTATCTCTGTTTTCATTAAAACATTATAATAGGACCGGTTTCGTCTCTGCTACTCTCCTAGTCATCAGACTCAGATTATGGTTCTCGTGTTGACAAGCTGATTGATAGCCTGAGCTGGGGCCAGTGAAAAATTATCCATCTGTATGCGCAGTGTCGTAATTAGCAGGTTGCGTCCATGCCATGTGCACCTACTGTAGCTTTTCTTTCAAGCAGACCGGACTCAATTAGACGGCTTCAACATCTTCAGCACCACAATAATGAGCCCGTCTCGTTTCCAAAGGCCGCTCTCATTTCGGTAGTCCGCTGTATCGCAACAGCCATAATCTGAGTCGGACGAGTGGGAGAGTAGCAGAGCTGAACCAGTCCTATTATAATGTTTTAATGAAAACAGAGATAGGAGAGGGGCTGTAGATGAGGAAATTTAACTGTCGTGTCTCACCTAACATGTCCTTCTACTCGCTGTGTGGCTGCAAGGCTTTACATTAGAGATAAGCCACTAAAGTAGGTTCCTGTCGAATCCCTGTCAGGCTTTTACAACAATATTTAGATTCACTGTCAGTTACATCAGAGGGTTGGGGACACAGATAAATACAAAAACATGCACATAAAAATTTACATGCATATGTGTACATAAAAGTACACATATGAAAAAAAAGTACACATATGCACATTAGGACCAAGACTCTACACATGGTAAAGGCTCTGTGAGTCTGTACATAGGCACAGTTTTGAGCCAAATGCTAACATGCTGATGTCAACAAAGTTGTAATGATTCACGCTGAGGGGGATAGGAATGTCTGTACCAAACTGCAAAGCAACTCATGCTATTGTTGTCCATGGCCCAAGAGGAAAGTCACGGTCAGTAGCCCATTAAGATACATCTTCTGGGAACTATAATATCAATCCAAAACTTTGTTCCACATTCTTTATGTAGAAATATTTCACTTGATAAGTAGAAGACCTGCTTCTGGCACTAAAGGAAAAGTCAGGGGATGACAGACAATCCTTTTCATCCTCAGGGCCCCGTGGATATGTCTGACATCTTTCACGGTAATGCATCCAATAGTTATTGAGATATTTCAGTCTGGACCAAAGTGGTAGATAGAGAGACACACGTTGTACAATAAGAAAGAGAATTCCCGTGCAGGGGTCGAGAATATTTGGGAGAGGCAATCAAAGTTCAAAAAGAGATCAAAGAGATAAATTTCAACTCAGGAGACTCAATAAAAATGTCTGCCGTGAGAGATGAGAAATTTCAAAGAAGCCCTTATCTCAAAGTCCTGTAAACCTTGACTCCAGTGACACTGATTAATGACACTGACCTTTCAAACCTCACTGTACTCAGGTTTGTTCAAGTGTGTGACTTAACAATAAAAGCTAAGAACACTGATCCCGCTTCAAAGCTGGACATCGTCACACAGCCCTCAGCTAACGCTGTTGTTAAGAGCCAGTGTGTACAAAATTTTGGTTATTCCTGCACCGGCGTATGTGTGTCTGCGTGTGTGTGTGTCTGTCTGTGTTGTGTGTGTGCTGTGCATGTGCTGATTTAGGGGGTGAAGGGAGGGATGTGTCTGTTACTGTAGCAGAGCAGATTGCTCATGCCCTATCTTGTATCCTCATTCTCAACCTCAGCAAACACAGGGCTTATCCAGTAATAGCAGACTCTCAGCATTACTCCAAGTCTATGACCAACACCTCCCCACATACAAATGCACACAGACACACACACACAGCAGCAAGCAAACAATACCATACAGTTTATACATAACAGAGTCAAAGCAAAGAATGAAGTTTCAAACATTTGCATAATACTCAGCTCATATGATGCATGGGAGCTCTTTTTGTCTGTCTCTGCCTTTCTTTACTCGTCCTCCACTCCCCTAGTGTATCTCTCTCATACACACAGTCACACACACAGACACACACACACACACTGCTCTCCAGATGAGGAATTCTTAAAAGCAGGGTTAGCCACAAAGGGGATAAAGGTTTTGGGATCATTCACAAATTACTCATTAATTCTTGCTCTGAGGTGTAACCATCATCCTCTGTGGAGTCAAACGGGGATCAATTCTTATTCTAGGGTTCAGTGCTAGAAAAAAAACAAAGGCAATCTCCCGTTCCCGTTGAGGAGGATAAGACAGTAAAAGGGAAGAAAGGCACAGTATATAAAGAGAAACAGAATAAAGAGGAGGTAAGATGGACGGATACGAGAGAAGAGGGTTAGAAGAAGTGATCGGCAATTGGAGAAAGATGGTGACGAGAGGACAGATTGGGGTCAAAGTCGGTAAAACGGGAGGAGGAGTGATGGAGGGAAACCTGCATGGCCCTGGTCTTTCATTCAGGCATTCTGAATTGATAACTCGAGCCAATGTCTGCTAGTGTGTGAAACTGAGTGAATGAGAGAAAGTGACAAAGGGAACAACTTAGAATGAAACAAGGGAAAATGACAAGACAGGAGCCAGAGAAAGACTATTCTCACATGCATACACACCATTTGCAAATAAATGGCACTATGGCTGAAGTTGTATTCTTCTTGATAACAATTTTCAGATCCTTGCCCCACTGCATGTTTACCTAATGTCTTGAATATCAATTAGCCACCTGAATTTGATGCAGTGTATAGAAAACTATTACCTGCTCCTTTGTCCACGTTTTCCTCTCTTTTCACCGCTTTTCATGAGTAAATATTGCATTCCCGATGTATTGCTGATCTGTCGAAGCTTTGCATCTGGTTAAGTCACTGTTATAATCTCAGCTTTAAATTAAAAATCAAATCATAAGATGCCAGGAAGTAAAAATAATTTCTGCCTGCTCTTTCACAATAATCGATTTTCCATACCTGAATGTCACATCAACAATGTCGTCAGTCAATTGAACGAAAAGAATTACGCACACACATACGCGCACTGTAGGTGCTGTGTATAGATTTCCAAAGGTGTAAGTAAATTCATATATATTTCTCTGTGACATTTCAGGAGAGAGGAATGTCATTACACACATATTTCATTTAATAAGGTGCAACTCTGTATCTAGTTTTTCCACACTTCCCTCAATTTCATTATGGGAGGGGACTGGGTTCAGTGGCGACCACATGTAAGTGATCAGACACAGGGCTACCACCTGATCCTGTCAGATCCTTCGGACGCGTGTGTGTGTGTGTGTGAGATAACGAGGGAGAGTGTTTAAATGTCATTCCAATTACAGATCCCTCACCTTTTCTGAAGATGACGCCTTAATAAACCTCCACTGGGAGCCTCATTAGAGTTATCATGAGAGCCGATAGCTTTGAAGAGGGCCAAGTATTTGTGAGCCAGTCTCGTGGTAATAATGGTGTTACATGCAATGTTACATAAGTGAGTGCGTGCACACATACACAAACACACACACTCGAGTTTAGTTCCAAGTAGTTGAAATTGAGCTCTCTCCGAGATGCCTTTTCAACAGGCGAGGTGAGGGCTCATCATTAACCTACAAATGGCTGCTGTTCCGTGCTGTCAAGATACAATAAGCAGCCAATGTTGAATCAAATGCTGAGTACGTGCTGTATTCTCCAGGGCCAAACAAACCAGAATCTCTGAGTCTCAACATTTTACTGGAGCCTTTTTCCCAAGATGCTACTCTTACGGCAACATCAGCAATAGTTTTGGGTCTGCATTAGTTAAGTTGCCAGGCAACAATGCAGTGCGGTGGGTCAATGCACTCACGTTTCCGTAACCCGATGCATTCTCTATTTTCATATCACCTCGTTACTATGCGAATATATCACAATAGCTTCAAAGACCAGCTGACAGTTTATCGACTGCAGTATTTGCAGTAGTTGTAGTGATAACTAGTTAGGAGTGGTAGTAACGGGGGCAGTGGCTCTAATTTGCTATACATATCGTGTCCTCTCACCTATGTCACTGAGTCACACTCAGGTGGCCCTTTTGATTACACCTTTAAGCTCTGCTCAGGATGAGAGAGGAGCCCATCTCCTGTTCCTCTGCCTCATTGGTCAGCCAGCACAGAGAGCATCTCTCTGAAGACTCCAGCTTATAACAAAGTGAGAGGAGGAGTCCTTTAAACCGTAACAACTGTCAGAATCCCAGATAGAGACATGGATTCATTTTGTCTCTCAAAGATCATTTAGAAAACTTGCCAGCTAGATTCTTGGTCAGCTGGTAGTCTGGTTGGTGGGTCCTTTGGCCAGCGGGTTATTTTATCTGGTGGCTACTTAGTTAGAATAATTATTAGGCTAAAGAACTAATAGATTTTATACTACAGCTGACAGTTCCCTAATAAGTATTAAAAGAAGGAGGAAAATGAATGCTGAGTAACCCTGAAGATCTGTTTTAATGTCAGGTGCCAATTGCAGGCAAGGAACACGCAGGGACATGCGGGATTAAAACGGAGGGGAAACGAACAGAGGGTGGAATACAAAAGAGTTAAACTGTGTTCACTGAAGATAAATATGTCAGGTTTTAATAACTCAGCCTGTAAGGTAGAGTGCAAGGTGACAGAGTTGCCAAAGCGCTAGCAGAAGCTAAAAGGGATTATCGCAGGAAAAAATGGGCCATGAAATGAAACATAAACACACTTGTGTCTCTCATTTCCTAGTTTTTGTTTATATTCGACGTAAACAGATCAGTGTTTGATGCCTATGTGTGCGATCATGTCTTCCGAGCATCTTTAGCTTTATATAAAAAGGCATCAAAAACATCACCTACTCTCCTTATAAAGAGAAACTATTGTCGAGCCACAGTGGGCAAACAGTCATATTCATTGTTATTCAGAGGTATATCTCAGTGAAAGCAGCAGGAAAAAGAAAACGACTGTCACAATTGGTTCGGGGTAAGCGTCAAAACAGCACATTGTTCATTTCTGTCGTGTTCAGACATTAAAGGATGCCATTTAAATCTCACTTGAGCTTCAGGTGTTCTTGGATAAATCTGTCAGAACACTACATTTGCATTGCCTAACAGCAGGTCAAATAAAATAATAGGGACTCTATCCAATTTGTGTTGGGAAAATGTCAAATCCTGGGTGTATTCTCAAATCCCCTGAACACCTCCACCTGCATAAAATGGTCCACAGAGCAGGGTCTGCATCGAATATGGTAGCCTGTCAGAGAGACTGTCTGTGTAGGGTGAGCACTTGAGGTTTGGAGCTGACACATACTTTAACATTACCACGCTCTCTTTACTTTCCTCATTCCTCTTAATGTCCTCCCTGAACACATCATAAAACAAATTAAAAAAATACAATGAGAGCATGCTACTAGCCAGCTAAAATATTTCAAATAGAGAAAAAAATACAAAATTGAAAATCAGTATCACATATGCCTGCATCCTCATGGCTTGTATTTTTTTCCTTTCATTGAATGCATTGGTTTCCCATAAAGGCCGAAAGATGCAAGGCAAAGTAGGAAAGGTGAAAGGTGAATATTAAAATATAAATTCAGAGTTGGGAGCAAGAAACTTAGTCAGGAGAGTCTTAATAGATCCTGTTATCACCATAAAGCTGTTGAACAGAAGAAATCTCTTCACTTAGGCTTTTCTATCCAGACTGTAGTGAGGTGCAGAGAGAGAAACTCAGCCAAATCATTAAACTAAGAAGGGCCCAAAATTCTCTTCCCTCTCGGCTGTAGGAAACTGTGATGGACATTTTTCACTACTTTGTATATTCTGTAGATTAAATGATCAATAGAATAATTCAGAAAAGAAATGGCAGATCAATCATTCATGGAAATTTCAGCCCTGAACATAAACATCTTTAAAAATTACATTTAACAGTGACCTTCGGATTAGGGGAGTCCGTCACTTCCCAAAACTCATGTGCAATCTTAAATTAAACTTCGAATATGAGTTTATCCTGGTTAACAACACAAAACAATTTTCCGTTCCCAGCTGAAAGGTGCAGGGCCACAATTTTTACCGCAAGTCAGCCAAAACCTGTCAAGTGCTCTTCATGGGCTTGGGCCCAGTATTCAGTGTGTTTACGCCATCCAGTGTGTTTACGCCATCCAAACCTTTTACAACTTTAACAAACTTGCTCTTAACATCTTCAACACTCATGTTCATAAAGTAGAGGTAGAACCAGAGCTACCTATTAATATTAGCATGGAAAGTTTATTTAGATTAAGTCGAATGATGATTATGAAAGAGTTTTTTTTGGGTTTTTTTAATCCATCAGTGAAGTATTTGATAGTAATTGGGTGTGATTTTAGTAGCTTTTATCATCATTAGCCACCTGTACGAGACTTCGTGGACGACACAGCTAATTAAAAACCTATCTCATCTCCTTGGAAACGCGAGCTTTTGTCTCCCCGGTGCAATCAGTATTTTAAAGAGACACGATTTCTGATAAAGCCCAGTGCATGTGAGCAAAATACAACAAGTATTCATTTCAGCAGCTACGGCCAAGTTGGCTGCCTCGTCATAGTGGCAGGCCAGAGCCAGCTCCTGTTTTGTATGATCGCCAATTATCAGGTGCATTGGCAAAAATAAGTAACTACCCTGCGGTTGTTTAAAAAGGGAGGCTGTGATACTCTCTGGAATATCAGTGTAGTCTCTCACTGGGGGAAAACAGGATATGCATATGATCTCATCTTTAAAAAAAATAACTTTTGAAGTGAGAGCAATGATGTAACACACCATCATTATTATGTTTATTACCGTTATTATTGATGCAGTGATAAACAGTGTCAGCCCCATGGAATCATGTTAATGACTGGCCTTGCGAGTCTCAATAAGAAGACTCAGAGGGACAGGAAAATGATGCAAAGTGTTGAGCCGATGGAGCCGTGTGTTCGACATGACACAGTCAGACTTCATGTCAGTGTGGATTTAAAAGTCACCGGCTGTGATGGGCTTTCACAGACCTTGGCACAAAGTCTCTGCCCCTTGGGCTAATGCTTTTAAAATTTGTTTTTTATGCAAAGCAAGTCAAGGTCAGAGACTGTTAGGGTGCCGATTGCAGGCAAGGGACACGCGGGGACAGGCGGGATAAAAAACAGTAGGGAAACAAACAGAGGGTGCAATTCAAAAGAGTTAAATTGTGTTCATTGAAGATAAATATGTTAAGCCTGCCCTTAGGATTTGAAATTGGAAAATAATTAACCAAACATTTGATATTAGTGCCGTATGACCACTATTGAATCAAAGCCCCATCTCCAATTACTATACACGGCAATTCTTTCCTCCATCACTGTCAGAGAGGAAATCACAAGGCCCCTCAACAATTATTTCTCTTACAGATTTATATCTTTCCTTTCTCTCCTTTTTTCGGTTTCACTCAAGAGGAACCCATTCATCATGTCAATGTGACCTAGCATGACGAGTCACCTCTGGTACAATCATCTTCTCCCAGTCTTTGCCACAGGAAGAGATTAAAAGCTCCTCACTAACTAAAGTAATGGGTGACCATTGTTGAGTAAAAGACCCAAGATGTTTAGACCCTCAGTTCAGCATCTGGAGGTTGATGTCCCGGCTTTCGGGGAAAACAGCACCTGATTCTTTCTTTTTTTTCTTTTTCATCAACAGCTCTTGGATTCTGACAGGACACGGTGGTGCAATAATCAAGGATGTGGCTTCTGATTTCTTGCATTGGTCGTCGGTGAATTACAGATAGAATCCCTGATTATGTCAAAGCGTCCAGTACTTCCCCAAATTCCAAAATTTCACCTCAGGTCACTGTTGTACCGTTCACAGTGGTGTTTTGCATTTTATTTGCATTATGCCAGTTACATGTTAACCTCTTTACATACAGTATCTGACTTCTCTCTGGAGTCTACAGATAAGGGTGACAAGTGACGTCCCTCCTGCAATAGGAAAGTGGACAGTTGTGGAAGAAGTGCTCAGATGCTTAACTTAGGTAAAAGTAGCAGAGTATTTTTACAATAAAGTAAAAATACTCAATTTTAGGTGAAAGTTCTGCTTTTAAAAGCAATATCTTCTTACATCTGCAAGATAATGACCCCTTGACTGTTATATTACAGTAAGCATTATTTTACCGTTGCATCATGGGAACTCATAAGTGTGGGTATTGGGACAGACTAAAGAGACTCTAGCCATGCAAGAGGCACTGTGAAATTCTGACATCAACATTCTCACAATGACATAATCATTATGCTGATGTTTAGCAGGTATAGTGTTTACAGAGGTCACCTTTTTAGTTTAGTATGTTAGTGCGCTAACATTTACAAATTGATACAGCTGAGGCTGATGGGAATGGGAATTAGTTTAGAAGGTATTTGGTCATTAAGTCAGCAGGATTCGTCCTCTACACTCAGTGACTGTCTGTACACTATCTATCTGAATTGTATGAAAATCCATTCAATATCTGTTGAGTTAATTCAGTCAGAAAAGCAGTGGACTACTCAGTACTGCCATCCCCAGAGTCGCATCAGTTAGCGTGACTAAAAAGTTCAGCCAAACAACAAACAACACTTTTATTGATCTAGAAATGCATTTATACATTTATTTATATCATAATTTATATAATCATATCTGTCTATCTCTCTAAGACGGCAGCATTTGTTTCAGTCATAGTTGACAAAACCGTGCTGGTGTATTGCTCTATACAACTGAGTCATATCCCTATTACAGTAACCTTTAAAGTCACAGTTCTTAGATTGCCCACAAAAGGCTCTTGAATTCAGACCCAGTGAGTCACTAAAGACCAGATGAAGACAGGAAGCCGCCATAACATTTTTACTTGCATTCAAACAGAGACGCTGGCTGTCCCTGGAATCCTTATGGATATGAAAAATCCTACCTGCCTCTGCTTGGAGAAAGCCAAGCACAATGTTTTTTTATACTCATAGATTTGTGTTGGAATTAAACTAGAAAAAAGGCTCTTTTAGTTTAGTAAAACTGCTGTCTCATTATTTTGGATGTACTTTGCAACGGATCCATTCTAAACAATGTTTGGCAGAATGAGGAATCCAGGAAATGTCTTGCCAACCCAATAATCAAAGTAGGTGGCCAACATGAATCAACAGGGGCAACAATCAATATAAGCATTCTTCCTTGTAAAATATTAACCTTTAAATGCTACTGTCTATATACCAACCAACAAAGTTTAAGAATATCGCCTCCCAGTTTCATTATTCTATAGGTCAAAGTCAAGTTAAAAAGGTTTTAGAAGGGAAACAAGCCATAATTATAATTTATACTTTCTATATTTCTAAATTTTAATCTGCATTATGTCTGTGAAAATCCAAGTTTCCCTCTATAAAATGACCACTTATATTTTGCAGGCAAAGACTGAGGCCATTTTCCCTGAGGTCAAAACTATTAAGGACGATGGCCCACTGAGCATTTTATTCCAGTATCTCTCGTCACCAATCATGTGGCAAAAATGCCCTTTTACAAATCCCATCAGCGCTAGAGTGGACATTGTGCTGTTATTACCATCATCAGAGCTCCCACACTGCTTGACAAAAAAAAAAAAAAAAATCCCCTGCCGGAACAGTACTGCTAAAATAAATGCAGCAGGACCAGAGAATCATACAAAATAAAATCAGAAGTACATGATGGATTCACGCAGCACAACAAGGTATTGTAAATTTGAGTTTTAGATCATCGGCCAGCAGAAATCCATCATTAATGCCCTTTCAATTCATTTATGTCATTGTCGTGACAAGTTTTTAAAAGTCTCCAGACAAGGCTCATCCGATTCAGTTAAATCTTTCAATAAAGATTAATTATATACTTCTTATTAGACTTATTCTATTCTTTCTACCTATAGTTTTGTTTGAAATGGTTTAGACTTCCACAATATAAACATTTTACCACTGTGCATGTTTGCTTTTACCTTCCATGACGTAGACCAGTGAGCCCACATCCCCCTCCTTAATGATACAACTGTCCTTTCCATACTCCACAGGGTACATGCAGTCCACAATCTCCTGGATCTGCGAAAGCTCTAGGTTCTTCATGAAGTCATTGTCCAAGATGGCTTCCTTGATCAAATCCTTGGACCTGGAGACAAGTTGACACAAGATGAGACCATTACTGTACAAGCACAGACCTGTAGAAACACAGACTCATATGCCATTAGTATTTCCAACACCGAGGGAGAATAAGAGAGAGACATTATTACAAGGCTCAATTTATCACACATACTGTCAAATCCAGCAGTGGGGTGGACTATTCCAACAAGCAGGGGTGCTGCTTATTTCTAAAGCAGTTAAAGCCTCATTCAAACTGCACAGTAGCTTTTTCAAAAACATATCCTCATTTCAAAGACATCAAGGTGAAACATTTCTATTCCCTCCAAATGCCGGAGTGAGTCAATAAATGACAAAATCCATGCCTAATGGAGGCAGACTGTTTCCATTCAGAGATGCACTTCTGAAAGCCAAATTGGCCTTGAGACTGTGGAGTCATTAGGGCATTCCACAGCTAAGTATTTCTTGCAATGACTATGTAAGCAAGGGAGCGAATGCAATTAACTGAAAAGGCTTATGTGCAGTTTTCAAGGTGTACCTCCGCGTGCAGGTGGACTACAAGGAAAAGCAGGGCAAATTCAATTACATAATTTCATGAAAGTGGTCACTCAAATTATCATTTAAGGGTGGGCACATTAGATGGAGGAGAGACATTTGTTCATAAAAGGCGTCCATCTGTCGACAACAGGTGGACACGGGCCAGGTGCAGCGAAAAGCATCAAAGCGAGTATCGGTCTGATCCTCGCCGATTCAACGACGTGTCAAGAGAGAGACGGGAGCCAAGTCTGAGGCAGACCAGATCCTGAACAGCTAGTCAAGATCACTCTTTCACTGAAGCATGTCATCGCCAGAGCCTGAGTTGCTCGGCTGAGTGCTGCGTGGCCGGTTTTGACGGAGTGTCGGCAGGATGAATGAGGTTAATAATATGTATCAAGGTTAATCCATGAAGTAGTCCCCTCCTACTCAGAAGGGAAGCTTTTATAACCTAATTCATAAAAAGACAGAAAGCACTCTATCTCCCGCTCACAGGATTCAACGGCACTGGGGAACTTGCCGTGTGCCTTTTTTTTTTTGTTGTTTGGTGCCCTTTTCAGAAACTGATTTCTAGGTGCATTGTTGATGCTGATTACCTAAGGAGCCTGCTGTAGCTGAAAGGGCAAAAAAATCTTGAAGGTATTTTATGAAACAGTGCTCCCACAACAAACCGGCTTCTCTGCCCTGCTGCCAGCCGTTGGCAAAGTCCTACACAAACCACACAACTGCACAAACAAAACGTCAGTCTCTGCCATGACACAATATCAGCAGTGCCCAGGTTTTTAATTTGTTTTATTTATGTACTGAGCACTCACTTTATGTACTGTGCATGACTGTGTTTTTGCAGAAAGTACTATAGACTGTTTATGGTCAATGTTTTATGGTCAATGTCTTAATTCTCTTCAAGGTCTTACTTTGATCTTTTAAAGTCACATGAATGCCTCTCTGTTAAGGCTTGAGACACTCTATCACTTTAATCTGTTAAAAATAAATTATTGGTCTTTTAGATGAAAAACTTCCAAAACTGTGGAAGAAGTCATCTCCACTGAAATTTGCTATCAACATCTGGCACATATATATAGATATATAAATTTCAGCCCTCTGAATCTCAAATAGCAAAGCTAAGATATAAGTGATAATGTGTGTTTTGCATTCAACAGTCCAATCACTTTTCAATTAGGGATTCAGGGTCTGTGGATCCAGAGGCCTGCTTTTACTCTGACAGCATTGTTAGCGGTTGATAGAAGTGAGGAATTTATGGCTTAAGACCAACATGTGGTAGTTGTCACGAGCTATTCCAAAACAAAGATTACTTGGAAAAAGTACAAAAACAGGTAGAAAAAAGCATTGTCCCTCTGGGATCTTTCTTACGTTGATATGCCAGTCTCAGATCAGAAATCCCAGTATGTTGCATTTTCTGCCTTGAAAGGCCACATAGACGCCAACTCAGATTGTCTTCCCATGGCACGGTCATTATCCCAAACCTCCCTGTCATTTGTGGGCATGTCTTTATAGAATGTATTTTAGGGAACTTCTCTTTTGTTTGAAAGTTTACAAGGTTGCAGAAAATGTGAATGAGACAGAAAGTTTTAGAATTTTAACTGGTTTGAACCTAGGAAAGTGCAGTTGCTGCTCCAGCAGAGAAAGCAGGATCATCCAGAAGATATTAGATGTTTTTTTTACTCTGCACTGAGAGTCAGAACAAGCTACTGCTGTGAACTGTAAGATGAAGGTTGAGGTATTGCACCTATTTTTCAATCAATTTTTCAATTTATGTTCAGATGTGCACTGTGCATCCCTAACTTCCCTCCCTTTTTCAGCAGGAGGGGAAGATTGTTTGGATTTCATCCTGACAACTCTGATTAGGTTTTAGGGAGCTTACCTTTATAGGGGTGTAAAGTGTTGGGATTTTTCTGTTTTTGCTTTGTTTTTGGGACCGTGATGATCCTTGCTGAGTTACTGATCCAAATATGCTTAATTATATGCAGATCCATCAGACTCTACATATAATTATGTAAATTAGCTAGAACAAACAGAAATTCCATAATCTTCCCAAAGTGGCCCCTCAGTTCTTTGGAAATGTCCCTCATTGACCCTATTTCTGTTACATTTATACCCAGGAGATTTCTGGCCTTTTTAACCCTCACCAGGATCCCCCAACTTGAGCCTCTGATGGCAACGTTGAACAACGTCTTCAGACCAGACCCTTATAAAAACATCTGCCTCCCTCTCCTTTGTGAGGATGATATATTTGCCTTGATCCACTAGCGAAGTACAGCCTTCCTTAAAAGGAGAAAATATGCTCTTTTAGGAGGAAAAAAGAAAGGGGTGGCAGAAAAGTGGGCGAGGCTAACAGAAAAAAAGAGGCCGTCAGAGGGAGCGGGATGGATGGAGTATGAGTAACAAATGCTATATGGGCCTTGCAAAGAAGATAAAGTGAGAGAGAATGTAAGAAAAATATAAATATTTAGCCAAATCTAACAGGCATTATCGTTGCACTTCAGTAACCAAAACAAAAGGAAAATGTAATGGAGCTGTTCTTATCCCATGAGGGCACTTCTGTATTTTATAAAAAAAGAAAAAGAAACCCCCTATATTTTCTCTATACTGAATAATAATAAAAAATGAGATAGAATAGTCACACAAAACATAATGAATTGGACATAAATTAATTGCTCTCTATCTAGAGAAAAAATGAACTTTTGCAAATTGTATGGGCAAACAAATTGAATAATGATTATGATACTGAACTAATAAGAGAATGGTCCCCCAACACGCTCGAGTCATGTTCATTCAAATGTCTTTCTGTCTGTCAGTCATACTTTTTTTATGTACATTGTTTTATGTACAAGCTCGTTAAAACAGAGACGCTGAACAAATGTCATTGTCTCTCAGATGGAGCGTGTGAACATTGATGCTTTAGTTGAGAGGCTTTAAAAGAAGTTCAAACAACCTCTTGGTTGTCATTTTCAATTCCATCATGAAATTTCCTTTCAGTTTCCCTGTGAGGATTATCATCAGAAATCATGCAAATTCAAAACCACTGTCAAATCTCAAACAACCCTTTTCCCATCTTAACTGACAAATGATTGCATTGAAACCCTTCAGTGGCAGCAATATCAGACCCTCTGTTGGGAAAATACCAAAATACAGGAAAAAAATGGGGGACAGTCTAGGACTTATTGAAGGGTCTGTATTTTTTGGGAGATCTCTTAATGGAAATAAACATACACAGTAAAAGGAGTAGAAAGAGGATGATTGTTCTAATGAAATGGTCACTAGGCTGTATTTTCCTCATTTGCCATTCCAAGCCAGCATTCCAGTTGCTCACTTTATTTACCAAAGTGACAGAAAGAAAACAAAGAAACATACAAGGAACATGTTGGCTCCCTGTGTGTTCTCCAACACACTGAGCTGACAGGTATAGGAAAGACTGATGGCCTGTTCATACTCAGAATAAAAAAAATAAATAAATAAATAAAATTAAAAAAACAAAAAAAACCCTTCATTTTTGAATCTGCTTTGATGAAATCCTTGGGGCTTTGTTTGTTTGCATCTCAAAAGAATAATGACATTCATATCTAACACATTTGATCTATCTACAAAGTCTAAAGGGTGTTTTTTTTCCCCGTCCTGAGCATTAAACACCGACATGAGACAAGGATTGTTAAATTTAATACTATAATGGATTTAAAAGTTTATAAAATACCAGTAATTTGAATTTGATCGTGCTGATTCTGCTTATGTTAAGTAGCCTGTAAAATGACCCACGATGCAATTTAAAAGCTGGAAGTTTTGAAAATGTACTGATTATATTCACTACGTCCATTTTTCCATGCCTATACATAATTAATAGCAAATGTGTTATCCCTGTTCACCAGGTATACTGATTCATAATAACAGTATCTTTACATTGAAACTCAATGGACAGCTGGATTATTTCACAACAGAGACCTATGACAGTGCCAGTTTCGTTTAGGGAGCCAGACTTCATGTTGCAGGCCAAGTTGAGCAGGATACAGTTGTTTGTTTGAGAGTTTGGAGAGAGAGAGAGAGAGAGAGAGGAGCTCTGGACAAATTGTAAGGTAAACATACACTAAGAGCCAATGAGGAATGCTTGTCACAGAATCACAGCTTGTATAAAACAGGCACTGGTACATTACACAGAGCTGCCAACACCAGCTCTCCAAACCTATAATTCCTCCAAAAGGCAGGAATTTTGATTCCTCTCTCAGGTTTGCCTGTGATGATCCGGCTCATTGATGTTCAGCCTTTAATCGCTGGGCTGCTCATGTTGTTATTGACAATATCCACAAATGACAGTGTCCCTGGTAGAAGGCACGGCGCGCGAGTGTGCGTGTGTTAGTGTTTGTGTGCGTGAGTGTGTGCGTGCGTGTGTTAATGTATGTATGGGTGTGTGTGTGTGTGTGTGTGTGTGTGTGTGTGCGTGTGTGTTATTGTTTGTGCGTGCGTGTGTGTTAATGTATGTATGGGTGTGTGTGTGTGTGTGTGTGCGCGTGTGTGTTATTGTTTGTGCGGGCGTGTGTGCGTTACTGTGCGTGCGCGCGCGCGCGTGTGTGTTAGTCCTTATGTGCGTGTTACTGTGTGTGCGTGAGTGTGTGTGTGTGTGTGTGTGTGTGTCTGTTAGAAAGCACCATTTCAACCATGTGTGCCACAGGTGCCGTACCTGCTGCACCACACGTAACATTACGCACAGGGATACGGAAAGGTGAGAAAGGGTGAACGAACTCATCGCAGCGAGCAAAAGCAAAATGCAATCATATTCCAACTGTTGTTGTCTACGAGCGAATAGTATGCTGTTATAATTTGGACACCTACTGTGGGCTTTTGGGGTAGAAAGGTAGGGTGACATGGCTAAGATCCTGGATGTCGAAGGCAGTGGGTTCGGCCGAAATCGCCTGCCTCTTCGTCCGCTGCTGCTCGTTCAGCTCGTTCTGCTTGTGGACCTGCTGGGTTGCCGGTTTGATGACGGAGCGGTATTTGTCCAGCTCGTTCTGCAGCCTCTGTATGAGCTCGTCTTTCTGGTCGAGCTCCAGTTCCAGCTCGTCGATGAGCGCGTCCCTCTGGCGCAGCTCCTCTATCTTCTCCTGGAGCGCGTACTGGAGGTCGCGCAAGGTGCCCATGTCGGGTTCGGCGGCTACGAGCGACTCCCCAGTTAAGTTTATCGAAAGGTCTGCAGTCGAGTCTTTACCCTCTCTCCTCTACCACGCTGCTCATAAACTTTATCCGGCATGAAACAGCTTCGGAGGACGCAGACGCTGTCTCTCCTGAGGGGGATTCCTCGCCGCAGTCCGTCGCAAGGGGATGTTGGGAATTTAAAGGAAGGTATGCTCCGCGTACGCCAAGGTGAGCGCGCGAAGCGTCTCGGCCACAATCGCGCAAAGTTTGCCCTCTCTCCCTCCCTCCCTCTCTCTCCCCCTCCTCCTCTCCCCCTCCCTCTCTCCCTCCCTCCCCAGGCGGTGTGACAGCGGAGGACCGTCCTCCCTGAGTGCGTCAGGCTGCGACCCGGAGAGAGCGCATGGCGAGAAGGGCGCCTGCAGGAATGTGTGGCACGGTGCAGTCTGCCGCTCCACAGAGAACTGCGCTCGTCTGGCGCGAATAATGGACCCGGCGAGAAAAAACCGTGTCACCGTGTCTCAGTAACTCGCCCCGAGGCTCCTGAGTTACAAATAGATGTGCACCGGAGCACTAACGGAGGCTGAAGGTGATTGAAACTTAATGAACCTCCATGCAAAAATAAACAGAACAGGGGGTTTTGGCTTTGGTTTTTTTTAATTAACTACTGGGGAAGGAGGCTCTGCTGCTTGTATTTATCACCATGGACAAAAGTGCAAATATTAGAAAATATTTGCGTGGAATCCAGTGCTACCTTTGAACCCAAATGATGCCTCGGCGGCCATATAATGCATGTTGTAAGGACTAAATCCCACTTTACCACATCTATGCGCTCTACCTTTTCCATTGTGACAGGCTGAAAAGGGGAGTGCAAGTATAGGTGCTCGGGGCAAACGATTTATAATCTTCCAGATTGTGAAACAGAAGCAGCAGACGTGAAAATGCCAAAGATACCGAGGCCAACCACTCTCCACGGCAGCTCCACATTCCCCATCTAATCTAGTGCCGTGCGGACCCATTGGCGCCGCTGGTGTCCGTCCACATTATCCCAATGAGTCATCTGAGGCTCGGAGAACAGTGTTTAGCTCTCATGCGCTCTGCACAAATTCGGAGGAGGATAAGCTGCCAAGGACGATCTGATAGGATGAGGAGTTACTGAGGCTAAAACAGCAATTGCTTTGCTGAGGGGTCAGGGCGATCACAGGCTGCCAGCGGGGACATGCGGCGATGAACCAGACCACTTTGCCTGCAAAGATAGGCGCTTTTGGCCTGGTGGTAACAAGCATCTTTTCCCCGACAAAACAGCATGTAAACAATCCCAGACAGAGACGGTTGGGCTGATAAAAGATCACAGCTGCCCTCTTGTGGTGGGTTATAGGACTGTCTCAGGCAAACAAGGATTAGGTGGCGAGCCCTTGACACCGAGTGGCTCCACAATCTTGTGTAATATCGCTTTAATGGATCATCTGAGGAAAGCGTCAGGCCTGCGTGAAATCAGTGGAAGTTCTCGAGGGTGGCAACCTAAACCAAGACAAATAGGACAAGTGCGCATCGGCAGCTTAGCACAAACCCTGTTTCCAGCGACACTGGGGGACTTTAAATGGCAGAAAGCAACTGTGGCGAGCAACAGCTGCGCGCCGCGTCCCTTTACGCCATTAAAAGTCAAGCTATTTGTTCCTGAAACGTTAGATTTCTTGTGCCGCTTTGTTAAAGCCGAGCAGCAAAAAAATAAATGAATAAATAAAATGAAATATCGAATGGAGCCAAGGTCGAGCCTTTCTCCTGCGAGCTACATAAAGAAGGAGACGTTTTTCTTTTATATCCGTCGAGGGACGGGCACGGGGCGCAAAGCTTGAGCAGCAACAAAGTTTGCTGCAGGTGCCTGGAGAGTTCAGCGCCCCCCCCCCCAATCCAGTGTTGCATCCCCGCGTCCTCCCATCGTCAGAAGGGGCCTCCCACTGCCCTTCAAAGCACCTCTGCGCTTTAAATATCACCTCCCTAACCATCCAGCTCTGCCCTGTTCCTATGCAGATCAATAGAAATAGGATCCGTCGCTCCAGGCCGCGGTAATCCGATGAGCGGGGCGGTCCGCCGGCTGGTGCCACGTCCCTCACTCTAATGGGGTCGGGGGCAGAGGGGGTGAGGGGGGTCACAGCCTCTCCGACCCCGCGGCGGCGCAGATGGACCCCCCCCCCCCCCCCCGCGCTCCAAACCCCCAGACACCGGTGGCACCGAGGGAACCAACCGTGTCCTTTCACCTGCGCTTTTCGCAAACGCAAGCAGGTTCGCTCCCGTTTGACCGTGCGGGGTGAGCGGCCGCATTCAGCCGGCACGTGTGTCCGCTGAAGGCCCATTCAAACACTCGCTGTGCCCCCCTCGTGTATAATCTGACCATTTTCACAATGAGGCCTGGTCCTGTAGGAAGGTTGACAATACACGGTTAATATAGCTGATCATTTTTGTCTCGAATATAATTTATGGGTCATTAATTCTCAGTGAACTTGGCTTATTCGTGGCCTGAACAACGCCCCTCTCGAGCACGTTCTTTTCATTCTTCTTGCCTCACGACTCTTCATGTGGACTTTAGGCTTTGTTTATATGCACATTGTGCATCGGTTGATGAGTGCAAATGAGGACCTGTCCTGTCTGCTGTTCATTAATGCAAATGAAGACTGGAAATTGTCTAGCCATCTTGATACAATTAACCCTTTTGTCTGTTGCATTAATTGAGTAATTTCTGCTCGTGTGGGTGTGTGATATCAATATGACAAGTGATTTATGCTGATGGGATTCTGATAATGGAAAATGGAGATGGGGGGAAAAAAATGAAAGCTCAAATACAAACACGGGTCTCAGGTGAAACCCCCCCACGCTCGGTGCAGTGAAGCTACCCGGAGCCTAAAGGTGATGAAGGAAGCATATGGTCAAACAAAGCCTTTTCTAATGGAGTATTAAATATCCCCAGCCATGCACTTCGGGTCCTCGGCGTCCAGCTACTAAAAGCCAATAATGCATCGCACTTCCTCCTGTCTGTGTCCCCGGAGACTGCCATGATGGATCTGATCAATTAGGAGCTCTCTCTGAAGCTCGCCTTTGAGCTGCGTCATCGGCCCCAAGAATGAAAGTGTTCGCCCATTCATGGCAAACATATCCATCATTCAGTTAGACAAAAAGATAAATAAATAAATAAACAAGGAAGGAAAGGAGGAAGAAAAAGGGTGGAAAACAGACTGCAAATGCAGGGATGGGACACAAAAGTGCCACAAGACATGTGTTTGAAGGCAGAGATAGAATCAACACTTTGCACATTAATTTGCAGTGACATTTTCTGACGAAGAGAGAGAGAGTTGCGCGTCCTACAGTAACAACACCGTCGATTCACAGCTTTCATGGAAAAACATTTTGATTCTGGTCGTGGACAAAAAGACAAACACTCAAAACGGGGTTTTAAGACGGGACACAGAGGTTCCACATGGGCGCAGGAGAGCAATAAAGCCCCAGCGCATGAGGCTGTCTTACCAGTCGGACTTGGCATATTTCCGGAACGACTGCCTCGACAGGTCCTGGTGCGTCTGAGGCTCCGCGGAGATGCCCTGCGCCCTGCGGGTCCTCGGTCCGATAAGTTGAGCGCTGGGCAGGACGGACTGGCATTTGTGCAATTTTCTCCTAAGTTCTTGAATCTCGTCCTCCCGGTCCGCAAGCCGCCGCTCCAGGTCCCGTATCCGCTCCTCCTTCAGCAGCAGGATCTTGGCAAAGTCGTCCTCCAGGTCGCTCATGTCGAAATCTGCCTCAAACTTTGCCGCGATTCTCCGCGACGCCGGGCGAAACGTTGAACTTCCAGCGGTGCTCGCACAGGTTGTGGGGGGGGGGAGGAAAAAAACCGGACACGAATGCGTCCCCACCACCACCACCACCTCCACCACCTCCTCTCCCGCTCGATACGGGCAGGATGGTGATACTCCGTGAACCCCCCCCCTCCTCACCCTTCACTGCCCACTTGTTTATTTCACAAGAGAAGAGCGAAGCGGCGTTTAAAGCCGGGGGGCGGATGACTGATGGAGCTGCGCCGCGCCACAGTCCGCAGAGCCTCCGGGGAGCCGCTGATGATCCTTCATTGAGAAACCAATTACTGCGGCTCTCCCTCTCCGAGGACGCGGGGCAGGCCGTCAAACTGGGCACGGAAGAGCCGAGACAACTCCTGTAGTCCACCGCCTATCACCGCAAACACAAGAGCGAGGACACCCAGCGCCGCCGCCGCCGCCGCCGCTGCTGCTGTCAAATATTTGTTTATCGTCTGTCTGCGCGACTCCGAACCTCCTCCGAGCGTCAAAAGCGCAATGTTAAACACCCAGATCACCTCCCCGACCTAACCTTTGGCAAAAATCAATTTTCCCGTAGTCGCTTCATAGGGCAGGAACAGGGTATAGTGTGTTTGCAGTGGTCACATGTTATATGTGGACTAAGCACACATCAGTGAAGTGAAAGTAATCTCCCTATAAGGCAAATGGCCCCTTTACTGCCTTGAAACTCATCCACGGGTCGTTTTCATCATCGTTATTGGGATTCATTTGGTTCATGTGTTTCTTTGGTTTTTTGATGATTTACGACTCTTTTCAAGATGGGGTTGATCACCTGAACTCGAACAATTTTACAAAAAGTTTATTTATTTACAGAACAAAAAAAGATGTATTGATATTAGACATCCAACTCAGGCACATTTTTACATCCAACTCAGGCACATTTTTACATCCAACTCAGGCACATTTTTGACAAACACAAACACAATAGTGTATAAAATGAAATTAGAAAGTAGAAATCTAGACTTTACTCTAGACTTTAAATAAGTGTAACGTGGATAAAATAGGTCAAACATAGATGCAGATGATAAGAAGTGGCTGTTGCTGTGAGCATCAACATGATCTAAAGTTAACTACGCAAGAGATTCAGAGTGTGTGTATGTGTGTGTTTGTGTGTGTTTGTGTGTGTGTGTGTGTGTGTGTGTGTGTGTGTGTGTGTGTGTGTGTTATCTTGATGATTAGAGTAATCAGTAATTACATACTCCTGCATGAGTTCCCATCACTTTCATCCTCGTTGCTCTGTGTGAACTGAAGAAAGTTCAGCAGTAGATCATCACGTCTCTCGCTTTAATATTAATCTCCAAACCCACCTAGTTATTTCTATGCACCATTTTTCATTCTGCTGCCTAAATATGATTCAATTCAATGAATTCATTGAGAAAAGAAATGGAGGTGGTGGCTGTGTGTGTGTGGGGGGGGGGCTCATGGGTGCTATGGGGATGTTTCATTAAGATTCTAGTTTAAAAATAGAGTAAACAGATCTTCCCTGTGCTGGTGTACTTCAACATATCTCACCCCTGCTTGTAATCTCATTATTCCAACCACCTCTTTCTGGGCTAGAGATGAATGCTTGTTGCTGAGTTTTCTTACACATGATTTGACGTTTCCTCTCCCTTTTAGGTCTGCAGCTCTCGACGTGCACCCCAGAGGAGAATATTACCACATTAACTGGTGTTAAACCTTCGTCTCCCATGTGTGACTTGCGATAACCCGCTTAACCCTCGCCTTGGCTTGACGGCCGAACCGGGAGCTATCGGCTGCAGCTTGCAGCGCTGCTCATCATGAAATGCACATGAGCTTTCTCCTTACTGCTGCTCCCTTCTCCGCGAGTGTGTCACATGTTTCACGGTAACTGTGAGCAGGGAAGCGAATGCAACCGGCAATAGAAAAGAGAGAAGGCGAGGGCCGGGGGTTGTGCTGTTATCAATGTGGAAAACAGTGATTGATTAATTATGTATGCAGCAGACACTGTGCCGATTATGGCAGTGGTAAATTAACTGTCACCTTCTGTGACCCTTTCCATATCCATGTAGATTATGGTTTGCAGTTGGAAAGGAAGAAAAAAAACTAATGACATCCTATTCAAGAAAAGGGGCATCCATGCATTTGGACAAAAACGATAAGAATATCACCCATGAGTCTCTTTGATCTTATGTTATTACCCAAATCCACACCCTCTGTCAGTCCCCGTATCTATACACACTCATCTCATTGTCACCATGACTATACATCAGCATCACTGGCTCAAAACGTGAATCCGCGCCTCCTCCACGCTCGACTGTTTCCATGTTTGCACAGAGCGAGTTATGCTGCAGTACCGGTTCGGGCTCGTGTTGCCCGAGCGCAACGTGGGTCACCTCCCCTGGATGTTGCGGGTCAAGTAGATGGACGTCAAGTTAACCCGAAGACGGACCCCCCCCCCCCCCCCACCACCACCACCACCACCACCACCCTTCACTGCAAACAAGCGCTGTCGTTCACGGGCGTCAACGAGTTCACGACTGCTGAGTCTGACCGCGCCGTGATCAAGGGTTCATGCGCTGCCCTGTGCAGCGTTTTCACAGCATCCACGGACGGAGAAAAGCCGGTGCCCTCTCCTTCGCCCCGGGGACGGATCATCTTACGGAAGAGAAGAGGGCAGACATTAGTCACTGTTTTCCTGTAATACACTCACACACACTCACACACACACTCAGAGAAGAAATACTGAGAGGTATCTTGGGTATACCCAGACATATGCTTGCACATCATTATCACCCACGCACACGCTCCATGCAAAGATTTATGTAACCATTCACAAAGCTGAAATCCCCACAGACACAAACATAAAACACAGTCATGCCAGCAGCCCCAGTGGAAACTTTAGAGGGGATTACCATAAGTGCAGTGGCAGGAAGAATATGCTGCAGTGTCTCTGGAGAATCGCCCCCCCCCCTCCTCATGTGTTTGATACTACATCTGACTGCGCCATATCTCGGCACCGCCGGCTGGACGCCTGCCCGTCGACGCCGTCCGGGAGGAGACGCACCAAGGGACGGGGGGCAGGAGAGACGCTTTGGCCCGGAGCAATCTGTTCCTGCGCCTCCCCAGTCCCTCCAAAAAAAAAAAAATAAATAAATAAATAAAAATAAAAACAAAACTACATGAAATCCTGCACTTTCACATCTCGTCCACGTCGTCTCACGCTGTAACTCGATATCACTTTTAGGGGAGGCGGATTGATCACTTGGCTCACGCTGGAGACGCGTAAGACGCAGAGCACAGGAAATTGACTTAGCGGACGCAGTAATGATACTTCCTTCCTGCCTACATTAGTACTGTCAGAATCAGATAGGTGCGGATGAGGTGTGTTTCACGTTTTTCTAACGCTGCCCTCAAAGGGCTAATGATTTTTTTTCTCATCATCGATTAATATACCAGTAATTCTGTCTTCGAAGATTCTCAGTCAAGGGCAGCTGGACTTGAGGTGTAAGAGAGTAATCGTGTTTAAAGCAGCTAGAATCAATGCTTTTATGAAAAAAATAAAAAGATAGATCACAAGACTACTTTGTATGCGGAAGTGGATGCTGATGGTGTCAGACACAGAGAATTTTCACTGACTCTGGTTACACTCAGCGTTGTTGCTTTTGACTAATTTCCACTGTACCCACTGTGCCTGGCACCAAACAGCAGACAGACAATGTTAGAAACCAGCTGGTGGACGTAGTGGATCATTTGGATTATGAAACTGTACGTCCTTGTAGTACCTTTGTGTCATTTTGTATTGTTTTAGGCCTCTTTATTGCTATTATAAGTCTCCCTATAGTTCTTTTGGATCTCTTTGTAGCCACTCAGTGTCTCTTGTGGAGGGTTTTTTTATGTCTTTTTCTGTAGTTTTGCATCTCTTCGAAGTCGTTTGCATCTCTGAGTAGTTGCTTTGTGTGTCTCTGTAGTTGTTTGATTTACTTTCTCACAGCAAATGTTAACAGTCATTTAAATGGAGGCTCTAGCCCTTTGGACCCTTGACCCCTTTGGGTGTGGCCCCTGTGCCTATGCCTGTGATGCTACGTATGTGTTGTCAACCCAAAGAGGGTGTGTTTTTTTTTTTGTTTGCTTGTGCTTTGTCTATTTGCATGTGGTTTCAGGACCTCTGACTGGGTCCTCAGCCTTATGACAAAGGAACTTTGTCTCAGAGTTTAATCTTTTATCATATTTATTCATCCCTCGCACACAATCAGTATTTCTGTTTCAATCAAATGACCCATAAATGCCCCCTATTTGATGGTATAAGATGAAGCTGCATTGGCACGTTAAGCTAAAAAAAAAGAGAAAGAAAAAAACTTTGATGTTATCGTCACAATCTTAGTCTGCTGATCCTTCCTAATTATGATAAGTAAGGAAAAGACATACAAACTGACAGACATCTTAATGAGCGATCAGCCCTCTGCTCCACAAAATGCACTCCACCGATCACTTCTATGCCAGCTCATTTCTCCTGGAGCACATGGAGGCTGTGCTACGCTCGGCTCGCTCAGTGTGAACAGGATTAGTTGCTGCTCCTCCCAAAATTCTCAGGTGTAACAGAGGTGTCTCCTCGCAAGCCTGTCCCAAGCCGCCCGGTGGCGTCCGACACTGTCTGACACTGTCTGACATTGTCTGACACCGTCTGACACTGTGCCGTCAAGGAGCAGCGACAAAACGGCTATGATGTCAGGGCCGAAAAATGGACTTTAGCTAAAAGGAGGAGGGAATATTGGACCTAGATTCATCAGGTGGACACAAACATGACAACAAATGAATGAGAAATGTTGCTCCGCATCTGCTGTATGTTTACATAGGAAACAGTTTGCTGGAAGGTTCACCATATCAACTTAACAGGAGATAATACTGTATGTCAGTGGTGTGTTTACAGGTTATTTTCACTGACCAATGTGACAGAAAAATTAATTCAAGAAGTCCTTGACTTAGCACTTTCATCTTTAAATGAGTTGTTAAATATTTCCCGGAGCTCAAGTTGACATCCTTAAATTACTTGTTTTGTCCAACCAGCAGTCCAGTAAAGTTATTAAATATAAACAAATTTCTCAAATCTGCACTTTTGAGAAGTTGAAAACAGCAAATGTTTTGTATTTTTTGCTCAATTAATGAATTAAACCAACCAATTGATTAACAAAATCATTGTCAGTACATGTTCTGTAATATATTAATCGAGTAATTGTTTCAGCTCTAGGAGCTGCAATAGTACTAAAGTCTAATTAAAAGAGAGCACAGCAACGTGATCCAAAGACGACGTGAGAGTGAGAGAGGAGACGCTGGGTCAGCGAGAAGAAACGTGTCTTTGAGGTGAACAGGAGGTGAGGGGTCACCCGGAAGTCTGCTTTCCAGTCGTCTTCCAGGTGCGCTGGGTTGGTAACGTCGTTAATGGTCACAGGCACATGGCCCGTGGTGCCTGGGAGCTCAGAGCTCTGCCACGATCGCGGACAAATAAAGTAATCATCCTCCCCAGTTTGGCAATAAAATAAGTAGCATTTAGGAAAATGGAAAAAAAAACCACAGCTCATAAATAAAACACAGGAAAATTGAGGGATCACAAGTAAAATAAAGACACTCATGTAGATGCTGAAGTTTCCCTTTGTCAGAGTTTTTGAGCGTGTTTTAGATTATTTTAATCTTTTTTTTTTTATCTTAAACACACAGAGTATGATTCATATTTGATTGCAGATATTTGCTAGCGGTGGCTGTGCCAAACTCCACTTGCTCAGTCTAAACTGAATTAGTTTCTCAAGTATAAGAGAGTTATCGCTTTTCTGATTCACTGTTGAGGAGCAGTGACAAAACAGCAGTGATGTCATTACAGAAAGAACTGTTTGCTTCTTTTTGTCTCCTACCTGTGTTTATTTTAACCCCACTGTGGCAAGTAATGGTTGGCAGAGGGCAGATCCGCAGGTCATGCTCATGCGGGCAGTTAACCTTCGACATTAACTAAAGTAGTACGCTGAACTTGCTTTATTTACCCATTTCAGATACATATCTAATCATTTAGTTAGGTCATCTGGTAAATCAGAGCTTGTTTATCTTGTGCTCATTTTTGGATCAAATCTGGTGCCACATCTGTGCAAAAGAAAAAAAGAAACAATCCTGAACTCATCGCATTGTTGATAGGCATCTAGAGTGATGGACAAAGCCCTGTGGTTTCGGACAAAAAGAGACATGTTGCATAAGCTGTGGAGAATTCCTCTCATCCCTCAGGCTGTAGGACAACAAATAGCCATTTTTCCTCCCCAGCTGGCTGCACAGCCAGTGCACTAAAGCAACAAACTAATACAGCAGCAAGGGTGGGATGTAATTGATGGTTCTCGTGTGAAATGAAATGACCCTGTGACTTCTCCAGCTTAGCCTCTCAGCCTCACACACACACGATCACTGTCTCGCTCGCCATCGCCGCCTCCCCACCTGTTTGTTTGTGTAAGTGTGAGCATATGTTTGAAAAGGTCATCACCTGTTACACATTTGAGGTGAATAACTGCCTGAGAGGATGAGTAGCTATGACTGTTCCTTGGAGCTCCAAATGTGTTGCAGAGCGTAGTAGCCTGTCTCCAGAGAAGCCTCTTCTTCTTGCGTAATAAGCCATTACACACCTGAGTCATGAGTCACACAACTGGAGAGCTGTTTGCAAGGAATGCGTTTAATGGAGGCTAGTTTGAGCGAGCACGTTCCTCCCCCAGTGTAAACCATACCATATGGAGGCTATATGTCAGGCTTCAGGCCAAAGCATTTCAGTCTTTCTCTGTAGGGGTCAGGAGAGAAAGCCTTCAAATACAGTGAGTTGATTCTGCTGGTAAAAACATTAGATTTAGGATGCTTCTTCAGCCGTTTAATGGTCGTCCCAACCATTTGGCAGAGCACATTTTTGAAGTGATTAATATTATAATAATGATATTTCTTTGATTTAGTAAAGTTGTATGGGTCTTACTAAACAGAATGATGTAAATTATGAATGAAAAATTTTGATGACCCTGTAACAGGATGATAACGCTCATATTATTTCTTGGATGTTGCAGAAGGTATTATATTGGCATGAATTTTATTTATTTTTTTGAATGGTTCAGTAAAGCCAAATTTAGGTACAACCCAAATCGTGGAACTTAACATTGGTTGCAACTCCCACACAAAGTATGTATCTAGGTTGAAGTGTATTGGAAATACAATTAAAGGAGATGAGTCAGCAATTGCTTGTAGCAAATCACTTAAAGAGGATCAATCACCCAACTGTTGAACTGTTTCACCATCACACACATCAGAAGTCAAACCTGGTTTTCCAAAAACTGAACAGCAGATAATATGCTTTTATGTAGTTTTTATGTGACTTGTACATTTTTTGTATTAATTTCTTTAATATTTATATATGAAGTGTTTTATTTCTCGGGCTTTACATATCACTCTTATCCTAAAGAGACGTGTCATTAAAAAATAATGCAGATTGTTAAATATCTGTGTTTGGTGTAAATGGAAATCTCTACAGTTTGGCAGAGGTTCATAATAAAAAAAATTTTAAAAAAAAACGAAGGAACTAGCAAAAAATCAGATTCTTGTAAAGTTTTTACGAGGCACCTCACTTCGTACTCTGCTTCAATGAATAAAGGTCATGAGAAGAGAGACTTGTTTTATGTACCTTGGAGAGGGTTTTATGTAAGTAACGGGGTTTCTTAAGCAGAGGAGAAAATAAATGTCAGTGACTGAGGCAGGACAAATGTTCTTTAAAAGCTGAGTTCAAGGAGATCTCTGATTAATCTCATTCAGTTTCCCATTCAACCAAATTAATAGACATTACAAACTTCATTCAAATTGAAAATTCTATCAAAAAAGGGCTTTAGGCACTAGAAATGAATACAAGGGGGTCATAAAAACAAAGTGATTGTCGAATAATAATACACTCATACAATAAATAATACAATAAAGTAGATGAGAACAATGACTACTTGGGAAATGCCATTTTATAAATTTAATGCGTTTTCAATGTTCAAGTCTTTGAATTGCTTCTTTAATGTTTGTGAAGGTTTACAGGCAGCTTCATCAAAACACATGCAAATGTCCTAATTTATAAAGGACAAAGTCCAAAAAAGGAAAAAAGTAATACTAAATGACCAAAGTCTCAAAACATCTCCACATTGATTAATAATAATATCTCCACATCTATGCAGAAAAGGGCCTTTTTATGTGAGCTGGAAAGGACTGCAGTGCTGGAAATATCAAAAATAAAGCTCTGAAACAGGGCTTTTCTTTTTTTAAGCCCTATGGGTAAATTGTTAAACTGTCCTCCATCGGGCCGCGTGAGTTACAAATGAACGGGAGGCGTGCTGAGATTGTGACCCATGGCGGCATCGGAGAAAAAGCATCAAACCTCCTCAGTGAGATACAAGATTTTATTCTGCACCAACTCCTCCTCCACTTTGCAATGAGGATGTTCCTCAGTCACTTCAAAGTGGTCAGAGTGTATTCTCAGCATATTCATCAATCCAACCCTGGCCTGGCCTGATCTAATCTTAAAAGTGGACATATCTTCTTATTACAAGAGTATTGCATCATTAGCTGTTAATAATTCTCTGTATTATGTTGAAATCAGTATGTCAGAAGTTAAAATTATAGGTGCAGTGATAGAAATTTTAAGATCCTGTACCTAAATAAAAGTAGCAATACCAAACGGGAGAAAATGCTCCATTACAAGCCAAAGTCCTGATTTTGAAATGTTACTTAAGTAAAATTATGTACTATTGGAAAAACACTGACTCAAGTATCAAAAGAAAAAGTATTCAGTATGTACAAATGTCCTTTGCGAGTATCTTTCTATTATATAATTAGAAATTTCTGACTGATTGAAGTGAAAAGCAGCATTTTATTGTTGTTGGTGGTTAAGGTGGAGGTGACTTTTAACTGTTTTGTGTAGGGTTGCAGCTAATGATTGATACTGCTATTTTTTATTGATTATCAACTACTGATCAGTTTCTTGAGATTTTGTTTGTTTGTTTGTTTGTTTGTTTGTGTGTTTGTTCGTTTGTTTTGGTGTCTAGAAGATCAGCGAACAATAAACCAAGTTATTCTGTTTATTGTAGTTAAAGACAAAGAAAAGCAACAAGTCTTCAATTGTAGAAAGTAGAAACATAAACTGTTTTGGTATTTTTGCTTAAAAATTAATTAAGTGATAAATCAGTATCATAATAGTTCCTGATTCATTTTCTGTCAATGAGCTAATGACTTCAGCAGTAGATTTATATACTCTCAGGTAATTATATAAAATATGTAAATATATAATAATGGATTGTATTTTATAACCTAATCACTTGCTTTGTATGTAAAGTTAATCTGTAAAGTTGCATTAACTATGTCTGTAAAATTAATGTTGTGGAGTAAAAAGTGAAATATTTCCCGCTGATTTATAGGGAGTAGAGGAATAAGATGTGACTCAATTAAAGCACAAGTACCTCAAATTTGTACTTAAGTTACTAAATTACATTCCACATCTGGGTAGCTAGAAGACAGTAGCACAGTTTCAGCTGTGAGCTGCAGAAGTCTAAAATAAACAGCTATCACAACCCTGAATTCCTCTGGCACATGCCTATCTCTGCAGGGTTCCCAGCATACTAAACAAGCCTTGTGCAACCTAAGGAAGGACATTATGTAAAGTCGTGACAGAGGCCGGCGCAAGCGTCTGGAGCCAGCTCTGACAACAGTGCCGCAGCACGCCCTCACTTCAACACTCTCATAAAAGTCAGCCCAGCCAAAGATAGACACAGGCAGCCAGTGGGACGGCAATAAATCAGTAGGAGACCCCAAGGGCCTGACGAGAAAGGGTCCTCAGATGGTGCAGCTGAGCTTGCTGCCATTATGCCGATCCCCAGTCTGTCACTGATCTCAGCCCCTCTCATAATGTCTACTGTGACCTAAAGGCCCGGCCTTATAGTGTTTTGCTTTGCAGTTGGGTGCTCCAAAGTCTATCGAGGTGCTTTAAACAACGACTTGAAGAATTCTCATACCTTTCATATACTAATACTCCTGGCATTAGACCTTTAGGAGAACCTTTTCCTGCCTGTACATTTGATCCTGACTGCTTTGTGCCCAAAGGGCCTCCACATTCCTGGCTCAGCTGGACATTCAACAGGCCACCACCTGCAGCATGTCAACAAACTACGCAGGGTTAACAATCCCCCTCTTACTGTGAAACCATTTACCGTCAAACCTAACTGCAGGGCGCTGTGAAAATAGAGTCTGAAGGTACTTACGAGACATGTCGGTGAACGCTGTCAAGCAGTAACTGAAAAAGAGAAACAGCAGAGGCAAAGAGAGGAGTAATTGAAAAGAAAACATTATGATAACCTGGTATACAGAAACAGATACAGCAAAGAACAGAGAAGAGATTAAGGGACAAAAGAGATGTTGAGGGTATAGATGATGGTGTTCGATCTCAAAACAAAAGGCTGATGTCTTTTACTGACATTTGTCCATGGCTGTGTGTGCTCAGGGTGGAGGAGAGAGAGAGAGAGACACATGGTCTTGTCTCAGCTGTCACTTCTGAGCCCGTGGTGGGAAAAACAGGAGGCACAATGCCCACACTCCGCCTCTCAGTCCCATCCACACGCTGAGATCCCCTCCGCCACCTTGATAAAAACGGACGGGAACATCTTTTGTTTCTCCCTGCATCGCTTTGTCTAATCCTCATTGTTGTCTCGCTCAGTGTGTGGCCATTAAGAGTTTGAGTGTTTTTGTAAGTCATCCTGCTGAAAAGATTGAGTGACTGATAAAAGATGCATCATTAATTGTCTTTGGCAGCTGAATTCATCAAACTGCTTTGGTGTCTGATTCAAGAACCCACCCTTCAGCAAGAAGAAGCAGGCTCACTGTTGACTACATGAACATGTAATTTCCATATTTGCATAATAAAGACAAGACTGATTGATATTAAGTAAGATTGAGATCTTATCCGTCGCTCATCTTGGGTTGTGGCTGATTTGCACTGCATTTCAGTTGCCTAGTAGCCAGCGACGCCCTCCTCATTTCCAATCAGCATCACATGGCGCCAGAGGAGTTCAACCCAGAATAACTGGACAGGCCTCCAGAGGCAACGGCTCACTAATGTAATATGTAGGAGCTGAGTGGCCATCTCTTTCATGTATATCACGGCAGAGTGTCAGTGTGAGAGACATTAACAGAAACAGAGACATTCTTCATAGACGCTTGGATAAATCTGTGCCTATGTTACATAACAGTGCACGGTTTCTTCACCCTGACCATTTTTGGATGAGAGTATCTCACTTCATCGCTGCGATTAAAAAAAAATAAATAAATAAAAAAGACTGATGGATGATTCAGTGTCTAAGAGCACTTGGAGAAATCTGGTTCAAAGTCAGGCATGGCTGCCGGGAAACACTCCAAGTCTTCATGTTCCAGGCGTGATCACTCTTCATTTGCGTGTGCTGCAGTAAATCAGCCATGCAGGTCTCCATTATAGCAACCCTTTGACCTCATACATGCTCATCAAGGCAAACAGCATCACCCGGAGGACACGATCATTATTCCATATAGTCCTCGATTTCAGTTGCAGTGTTTCTCTAATTTCTAGAGTCATTGCTTCATGAGCCATATCAAATATATATATAATTATTTTTATCTGTGTTCGATTATTTGCTCATGAATCTCTTCTACTTTTATAGCAGAGCAAAAGGTAACCTTGCTACAGCCAAAAAAAAAGAAAAAAAAGGTTACCTAACAATGGATTTGAGAAGATCAGATACATTAATCAGCTTTTAATGAAACAAAATAAAGATAAAACTGTGACTGAACCAGCTTTTACAGGCTCTTAGAATTTTAAAATCCCCTGAATTGAGCAGCTACAGAGTGTGATCCATGTGAAGCAGTCAGCCAGACCGCGGGGCTTGATAAAGGGGCAAGAGAACACAGCAATCGCCAAGAATCATCATCAGTGCTACTCACCCTCCCACTGACAATCATCAGAGGAGCAGAAAATAGGTGGAAGGACAAGGGAGGCCCACTTTCAGCCGACGTCGCCGGCGACTTCTGTGGCTCCAAATCATTCTGCATTGATTGACTCCCTGCTGATGGGGGTTTCGGAGCCTGTTGAGGTCTGGATCCCTTCTCTACATATACAGGAACTTTTCCTGGATTTAGACACACTAACTTTTCGCAGTGGCTTTTCACAGGAAGCTGTGAATTTGTCTAGCGACCAGCAAGTGATGCTTGGGAATCGCTGCATGAAAAAGGCCCAGCTCATAATTCCTTGAGAGCCATGTGCGATCGGGACAAGGTTACACAGCAAATTATATCCTCCTGTGTGAGGTCAGGTGGCAGGACTCAACCCCACAGTAGGATACGCTGCTGCTGTGGTTGCCCTGAGCAACACACGTAGGCGCTGTCTCTACCTGTCATCCCTCTCAACCTGAAGCCGTCAAGAGACGTGGCCCTCGGTCTAAAAATAGCCAGCAACCTCTGCATTGTTTTGTTTTTTGTTTGTTTGTTTTTTTGATGATCCCAGTATATCTACCCTACATTAAAGCTGCTCTATCCATATTTTTAGATCGGCAATAGATCTAAGTTTACTGTGAGTAATGTGAAAGGGGTCATTTGTGGTGACAAAACCAAATGGAATTACCACCAAAAATTTGCCTTTCCCTTCAGCTTCGGTACAGTTCAGTGTCGCAACTTTCAGCTCATTGTTTTGGTTTTAGTGCCTGTGACTTTATTGCTTTGGTTCACTGATGCAACTGCATTGTTGTTGTTAGCCACAGCAGCCAGATGGGGTTTTTTTTTTTTTATTTGGAAAACTAAAAACCCACAGTAAACTGCCTATCCAGCACTAAACGACAAAGTTAGAGACTAGCTGGTGAAAATAGTGCAGAATTTAGCAGCTAAAGGACAAGATATCTCTGCTAGGAGCAGATAAGTGCAAAACAGGGATAAAGGAGAGCAAATACTGGACTTAAAATTTTCAGGCAGCCACGAACACCACTTTGAATGAATGATAATGTTTCTTCATGTCTGCCAAATTATTTAAATAGGTAACTTTGCTAATTTATTCATAATGTCTAATTAGTATCGTGATGATATGTAAATGTTCTGTTTACGGCTTGTTGCACTGTGCCCCCAGAAGGCCAAACAAAATAGTATAAACTAAAAGTAGGTCCAAGTAAAGCGCAGATTAGAATATTCACCGAAACAGGAGGACAAACCATATCCTCAGTGCTGTAATCAATAGATGCCACAGTTCAGCAGCGGTGTGGCCTTTATCCAAGTGACACTTTGACAAGCAGGATCTGACAGGAATCAGCCTGCCATCCGCTCATCCGAACAAGTCAGCAACATGGCCTATTTCCAAAACCCCTCAATGGAAAATAAACCGCTCAGCAGAGATCAAAGTGTCTGTTTAAGGATAATGCCACGAAATTGGCCTTCCAGGTAGAGCGGCGATGCGACCGAGGATGTGTGCAGCTGTTCGCTCTGTTGGGCCACTGTGAACGCCGTGGACAGATGGCACAGTCACAGTTCTCATCCATCATGACAGCGTCGCCTCAGTTGGAGTGACTTGACTCCTGACTCATCACATCACACAGTGCGTCGCTCTCTGAGACGATTACAGAAGGTAGGGGAGGCCGAGTCACACAGCGTGTCCTTGCTTGATGGCAGAGTCTGAGCTGGAGTTTGACTCCCAGCCTCAGAACTTCCTAGAGGGTGACACGCCCCGGTTGGGACCTCCACCGCTGAATACCGCCACCTTGTCATATCGGCTGTTATGGCAGCCAGTTAGGGAGTGTTGGCCCAACTGACAGAGCATGGCGAGATGTTTGAGCCCTGAGGTGAAGATAAACTCGGTGGTTAGCAGGGACACAACCGCTGGTCATTTCATGGCTTCTTGAGATGTGCTGTGAGTGAAGGGCGTGGCACTACATCCCATCAGCACTGATAACGGTGTAGGTCTGATGAAAATATCTATCATCATTACAACTAATTACCATATTCTTCAGCAGCAGCCAGATTTGTTTTGGGCCTGAAGTGCTTCAATGATATATAGTCGCTTTGTCGCCAGCTTCAGTTCATTGTTTAGCTCTTCTGGCTGCAATTTTATTGCTTTTGTTTAATCACATCGTTATCATAGCATCACAGGCAGCTGTCTACAGGGAAAATGCTTCAAAAACCCTCTGTACACAACCTGTTCAGTAGCAAACAAAAGACAAACAAAGTTAACAACTAGCTGGTGAACATAGTGGAGCAATCGGCATTTTTAGAGTTAGATTTATTTTTTTTTCCCCAGGAGTTTGTAGAGACTGAATCTGAGCTAAAAGAGGGGGATTATTGTATTTACATAAACACAACTCTAAATCAGTGATAATGTTTCTCTGTACCTGGCACATGAATGAATTAGCAACGGTATGTTAACAAGGTTGCCATATCAACTTAGAAGGTTATGGATGATGTGCAAGTGTTATTTTCTGCTGACCCCAGGTGGCCAAAAAATCAGTCATTGCAGGGTCTGGTATACATTCTCACCGAGCGAGCCACATCACCTATCGTGGTTATAAATCAGAGGAGGATATGCATTCCAATTTACATGCACACAGAAAAATACTCCATAGCAATACAAATGATTGAAAACACAGAGAGATGTATGTAGGAATACATGTAAAACTGATGACTTATTAATCTTTGAGAGACATCTAACAATAAATGCACTTTATGCATGCAAGATGTGTATCTTTCTATATATTACCAGTCTAAGCACAGGAGAGAATGAGGACTGCAGTCAAGAACATGATTGTATACTCTGTGGCAGTTTTATTACCCAAGTCCATCTTTCTCATACCACCCACTTCCCAAGCCCTCCATTAATAGACAAAACTCCATTTGCACTCCAACAACAAAATCTTTACAGACTAAGTATGGTATTATGGTGAAGGACTGCAGCACTGCTGGGAATAGAATAGAATTTTCTTGTTAACCCATGAATCAGATTGTTGTTTCTCTTGGCTTCGCAGCCTTGGGGGAGGGTAGGTTACTCTATGGCAGAAGACAGTGTATTGTGACGATGTCATTTAACTGCGAAAATAAAGTTTGTGTTTTCACATATTGAGGCTCCGTCCGTAGTAATGTTCTACTTTAGAGAAATAATGGCTGGACAGCAGAGCACTGAGCACAGAGCACGGTGGCCAGATTGGAAAAAGAGGCTGCTGCGGAGTGGACAACACGATAGCAGAGGCTGTGTTGTCACATGCTATCCCACAATTCATGTTGTAAGATCGCTTTCAGAGAATTACTTCAGTGATCTGTCACTACTTGTGTAGAAAGAAAGTGCAACACAGAAAGCTCAGATTAAATTTGAGATTACAGTAATTAAAACCACTTAAGACCTCATTTAAGAGCATCACTTACTGGAGCTAGGAGATGTTCAGAGCAGAGACTCACCCTCCCTCTCCCTCATTTGACTGTGTACAGTAGTAGTATGTGGGAGTTCAGCTGGGCTGGCCAGCACCGTCTCTCCAGGATGCCAGCAAATTCTCCAGGAGGAGCCAGCTCGAAAAAAATATGTCTTTTTTCAGACAAGGAATTATGAGGACCTCTTGCTCTTTCAGCAGACAACAGCACAAAACTCCAGACGTGTACATGAGCCCCCTAGCAACATAATCTGATTGATTATGTCATTTACCAAGTCTGGCGTGATGTACATCCAACAAGGGCAGTGACCAGTACAAATGGATGCTTGCCAGCCTAATGCTCGATTATGGACATCAGACTAACGGCCAAAAGAAGTGGGAAGAAAAAGCAACGCCACCCCAGCATTAACGTCAGGAACCTGCAAAATGCCTGGGACACGGGTGCTCCTCGAAGATGCACTATGTAACAGCCTGCCACCAGAGTACCCTGACGAGGTTGAGGCACGGTGGAGAGTCCACCGAAGACTCCTGAATACTGGCCGAGAGGTCCCTGGTTGAAACCGGGACCAGTTCAATGACAATAGAACGGAAATCGACCGTCTTGTTTCCAAAAAAAACGTCAGGTCTTTTGTGCCTGGTAGGTGGACATCACTTACCAAGCCAAGAGTGAAGCTCAGACAAAAGATCCTGAAACGAATGATCAAGCTAGGGCCAGCTGGAGGGAACCTTCTGAGGAAACCCAAAAACAACGGTTAATGAGGAGGTCCTCCCATAAAGGAAGGCACTGGTGACCCTCTGAGCCGGATGTCATCACAACAACGCAGGGGAACAAAGCCGCCGACCCTAATGACTTTGACTCTGTAAACCGTCAAGCCTCAACTTTCACTCCTCAGTGTCACATACCCACAGTGGAGCTGCAATATCAAAAAAGATGATGGCATTGTTGGCCACACAGGAAAAGATCTTCAGTGCATACTTGATGCTTTTGCCAGGAGGTACACACTTTAGTTCTCTTACCTTGGAAGTCAAGGGCAGACATCAACAGCAAGGTACACCATAAAATCTGCAGTGCTTTCCCCACACTTTTATATGATGCAGAGATCTGGACCTACAGTTTGCATATAAGAGTCCTGGAGTGTCACCACCAGCGATGCTTTTGAAAAATCTAGCATATCAGCTGGAAAAAACTTCAGAGTTCTTGAAGAAAATAACATCCACAGCATTGCTGCCAAGAGCATTAAACAGCAGCTGGGAGGCACAGGCCATGGAATACGAATGCCTGACATACGCCTCCCAAAACAGGTCCTCTACTCAGGACTAACTGCTGGCCAACAAAGAGCAGGAGGTCAGAAAAACGGACAACTTCAAGATCAACCTCAAAAATTCCACATAAACAGCTTTAACTGGGAAGACCTTGCTCAAAACAGAACTGGATGGAAATATTTTACAGGAAGGAGCCACATTCCATGAAGGTGAACTCGGACAGGCTGCCAGAGTCAAGCAGCAGCAAAGAAAGGAGAGAGGCCCGAAATTCCACTTCCAGTCCCTGACGTCAGTGCCCACGGTACGAGAAAGTTTGTGATTCCAGAAGTGGCTTCTCTGGTCATTTGTAGACCGGCAGACTGCACCACTATGTTCATCAGCTAGTCGCTAACTGTGACTTACTTCTGTTTGGTGCTGAGCTTCTGTACAGAGGGGTTTTAGAGCGTTTTAGATGTGAACAGCTGCCTGCTGCAGGCCATAACATTACCAAGGAAACAGTGAGAGTAAACCGGAACCGTTAAGTTGAGGGCTGGACAGTATAAGAGTAACCCCCACTAAAGGAGAGGGGAACTGCATTTTTCAGGTGATAAATCTCTGTAAGTTCATCATTACCAGCAACACCTTTCATTGTTTAAGTTATCACTATGAAAGGTGTATCAGAAAGATTGTGAAAAATGGCTATATAGGGCTAGAAAACCCACATACAAATGTGTGTAGCTGGTTTGTGTGTTTATTCAAAAATCTCATGCCTAGCAGTTTATTCACTGGCTGACTATAAATATTTGGATGGACAAAACGTCTACACAAACATTGAAGTTTGAAATGCAAGCAAAACATGTTTAAAGAGGTTAAGAGGCCAAGAATGAGCAGATCTAATGCAGGAAATAACTATGTCAGACATACTTGCAGCACTTGGAGATCCCCAATGAATATTGGAAGCAAAAAAACTTTTTGGAGGGAGAAAGTGTTCCCTCACTGTTCTAGTTTTTTTATGCAACTCATTGTGTCCATCTGCTGGCTGTTCTTATGTCTGCCATGACGTCATCTCTTGGCACAACAAGCTGACACAATCTGCAACTCATGATAAACTGATAAAGAAAGAGACTGACAGTATATCAAATACAGTATAGTAAAATGGTTTATTCAAAAGCGTCCCAAGGAGAATCCTTTATCATATCTTACAAACATCTGGTATACAGAAAAAAAAAGGGACAAAGTGGGTGAGAAGTTTACAGAGAAACATACAGAACAACTTTCATTTCCTGGAGACAAAAAAAAATAAACACAAAATATTCCAACTTGATTGGCAAACTAAAAGACAAACTCCAAACCTTAATCCTTATCAACGCACTCAAACATTAGAGAGCCATGTTTCGGACCATTACTTCATAGATTATCTGAAACCAAAATATGGCCGTGTGTGAGGAAACTACTGTGCTCTTAAAAACTGAGAAACTGTTCTCTGTAAAAGTGAAATGAATGGACAGTGCTAGAGGAAAAAGGGTCTCAAATTTGTCTCAAACGTTAAGACTCTGGTTGTCTACATAAGCTCACATTGAAAACAATGTTGTTTTCTCCTCTCCTCCCTTTGACAATGGTTAAAGAAATTAATCACATGATCATTGTTTATTTGGAATTTGTGTAATCTAAAGCTTAGTGCAGTTCTTCTTCCAACACAGCTAATCAGTTTAATTTGAAATTAAGTTTAACATAATGAGTTAAATCTTTTCCCTATAGACCAACTTTGTGTAATACTCTTTCAATTTATTCATAGTTTCGCAAGGAAAAGCAAAAAAGATCAAGATTTCAGAGGATCATCAATAAGGAGGCATTTTCACATTCATGGAAATAAATGTTTGCACACATATGGCCAAATATATCACCAGTTCTGTGCATCATGCTTCAGTTTGTTCCCCACATATAAGTTCCATGTCGAATGTTTGCTACTTCTATAAGAAGATCATTTTGGCGTCACACTTATAATGTCAAAGATACACTATCTTTAAACTGAAAGGTAGCAGCTTGATTTAGTACAAGACAAACTATACAAAAAGACAAAGATTCATTACAGGCATGCTTAGAAACTTTGCCTGAAGCTTCTGTTTTTACAACTCTGACATTCCCTAAACTCAAAACAAGTGTCACATTGAACATTTTCCTCCACATTTCATCACTCTAAAAGGTTACAAGAGAAGACAGTGATGAGGATAATTCTGTTTTCAAAATGGGACTCAATGTGGAGAACAGGATCGGGGCTCATCATCTCCTGAGCAAGAGTCGCGATGATGCACAAGACATGTCCAGGTCCAGAATAACTTGGACATTTCTTCTACAATTTCCAATCAGGCAGTGATGTTTAGCAGATAATAAAAGTAGAAAGCATATCTAACAAAATAGGGGGGTGTCAGTGATCGGGCTTCGAACTTGGCCAGTGTCAGTTAAAGACTGGTTAGCAAAAATGAAACATTACAGCCATTTAAAAAAAAAAAAAATACATTTAACAGTCATTTTTTTCTGTTAAAACAGCTTTAACCAAGTAAGTACAAACCGACATCATAAAGCATCAATAAATAAACGGGACATGTCGCTCACTGCAGTTCATTTTGGGAAGACCAATCTTCTAGTAAGGCTGGCGTAGTTGTTTTTACATTCATGGGAACAAGACCGTTAACTAAGTACCACCTCATACTGTGGTGTGATCACACTCGCAGCAGAGAGATACAAGACACATAGTACTTGAACTGTTTTACAATCAAGCTAATAAAGGCACTGGAATAATGTTATACCACATTAGATTCTTATGCTCTCAGTAATCCATCTTGAAAAAGGTAAAAATCTAAAAATTTTTTCTTGGACATCATTTGTTTTTGAAAAATAAAGTTTGACATACTTAGAAAAATTATTTTTTGCACCTTTGACTCATTTTAGCAAGGACAGTTTACAAAAAGTAATTTGCTATAAAAAAAGACATTAACTATGGTTTTGTGCTGAGAGGAAGAAAAGGTATTTCAGTCCTTATGGCCAAAAACAGGAGTTTTAGAAGTTTGCTGAAATGCTTCCTAGATCTGCTTAAAAAAGCAGAAAGTGTTTTGTGGCCCACAAAGAGGAAAAGTCACGGAACAAATATAAATTAGTGCTTTGTATTGACAAATATTACCGGGGAGAAAGACGACGAGAGAAATTGTGTATATAGACACGCACACAAAGAAGAAGAAAAAAAAAATACTAGTCACAGTGCTACCCATTTACCCATTTGGACAGGGATGTGTCTGTTACTAGAGATGAAAGGACAGCGCTACATTAAACGGTGCCAACTTCAATGGGTGAAAACAGCACTTATGGAAGTCACAGTCCTCTCCTGCTGTGACACGAGACGAGTCACTGGATGTCCAGTCGGCTGTACTTCACACCGCGGCTCCACGGCAGCACTCGCCATGTAAATGGCAGCTGATAGTTACGGGGAACCGTACCGCTGACATTCTCCTCAAAGTACTGGAACAGTCTGTACCACCACACCCGTGAGAATGGGTTAGTCTGTGATGTCTCCTTCAGCGACTGAAACAAAACAGAAGATGATCAGAACACAAATGCTGTTAGTGCAGTCATTACATATTGAACACAAATGTCCTTTCTGGTTCGTTTTTTTAATTATTGACCAATTTATTTCCAATATACAGGGAACACTGATTATATATTGTGACAGCTGTACTTTCTGTTCCCAAGGTTTTTCATATATAATCTTTTACACACAAATAGGAAAAGCCTATCCCACAGGGGGCAAGTGGAAAACACATACAATGTTGTACTTGAGGGACAATTTATAGCTAAAAACACCAGACAGAAATATGTTTATTTGGCTAATCCTGTGAATTAAAAATATGATAATTCAAGATAAATCATCACATTGATACAAAAATCCTTTAAAGTCGATCTTAACACAAAAGCCTTTCTCAATGATTTGTATTATTACCCACAATAGAGGATAAGAAGACTGATACCACTCTGATGTTTGTACAGTAAACATGAAGCTAAAGCCAACTTACTGGAAGCAGGGGAAAACAGCTAGAGCTGCTCTGTCAAAAAATCTGGCTGCCAGCAGCTCCAAATCTCTCTAACACGTCATATCTTAATGACATGTTGAAATGACAGATGTTTTGCGCCAGACCATTTCCAGTCTTTTAGATATGGCAACAAAGTGAAGCAGTATATTTTCAAAAATATTTGACTGTTTCTTTAAAGGGATAGCTGCCTCAGTATAAAACATGTGATGAAGTCTCTGACAGTTGATTAAGTTCCATCTTATCATGTTATACCTTATATTGTCATGTTGCCCAACCCTGCATACAGGATACATTATAATCCATAGTTTCGTGTTCCAGCTAACAAGAAGTGTGTAGATGTATTAGCAATCTATATGACATAATTTTCCCAGCTAGATCATCCTCTCTGTACAGACCCTATATACTCAATATACTTAAATACAAGCCTCTGTTCGTTCATCACAGGGTAAAAAAAGAATGAGGTTAAAAGGGAAATACACTGAATAAACCCTTGCGCCTATTTACTTGTGCCTACATCATTCATTTAACTTTAATTCAAAATCCAACAGAGGAACATAACTTGTGGAGCATGTTGCACTTACTTGTTGGTTGGCCATAGTGTGGTACCACCAGAAGAGACGTGTAGTTATAAAGTATGCCACAACTACATCCACAGTGTAGTGGTCATGGGCCAGAAGGATGCAGAAAATTCCCACAGCGCTTAAGATCCAGCAAACCCAGTGATACAGCCAGAACCGCTTGGGAGAATCTGCCAAACAAACAAAAAAAAATAATTAAAAAAAAAAAAAAAAAAAAAATACATCAAAAACTGAGCTCAAACCAAGAGTTCCAACTCTAGAGAAGGGGCTGAATTCTCTTTAACAGCTAAATGGGCCATTAGGGTCAGTGAATGTCAGCTGCCTGTATTTGGCCTTAAAAGTTGAGAAGGAGCACTGTGGCTCTTTGCCCTAAATATTAACCAAACTGTTGTCCTGTTCACCACTAGATGCCACTGCTGTATCAATCAGGTTTGTTGACTCAAACTTGGTGGAAAATAATAGGATCACGAGATGCAAAAGAAGAAAGAACTGTTTACTCAAAGCCTGCATGAGAAATGTAATAATATTGACAACTTGTTCCAGCAGTTAAAATGTGACAACCTCTGACTGACACACTTCATCTTGAGCCAGTTGGGCATGTAAACCAAGTTAGGTAATGGACATGCCTGCGGATACCAGAAAACGTAGTTATGTAATAGAGTAATATCTTTACACACTGAAACTAAAATATTAAAGGAAGTGTAAGTGAACAATGCACATTTACACTTGATCCTTCATGTCTATATTTCCTGTCAGAATTTAGAGAAGTGCTAAATGTTAACAGTGAGGTATAGATGGCGTTGAGAAATTTGTGAATTCTGTGAATTTAAAACATTGTTTAGAAAACTCGACCTATGATGTAATAAGTACAACTTAATGGCAATTTAAGAATCAAAATGAATACATTTGTAGATCATACAGAAATGAGCAATGACAGTCCACATTTAGATGTAGCTTTGAGTGAGAGCCAGCTTACTCTTGGCCTTTAAAACTACATGGTTTAACATCCCAGTCACCATTTCTGATCAATCTGAGCCTCTGTAGGAGCTTTGCATTAGATTATGATAGATAGGGTTGTCAGAATTATCTGCTGCATATTACTAAACATAAATCCAGAGTTTGAGAAGGTAAAATCAGTTTCAGGTGTGGCTTGGAGCTAAGACGTTCTGGTAAATTCTTACTTAAACTATAGCACAGTTACAGTGGAACTTACACTCCTTAATGAAGAGGTACGTTAGTGTTAACATGACAGTGTGGCCACTGTAAAGATAATCTCCACACATGGTGTGGGAACCTGTGATGGATAGGCCCCCGCCAGCAATCATCTTCATAATTCTCCTCATCTGTGCCTCCCAGTTCCCAAGAAGCTGAAAGAAACACAGCCATACTTTACATCACCTTCAGATTATTATCAAAAGTATAAAACCTGATAATATTAACAGTACCTGCTACAGAAATGTAAAAAGTAGGATGTGAAGGAGAGAAAGAGAACACAGAAGCACAACATGAGTTCATTCAAACAGGAGTGTTAATTTCTTCATGGCATAGGTGAGTACAGCTACCATCATTTTTTCCATTCAGTCTGGAATCAACACCTAAATTACTTTTCCATTGCTTTAGAGATCTTCTTGCACTCCATTTCCATATTCCCTCTTTATCTTACAACACATCAAATTCTCTCATTTTTGATACAAAGTGATCTAATTTGAGGTTACAGAGTTACAGAGGTCACAAGTGTCCTGATGCTTCAGAGAAATTATAGTAATTAAGTGTAAAAATGCTTGGTTACAAGTTAAGCTCCTGCATTCAAAGTTTTTTAGTTAACAACACAAATGTATGAGCAGCAAACTGTGGTTGAAATATCAAAAGTAAACATAATAATTTAGTGTATGAAGAATGTTAAAGCATTCAATACTAAAATGCATTGTAATACTCTTGAGTAATCAAATAGAAGATAACATTATAATCTACTACCATTTCCTATTAAACATTAGCCATAGTATTGTGAAAATAAAAAGTAGCATAAAGTGCAAATACTCATGTAAAATAAAAGTATCTCAAAGCTGTATTTATAGTACATTCAGTACTTGAAAAAAAGCATTTGTAATTCTTGCAAACAACTTGCACAACCTGTGTTACTCTTTAAATTTGATGCGACAAGAGGAAGGAGTGCTGCATCCTTACACAGGGCGGAAGTACAAGGGTGGAGGACCGATATGAGATATATGAGTGACTTCAGCGCCTTGGGCTATGTTTCATTACCCGTCTCCTACACTCAGAGTTTGTTTCTTCTTGAACACAACCTTCACGTTTCCCAAGCCCTAAAGATTTTAACAATTTTACAGGTAACAAGTATTTTCAAAGAACACAATTTTCCATGACCTTATAAGATGAAGGTTTTTACCACTGGTGGTGCTTCAGAACACTATTTTAATAAGTGTGTACTAATGTTGCTGGAATTTTATATTCGATCAGCACATACATAACCTTTAAGAGCTAAAGGTTGCAGAGACAACGCACTGACTGCATCTTTTTTCACCAGGATTGTCTAATGTCTCTATGAACAAAAAAAAATTCTGCACAGAGTGGCTTAAAGTAAAGATATATTAAGCTGTTCCTAGTAACACATTTGCAAAACTATCAAACAGGAACAACAAAAAAGGGATGCTCTTAGTCATAAACCAATGGGCATACACATATCTTACAATATGTGGTCAGTGGAGAAACACTCAGAGGCTTTTAGCTTACAAAATAGGTCTCATGTTTTGCTGAATTTGCCCATTCTGCATATTTGTTCCAAAAGCAGTTAAGTAAGAAAGAGACCTTTCATAGTGGTGAGAGAAATAAAATTTGCATGTATTATACCTTTGGAGAGCATTTGAAGTGCATCCCAGGAACAGGCAGAGTGGTGATGTACATGGTAATACACCGGTATAGATAGAGTGTGCCCACAATGAAGAAGAACCGCCTACCTATAATTGACCTAGGGCAAAAAAGATAAAGAAAATGAATATTTTCATGTGGTATGAATTCAAATTCAGAGTCAAATTTTACTTATTTACTTATTTAATAATTCATTATTGACTGAACTTGACTATACCTGTGCTTGAGCAGAAGCCATTGTATAAGCCAGAGTCCCACCAGCAACATGCCGTTAATCTCACAGATGGAGAAGGCCCACTCCACCCTGTTAAACAGGTCAAAAAACTTATCAGGCAATGGTGGGGTATGCTCCTTTGGCGGGACTCTCTCATGGACCACTGAAATGACAATAGTGGTGGTAACAAAGCACACCACCGCATAGAAAAAAGCTATGCCTGTCTTCCTCCACTCAGCAGGGAACGAGGAGCGTGTAGTTTCCATTGTAGGGATGGGGATGTGGACCATCTCCTTCCTGATGTCTTTCCCCCCCAGCATGCCATTCCTCTGGGGCTTGCTTGTCCCATTGGGCAGCCCACCCACATGCCCGTTTGCATGACCGTTTTTGTGAGCCTCCATATGGTTCTCTATCCGTAATGTCTCTAGTCGCTCCATCATCTGCTGCCCACCATCAGACGACACCAGTGAGAGGGGAGGATTCTGGAAATCCGCCTCAGTCAGCCTGAGCATGGCAGGGCCATCCGTCTGATGGAGGGCATCTATGTATTCTGACATCCCCTCTTTGCTCAGCCAGTCAGAGACGTCCTCTGCTGACCATGCCGCCACCTTCTTCATCTTTGCCTGTGGGCAACGTGGAGGATTAGGAGGGTCCTCAGACTAGAGAGGAAGGGTTCACAGGAGGTTTGGCAGTCTTATGGGGCAGTGGGAAGTCCTCTCCAGTTTTGGCACATGGTGTTTCCTGCCCCCAGAGGGACCCCAGCCTCTTCTTGAAATGATGTAGTGAAAGTAGACAGCAGGGTCACTCAGGGTTAGGACCAAAAGATAACAGATGAACCACTGTGGCCCCCTTTTGCTTCCTCACTTCCTCAGCTTTTTCACCCCACACACTGCAGGCCTGGTAAAAGAAATAAATAAAACACTGTGAATCAGAATGCAATGATCACTATCCACTTCCTCATGCCCAACCACTGTTTAGGCAAAATATGATTCAAAATGCTAGCGATGACTACCATACTCTGGTGGGTGTAGCCCTGGACAGGATGCCTGGCCAGACCAGGAAACCTGTGTATATATCGCGACTGAATAAGAGAGAAGCATGAGGCACGGGTTGTTTGAACAACTCTAAACTACTGAAAATCACAGATGAAACCACTTAGGCTCCATTTCACAGACATAAAACATTTAAATGAATAATTCTCATCATTATAAGCCTTTAAAACAATAACAAAACCAGAACGTGGTCTCAATCAATCTGAACATTTCCCCTTTTTGATCCTCAGAGGATCCTTTGGTACATCATAACATCTGGAGTGGATTATCTCTTTTATACATAAATCTCTTCTGCCCTGAGAGGGGTGGCAGTATCATTATATACAAGTAGTTTATGCAGTAGTACTTTTGAACCACCCACATGAGTTGGTTTCTGGTTCAAAACCACTATTATTACAGTGTGTACATAGATCCAAGGCGAAGTTTAAGGAAGAGAAACTGCTGGACAGGAAGAGAAAAAAAAGCATGTTCAACGAGGCTGTGATTAATTATTTTATAAGCAGAAAAGACGGGGCCAAACACAGTTAAATCTTAATTTCTACAATTTGATGGAGTGGACTGCCAAGTCAACTGACCATGTAATTTAGGTTACTGACCCAATTTATCCCACAAGTTAAACCCAAGAATTTCTTAAAAACTAGGAGCTGCTGTAATACTGCAAACGTAGCAGATAAAAATTCAAGGGCTGCAAATTAGATTATATTCATCATTAATTGATTTGCCAATTATTTTCTCATTTCTCATTAAATGGATAGTTGTTGGATTTAAAAAATGTCAGAAATTGTGAAAAATGCCCATCACAGATGCAATCATCAAATTTCTTGTTTTGTTAAACCAAATGTCCAAGACCCAAAGATATTCAGTTAGAGGACTTAGAAGACTATGAAAACCTGATGACAATATATCTCATTTAACAAGTTGAAACTTTTATATTTTAAACTTTATCTTTGCTTGAAAAATGACTGAAACATTTATTCAGTTAATTTTATTTTGATAAACTACTCGATTAATCAACTTATTGTTGCAGCTCAAGTACAATCCTGTAAAACTTTTCCATAGTGTTTGTTTCTCTTCCTGGCTTCAGGCAGCTGCCTAAGCTTAGCACTAACAGGATGAGCTCACACATCTGCTGCTTATCACACATTTGTTTATAGACAACGATGCCGGTGGTGGACACAAGCTGGCGTCGCTTATGTTCAGGGGAGTGGGAGGTACAGCTGAAAGCAAAGTTCTGATCTACTGCATGGACAGGAGGGAAGAAGAAGGATGGTGGGGAAACAGACTCCAGGAGGAACTCATAAATCAGAGTGAAGGTCAGTGCTTGGCACTGTGAGAGCCCCACCCCTGTAAAGAGAGCTATCAGCCAGTATGCAGGCCTCTGCATAGCCAGCTCAGCTCAGGCCAATAGCAGCTAAACACAGTGACAGGCTGGCTGGTTGGCAGGACAACAAACTACACATCAGTGCCTCATCTCACCTCGGCTCTGCTCAGAGGCCTTTTCATTTAGACCAGCAAAACAGAGCCAAATAAAATGGGCTATAAGCTGGGTCATGTACAACTCTTGATGACACCTGACATCAAATTTATTCCTGCTTAGGTCAGGAGCAATCTGACCTAATAACCTAATGTTACATACACATGGTGAAGCAGAAGTGTAAAAAAATAAGCATTGGGATAGCAAGCAAACGGCACAGCATGGAACTCCTCATTGCAACATGACTACCCAGGTGTGTGCCTTAACATAGTGTGAAGAGTGCAAAGAGAAAAGGACTCAGTGGAGATAAAGAGAAACTGAGACAAGGAGCACTCACCTCAGTCTGCCAACAGTGCACAGTTGAGACTGATCAAAGATTAGCTGTCAGTGAGTCAGCTGTGTACTGAGGACCTTTGGTCAATGAATCAGCTTACAGCAGGCTCAGTGAAGAAATAATCTCACTGAACTGTACCAACAGCGGGGGAAACAAACTAATTCTGGATCCTAGGAACTAACTTTTATCTAACCACATATCTGAATGTATCCTGAATACAAGGATGCTACCAATTTCAAAATTGACCTTGTTATGTGATTTGTTTGAGAATGTGTATACCCATTTTGGTGACAGAAAAAAAGCCTGATGGAGTGTAAAAATTCACATTTCACCCTAGAAAATCTTTGTGTGCTGAGGTTAACCAGCACCAAATGAGCAAGTAGCAGGCTTTGACCAAGTAGCAGGATCTTTCTGCCAAAGGAAAAACAGACTGGAATCTGATTAAACATGACCTCAGGACAATATTGTTTAAGGGCAGAGAACACACACACAGACACAGAGGAAAGTCTGGAAATTCGTCAGCCTTATGATGTTGTGAACTTAGATACAAGATAAAGATACAAGAAAAAACTGAATTTCCTCCCTAAACAAAGGACTTAGAGCCTTTGGTTTTTCTTCAGAACTTTTATGAATATGACAACACCAAAGGACGACAACACAACAGGATAGGATTGTTAAGTGCTATGCTGTTAAAGCTTGTTTACAGTGTTCGTGGAAGTAGTTTTCTTCTTCCCTTTTTTTAATCTAGAGTTGGGATCTTTGAGGGTTTTTAAAATTACATAAAACAACCGATCATAAGCAAGCGGAGTTTGCAGGAAAACAGGAAACTGACTTGATGCACGGGCCATATTTACACTTTCCCTCTAGTGTAACCAGGCCATTACTCACTCTCCATCCAGATTAGCACTGCCAGTTACAAACTGAATCAGCAACCATCTAATCACAAGCTCATTATTCTATCTTGCTTTGTTATAAATCCTCCTGGCCAGCAACCAGTGCAGATCATTCCAAAAATTTTCAAAAAACTATCAGACCTTTGCCACTATGGGACAGAACTACAAAAACTTGATGAACCTGTCTGCTTTAGTTGGTGGAGTTCAGAATGACAGGTAAAGCACTGGATTGGCAGCTGGTTGAAGGTGATAACCAATTGCTCTAGAGCTGAAAGTTCTTTGATCAATTAGACACAAAAATAATTTTTCAAGCAAAATAGTGAGAAAATGCAACACATTTTCAGGTTCCTGCCTCTAAAAGTGAATACCTTTGGGTTGTGGACATTTGGTCAAACAAAACAAGAGATTGGAAATGTCAACTTTGGCTCTTTGAATATATGATTTTGATTTTTTTTGACGTTTTTTGACATTATACAAAACGATTAAATTTAAAAAAAAAAAAACATCTATAATGAAAATAAATGTTAGTTGCAACTTTACACCGCTTTCTTCTTCCATTCTAAAGTGAATGCTATATTGTTAGTGACAGCTATAAAATGCAACAGCATGGCTCAAATGTAACAGAGACCAATCTTGAGGGAAACATCACTATCAAAGTAGCACAGACCTGCAGAAGCATCTCGGTGATGCAGCAGTCTAAAATGCAACCTATTTGAAGCATCATGGGCTTAGCTTACATCTTTGAAGGGTTTCATGTCACCACTTCCTCCATCTTTTCTGTTCCCCTCATCAAGCAGAAATGCCACTACAGATTAAGAAAACAATAAGTTAAAAAATATATATATATGTATTTTCTAGCAAATTAAAAATGATAACAGGGACCATATAGCTAAATTAGCGGTGCTAACTGGAAAAAGAGCAAAAAGTGACTGTTGAAATGTAGTGAAAGTGAAAATTGAAAATTGTACTGCACTATGGTCAAATAAAACACCACCACAAATGCAATCCTCCTACATGTGGTAAATCTTTCCCCCCTGAAAGTTTGGTGGGGCCCGAGGGGAAGGGAGAGTTTGGCACAAAGCAGTACATGTGACATCAACAGAAAAAGATCCCACCCAAGAGTGACAATACGTCAAGCTGACACAAACATAAACACACTATCCTTAGTCCATCTTTAGGCAGACATAACGGCCTCTCATAGAAGTGGAATGTCAGCTCAGATCAGCTATAACAACTGCTGCTGAGAAGATAAACCGATGATGGAAACTAAACTAGCTCTGCCACTGCTACAGGTTACATTTAGATATGTAGTTGCTAAACATTTTCTCTAAAGAAACCTGCTGCATTTCTACTTTTGAAGTCCTGCACACCTGTGCTATCCAGCTTACCCCCCTCTCAGTTACGTGTTCCTAAATTCAATTCTCTCTAACACCGTGACCTCGGAGGAGAGGAAAACCATTTCACTGACCTGTCACAACTCCCTTTTTTTAGTTTCTACCTCATCCGTCATCATCATCCCTGCCTGCATGATCAGGAACTAGTGCTTATTGATTCTACTTTCTCCTTTCTCTATTGCTGCACACATGTTTCCTGTTGTTCAGTCTTGTATTGTGTTTTTTTTTTGGCCCTCAAAAAATACAGTTACAACTTCTCCCACTGAAAAGAATGGCCTTTGTCAAATTGCAGAGGTGCAGATATGTGAATATTTCTGGAATGTGAGCACAATTTTACAGTACCGAGGCTCAACACGCAAGACATGCCAACATACCTATATACACACAGGCATATTAACCTGAGGGATTTTACTGTTGGCCTTTACACTATTACTACGTCAACTGTAATATGTAGCTGTTCTCGGACAAATACAGTGTCTCTTAGGTAACAGTAACAACCACTAAACACTAGGGTCAAGACATCGCCATACTAAGAGCTTTTCACAACAACAGCATGTCTGTGCTTGAGTTGGTTGCTGAACCAACTCTGCAACCATTCCAGTGTTTCCACACCAAGGAACCCATGAGGTAATTGTAGGACATTGTTGTCATCATCATGTAAAACTATGCTTATTCAAAGACAACTAGAAGCAATGAGCAGCAAGTAGAGCTTTGAGATAGGACAAGATCTGAAAATTGCACCTTAAGAGAAATTCTAAATGAACTGGAGAGTTGCAAAGATATCTGGTAAACAAGCCCAAAAACAAGATTAACTAGAAAGGTGTAGCAAATGACAACACTGATATCAGTTTTGTCTTGCTGAATACCACTTGAAAACAAGACCCAACAACCATAACTCACTGTCTGTTTTTAGCAACCATGTTTCACAGTATATGAGAGTTGAGGTCACCCAGCACAATATATCACAAGTTTTCCTCCTGTTCCAACAACATGTGAGTAAAGTAGAGTTGGAACAATTAGTGGAGTAATCAGTTAACAGAAAAATAATCAACAACTATCTGGATAATTGATAAATCACTTCTCTCTCTTCTCAAGCAAAAAAGCCCCAAAATTTTCAGCTTCTCAAATGTGAGGATTTTTAAAATATAAAAAACAGTAAACCAAATATCTTTGGGTTTTGGACAACCAAACAATTAAGAAATTTGAAGACATCACTGGGGGCCGGGAGAAATCTTTTCATTTTTGATGATTGAGAAAATAATACATCACATGATTCTCTCATTGTTAAGCTATGTTTATTACTCCCAGTTTAAACCAGGTCAACTCTTAAACAGGTAGAAACAGAGGCCAAATCATAAAATGTTTTACTGGTACCGCAGTCCAACTGAAAGCAAAATCGCCTCATTTTCATTGGCCAACAGATCAGTCCATTTCTTTATACACTGTTTTTGAAAGAGTAGAATCCCATTGCAGGTTTCTTTTATCCTGTGAGACAAACTAACAATGGGGGGACATCACACTCTCAGCTGTATCCCTTACACCTAGTATACAAATACCCCACAGTTAGACAATCCAAGGCCCATATTTACACAACTGGGCTAGCCTTGTTAAAGGGAAGGATATTATGGTTAAAAGCTAACTGTTTACATTACCGTTGAGGATTACACACTACTATTACAGCCCCATAGCTAGAAACAAATAGGATATTCTATAAACTGTATGAGACTGACCAGAAAAAAAAAATTCATAATGAGAAAAACTTTGGGGGGGGGGGGGTCACTCATAAACTTTACTTAACTTTGGTAGTGCAGGATAAAGTTTCAAGATGCTCAGTGACCCGTAGTACATAGCCTATCTTCGTTGATCTGTTTGGGAGGGTCAAACTGAATGATTCAAAAGAGTTTGGCTTTAGTGAACATATAGGATGGCAAAATGCTTTTGTGCAGCCTCTTAGGGATTTAAGGATAAGATCAGCAAACTAACTTTTTACCACTTGTTATCCACTCACATAGTTTCAGTTTTGTTTGTTAAGGCTTTGAGATTTCTACTCTGGATAACTTGAAAAGTTCATTATTAACATGACTTTCCCAGAACAGTGTGTTGCTTCATACATAGCCTCATTGTTTGCATCAACTTAAGACTCTTGAGTTACCTTTTCACTCAGTTGTTTTATTTGAACTCTAAATGTATATTCCCTCCCTTTATTAAACTTCACTTTCACTAATGTGTGACATTGCTAACAGGGTTTTGATATTTTGTTTTCATCATGTTGTGGTGTTTACCTTGTTAGTGACTTACATGCACTTATAAATAAATTGACTTGGCCATATAACTCACTTAGTTATTAAACAAAACTTCCTAGTCCCCCTTGTCTTTAAGTGTTCTGCTTGCTTCTAATTCATACGAATATCAAGTGTCATCAAAACCATTCACATGCTTGTATTGACTGTATTATTATGCTTCCTCTGTATGCATTCTTAAATCCACAAAGCCTTGGAGCTTTCATCAACACCAAATCAATATTAAAACCAATGCAAATGGATGTTACTGTACACCATGGCCTTTAATAGTGAAATAAAATCAGCACAAACATCAGTTTTACTTTTTTACACCACACCTCCACTTCAAAATTTGCTTCTAGGTTTATTTTTCTATCGTCAAGAAATAAATCTTCCTGTGCTGCCTCGAGTGTGTTCTTCACTCTACAGCTTCCTTGAGCAACAGATTAATCATCACCATAGAGACCCATGACTGAAAAAAAATACCAAGCTTCTTTGGATAGCACATATGTAAACTTATACTCATGATAAAAAAAAATCATTCCATTTACAAGAAATGTCTACACAGTCTTGTTAGAAAAAAGTTCAATGGATCCTGAATGTCCCTCGGGATGAATAAAGTAGCTAGCTAGCTATCTATCTATCTATTTATTCATCCATCCATCCCAGCTGAAAAAACAGAGGTTTGAAACTGTGTATTACATAACCTCTTACTACTACTACCAAGAACGTGGCACCTCTAATTTTGTTAGATAAATAATTCGATGGCTGAGGGAGAGGGAAAACCTTCTCCTTCTAAATAGGAGGGAAAAAAAGACAAACAAAAAAAAAATTCATTCAATTATTTTCACTTTAGTCACTTTAAGTGTAACTGAACTTTGGTCATAACTCAATGATTGACTGCTTCATCTACATTGTTAAACTAAAATACATTTAGAGTATCAACTTTTCTAACTTTTTGACATACAAAATTTCCATGGAATAATATTTTCGTTAAATTTAGACCATTTCTATTCCTTTGCATGTCAATGTTTAGGTGACTTAACACCTTGATCACCTCATCATTCATCCCTAAATAATTAAAGATAAAGTTGATGAAATGGTAAGGGGCAGATGCAACATTTTCCTCTACTATCATGTTTTAAAACCTGTTTGCTGACCTGTTATTACAGAATATTATACATTTTTTAAAAAACAAACAATCAAACAAAACAAACAAAAAAACACAGGGATATGATAAAATCTAAAATGCCCAGATAAACCTGGTTCAAAAAAATACTTCATCATACAGACCAAGGCAACCGTACTTTCACAGAACAATTACTATATGCAATCAGTCTGATAATTTACAGAACAACATGCTTGCAAAGGGCAGAATTGAGACAGGCCTTAAAACATATATGGCTCTTGCAGAAGTCTCTGAGGAGCTGAGCTGACCAGCACAACAACTACTATACTGGTAGATGCTATCTGCTTATGACAAAATCACCTGCAGCTTTAAGAGTCACTGATGAGCATGTCAGGGTCTTCACAGCCCCAGAGGACCAACACACAACTTGCCTAGAATCTATGTTCAATTTTATGTGGTGCGGACACATCAGAAATAATATCTAGAATAGCACTCAGGGGACTTATTGTCAACAGGGAGTAATTAGTTTTCAGCACAGCATTTAGCCCAGCTTATATATATCAACTATCTGAGCTACAAAAGCCTATCAACTGACAAGACTGGCAGCTTAAACCGCAATGACTTTGCATATTCTGACAAAAGCATGCAGCCCTTTTCTTAAGGGTGACAAGGGTAAAATAGAAAATTGTGTTTGTTACCTACAGCACTCTTGAATAATCATTGAACCCCTGTGTCAAGGGCAAGGTTAAAGAGACTCAATAAATGTTGTGGTTTTATTTCTTTTGGACAACACAACTTGCAAAATACACTCCTATCTAGGACATAAACTGAAAATAAAACTGAAAATGTAAACCATCTACAATTTAAAGCACCATAACCTTTTAACTCCCCACTGACCTGAGTGAAGCTCTGTGAGCATTCTGGATACTCGTATATTGTAGTACAATATTTTCAAAAGAAGATGTCATCCAAAAAATCTCCCCCACAATCAGCTAGTAATTCACCTGCTCATGGATGGAGGCACATTTACTTCACTACAATAGACAGCGTGTGCGTTTCCAGTCATTTTCCGATTCAATCGTGTTGTTTTCTTTAACCATGAAGTGTAAATCAGACTTAAAATGGGTTAGTCAGGTGGCAAAACCCATAACTACTGACAAAATTATCATACTGTAAATTATCAAATACAGAAAGTTATGTTCATAAAACCTGGCCTGGAAATGTACATTCTCCAAGAAAAGAGGTATTACAGACATGCCTCCTTACATGCATATATAGTAAATTAATCTACATTAAATATCTCCCTAATGACAAACATTTTAAAATGATTAAGAGAAGAAGTAAATAACAAGATACTTCAACTACACATTAATGCAGAGAGGCTTTCTTTACATAAAAGATGCACACTATATCATCAAGATACACAAAGCTGGTGGAGTTTCAAGTTCCTATGGGAAAAAAAACAACATCTCCCAGAAGACTTTTAGCCCTGCATTTTTTTAGTTAAGGTCTCATTCACATTTACACTTTGTAATTACATAATTACTTTTCTACAAAGTGTGGTTCTCCTTCAAAGACAGTTGCTTACCTGCTATTGGTCAAGTCATACCATATACCCTAAATATAGCATCAAGTTGCATTTTGCATCTTAAATAGGCCAAACTGTGCAAAAATTAGGGCAGAAGCAGATTCACAGCACTTTAAATTAAAAATACTCCACACACCCTGAGAAACTTGATTAACATATGTGGAATGCTGGAGTTGAGAGTCAGAGTTACTCGAAACAAGTCAGGACAGGGGGTTACCCAACTCAGGTGTAAGCAGACTAGACAATAGAACAAAAAACAAAGGAAGCTGGATTTCTCCGACTACTTGAAATTCCTTACGATTACTACCGGCCCCCACCCTTTTCCAACGGTATTTGCCACTACATATCTCATGTACCTGCATCTTCTAGTCTAATATAAAAGCCCACATACACATTATTTCCAGTCAAATTGTGCCAGACTCATTTCAAGTTTGTGTGGCTACTTTGTTTATTTAAATAAAGCCCAAGGGAGCCAAGTGAGATGACATTAGACTACTTAAACCCTGCCCATCTGTCCCAAGAGGGCTATTAAAATTTCTCTCATATTCTGACATAATTTCTTTTCTGTAATACGCAAAATAGCCTATATCAAAGTGCTACTAGCCTACATATCCAAAAAGCAGTTGTAGGCCATAGGAAACTGGGACATCATGTGAGTGGCAGTAAAACTTCATGTGTTTCTAATTATGGCAGAAATGAGATTAGAACCATTACATATTGTTTCTCTGGAGGCAAAACTATGATGGAAATCAAATGATCAATGGCTGCTGACTGGCACTAATGTTGTAGTGCCATATGCTAGAACAACAAACAAGCCAAGGCTACCAGTTAATAACATTATACCCAAGCTGTGGTTTGGGTATTGAGGCACAAATGCCCTTGAGAGGAGCAGATACACACATTTGCATATTTTTAATTATTTTAGAAAGGTCCAAGGAGCATTTTAGTGTTAAATGTGTAACAATTTTAGAATGTATTAAGACCCAAAGAGTATTTTCCAATAGGTATCTTAAGCTGCCTTGACCAGTAAATTAACAGTTGACAGCAAATTTAAATGAGCCACTGTTTGATTTCACCTCATACTGTCCAGTTAATATTCGTATCTTATATGTCTTTCCTAATTTTCTGTCTTTTCTTAAAAACCAAGATAAGATTTTTGGAGAAGCTGACAATACCAGGATACATGGTCCAATCATACACTCTGTGGCCACTTTAGCAGGGCATTTGTACCTACTAATACAGTCCAATACAGCTCTTGTATTAAATTTTACATATGGCAAACTAAAGTGGCCATATGTAAAATCTGACACAATCCAATACAACTGTTCTTCCATAAAGTCTACTTTTGTGATGTCTATGATGTAAGGCTTTGTTGACACTGTCATACAAGAGTTAGTTATATAATATGTTGTCACCGTTATGAACTTTGTAAAGAAAGATGTAATGGGACTAGCATTTTATTGAATTGCTTTAGATTGAACATGTGAACCTAATAAAGTGGTAATTGAATAAATATACCCCATATTAAGTCTATTTTACTCAACTGGATGGAGACAGTCTTTTTTTTAAACATAGTTTTATACTAGATTAATAATCATACTAAGTTGATGGTTCATTATTCTGAGCTGAAGTTTTCATCTAAATTTTAGGAAACCGTTAATTGTTCGGTGTAAGAGTATACTGCTCAAGTCTGTTCTGTACTGGAGAAGTGATTATTCAGGTATTTACAGGTTATAGGTATGATCATTTTTATAACACTCTTAGACTTTTACTCACCTAATAAACACCAAAAGTTTGCACTGTTAACACTCTTATTGCGTCTTTAGCCAAACAGGCTACATTTAACTTAGGATCTGTAGTGTGTCCACTCACACTTTCCCCATTGTATATCTGCATCTGCTCTCATCTGTTGCCGTCTCCCTTTCTCCCTCTCCCTCATCATCTTCCAGTTTTTGTACAAGTGTCATTTCTCTCCCTCATACTGTCCAGTTAATATTTGTGTCTAGTATGTCTTTCCTCATTTTCTGTCTTTTCTTCAAAACCACGATAAGGTTTTTGGAGAAGCCGACAATACCGGGATACAGATAAGTTCAAATATCACTAAGAGGGATGCTAATATAAGTGAGCTATGGTTCTGACAAGCAGATCTGTCAAATCCAGTGAACCTATGCTACTTTCATTCATAAAAATACCACCTCAATCAATTGTCATTAAATGAAACGCAGCCTACGGCAGTAACCAGCAACCTCCGTAGAGAAGCAGGAGTGTTTGTTTGCCTGCTTTCTAAACACAGTACTGGTAAGAAGATGTTTTGCAGGCCATGGGAGCTTGATAATCTAGGATACGGTTAGTAGAGTTTTCCAAGGCTGAATCATAGCTTTGCCCACAGAATACTCATGGCTTCCACAAAAAGACAAGCAGCTCCGGTACATTTGACAAGAAAGACACAGCAGTTTGCTTGTTGTTAGTCTGACATGCTTTGCTTTGGCAATGAGGTTCTCTCTGCAACTGGGCTGGATGCAGTGACAACAATACGTCCCATTGACTTACTTTAACATTATGCAGCCTTTACACAGACTGCATTCACAGTGTTTATATCTGTGAAAAGCTGCTTTCTCAACAGTTCCTTTACACAGACATCCCCCTGTTTATTTTGATCACAGTCTTAACACTGTGCCCTTAGCGGATATTGGGTTAGCTGCCATACACAGCATGTCTTGCTAACAGGGCAGGTGTGAGTGTGAGTGGTTTTTTTTTTTTTTCCAACAACACAACTGTTCAAACACATCTGTGATCAAGTTTCCCCCAACAGAGGAAAAGGGACATGTCTACAGTGTGAGACTTAGTGGGGAAAACAGTGCTAAATCAGGTCAGCCTCTCCGTCCCGTTTTTAAGGCGAATAAACGAGGGACAAACTAGATCTATAACGTGACCCTGCCTAGAGGAGAGGGCGGGGGCGAATGTTTGACCTCTGTTAAAACTCTAGGTTTAATATTAACCGAGGGGGAAAAATGGGCTGTGTATCTTTTTTCGGCCATGTGTTTCCGCTGCACCGTTAGTGGGGGCACACCTGTGACACGGCGTTACCTCAAAATCGCTGATCGATACCGGTGTCTTGAGGCGCTGAAAAACGCTGTTTTCGTTCACATTGAGACCCCGGCGGCCGCTGTATATCGTGGCTTAAGAGCTTATAGCCCGAGAAGCCTAAAATAGACGGGGGCAGGCTGGCATCTTCCGTGTGTAGCTAGCTAGCTAGCTCGCTAGCTACAATGGTGTCACACTGGTTACTTTAGGAGGGGGGGTGACTGTTAGCTACACGACGGTGGTCCGCGGTGCCCTGAGACGTTTATTTGCTTTTGGGGAACCGGCTATTAAAAAAAAAGCCCCGGGGTCGACATTAACACCCCGCGGACAGAGCGTGGCTTCCCCGCCCATCAAGGTAGGACCGAGGGGGGGGGGGGTTCGACGATAACGGGAGATGTCCTATCGTCAACTGATAAAAACGTCTCGACAACAAGGCCGGCGAGCAGCGTCGTAGTTAGCCGACGTCTGGCGGCGGATACGGCGAGAAGCGGCCCCGTCGGACACGGCGGCTCTAACGCGTGTTTAACAACAACACGGCTGTTTACCGGAGTTGTTTTTTTGTGCAACGCGTCGACCAGCAGTTTTTAACCCCGGCGCGACTCGGGAGCCGCCGCGCCGACCGACTCCGCACGGGACCCGGGAGGGTTTCGGCGGACGGCTCGGTCCGCCTCGGACGGAGAGAAACGCTGTTGGCGTGGGTTACCTCGGTGTCGATGGCTGGAGGGGGGGGGGACCTCTCTCCTTGTCGCGGCGTTGATCGACGCGGCGGTGCCCGACTAGCTGGTGGTCACTCCGGGGGTTTCGTGGGTGGGCGGGCCGAGACCGGAGGAGCGGGGAGTTCCCTTCCTCGGCGTCACCCGCGCCGCCTTCAATTGCTCATCCGCGAGTGTCGGGGAAAAAAAAACCAAACACATTCCCCGATGCCTACAACGCACGATTTAAAACGACCGGAGGAGGCGTGACGGGTCTCGGCAACACATCCCCCACCAACCCCCGACCCCCGAAACTGAAATAAACCCCCCTCGGGGACCCGACGGGTTTAACGAGAGGTTCCGCAAAGCGATGCGCGACGAGACGGGTCGTCCAACCCGAAAACCGAACGAGGGGGAGAGGGACACGCGAACGCAGCAACGGTGGCAGCTCCAGAGGGAAACGCGACGTCAGGGGCGGCACGAGCGAAGGCGACACGACGGGGCCACCTGTCGGCGGAGGTGCGAGCAGGCCCGCGAGGGTTTAGCGGTGGAAAGCCTTGCTCCAAACGTGTGATAAAAATCAGTAATAACAGAGGCACGAAATAGAGATGATTTAGCTAATTGCATCAGGAAACTGACATGAAACCTTGTTGTTTATCTTTTTTTTTCCTGGGATGACTCACCCAAGTTCAGAAGGAGAAATAAATAATGGGTGATGTAATGGGAAGAGAAGCAACGTGGTGAAAATATAAACATGGTTTTTTGTTTGGGTTTTTTGGGGGTTTTCTTTTTCTTTTTTTTTTTTTTTTGCAGGATCACTCTATAAAGAAAATCACTTGGAATAACATCCAGTGCGATCAACTGTGGCCCACTGTTGTGAATTACATCCGAGAAAACTCTAAGCGAATGTAAAATAAACCATGAGTACCTTTGTTCATTTCTAATTACATTTCACTTGATGATTAATGTAGACGACTGCTTCTTAAAATAGTAAGGCACGATCATTGTATCACAATACAGTTCCACTGTTTATAAATGATAATGTTGACTTGAGTGGGGCAGTGATACGGGGAGGACTTTCATAGTCATAGTCCTAAAAATAAAAGTTCTGGATATAGCACAGTAAAACGTTTCTGAGTTGAGAATATAGTGTGACCCTCATACTCATCATTCTTTTAAATCTAAACTTGACATTTTAATGCATACTTGAACTAGTTCTGGTTATCATTCATGCTGCCCTTGGTATTGCTGATCAGTTTAAAATCATTGATGAGATAAGATAATTGGGTTGGCATATCTTGAACACTTACTGAGTACATTTATTTCTGTTTTGTCTGACAGGGCATTCGCTGTTTCTGTAGGTAACTTAATATCCTTAAAATTGAAATTTGACTCCTTTAAGGATCAACTATGGTTCAGTTTTATTTACCTCTTAGGCCATAATCTGTTTAATTTGAAATTGTTTCTATGTAAAGCATGTAATACCAGTAAGACCTGAACAGCACAGACTATTTTCCAACCAACAATCAAACAGACATTCTTTTTCTAGTCCCTGACAAGTCATAAAACAATTTTTTTTAATTTAAATTTTTTAAAATAAAGTCCTTGTCCAAAATCCCTTCATTACCCTTTACTTTGACTCAAGTTTGAGTTAATGTAGTTGTTGGACATTTACCCAGCTTTGAGCCAGCTTTGCAATCATCAGACATCAAAATCTAAGTGTAAATACCACCAAGAAGCATTAGAGATTGATTACAGTCCAAGACACATGGCAAGATGATGAAATGGTGAAAATGCATCCAAAGGCAGATGCAATTAGATCTGTGATCTGGCCACAGAGAGTAGTGTGACAAAAATGGTTTCCATCCATCCATCTTCCCCTAACTGAACTACTACAATTGACTTGATATTTTTATTGGTCACCTCTCTTTCTCTCCTAAAGCAAGCACAGAAGGGTTTTATTGGCTACTGGAAAACAGAGCACATCATCCCAGTGCTTCTCTTTACTAGCTCCTGCGTCAGTTCCGAATTACTTTGAGTTTCTTTTGTTGCTGAGGTCTAAAGATTAAGCCTTTATCAAAACTCCAGAGTTTCCATGCACTCAGTGATCCTATAAACTGGGTTTCTTCAATGACTGCTCAAGACTATAGTAGATGCCTGTCCCTGGTCTACTACAGGTCCATGTATAAAAGATTATTCCCACCTTCTTGAGCATGTTTTCCTTTCATTCAAGCAGCTGTTACACATCTAATTAAATGAAAGAACAGTAAAGAAGTAAGTGTTGGGTAGGACAGTGCACAACAGTGATCATATTTGACACTGGGTGGAGCTGTTTCCTGATTTGGAAGCAGTGAGGCCTCTGCACCCATTGAAGTAGATTGAATTAGTTTAATGGGCTTTCAAAAAGGCACAATATTGGGAAAGCAACTCCTACCTAGTTTTAGGTTTTAAGTTTAAAGAATAAGATAAACTACTTTCTTAGCAACTGTAGTGTAAGTAAGTGGTAAAACAGTTTTGGGTGCTAGAAGTGGGAGTATGTCGTCTCTAAGTACTTTTTAGTGTATTTTGAGGGGATGTCATTTTTTGGCATCTCAGATTTCTAAACAGCTGCACTTTCTGTGTAACTTCCCCTCTAAACATCTTATACCAATGTTTCTTGTGCAGGTATGGCTGAAGCTTCATGTTAATTGTGTGCTTATGAATTTGCCATCATGGCGATGAACGCCCCATGATGTCAGCTCTTAAATGAGGATGATGCAAAGATAAAAGAGCATCAGTGGTCAATGGTGTGTGTATTTAATGTGGAAGAGGAACAAATGCTTCTCTCTTTTCAGCTATGGCGTTTAAAAGGGTTATTACATGTAGCCAGGAAATATTTGTTGGTCAAAAAGTTGAAAAGCTTTTTTTCAATTTTGTTTATTTCTAGGGTTGTTTATCACAATGAAAACAAATGGGTTGTTTCCCTGAACAAACAGCCTTTTTTATTGGTTTTTGTCACAGTAAAAAAAGGCACAGGCATTTCAAATAACATTAACAATGGCTCTGTTCTATTCAAGAGTCTCAGTAAGCCATGAAAGTGTGAAAGAGAGCCAGTGTGCACAACACTCGGGCCCCGAGACTGAAGCAGCTAAATGGAATTCAGCCCTAAATTTCAAAATACAAAAATATCTCTACTCTGCAGCTTTACCAGCAAATTTACGTTTTATTCCACTGTCCCAAATTAGTTTATTCATAGAGCTCTTTATCACCAAGTGTAAAAGAGGGAACGGCTTACACAGGGAAAAAGAATCATAGAGGCAGGGGGTAAAAAAGAAGCAGCACCCCTATTGTCTATGGGGGTAGTGTAAGGATCACATTTATGTTTATTTCTCCATAAGGACACAAAAGTGGTGCTTGCTAACTTGGGTTTCAGCACTTAACGTCATTTGGGTTTAGCCTAGGGCACAGGAAAGTACAGGAACTAAAAAAGCCACTGAGTCCGGCACAAACAGGACAAAGCAAACAAATAGTCATTTAGATATACCATTGTTTATTTCTAAGAAAGGAGGGAGGCACTGTTCACTTAAGAGACATTGTTTTGTTTCTTGTGTTACAAGCTGACCTAAAAGTCAGGCAGCCTGAAATTTTACCTCACATAATGTAAAACTAGCAGGTTGCTGTATATTATGTTAATCCCACCAACATATAGGCTACATTTGAACAGTCTCCTCAACAGGTTATTGAATACGATAGTGACCTGAGGGAATTTTGGAAAAGAGGCTTCGGTAACGATATCAACAGCAAGTCAAGCTGGCTTCTCTTTCATGATGTGTTATGGTGACTGAGCAAGGCAGTCAGCAACAACCAGTATCTGATCTTTAAAAGATTGTAATCAACATTTTCAAATTACAATGTCACTAAATGTGCTGTTGCTTTCTTGTTTTCTGATATTTTTTCCCATAGATATGGCAAACCAATCAAAAGAAATATCTATAGATTTTTTTTAAATATAGAAAAAGCCTTTAATTAGTTATCAGCTTGGCCGGTTTCACATTACAAATATCTACAGTTACATCTATATTTGTGACTAGTAAAAATGCTAATATTAAACATTACTCACTTTTTCCAGTGAGTTGTCTGATGTTGCAGGATATTTCAATCTAGCAAGAAATTAATTGATAAATTAATTGATATTATCATATATTTGTATGAAACAGTAGATATTTTTATTTCATGGAGAATAACCTTGAGTTGGTAACAGTGGGTTGACTCATAGGTAGCCAGGGTATTATAGTGTCTGATGAAAAGAAAGAGAGCAATAGGGTGGAATGTACCTAATTATATTTACTCAGCTACTGGACTAATCTATAGTTTCGATGTATTAACGTTTACTTGAGTATATCTATTTTATCATAGTTTATATGTCTACTCGACTACATTTCAGACAGAAACATTGTACTGTTTACTCCACTACATCTGAGAATCTTAGTGACTGATTGCTTTAGATAACTGATTGAAACAAACCAGGAACTTGTGAAATAAAAAAAATTGTTTAATGGTGTCAGTTTTAAAGTGGTTTCCTTTAAACAGGGTACCCTGCTGTCAAACTAAAAAGTCAATTTGTAATTTGCAGGAGGTGCAATAAAAAGCCTCTAAATTCATACGTCATTCAAATGCACCATAGGTCTCTATAAAAAAAAAAAAAATTATGGATGAGTATAAAATTTTTTTTGCTATATGATAAATCAGTTTTACAGAGCTAGTTTTAAAGTTGGATTGTTTTTTTTAAGTTGTTAAGTACCTTTATAACAAAAATGTAAATAAGTACAAGAAACAACATAATAAAAAAGTGGCCAACTCTCCTTGGGGGGTGGGGGGGGGTTCTGGTTGGGCCTTTACTATTTACACTACACATGGATGTTTCATTATTTTCCCCAACACCCAGAAACCAAACACTGGTTGCTGAAGTGATTAGTCGACAAATCGATTAGCTGATTGACAGAAAATTTATTACTGATGATAATATTTTTTATTATTATTATTATTATTTTTGGCTGCAGCCTCCCAGCACTGATATGATGAATAGTACGACCTTGCAGGACATTTGCTGTGTCTCAATAAAAAAAAACACGTCTCCGCAACAAATCGGCGCAATATCAACTAATGCAATGCAGGTCTTGCAGATATATATATATATATATATATTTATATTTATATATATATTTGGAGGCCAGGGCCAGACTGACCACGACGATACTGCGTAAAGCCGAAACCTTTAGGGCCCCTGGCCGGTTGCAGGCTCCGGTCACCGGTCAAAGTCCATCGTGTCCTCCGCGCAACGCGTCGGTGGGACGGTCCCACACGGACGACGTCACTCGGTTTCAGGTCCGGTAGGTGGAGGGTAAACGCGGCCTCGCACAGCCAGATATTTGGCCGCATCATGCCGATCCAGTTATGGAAAATCCTCGTTGTCCACCTCGCCACCATAGCCGGCCTCTCCTGTTGCTTTCGCACGGACGTGAACCCCGGGGACAACCCGAACATACCGGCGATCGCCAAGTATTTCAGCACGAAGGGGAGGTATGAGGAAGTGAACCCGCATCTGGTGGAGGACATACTCGCCGTCAACAGGTCTGTTTTGCAGCCGCCGTCCGCGCAATGTCGCGAAATCCACCTGACCGCCATAATACGACACGGCACTAGGTACCCGACGACCAAAAACGTGAAGAAGATGAGGAAGCTCTACGACCTGGTCAAGACCAGCGCCTCGGGCAAGGAGCGCTGGCTGCGTCAGATCAAGACCCAGTGGGCGATGTGGTACAACGAGGACATGGACGGCCGACTGGTCCAGAAGGGGGTGAGCGACCACAAGCATCTGGCCGTCAGGCTGTCCAAGCTGCTCCCCTCGCTGGTTTCGGAGGAGAAGCTCCGAGGGGGGTTCATCAAGTTCATAACCAGCTCAAAGCACAGGTGTGTCAACAGCAATCGTCAAGCTGCTGCTGACAGAGCTCTGGACATCACACAGGGCTGGGGGGGCCCTAATCCCCCCTCAGGGCCCACCCTCCAACCACACTGGCACCACACTGGCACTTTATTTTTTTTTTCTTTTTTTTTTTTTTTTTTTTTTTTTTTTTTTCCCAGACAAAGAGTTTCGACACGCACGCACGCGAACGATGCCCTTTTTTTTTTTTTTAGTGCACCAGGTTTAGGTTGCAGGAGGACAACAAACCCTCAGCCAGCTTTGACAGAGGTGGACAAGTTCAAGCAGGGACCGGAGATGAGGAGGGTCCGGGAGAAGATCGCAGACCGCCTCAGGGTCCCATACAATGCCATAACAGCTGGTCAGTGGTGGAGGGAGTATCCCAAGCCTCTATTTAATCAACGTACACCATTCATACAGCATTTTTAAAACATTTAATTACGATTAAGAGTCCCGCATTCGAAATCCTCTTCAAGGAAATGCACACAAGTACTTTTACCCAAATGTACTGCAAGCACCAAATTTAGAAGTACTCACAATGAAGTAATACCTCTGTGACTGTGTTAAATACTGTCAGATGAACTTGCTGGGGGGCTCTGGACAGACATTTGCTGCTGGTCCCATGTCTCAATCAATCATACAGCACACTATACTATAGATGAACTTAAGGGTCAACCCACTAGTAAAAACTAAACAAAATTGCTTATGTACGTTATTGGGTAACTGTACTACTTAGTTACATTTGACCACAGGAAGTGGTCAAATTTGTGTTAGAGAAATCTTTTCCAGTACTGAGCATGTACTCTGATTTATTTATCTTCATTATAGTGGACAATATATTTGAGTTTCTTAAATGGATGAATCAGACTGAATATGGATCCCAGACGTGTTACTTAACAGGCACCCAAAAGAAAAGAGCTACTACTGTCCTGGTTGAGTATATACGTCCTATATTCAAAGCACAAGAAATTGTCCATTTTTATTTTACAAATTTGTAATATCTTAAAAGATTTTCTCAGGAAAAAAAACCTTTAATTTGGCACTGAGAATAGGGAAAACAAAAACAAAGTTGTTGAGAATTGGAGTTAGATTTGTAGTCTCTACACAGTTTCTTACTTCCAGAGGAATTTCCTTAAAAACTGCCCATTTAAATCCATTCATTTTTCCTTTGTCATTGCCCCCCCCTCCTATTATTTAGCTGTATTCGTGCCCCTCAACACATTTCATATTTTTGCATATTCAGCTTACCTGCTGTGCACTTGCAAAAAAGACTCCTGAGGTGAGCATAATTAGTTTAAAGTGTACCAATCGAATACTTTCTACATTTTCCCAAATGATTAGTAACAATTAGTCCAAATAATTATTTTAAAAAATATATGTCTTCCTTTCCAGGAGCATCCCAATGAATTTAAAGTTACACTCCAGTTCCTTTCTTGGAAATTAGGAAATTATAACATCAAATGACCTGTAAGTATAGCATTAGCTACACAGAACATCTAATTGGTGATATGTCACAGTGAGTGTCTGCACAGTAGGTGGAGCTGTTTTCTAATTTGGAAATATCAAAGCTCCTGTACCAAATTAGTAATTTATTGACCTTAAGTCAGTGTTCACTCAGTGGAGTAATTGAACAAAACATGCCATGGTCTTTAGGTTTTAGGATAAATTTCTCAGGGCTTCTGTTCTTGTTTGTTATAAAGGCTGTCTGGCCTGTCTGATTGCATCACGTAATAACATTTTACTGCACCTTACCTTTCTCCTACAGATATGGCTGAAGCGGCCTTTTACTTATGTGCGTATGAGTTTGCCATCAAGACTCTGAACTCACCCTGGTGTCAGCTCTTTGATGAGGTTGATGCAAAGGTACAGGCCTCAGCTATTTAATCATTATATACTTGACGGTGCAGTGTCCTCAAATGTCTGTTAATGCAGCTTTGAAGCATGGCAGATTACAGTCCATCATGAGGGTTGCAAGAAACCTTTATGGTTCGGTAACATGAACTTCTTGAATTAAGCTAATTCACTGTTCATTTTTTTATAGTATGTGATCACATAAGACGCTTTCCTACATATGGAGACATTTAGCCAAAACACACCATCTCACACAACACCTTTGGATTTTTTGTTTTGTTTTTTTTTTTAGTTTAAACTTTTAGATTGTGGCTAGTTAATTTATTTGCAGGCCTTCTTTTTAATCACAGTGTGTGCAATGATTTGCTAAAACTTTGCTTAATTTTTTAATAGCCAGTGTGTAAGAAACAGAAAACTTATATAGAAACAGAAAGGTATTATACAGTATACTCTATATAGTATTGCTATTTTCAACTGTGGATTAATCAAGTTATTGTTATAGTGAGTAATTACAGCTGCTGGAAGGCGTATGTTAGATCAACTCTAAATAAACTACAGTGCCCATGTTCGTTGAAATGAAGGAACGTGTCAGTCAGTGCAGAAAGGAAAAGTCACAAGATTTAACGCAGAAAAAAGCAGATAAAGTAAACTAGCAGACCTATTTGTTTTTTAAACCTGAATTTAAAAGTCAAAGCTGGAAGAGGGGGCTGCAAATTAATTCCAGCAAGAGGCTCTATACAGTATTACATCTGTTAATTCACTAAGTTAGAGAAAAACTCCTGCCCTACCTAGTACTTGTTTTAAAAACAAGTAGTAGGTGAGGTATTCTCTGCTGAGAAACAGTTTGGTATTATCCAAGTAACAAAGAATTCTTTGTGTCTTTTGTTACAACCTGACCTAACACTTAGGTAGCCTGAAACATTACCTTGCATAAGGAAAGACTGATAGATTTCTATCATTTTTTTGTCTTCACATAATGCCCACTCCACATCCAGAATAGTAATTTATTTATTCATTTATTTGTTCTGTCTGGGTCAACAGGTTATGGAGTATGCAAATGACCTGAAGCAATTCTGGAAAAGAAGCTATGGATATGATATTAACAGTAAATCAAGCTGCATTCTCTTCCATGATGTGTTTAGTCGACTGGAGAAAGCAGCCAATGAGAGCCAGTGAGTAAAACTTCAAATGTTCTTGGGTAGATAAAAATGTAAACTTGTTTTCCTCTATGTTTTTCTTATTTTCAAAGAATATCATGACAAATATCATGAAAACCAACGCTGTGCATTACTACATCTCTCAATATTTTCCAGCAAATGTCTTGTTTTGTCCAAAGATGTTTCATTTTTGATGATTAAAAGAAAAATGCACATCCTCACATTTGAGAAGCTGGTGCCAGATTGTTTGGTATTTCTTCTTAATAAACATCTTCAACCATTGATTGTTATCAAAATTGTGGGCAACCTTAGGCAGAACAACAAATTGATTAATGGATAATGGACTTCAGCACTTGTTGATATTTTTCAGACACAGCTCATCTGTGTTAGACCTGAGACTGATGTTGTATATGTTGTATGTCAGGTCAGGCCAGCAGGTGACTGAGGCCGTGACAATCCAGGTTGGCCATGCAGAAACCCTCCTGCCACTGCTCACCCTGCTGGGCTTCTTCAAGGACACCGATGTCCTGACATCGACCAACTACGCCACACAGACCCAGCGCTCCTTCCGCACCAGCCGTATGTTGCCCTATGCAGCTAATTTACTCCTGGTACTATACGACTGTGGGGGAGGTGACCTCAGACTGCAGCCGCTGCTCAACGAGAGGCCTGTGTCTTTCCCCGGTTTAACTGACCAGCAGGCCTCCATGCCGCTCTATCAAGATGTCAAAGAGCACTACAGAGAACTGCTCCAAGGCTGTGACTTTGAGAATGAGTGTCAGCTGTTCCAGCATCCAGCTGAGGTTTAGGCAGACAGGGTTGATGCTGGAAAAGAAGACATTATAATAGCTTTATTGCATTTTATTCATAAAAGTGAGTGAAAATTGTGTTCCTAATGGGAATGCTGAATGCTTTTTCAGATGTTAATCATGAGCATATTGCTTTTTGATCTGGCTTTTAATCCAAATTAATCTACAAGGATGCATTTTTCACACCCCTTCTCTTATGCCCGAGAAGAGATAGATTTGGTGACTCTGAAACACCCTAGCCTAGGAGTTTAATTTCAAGTTCACCTGTACCATCACAGTATTACAACTGCTATATTTCTTTAAGTATAAATTAAAGAATTTATTTTTGCAGTGTACAGATGATACATGTTTGGCATATGTAATCTTATTTCTCTGTATCCCAACCTTTCCCAAGAAGCACTGAAACACGTCATGAACTGAAGCATGCTGCCATTTGTGGCCGCTGGATCAAAGACTGTGTGGTATGGATGTATGTCAAGAAAATTGGTGTGTTTATTACATTATTCATGCCTCACAAGTCATTCTAACTTTTAGTAAAGTATGTTTGGCAGGGCCGTCTCTGACATCCACTCGCCAATCTGGTTCAATTCAACTTCATAAAACTCACTCAACATCTGTTCTATATCGTGCACATAGTACCTTTACAAGTACTCTAGTCCCCGTTATATCCCTAATCCTTGTTTTATTCTGGATATGATAAAGAACATAAAATCTGGTTATTCATATCACCATTTCCCTATTTCTTTAGATTTTACTTGTTTGACTTTTATTTTTGACATTTTTCTGGCTTCATTATATAAACTAACTGTTCTGACTACAGTAGGTCCAAATTCAAATACGTAAAGTAATTCAGATATTAATAGCTCTGCTTTAGGAAAGACAGCCTGCTTCACAGCTGTCCTCGAACTGATTCCTGTTACATCATCTATAGCATCTCAAGAGTTTTGACCACTTCTTTAACAAGGCACCCTTTACACTAAGTTTTAAATTGTAGCTTATTTTAATGAATTGTTAATAATTTAGTAGTTCTTTGCAGATCAGTGCCAGTAAAATGAACAATTTAAGCCTTTCGACTGGGGAACATTTATAACTGCAGATCACATTGCTTATTAGAAAGCCAGGACCCAATTTTGATTGAAAGGATAAGCCCTCGCCCTTAGGACTTTTCCGCAAACTGTTAATCAAGGAGTTATTCTTAGGAATGGCTATTATCTATCTGCATAAAGCAAATGATTTACTAGCCACCATTACAACCATCTCACCCGGTTAACGTATCGGTCGGGGTTTTTGCATTTGGTCGGGGTTTTACATACTGACACGATGCTGGATGCGTGGATCTCATGGGGACGGAGACGGGTTGGATGGCGTCGACTCAAAACTCACCGACGCTGCAGCACTTTCGGGGGGTTGTGTTCGTATTTTTGTCACCTGTTGAATCGCAGAAACACATGCTACAGGCCACACGGCCGTTTGAGACCCAGTGCAATGCATCGGTGCATCGACACGTTGTCTTAACACTGTCGATTGAATATCAATCGACTGTCAATCGACTGGTGTCACCGGCCCTTAGACCGTACCCAGCATTAACCGTGACCTTTAACCTCCAGTAGCTACAGAGCTGGGTTACTTCACTTTGTATGCGGCACCTCGGCGCCTAATAATTTGGATTTTTTTGTTGTTGTTGTTGTTTTGTGTTTTTGTTTGTTTGTTTGTTTGTTTGTTTTGTTTGTTTTCCGAGCCAGGATCAAGACTGCAACGTAAACTTTCTGCCATTTTGCTTCCACGGGGGCTCAGCTAGCGGCGTCTCGTCGTTAGCTAACTTTAAAAGTTACCGTTAACGGTACGGCGCGGCGGTTGTTTGAGGCAATTGTTGTTTTGTTTCGTTTCGTCCGTTCGTTCCTTTGTTTGTTTGTTTGTTTGTTTTTCCGCTTCTTCTCCCGCACCGGGGCTCGGGCGCCGCATTTACCCGGCGAGGGACGACGGGTCTCGGCGCTCGGACAAAGTTCCGCTGGTTGATTTTTTTTTTTTGAGACCGTATCATGTCCAACCTCCGACCCAGTCCTGCCGGTTCCCGATGCTCGGCCCCCGTCGTGTCGTTTTGCCCGAGTATTGGCTGTTATCCGGCAAATGTATGCAGATTTTCTGGACGTCGGAGGAGGAGGGCCCGAGGCTGGGCCAGCGGAATGCTACGTGTCTTGGAAATCCCTTTTAAAAAGCCCCCTTCGTCCTCTCCGAGTACCGCAGCCAAAAGTTTGGAGGTTAAGACTCGAGTGAGCGGCACTATCCCCCTCCACCACCTCCACCACCTCCGCCTCCGCCACCACCCGGGACCGTGTCTGTGTTGTGCCGGAGCCCGGTGTTCAACAGTCCGTCGGCGGCGTTGCCCTCGTACGAAATGTCCGGAGTGAAAAAGCTTCGTACGGTGAGTAGATAACGGGGGGGAGAGAGGGAGAAAGACGGGGGGAGGCAGAGGTGTCAAAAAAGCGCAGCGAGGTGTGTGATGTGGTCGAAACTCCTCGCAAGCGTGTGTCAGATAAACGACCCGTCGATCACGCTTCGACTTATTTATCTATATGTTCAGGTCGATGGCGAAACCCTCGACCGCTGAGGTCCGGTGGAGATCACACAGGAAAAAAAATAAGAAAGCGGCGAGAAGGAGACGCAGCAGATGAATCTCTTTCTCTTTTCTCTTTTTCCCCTTCAAAGTAGAGCTGGATCGTTAACTTAAGCTGTTTTCTCTCCCCCCCCCGTTCACTTTCATGCCTCTTTACTGTACCACCAGGTGTGATGGCTGCAGACATGCCCGGACTCTGAATAGGCCGGTTGTTGTAGTAACGTATCCATGTCTATCCATGGCCCATTCATAACATAGGGTCTCTTGTGAAGAGGTGGGGGGGGGAGAAAGGAGCTACTGTGAGGTGTGATTGCAGGGCGGACTGATGCTGCACAGGAAAGCTGCTGACTTTGAGAAAGGGTGGGTGTTCAAAAGTCTGAGTCCACTTTCCTACAGGTGGGTCTCAAACTTTACACCCCCCCCCCTCCTCATGTAAAGATCCACTAAGAAAATGAGAATATAGAAAGAAATCAGCGGACAAAACAGAAACAGCCGTGTGACTTTGTCCGGTATGAGAGTTTTTGCCCCCAAAAAGCTGCATTTTGAAGATGTGCGCCGCTCAGTTGTGTGCGACAGTGATTCACACTGTACAAATTAAGAAAGAGCTAAATATCAGTAAATCTTAAATTGAATATCTGTCATTTTTATACTTTTGACTGGACAACAATCAAGTGTGTTTAAATGTGTAAACGGGGCATTTTTCACAGGTTTAGGAAATTTTATAGACAGAACTGATATTTTTAGGAAAGGATAGCCTAATTTATGGTGTAAATAATCATTAGTTGCAGCACTAAAATCAGCTGTTACATTATTGCACGTCTCTAAGTTTGAAGTGCCAAAAAATACATTGTGTTCCTATGACTGCTGAAAGGGGAGAAAAGGGCAGGATAAGGGGCAGTGTGTTGCCAGTGTTAGTCTGTGATGGGAGGAGGGAGAGGGTTTGGTGGAAGAACATGTGCTGTTGGTCCACAGCCCATCGACTTAATGTGGGTGTGTACATGCACAAACTGTACGCTGTGTCACTTGAGGAAAAGTTTGCAGGGAACTGCATCGTTAGAGCATCATGAAAAGTATGGGTTTTACTGCTTATTGGTTGTGTGCATGAGTTACATAAACGCCTGTAAAAGTCAGGGGTCAGGGCAGTAGTGTCCATTTACATCCCTCTACAGCATTGAATGTCACATTCTTGTTACGAACAGCACGTTTTCGTAAAACTTTTCGACTCATTAATGATTCACATTTGGTGGGTTTTTTTAATGGCTAGATTGGTAAACCTGGCAAAATGATGGGACCACTCCTCCACCAGGAAGACAGCCATAAAGTAAAACCTCATGGGGTGATTTTCCCCACATCCTTGACTGAAACACCTCTTTATGTGTGATGCTGTAACACTGAGTGGAGTTGTTGGAGGCAGGTTATAGGCAAAAAAGGGGGTAGTGATTGAGAAGAGGAGGAGGGGGGATGAATATGCAAAAAGTGAAGCCATGGGATGGATGTAGGGAAGAAGGGAGAGTGGGTGCAGAGGGCGAACGTGTGGGCACGAGCACTGCCACATCATCGCTGGGCTGCAGGCAGCACACTGGACACATTGTCCAGTCAGTCCTCTCCCTCCCTCCATCCCTTCCATGCCTCACTCCTCTACCCCTCCCCTCTAGAAGTCAATACAGCCCCATTTATCCACAGCCTGGTCCACATAGTCACTTTGAGCAGGGCATGTAGAACCAGTCATGCTATGCCAGGCTTGGTTCTAATTGCTATGCAAATTGCCATGAGATGTTAGTTTGCATGTTGAAGTAATAAATCTTGTTAAGTCAAAGGGGATCAGGTCTAAAGCTACTGTCTTTACACTTTTTCCAAATCATCACCAACAGTTAGCTGACAGATGTTACCAGAGTTGAAAGACTAAGCAGACCAGAGAGACAGGAAGTGATATGTGTGTATTGCATAACATACTTCACAGGGTTATTGCAGCTAATCAGTTACTGTATGCCTGTTTTCTTAATCAGTCTATATGTATCATTATTAATTCCCCCAGAACCACTTCGGTTTTCCTCTTTCTGATCCTGAATTCCTCTGTTTGTAGGATCTCAACAGATCAACCAATGTAGTGTACCAGGCCCACCACGTCAGCCGGAGCAAGAGAGGGCAGGTCGTGGGCACCAGAGGAGGCTTCAGAGGCTGTACCATCTGGCTGACCGGCAAGTCCTTATAGTCTTATATGATATCCACCTACGGGTCATGGGGTGGGTCATTCCTCTGCTGCAGAGGAACCATACCTTGGATAGGGTTTAATCTGATATGGCCTATTTTGAACACAGTGCCTCATTCAACCCACCGTCATGCTCCTATGTGTTATTACATTGCTCCACAAGGTTTGTCCGGTGCCGGGAAGACTACCATCAGTTTTGCCCTGGAAGAGTATCTCGTGTCCCATGCCATCCCTTGCTACTCACTGGACGGAGACAACATTCGCCATGGCCTGAATAAGAACCTGGGCTTCTCTGCCGAAGACCGTGAAGAAAACATCCGTCGTGTTGCTGAGGTGGCTAAACTTTTTGCTGACGCCGGGCTCGTGTGCATCACCAGTTTTATCTCTCCTTTTGCCAAGGTCAGAAAACTTCAACAGTTACAGTCTCATGCGATGGTGCATATCTGTTTTTTTTAAATAGCTAAAAAAAATATATATATTTATACGTTTACATATACATTTATTTATATATATATATATATATATATTTATATATATATATATATATATATATATATATATATATATATATATAAATGAAATATATGTACTTTTTTCTTCCACAGGATCGTGTTGAGGCGAGGAAGATCCATGCAAGTGCTGGGCTACCATTTTTCGAGGTGTTCATCCACGCACCTCTTGAGGTGTGTGAGAGCAGGGATGTAAAAGGACTTTACAAGAAGGCTCGTGCTGGAGAGATTAAAGGTCTGTGAGACTACTGTTTTGCATGCTGCCACTCTGAGAGTTATTTAAGTCATGCCAAGCCCTTTCTACAACTACAAGACAGATGTCCTAATATTTTGGTTATATTATATCTTATACAAGTATAAAATGGAATATCAATGGTTATGGGGTTTCAGTGACCTTTCTTTTTATGGTTTTACGTTTGTTGTCAGGTTTCACTGGAATTGATTCAGATTACGAGCGTCCTGAGGCACCCGAGCTTGTCCTGAAAACTGGAGAGCTCTCTGTGAACGAATGCCTCCACCAAGTGTTGGAGCTGCTCAGGGACCAGGTGGGTGGGACAGAGAAGAATTTTGTGTTTCTTTGCCGACCCTCGAAATATTGTCCAGATGTATCTTTAACAGAATGGTTGAGTGTACTGCCCATATTGTCACAAAAAATATACATTTCAAATGGTGAGAAAAAATATTCTGTAAAGCAATGACGATGTAGGAGACACACACACACTGGGATTTCAACTGTTTGTAAAGGAACCATTATTTAACTGATGTCAATAACTGGTTTTAACATCATAAATCTGCCAGCACACAGAATAGTTTTTCCTGTTTGCTTGGTCCAAAACCAAGTTCAGGATAGTCAAACAGTGATGCTACATACTAATCATGATAGACAAAAAATTTTCATGTGAAAGAGGAGAGGTTTGTAAGAACAAGCCAGAGCCAGAGAACATCACGGTGACAATGAGATGGTATGTAGTCGCTCACAGCAGATACCAAAAAAATTAAAAAAAAGTATTTTCTTGCACTCAGATGCACTTGCAGACACAGTCAAAGTTCACAGCACAGTTAACACATTATTGGAATTACACAATTGCTACTATTTGTTCCAACCTACCTGCAAAGGTCAAATTGGGTAGAAAAGCTGACAATGATTTATAAAATTAAAGAATCATTCCTCGGAATAAAAAAATTAACTGACCTACATGCAAGCAATACATATACATTTAAAGGAGAGGGAGTAAGAGTCTTCTGCCAAGGCTCAAGCTTTGCTGAAGTCAACGTTGCTATTGAAGTGCATAAGCTTTCTACAGCTTGAGACACGGGTGACTTACTTTTACATAAAACAATTTGCTAAAGTTGGCCTCCTTTTCCTTACAGCTTATAAGTTGGTGATTTAGTTAAAATGTATTTCTCAAATTACTTTTTATAGCGATTAGATGCAAAAGAACCCTGCAGTATATATATATCTTTCATGCAAAAAACCCAGGCTGTCATTGATATATACGTATATTTGCAAGCGGTTGTTGAGAGAAGAAATTGCCGATTGTGAGTGTAGCATTCCAGTCAAGGAGAATGAATGGAGGATGAAATGTGGATAGTGGTTGAATAATTTCTAAACATCCATTTGCATGCGTGTAAGTGCATTTTTTGACAAAGGCCCTCAGGCAAGCTGTGTCAATATTTGTCACAGCGGGTTCCCATGAAGTTGAGTAATTGCCACATGTCCGTGCTCTTCACCAAATGCAACAAACTTATGTGTCAAGACAGGGAACTAGCAACTGTCTGGAAGACAAATTAATTCAACAGATGCAGTGACAAAGGTGTTACTGTAGCCTGTTACATGGAAAAATAGAACTATTTAAACTTTTTTTTTTACTTATTCTTATCATAAGATATATCCAAAATATCCAGAACTAAAACTGTCACATCAACTGAAATTGTCACATCAACAATTAAAGACCAACACCCCACACACCCCACACACCCCGAACACCCCCCACACACACACACATACACACACATACAAACACATACACACACACACACACACACACACACATATACATATGCTCTAAGTCAGTACATTACCATAGAGCTGCAAGAATTATTGGATTAATTAATTAGTTGATTAGTTGATCAAAAGAAAATTAATGAGCAACCATTTTGATCATTGATAAGTTGTTTCAGTTATTTTTTAGCAAACATGAAAGCCATTTTCTGGATCTAGATTGTGAAGATTTGATACTTCTCTTTGTCATTCACACTATGAAACTCAATCGAATACCTTTAGGCTCTGAACTGCTGGTCGGACAAAACAAGCAATTTAAAGACGTCACTTTGATCTATGGGAAATATGTGATATGACATTTTATTGACCCAATGATTAACTGATTAATAGAGAAATTAATCATCATATAAACTTCCCCTTTTCCTCCTTGGATATAGAATATTGTACCAAGCGAGATCATGGAGGAGGTGAATGAACTCTTTGTTCCTGAGAACAGGCTGAATCTTGCTGTGGCTGACGCAAACACACTTCCCACCATCAGCATCACCAAGGTAACCCATCACTCCAGTATATCGGCTTTTTTTTTTTTTTTTTATAACACAGCAAATGGACAAGGGGGTCAGTACCGGACATGGCAGAGAGCTGTTCATGATGAGCCCATAAATATTCTCCACTGTTTGGAGCTTGTCTACTAATGAACTGCTCTGACTTCCCTGGGTGCTAATAAACACATAAAATCCTACCAGGCGTACGGCAGCACGCTTGAAGCCCTGAAACACACAGTCAAATGATTGTCATATCAAATCACAGTTCAGGTCAGTTCCCTGGGGATAAATGAAGATTTCTGCCAGAAGAAGAATAGATGTTCGTGTTTTTATTAAGTATTTTATTTTATTTTTTCAAGAATTAAGAGCAAGATGCCACTCTGATAACTCTAGTAATATACGATTTATGGCTGTTAATGTATAATGACGTATGACGGTCATTATGCATTTACAGTCAATGTCCTAAATGTGGTAGTGCTAAATTCCCTGTCTAAGCTTTTAAAATAGTGTCTCAAAACCTTGTGCAAGGGATGTAATCCAATTTCTACAAGTGGAAATAAAGGTGAAAGAAAGTTCTGTTAAGTTGGTACTTGTTAAATACCTTTTTATTAAGCTACAGTTTGGGCAAGAATTCAAAAAAAGCAATTGCACTAAGTGATTAAAACGCACTAATACGCTCATTTTCTCCTGAATATGATAATCTAGTATAGTGAAAGTCATTTGTCTTTGGTAAGGAAATAAACCAGCAATAGTTCTGTTGAAAGCCAGTTTATGCAGAAAACTTAATAACAACACCATCAGTCTGTCATTCACCAAAAGCTGTGTGTTATCTCAGAATATCAAGCGGTGATTTAGTGAGGAAATTAGTATAGCGATGATAAATATGTCAGCAGTAATGTTCAAGCACAGAACAATGAGGCTTTTATACATTGAGGCACCAAAGGTCAAAAGATTAGAGCCAATATGTGAGTTTAAAAGAAAGAAGTTGATTGTCTGTGTCTGCTTTCCAACTATCCAGCATTCTTACCATTATTCCACAACTCCCTGATTCTTTCATTCATCGTATAATTACAGACTTGTTGATTAGTGTATCAACATTTTTATTCCAACGACTTTCATCACTGCAGTTAAATCCATGGCTTATCCTGAGGTGGGAATGTATGTTAAATATCTGCAGTATCATCTTCCTTTCAAGCTGTTGATAATGAGTGACTATTCTTTGTCTGTAGCTGGATCTGCAGTGGGTGCAGGTTTTGGCAGAGGGCTGGGCTAGCCCTCTGAAGGGCTTCATGAGAGAGAGAGAGTTCCTCCAGGTCTTACACTTTGGCAACCTGCTGGATGGTAAGAGACACCTGAAGGGTCACTTTTACTCTTCAGATAAACTGCCAGAACATTAACTCTACACCACCCTTACCCACAAGGCAGCATCAGCCCTCGTTTCCTTTCAATTTGGCGCCCAAAGTCACAATTAAGTAGTATTTTTGGCATCATTTTTTAAATTCAGAACACGGTTTATTTTGAAAAACAACAAAATGTGTATGAATAAATGAAAGTATGAATGATTCATTTTTTTCATATAACACCATTTAAATTGTCCATCCCACACAGGATGACATGGCAAACAGACATACCACATTTAAACTAATACTCCCTGTAGCTCATCCCAATTAAGCTGTAAATCTGCCCCTGGCAGCACACTCCAACATAGAGCCCACACAAGCATGTTAGGATTTGATGATTCATTTAGTTTTACCTTTAACTGCTGTATCTGCTGAAGCACCTAGAAATCACTGAGCTGAGTTATGACCTCAGATGGCCCTCTGACAACCCGTCATCTTCCAAATATACTCATCTGATCTGCTTTAAAATTGGATGTTATTTAACTGCATTAATCATCAAAAGTTAATATAGTTGATATATTTTTAATACAGTTGAATCGTCATTATTTAGTTCGGTCAAGTTTTCACTTGAACAGGTACCATTGGAGTAGCAAAAGCTGGACATTTCACATTTATCAGTTTCTTTCAGATTCCTATTTTAACTGTTCATCTATTATCTTTATGGTTTTTAACTATTTGAGCTGTTCATTTATCTTTTTTTTAATCTTTTTGCTATAGTTTTTAAAAACTTTCAATTGCATCATGTGGTATTCAGGTGTTACACTTGACTCAATGTGTGTGCATATATTTTTAAATTAAATTGAAGTTTTTCAGATTGCACCTCTTGACAACTATACCACATATCTCCTGGCAATTGCGCAAGAACACCTTGGAGTAAAAGTACTCCTTATGTCCAAACGTAATCAGAACTTAGTTACAGGTTGTGATGAGTGTAACATGCATTGTAATTGTGTTCTTAGTGTAAATAACGCCTCTGAAATAATATTTTACTTTGTTCATCGGCTGAGATCGTGGCATCCTCTTCTGTTTCAGATGGGGCCATCAACCTGTCTGTTCCCATTGTCCTGCCTGTTAGCACTGAGACCAAGCAGGAGCTGGACGGCTGTGCAGCTGTAGCTCTGGAGTACCAAGGTTCTCGAGTGGCTATTCTCAGGAACCCGGAGTTCTACGTACACCGCAAGGAGGAACGCTGTGCCAGACAGTGGGGCACCACTTGTCCACAGCACCCTTACATTAAGGTAATAGGGCATTCATCAGATGTCTTCAACACTAAGTTTTAATTTCATTGTCTGCCACATGATTGTGCTGCAGTCAGCAACATCTTAGCACCTACCTAGTGACAATTAACACTAATTGCAGTTACACGTAAATATTTGAGTAAGTAAAAAAAATAACTGGTATTCTTGGTTTGTCACCTTGTACAGATGGTTATGGAGGGAGGTGATTGGCTGGTTGGTGGCGACCTGGAGGTGCTGGAGCAAATCAAATGGAACGATGGACTGGACCAATACCGCCTGACTCCACAGGAGCTCAAGCAGAGGTTCAAAGACATGAAAGCAGGTTAGAAAATCTGAATTAGAAGCAAAACTACAGTAACAGTGGGGGAACACAAAATTGCAAATCATTTGCTGTAAGTAGCTACTGATGTGACAATTTTGAACACATAAAAAATGTGTTTAGCAGTGAACCATTTGTCTTTCAGAATAACTTGACAAAGGACAAGATGAAAAAAGATAAAATGGTAAATTTGAAGTTGCATGGCAGTGTTTGTGATTCATGTTCAGTGATCAATGAAGACGTACAGAACAATCTGAAAAGTAATGAAAATGAAGTGTGAGCACCTTTTACTTTTATTCTCATATGTTAGTTTACTTTGATGTGAATGGTGTGCTCAAGTTGTGTCATTTTTTTATCTGCACATTGTAGCATGTATTTTGATCATTTTTGTTTTTCAGTATTCTTTGCTGCACTGTGGTCCTATCCTTAGTTGTGTTACTGATCCGCACTCAGCGGATTAGGCTGACAATATACTGTTTTCTTATTGTTAAAAAAAAAAAACTCTGAAAATTCCAAAACCAACAATGTATGTTGCTTGTCTGTGGCTCTCAAGTGCATTTGTTTCTACTAAGGAACTAAACCTGTTCAAAAATATATTCTTCTAATGTTAAAACAGGCCAACCTATTTCTAAATATAGCTGGGAACTGTAGTGTGTAGTAAACAATACTTAAACAAGGATTTAGTGCATTTGTCAGGGACTATTTTCTGCTGAAGATTTGGTAAACTAGTAAGCATTCAGCACAGTATATGTGAGATTGACACAAAATAAGGCTCATGCTGGTGGTAAAGATGTCACCCAGTGCAACAGTGTGCAACACTGATGGGTTTTTAATAGTTTTAGGGCACAATGGAGCCTAATAGCACAGATAAATATGTCATGTCAGGTTCAGTCAATTCATTGTTGGTTTTTGTCTTATCGATGGATATGTTGAATATAAGAAAAAATATAGTACATCAACAAACCTATTCTTTAACATAAACCACAAGCATTTTGATGCAGAATTTATGAAACAAAGTCTGTCTGAGTTATGTAAAAGGCATGATGAGCATGTTTCGTGTGACAGCTATAAAACGCACAATATCTTTTACATATGTTTGACTCCACAAATCATGAAGTTCAACAGTTCAAATACTGCATTACTGCTGCTGTTACTACAGAAACTCTTGTTATGTGAACTTTATTTCTTGTCCCTCCATGTTGTCCTCCTTAGATGCCGTATTTGCATTCCAGCTGCGTAACCCAGTCCACAACGGCCACGCCCTGCTAATGCAGGATACCAAGCGCCGGCTGCTGGAGCGAGGCTACAAGAATCCAGTCCTCCTACTGCACCCACTTGGCGGTTGGACCAAAGATGACGACGTGCCTCTGGAGTGGCGGATGAAGCAGCATGCTGCCGTGTTGGAGGAGGGCATCCTGGAACCAGCCAGCACCATTGTTGCCATCTTCCCCTCACCTATGATGTATGCGGGACCCACAGAGGTTAGGAGCAGTGTTGCAGTAGCTTATTGCTTAGTCAGAGGTTCTAATCGGTTGACTGTTCAGCCATTAACCCATGATTTGACTTGGGCATCTCTTCCAATTTCTCAACAGGTACAGTGGCACTGTAGAGCCAGGATGGTCGCCGGAGCGAATTTTTACATTGTTGGCCGGGACCCTGCTGGCATGCCTCACCCAGAGACCAAACAGGACCTGTATGAACCCACCCACGGAGGCAAGGTCCTCACCATGGCCCCAGGCCTCACCTCTGTGGAGATCATCCCCTTCAGGGTAGCTGCCTACAACAAAACCAAGAAGGCTATGGACTTTTATGACAAAGAGCGGTGAGTGAAGAAAGATTTGCAGATTTTTACACAAAAATTGGAGCAAATGAAATGGACAAAGTGCAGTAGATCATTAACTGTTGCTGCTTTACTTTGGATGTACTTTCTTAAATTAGAATGTGTCACCGCATTTTTTTAGACCTGCTGGGAAATTCTGCTACAGCTTTAAATAAAATCCTCCTACACAGATGTAAATCTTTTATCCCAAAACATGAATTTTCATGAAAATGTGAACCATCTCGCTCCATTTTTTTTTTTTTACAGTGTAAATTATGAGGTTCACTCTTGTCAATTCACTGTGTTTATATCCACCTTTTGGTACAATAATATAATATTGGAAGACTCTACGACACTATTAATGATGCTCACTCTCTGACCCACTGTCTCCACATTGCCCTGTCTCTTAGACATGCTGAGTTTGAGTTCATCTCTGGAACAAAGATGAGAAACTTGGCTCGGAGCGGAGAGAACCCTCCCGATGGTTTCATGGCCCCCAAGGCCTGGAAGGTTTTGGTCGAATACTACACCTCTCTTCAAAAGGACGAGTAATCAACCCAACACTCAGATTACCATTCAACACTAGACTATAAAAACCATACAGTTAGTTCTTAAAGGGCGTTAAATATACATTACATCCATCCCTCCGGGAGTATTTTAGATAGATCTTCTTTTATCTTATATGAAAAATGTTCATGTAGAGTGAGGTATTTAGATTGATACAAATAATTAGTAATTCTGGCAGGAGTGGGTGTTTTGTTGTCACCAAATCAAAATGACTTGTCTTAAGCAGTTAAAGCATTACATTTTTACATTCCTATAAAACTATGTGACTTGTAAACACATTATATGTTTATATGCATATTAACTTAAGCTATGTATTTTAATAAATTAAAGATAACTTGAGATTCTTTTTTTTTAAGTATAGGAGCACACCCCAAGACAGGGAAATCATTTTTGATATTTACATGTAATATCTGAAGGATGCATTGAAAAAAAAAATATTGAGATTTCACTTTTTATGGCATTTTAAAACAGTTGTACCACAGCTGTCAAGGTACTTGTATGACCTCAATGAACGTTACATGCAGTTTTATAACTACCTACAGTGCCTCTTTGTTTCACATGCATGGATGTTAATTAACTCATCATGTTAATGTTTCAGTTTATTGTGAAATATGGCTGACTTTTTTTTTTTTTTGTTTTTTGTTATAATGTGAAAGTGCCTTTCTCTCAAATGTCATGTCAACATTATAAAAATGTTTCTGGGATTTTTGTGAAGTTTTAAAGTGGGCATGTGCATTCATGTAATAAAGAACCTGCAGTTTTAGGAAGATGAAAATGAGAATATAAAACATAGTAGGAAATTATTTGTTTTTATGAATCTTTGGTGACCGCCCAAATCTAGGATATTATGTATTGTAATGTAAACGTGATATCCTTTAATGAAATGAATTTAAATGTTGTCTCGTCTGGAATATTTCTGTCCTGATTTTCATCTGTGTGCCACTGGTTGTGCAACCATACATCCTTCTTGTGTCAAGCAGTGTGGCAGTCTGGGGCCGCAGAGCCAAAAGTGCAATGCTGCTATCTGCTGGAAAGAACTGGTAAAGGAAAACACAAAAATAACTTCATGGGAAACTATTGACAATGTGTGTAAAAGGGCACAGTCACTCTGTGTTTCTCCAATAACTGCACTCATCTTGATAAATTCACTCACTGAAACCAGATCCAAAGATGGTCCTGTGTTTCTGCTTGCTATCCCAAAACAGCTAGATTTAACATTGAATGGAGAGTGGACTCAAACTGGCAGCAGTCAATAGTGGTGATGGTCCTTAAAATGGTCAAAAACCTTGTGCACATTGGAAAACACAGGGTTTGGCTTGGGACTGGCTTTGCCAGCTAGATCTTTTATAACAGATTAAGGAGATCCTGAGGCGCTTTCAAATTACACTAAAGAGATGTTTGAGTGAACTTGAAGGACTGATTAATTTTGCCAGTCATTAAGCTCTAAGGGCTTACATTGCTATGAGTGTTCCTCTATGAGGAGAACCATTCTCCCCTGTAAGAAGCAGATTCCTAATTAGCCTTATGTAGGATCAGATCATTTAATCTGCGATGTTCCAGGTAACCCCATTTAAATCTGCTGAACTGCACCCTCAGTGCTTTATAAAATCTCCAACTACTGTACATCCAGCATGCCACGTCACTGGGAAACGACCAGGACGGCTACAGATGTAAATCTCTCACATCCTACAGGCCTAATATCATTGAATATAGGCTAATAACCCTATTTTAACACCCCAAATGTGATGTAATATCTCTAGAAGCACACGAGTCACACGAATCACACCTCCACCGAAGACAGATGTGCAAGACTGCTTATTCAGTTAGTCAGATAGTTATCACCCGCTTTATCTGGACTGGTAGGTACAGCTGCCATGTTGTGTGGGTGAGGGTTAATTTGGGCTTCCTTGATTCCAGATGTGGGTTGATATATATACACACAGTTCATGAGGAGAGATAGTGTCCTCAATTGTTTTGTATTATGGGTGTGAAGATTATGGATGTGAAGCTCTTCTACCTCTGTGGCTGGTACCGTTTGGTTATAACAATAATGGATCTCCAGAACCATTTCCCAATAGGCACATATATTGACTTGCAGTGTGGTGGAAGAGCATCCAACTACAGGTAAAACTGATGATTTTTCTTTTTAATTTTTTTTTTTTTTTTTGGATTAATCTGCCAGTTTGTTTCTTAATTACTCGCTTAGCTGATTTGTCTATGACATGTCAGAAAACAGGAAAATTCCCATCACCAAAGTCCAAAGCGACGTCTTCCCGTTGCTTGCCTCATTTTACTATCATAAAGGACTTAATTGAAACAAGTACGTTTTTTTATATAGTTGACCGGCTGCAATAACTGAATTCTCGGTATTAAAAAAAAAAAAAGAGAAAAAGATTGAATGAACAATCAATGACTGAAATGCATGCCAGCAAATGTGATGTGGATCAACCGACTGATAAATTGGAAAAGAAAAAAAAAACTGATGTATAAATCCCATTCCTCTTCTTATGATTATTATTATTATCGAAAGCATCATAATGCAAATTTAAGCGATGAATGTCTTTCATTTTTGCGTGCGTAACGCATTTTTTTATTTTATTTTTTTACAGTACCAGTCTGCGTCAATGAAAACAAGAACACTGCTCTTGCCATTAACATCTCTGGTCTAATTTAGGATCGACTTTAGTTTTTCGGCCCGTCCGTCGGAAACCATCGGTTTCCAGGTGTTTGGCTCACTGAAGGTGTCGCGGATTGTCCTTCTGCTCTGGGTTTATTTTATTTATTTTTATTATTATTATTATTATCATTATTATTATTCGCCACGGTCCGAAATGACAGTTTAAACCGCGAAAAAGTGACATTATGTTGGAAACTTCCCTAATTACGGCCACACGTGACCACTTTGACAGAAGGGAGCGTCGTGAACGGACTCGTTTTTTGTTTTTTTGGGTTTTTTTTTTTTTATCCTTCCGCCGGAGGCACGAAATAACTCGATTGTGGCGCTTTTTGGAGTTTTTGATCGGACGCGTGTTTAAACCGGTTTTAATCCTAATCCGACGCTGAGCGTTGAAACGGTATCGCACGACGACGCGTTTGCTGGTTTTTAATCCGGGTCTAGGACTAAATTGCGAGGGCGGAGGGATATTTGTTCTAAAATCCCAGCCTGCTCTACCTTCTTTTTTTCCCTCGGTGGAGGCCATGATGGGAGCCTGAGAGTTTCAGCTGGAGCGAGAGGAGAGAGAAAAGAAGATGATTCCCCGGGACCGAGCTGTCAAACTAATCTCCGCCGATCCCTGAGCTTTGTATACTCTATATACATTTAAGGTGGAGCCTGTCACTTTTTTTTCTCAGATGTGTTCTTGGCAATCAGTCGAGGACGATGTTGAATCGTTAGGCTTTTTTGGATCGAAGGAGGCAGCGTTAGCTATTGTTGCTAGCTAGCTGAGCTAGCTAGCTGCTTAGCTAGCGAGCTAGCTCCGTCTGGATACGGGTTTCGGGAACCGGTGAGTCCGCTATCTCGCTGTCAAACCGCGGCGGCCGCTGCGACCGAGCCGTCGGCTTGGACCGCGTCTGGCACCTAGGGGTTTATCCGAGGACAACTGCATGTATTTAATCCGGGGGGGTCTTTGCAAGACGAATTGCAGGATTGGGAAAGTCGGGCCTGCACGGAGGAGCGGAGCGAGGCCCGTCTTTATGATCCAGAGGAAGCCTTTTCTAATCCGACCCCGCAGCCACCGCTAGCTCTGCGGGCTAGCACGTCTCTACGAGGACCTGCAAAATTCAGAGCAGAGAAGCAGAGCCACAGACTGCGACAAAAACACGACCAGACAGCCGATACTAGAAAAAAACCTGTTTTCATCATTTTATCCCATATAGACTCCTTGCAACTCGCTACGATGGCTGCGATTATAAAAGAAATGGTCAGCCGAAACAAAAGGAGATATCAAGAGGACGGGTTCGACCTGGACTTAACGTGTATCCTTCCCCTTGTGCCTTTTTTTTTTTTTTTAATTTCACAGCAGCCCGGACGCCGATCGGTACCGTCTAATGGTCGCGGTGATGACCGGGAGCGGAGGCAGAGATGTGAGGGAGTTAGCTGCTACTTAGCTCGCCGGCTAGTCGGTCCGAGCGCAGCTTTGCTGTCACCCCAGCATGTTTGAAAGATGGTGGATCTGTCAAACCAGCACGCATAAATGTCACAGTCATATTACGGCTGGGGGAAAAGCCCGTTTAAACTGGACCGGGTGTGTGTGTGTGTGTGTGAGGGAGAGAGAGTGTGAGTGTGAGTGTGTGTGTGTTTTGGGGGGGAGGAAGAAAAATCTGAAAAACGACAGGGCATTATCTCAGTGGTGCACCCAGCTTGAGTTTGTGAAATTATCATTGGCATTAAGTTTCTTTGTTGGTTTTTTTTTTCCTTCTTATTTTAAATGAGTTGGTGGTTGAAGGCAGGTAGGTCTTGGTTAACATATATCTTGTAATGTCCTTTTTTTTAATGATTTTTTATATATATATATATATATATATATATATATATATATATGTGTGTGTACACACATCTACATAGAGTATATGCAAGTTCGCTACATGGGGAGGTCTCTGGTTTATGATGACAAAATTTTGTACGCTCACTCCCGCCTTGCCTCACCTGTGTCCTCTGTGGGTGAGTATGCATTGATGGGGTTTTCAAACACGTTTGCAAAATCAATTTGATATTTTCCTTTCCCTTTGTGGGGATATGATCACCTCAGGAATTACGTATTACTATTTCAGGCCCCTCCGTAAGACTCATCTCTTATCTATTACCGATGATAATGGACGACCTGGTCCCCTGGTGCCATTTCGCTGGTATAAAAGTTGGTACTTTGACTCATTTGGCAGCGGATACGCTAGATTATAAGCTGCTGTGGTTGACTGTGGCCCACTGCACTTGACTTTGTATTGGGATGCCAAACCGCCTTTTCGGCCGTTTGAGTCCTGAATTGGATATTCATGGTGTTGAAACAAGTATGCAGTTGATCGACAAATCAATCGACACGAGACAAATCTGCAACAATTTTGACATCGGCTGTTTATGTTTCAGTTATTTATTCACCCCCTCCCCCACCAAAAGGCCAGCGCTTGCCACTTCCGGCTCCTCAAAACTGAAAAGTTGCCCTGCTTGTCTTCAACTTATTTGTGAGTGAATTGAGTATCTTAGGGGTTTGGACCGTGGGTCTGAAACAACTAGACATCTGAAAACATTATCATGGGCTCCGACAAAATTTCCATTACGTATCGTCACTATTTTTCAACACTTTATACCAAAAGATTAATAAACTAATCAAGAAAAACTATATGGCAGATTAATACCATAATGAAAATGATGTAAGTTGCAGCCCTATTTGGTTCGTTACACCGTGTGAAAAATTAAACAGGCTTGTGTATTTATGGACTGAATTTGCTCCAGTTATTGTGGCATTGATGATTAGATTGCGGAGTAGCACTTTCTCAAGGAATGGAAATGTGAAGCTGAGTGAGTTACCTTGATTTCGGTGTTGACACAAGAAATAGAAACATATTGAATGGAATCCAGGCAGTACTGTCAGCTGTGATGTATGTGTGCCTGCAGATGCCGGAAGGTGGGCATCACAACATTCGATCAGATCCTTTTTCACCTGGTGTTGTAATGTGGTAAAGCCTGTGTCATGTCTGTAAGTTGCAGGACTCTGTGGTGTGCAGCTTTGTACAGGTGTGTGGGGGGCCCGTCACTTTTGAGTGGCGTCTTTCTTTTGCTTGAAGTCTCCTCTTGTTCAGATGTGGGCCCTTTCGAACCTTCCCTTTTATCATTTTTGGCTTGGTGTCTAAAAAAATATGGGCTCTCTGCCGTTATGTAATGCAGTATCACAGTTCTGGGAATTGCCCTTAAAATAGAGTTGCCAGTGATCTTGTATCAGCATTGCTGTCTGAGCGCGCTCTCCCTCTCTTACCCTCTCAACCCACCACCTCTCCTTTGCTCTTTTTCTTTACTACTCCCACTCTAATTCTCCCTCCCTCTGCTTGCCCCCTTTCCTCTGCTCTCCTCCTTTCCTGTCCTCCCCACCCCCTCCTCGCTCAGCGCTTGCCGGTTCCCACTCTCCCTTTCCCTCTCTCTCCCTTTCCCTCTCTCTCTCTCTCTCTCTCTCTCTCTCTCTCTCTCATTCTCAGTTGTGGATTTGGCGTATGCATAGAGTCGAGGTAGGGCTGGCTTTAAAGAAAAGGCGTGCCTGAAATGGTAGGACCCCCCCCCCCCCACTTGGAGCTTCCGTCGAGGGTCCCGCATGTGCGTTTCCTCCCAGCTGCAGAGACCAAGCCCCTGATGCCCTGGGCTGAGGCTCTCCTGGGAGCTTTGGAGCTTTTTAAAAACACTTAGAATAGTCTGACTGGGATCACTTTGCCAGTAGGTTCAAGGGTTAGAGTAGCCCATTAAATAGCATAGAAAACCTGTATTTGGCTCCTAATTAGGTCTTTGACGCATTAATGGAAGGAATTATGGCACAGTATGTATAGATTGACTACTGTGCTGTGAGCTACACAGATAAGAGCAGTTTGGCAGTATGCAAATAATACCATAGATTTGCTACTGGGCTTGTTGAATTTGTGCATCAAGACCTGTGTTGAGCAAACCTTGGTTTTGAAAAGCTGCACTTGTGATTGCCATCAAAAAATGTTTGAAATTGCATTCATCTTTGTGTTTATGTCCATTGTCGTACAGTTGACCTCAGCTACTTGTTCTGGATTCCAATATTTTTCCCTACTAACAGCTCAACTGACTGAACAACAAACCCTGTGTGTACCATGAAAACGGCTTGTTCCTTTGCGTTTTTTGCATGGACAGGTATTTGATTGTGTGCAAACTAGCAAAGTCAAAAGATGTGCAGAGCCAGTTGCACTTTCTCCCCAGAGCAGTCAGATACGTGTTTCAAATCTTTTGACCAGTTAAAAAGCGATTTGAATCCAGTAAAATAACGTCTGTTCGAAGTAAAGCAGACACATCCAATTTGAAATATTCAGATTTTCTATTTTTGACACTGTAGAACAGGAAGTGTAAGAAAAGGTTGCCCTTTACTCAGTGGTTAAAGTGTGAAATCCCGCAGCTTATGGCAACAAGCAGACTTCAGTTACAGGTAGGCGTTGCAGCCAAGCCTCAGACATGCATGCCAACTCAATTATTCTTTTCGCTGCAACATGACACTGATGGGCGTCTTTAAAATTGAATGTATGTCACCGCATAATTGGCCACGACATTTTCCATCACTATTCTGCTCTGAAATGTGGAACCTTGCTCATGCAAGGCAGCTGTAAAAGCAGACAAGGTTCAGCACAAGCAAGATGGTGCAACCAGAAGTTAAACTCGTCACGAGAGTTAAACACACTCGTGTGTGTGTGTGTGTGTGTGTGTGTGTGTGTGTGTGTGCGTGCGTGCGTGCTTCCACTTGTGTCTTGTCCATGGCTGAATGTCATGGAAAAACAACTACTACCTTATGCTGCACCTGCAGCTTGCAATTCATGACATAGAGGATTCTTGTTCAACAAAACACTTGTTTTTGTTTTGTTGTGGGGTTTTTTTTTTGTTTTGTTTTTTTTCTCTACATGTACGTCTTCATGTTGCCTACGTTCGATCTCCTAGATATTCAAATTGGTCTGGCTGAGCTCGAAAGAGAGATGAGCTGAACGTTCATCCCAGTATAACTTTTGGCCTCTAAAGACACATGCAGGTCAGGGAGCGGAGACTCTCCTTGTGAACCCACATGTGGGCCTGGCTTGAGCAGGAGCACTGTTAGTCCCATCCTCTCTGCCTTCGAGGCCATCTGTCACGAACATACCATCACTGACCAGCACACCACCTATTTATCCATAACTCCAACACCCTCATATTTATATTGGCTGAAAGTTTTTCATGCTCTGCTGCTCATCTCTGCATTCCTGTATGCGAGCTTTTACCATGAGAATAAGTCAGTCTACCTACGCTTTCAAAACAGCTACATACTAAAATGAAATGGTTTTTTTATTACATAAAAGAAGTTACCAGCTTTTAGAATTTGCCATTAAAGATATGGTGCTGCGCGCCTCGGTAATGACACTGTCTTTTCTGTAAAGGCTTGATTTCCACAAGCATGCACAATGTACATTCCCTTGATCCCTGCCTGAACAGATATCTACCCAAACATCATTGCTATGGGCTTTCCAGCAGAGAGACTCGAAGGCGTGTACAGAAACAATATAGACGATGTAGTACGGTGAGTTGTGTTGTCTCTGCGTCTCCTATGTGATCATAAATAGCAGAAAAGAGAGGCTTTTTATTATAGAATATTTGTGCCTCTTTGTTTTTGCTTTCATTTATTGATCTCCTAAATATACTCTTTGTCTGGTTATATCTCCTCTTGAAAACAGGTTTTTGGATTCAAAGCATAAAAACCATTACAAAATCTACAACCTGTAAGTGTTCCACATATCACACATACCTGAACTGCTCTTTGTTTACTCGCTAACTTCCTCTGATCGCTAACTGGATTTTGTTCTTCCCTTTTCAGCTGTGCAGAAAGACACTACGATGCTGCCAAATTTAACTGCAGAGGTAGGCTGCTTCATGTGTTCTGCAGATACTTTCTCTCTTTTAAAGAAAAATTCTAACCCAAAAGCCTTGTGACACACAGTGTCATGAAAATCTCACAAAATATACACTGTGTCTTCCTCCCCGTCTCATTTCGTCTGACCTGTCGGCTGCTGTGTTCCTGTCTACAATCCATCCCTCTCTCGTCCTGACTTTGGGCCTGCGTCCCGTCACACATCAGTTGCACAGTACCCCTTCGAAGACCACAACCCTCCTCAGCTGGAGCTAATTAAGCCGTTTTGTGAAGACCTGGACCAGTGGCTCAGTGAGGATGACAATCACGTGGCGGCCATCCACTGTAAGGCCGGGAAGGGCCGCACTGGAGTCATGATCTGCGCCTATCTCCTCCATCGTGGAAAATTCCTGGAGGCCCAAGAAGCTCTTGACTTTTACGGGGAAGTCAGGACAAGGGACAAGAAGGTGAGATGTTCATCGGAGACTGTATGTCTCAACACAGCAGCTCTTTATCAGTTCAGATAAACCATTGCATAAAGGGATGAAAGAGATGAAGGAGTGAGTGACAGAGAAAATGTTGTTACCTTACTGGACCAGAATCCAAAGATATTCAGTTTTTAGTGATGTAAAACAGAAAAGCAGAAAATAGTCACAAAAAGGTCCAGTCTGGTTCCAGAAAATATTTGGGATTTTTGCTTGAAAGGAGACTCAACAAATGATCTCTTTTATCGAAACAGCAGAAATTTTCAGGTTCAACTCGAGTTGCAAACACTGCAAAAACAACAGACAGAGAGAGAGAACGTCATGTCAAGTGTCTAAACATTGTCACTGTTGTTGCAGGGAGTAACGATCCCGAGCCAGCGTCGCTACGTCTACTACTACAGCTACCTACTGAAGAACCAGCTAGAGTACAAGCCGGTGGCCCTCCTCTTCCACAAAATGGTTTTCGAGACTCTCCCAATGTTCAGCGGGGGCACCTGCAGTGAGTCACACTCATGTTCAACTTTAAGCCAGGGCGTAGGCATGCATGTCGCTGTTAAAGCTGATGGAGAGCCATGCATGTGTCGAGCGCTGTAGGGCTCACCCACGCTACAGTTCAGCATCACACATCAGAGCAGGTCACCTGATAGTTGAGTCTTACTCTGCAGGGGGTTTTAGAGTATGGCTTCATTTGCATCACTATTTTTGGACCTTTTTGCCTAATAAGAGCAGCTTCTTATTGATTAAGTCATCTTGTTGCTGCTTACAAGAAGGCCAATTTATTCTCTGTCTAAATCAGACCCCCCATGTTTGCCATAATGGAATTTAAAATGTTAATAGGGTCATAGAATATTTTTTATTTTCTTTAGCATCTCTCACAGAAAAGAAGTGCATGAAAAAAGAAATCGGTAGCATTTCAATATTTTTATCATCCCAGGATTCTACAAAGTCTTTCAAAGTTGAGCAAGTAAGTTTTTAGCCATGGTGCTTTTCCTCTTCCTGTGAAGGAGTTTATATTTGTTAATACTTTACTCTGCACAGTATTGAGAGGAATTACAGTATGCACCATTTAAAGAGCATAGCACTCAAAGCCTCTGCATAAGGCAAGTAAACTGTAGAATCTTGGTCGTTGTGTAGAAGCCACATATTATTACACAAAACCAGGAAGTAATTAAAAGTGAATGGAGGAATTAAATGTTTTGGTCAGTGATTAATTTTACATACGACAGCAAAGCGCTTGAGCAGTGATAAGTCACTGTAGTTAAACGAGGTCTCACCACGTGTGAGCTCAGAGCTTGAGTGGTATGACATTGTAAAGTAGCGCACGTGCAGACGGTAGCATTTGTTGTCCTGTGTTCAGCGGCAGAGCAACGCAGACACAAAGCAGTCGGCCTCAGTATATGCTTATTTTAAAAGCGTCCTGAAACCAAAATTTTATGGACATCAATACTGACTAAACTTTCCACATCCTCTAAAGTACCACTGACACGTGTGTGAGACGTTGGGTAAAGTTTCTAAGTGTATATTAACTGTTTTCTTACCATAACACTTTCTGCAGAAATGGGTTTTCATTGTCCATATCTGTATTTTCTCAACATGTTAAAGCTGTGTAATTTATTGTATATAGTTCTGTTATGGCTTTAGGTCAAACAATCCAGTTTCTGCTCAAACGTGTCTGAGTCACACAGTGTTGTGCTTTTTTTGTATCTGAATTTTGTCCATTTTTAACTGTCGGTCAGAAAAAATGCCTCCTCTTCCTTCGTTTCTGTGGGGGTTTTTTTCCCTTCATTTTAACACCTGACTCTGCTGAACAGCTCTCACTGTATTGATCCTTCTCTTTCCTCCTAACTCTCCCTTTTTTAAGAAAAAAAAAAGGCCCTATTCTGAGTTTGACGTCTTAATATATGTTACGCACGAATCAGCCTTTTTCTAGCCTCAGTTTTATAGCTCACTACAGCAATAAAAGAGGAGAAGCCAGTTTGGTAATGCCGTCACAAGTAACTCAACATCACACATTTCTGTACGTTGAATCCGGTGTTTTGTGGTCGTTTTAGATTTTCAGCTATCAAGTTCCCCCTGTTTTCCTTCCCCTTTGTGTAACTCAAAACACACCAGGTCCAAAGTCAAATGCATACGGTGCGCGGCTCCACTTTAAAGCCACGTTCTGTACATTGTTTTTTTTTTTGTTTTTTGACAAAAGCTGTGTAGATGCACGTATCTGTAAATATTTGTGTAGCGCTCTTGTGTTTGTGCCTTCTTTGCTGTCAAGCCCCTGACAGGCCAGTCAGGCCCAGTTTGTGATAATCTCCTTCTCTCTCTCTAAGGGGACAGTACCGTTAAAAACAGGAGCGAGCCGACCCCTCAGGGCTTCAAGAAAGGGAATTGGCATTGGGGTAAATGAGCCTTTCATCCATTATTATCATTTCACTCATTTGCTTTTATAAGGCCCCGGAGATCCAACAGGCAGGAGCAGTCTGAGTTAGACATGTTGCCTAGCAGGATAGGACTAGCTTACATGCACATGATGTCATCTCCAACACCACCCCCACCCTGACAGGAACAAGGAAGGGTTAAAGTTCTTCTATATGCATTGTGTTGCACTGGTCCAAGACCAAACTGCGACTGTCTATCAGAATAGGGTCCTGTGTCTTTGGTTCTGGGTCTCTTTGGGTGTTACATTTTGTGGTCTGTAACTTTTCCTTTCTCCTCCTAAATTTCAATATAATGTTTTGTCACTTTTTTTTGCACTTATTCAGCTTGGGGGGGGTGATAGTGTGGGTGTGCTCTGCTGTTTCTTTTGTCAAACTCATGTAATAACACAAGTATCCTGTCTTGTTCTCTCTATTCGCTCCCTGCCCCCGTCACTCAATCCCTCTTCTTCTTGTTTTCTGTCTCTTCTCCTCATAAATCTCATAATCTTGCCCACCCCCCCACCCCATTCCCGTGCGACATGTACCTTTTTTTTTTTTTTTTTTTTAAATGTGCAGATCCTCAATTTGTGGTGTACCAGCTGAAGGTGAAGATTCACACGTCGCACCCCGCTCACACGCGGCGCGAGGACAAGCACATGTTTTTTGAATTCCCCACGCCGCTGCCAGTATGTGGAGACATCAAAGTGGAGTTCTTCCATAAACAGAATAAGATGATGAAAAAGGTTAGTTGTGTTTGCGCGGCTTTCATTTTAACTTCATTTGCTCCTTGTCACTGACTAAGTTCTGTCAGTCATTAAGAGCTTATTTCTGCTGTTGATCAAAATGACGTCTGCTGCGAACAATAAGCCTGCATGTGACTTAAGCATTTTCTCACTATTTTTTGTTGTTGTTGTTGTTGTCCATAAATCCCACGAAGAGACCAAAACACATTATTTTTACTGTTACCAGAGATGCCTTTTGTTGTCCAAAAATAATTAAAAACATCCATTTCCCACTGTGTCCCACTGTGACATGTTCCTTCAGTAACACATGTGAGGGCACTCAATCCTGGAGCCACCATAGATGCTCCCTAACGCAACAAATGTGTATAAATCGACAGCTAAAAATAGTCCTCCAACAAATACCAACTGCACTGTTGTGAGTAATGTTTGCTACAGCCACAGTGGCTAAAGGCTCAGAAATGATCAAAAACAGATTGGTGTTTTTGACAATTATAGACCATATTTTAAATGAAGCTATATTTGTGAGAAGTTAGGGTTTGTTTGTTTGTTTTTTTTTCTACAGTGTGATTTGTTAATAAGGAAACTAGAGATCACACCATGATGTCTGTCTACATGTTGACTGTCCAACTCATGAGTGCTCAGTAGTCGGTGCTCATGGGTCGGATCACACCTCTTCAGACTCGGCCGTCTTTTTGATCTCAACTACAGACCTGCAAATTTTCATGACTGTGTCTTGCACAGTCCTGAAGGAATTGTAATGACAAAATCTGTCCCCACACTCACTCACACACACATACACACACCTGCCAAAGAAATCCAGTGTGCCTCTGTGGTAGTTCCCGCTACAGAAGGTCTCTCCAGGACCACATTTACCGTGACATGCACACACGCAGATCACAAGTTGAAAACACCAGCGAGGCAGCAGCAGCCAGTAAGGACGAGCCCGTACACAAATTCAATCAAAAACCTGGAAAGTTCCTCATTTCCTCTTTCATCATCTCTGCCCTCCAGGACAAAATGTTTCACTTTTGGGTGAACACCTTCTTCATCCCTGGACCAGAGGAGAGCGGGGACAAGATGGAGAACGGGGCAGTGAACAATGCGGAGAGCCAGCAGGGGGGACCGGGGCAGCCGCAGCCGCAGCTACAGACGCAGCCGCAGCGTGCCGAGAGCAGGGACAGCTGCAGGGATAGCGACAGGGACTACCTCATCCTGACGCTCACTAAGAACGACTTGGACAAGGCCAACAAAGACAAAGCTAACCGCTACTTCTCGCCAAACTTCAAGGTAAGTGGTGACAGAGGCTGGCAGGATTTTAGATAAATAGAACGGGCAATGATAAGACTTGTTTATGATCATTTCCGTTTCACAGACTGAAGATGGTTGTCTTTTAATTTCCAATTCCAGGTGAAGTTGTATTTTACGAAAGCCGTGGAGGAGCCTTCGAATTCCGAGGCAAGCACTTCGACATCCGTCACCCCGGACGTTAGCGACAATGAGCCAGACCATTATCGATACTCTGACACCACTGACTCTGATCCGGAAAATGAACCTTTTGATGAAGAGCAGCACACGCAAATCACAAAAGTGTGAACTCTTTTTAAACAGGAAAAGAAGAAATTATACACCAGAAAAAAAGGAGAAAACTTGAATATAAACTCAAAAGAAGAACCTTTGTCCCTTCCCTCCCCCAGATGGCAATAGAATATCATCATGTCAAATGCCAATTTTAGGGAAAAAAAGATAAATATCCTGACCAATATATTGTTTTTTTTATTTTTCTTTTTTTCTTTGGCACGGCCATGTACCATGTGCGAGGTATTGACACTGTTGCCCCATGGGAAAAGGTGCTGTAGCTATAAAAATGTGTTTATATATATATACATACGTATATGTATATACATATATACATGCATATATAAACAAACTTTTTTTGTGTCAAAGACAATGGAAAGAGTACCGCAATCAGGAGACGGGAGTTGAAGTGTGGGAGAAGTTAGAATGATATACTAGGACTATGCTGCTCCTTCTCCTGTCTAAACCAAGGCCAGTGCTGCAGTCACTTTGTTTCACTCCCTCTCTTCTCCTCCTCCTCCTCCCCCCTTCTCCTCATCTTTTACTCTCCCTCCCCTTCATCCTATCCTCCTTTCTATCCTCCTTTACTGTGAATGCTTCTTGTGCTCTTTGCAGGCTGTCTCACGTGACTTTTGGCCTTTGTGCAGTGCAAACTGCATGCGGGCAGTGGGTTGGGGGTGGGTGGGGTTATGAAGAGGCTGTGATGATGTCTAAAGCATTGCCATTCCTGTTCCCACTGTGTATACGTTAAATTATGCAGAACAAGGTATCCCATGTAATTGTTAATGTTTTTTTTATCCTAAGATAATAAAAATATAATACACAAAACAGCAGGGAGACAAGTGTTTGCAATAATGTCAACACTACATTTAAAGGACAGTGGTGATTTGCATGTATTGGAATTGGCGTCCATCCCTAATAAATGTATGCAATGTTGTCTTTTCTTAAAGAAACCAGCTTCGAGATGTGTCTTCTGCGTGGGGTTCCCCAGTGCTTTGAGTCATGCTCAGAAAATTACATCAGAGGGTTTATGTAATATACTCCCTTTTGCCGTTCGCGGTTAATGAAAGCCATGCCAAATGAAATGGAATTTTGCAATGTGAAGTTGTTATCTAAACGGCGTGGCCAGTGCGGCCTTCGACTCGACACTGTCGCTGTCAACTGAAGCCATACTTTTTAAGTGCCAGACCCCATGATCTGGGCTCGAGCATGTGCAAAAGTGGAGCATGCGCTGCGAGTCGGGGAGGAAAATGTTCACAAGCACCACACTTGATGAGAAAAATGCTGTAAAGCAGGTTGCCGTTGCAGCTGCTGGAGCTGTGTTAACACTAACTTCCTGCTTTAAAGGTCAGTGCTGCAAATACCGGGTGGGACCTGAGGTAGGGAAGTGATGGAAGGATTATTATTATTAAAAGTTCAACTGAGGGCGAAGAGCCCACTTCAAACAAATAACAGTGACTCAACCCAGAGCTGAGGGTCCATGTTGATGGCAGTTTGTGAGTGAGGAAAAGATGATGAATCTGCTGATTATCAAGCACACTTTGTCTTTAGAGAGGCACCAGTTTGATTTCATTCAAACGTGACTCGTAATTGAAGGTCACAAAACTGGGCCCTTTTGACTATTATGATTTCTTTATAAAGCAGAGGGAGAGCTCTTGTTTTGATATTTCTCCTAAGAAACAGTACGTTTCCATTTCCTGAGTTGATTTCAAAGCTAACTGACCTTTGAACCCTGATTTAACAAAAAAAACAAAACATTAACAATTGGGAGCCAAAAGCAGCCTGACCTCACACCAAACCATCAGTGTTGCCTGCACAGTGGCTTCTGCAAACACAGACACAGACACAGACACAGACACAGACACAGACACAGACACAGACACAGACACAGACACAGACACAGACACAGACACAGACACAGACACAGACACAGACACAGACACAGACACAGACACAGACACAGACACAGACACAGACACAGACACAGACACAGACACAGACACAGACACAGACACAGACACAGACACAGACACAGACACAGACACAGACACAGACACAGACACAGACACAGACACAGACACAGACACAGACACAGACACAGACACAGACACAGACACAGACACAGACACAGACACAGACACAGACACAGACACAGACACAGACACAGACACAGACACAGACACAGACACAGACACAGACACAGACACAGACACAGACACAGACACAGACACAGACACAGACACAGACACAGACACAGACACAGACACAGACACAGACACAGACACAGACACAGACACAGACACAGACACAGACACAGACACAGACACAGACACAGACACAGACACAGACACAGACACAGACACAGACACAGACACAGACACAGACACAGACACAGACACAGACACAGACACAGACACAGACACAGACACAGACACAGACACAGACACAGACACAGACACAGACACAGACACAGACACAGACACAGACACAGACACAGACACAGACACAGACACAGACACAGACACAGACACAGACACAGACACAGACACAGACACAGACACAGACACAGACACAGACACAGACACAGACACAGACACAGACACAGACACAGACACAGACACAGACACAGACACAGACACAGACACAGACACAGACACAGACACAGACACAGACACAGACACAGACACAGACACAGACACAGACACAGACACAGACACAGACACAGACACAGACACAGACACAGACACAGACACAGACACAGACACAGACACAGACACAGACACAGACACAGACACAGACACAGACACAGACACAGACACAGACACAGACACAGACACAGACACAGACACAGACACAGACACAGACACAGACACAGACACAGACACAGACACAGACACAGACACAGACACAGACACAGACACAGACACAGACACAGACACAGACACAGACACAGACACAGACACAGACACAGACACAGACACAGACACAGACACAGACACAGACACAGACACAGACACAGACACAGACACAGACACAGACACAGACACAGACACAGACACAGACACAGACACAGACACAGACACAGACACAGACACAGACACAGACACAGACACAGACACAGACACAGACACAGACACAGACACAGACACAGACACAGACACAGACACAGACACAGACACAGACACAGACACAGACACAGACACAGACACAGACACAGACACAGACACAGACACAGACACAGACACAGACACAGACACAGACACAGACACAGACACAGACACAGACACAGACACAGACACAGACACAGACACAGACACAGACACAGACACAGACACAGACACAGACACAGACACAGACACAGACACAGACACAGACACAGACACAGACACAGACACAGACACAGACACAGACACAGACACAGACACAGACACAGACACAGACACAGACACAGACACAGACACAGACACAGACACAGACACAGACACAGACACAGACACAGACACAGACACAGACACAGACACAGACACAGACACAGACACAGACACAGACACAGACACAGACACAGACACAGACACAGACACAGACACAGACACAGACACAGACACAGACACAGACACAGACACAGACACAGACACAGACACAGACACAGACACAGACACAGACACAGACACAGACACAGACACAGACACAGACACAGACACAGACACAGACACAGACACAGACACAGACACAGACACAGACACAGACACAGACACAGACACAGACACAGACACAGACACAGACACAGACACAGACACAGACACAGACACAGACACAGACACAGACACAGACACAGACACAGACACAGACACAGACACAGACACAGACACAGACACAGACACAGACACAGACACAGACACAGACACAGACACAGACACAGACACAGACACAGACACAGACACAGACACAGACACAGACACAGACACAGACACAGACACAGACACAGACACAGCAGCAAACACAGACACAGACACAGACACAGCAGCAGAAGCAGCATCTAAAATATTTATCTAATCAATACACAGTTTCATTTTTATTTTTCGAGCACCGGCTCTTCTAAAAAAACGTTCGCTTATCGGATTTTTCTGCATCAACACCACTCTCGAGACGCCTCGGAGGAATGTTTGCTTTGTATATTTGAATCTGAATTTTCCTGCATTATGCGGGTCATATATTTTACATTCAGCCAGATAAAGATCAAATATGATATGAAAGTGTAGTGGTGTTTTGTTTACATCCAGATGGTCCACATCTCCCAGAAAGCCTTGATGTCTCCAGTCCATTACGGAAGCCCATTTCTGCTAGGAAAAAAAACAAAAATAAGACATGATAAAAACATAAATGCTTATGGAAAGTCAAAATTATGAGATAAGTGGAAAATAATGAAATACTAAGAAAAAGTTATTAAAGTACTATGTCATTAATATGAAATAGTTAAAATTATGAGAACGGTCAAAAGTTTAAGGCAAATATATATAGACAGGTATTAAATAGTAATAATAAGAGTTAAAGTTAGGGGATAAAAAGTCAAAGTTGGTTTTTCGGTAAATATGAAAAAGGCAGGTCAGTTACTAAGTCTAAATTAGAGACTGAGTAATTAAATATCCCGATTAAGTCACGATTATGATATTGTATTGTTGTATTGTTGAAGCGATGAGAAAAAGTCAAAGTTATGAGGCTGCGAGTCAAAATTACTGAATAAAAACCACGAGATAGTCAAAGTTAAGAAGTAGTAATAACTCATCAAGTCAAACGTATCAGATACTAAATCAGAATTGTATATGAAAGAATTTACTTGAGTTAAAGTCAAGTGATAGTGAGTCAAAATTCTGACTTATAAGTATCTTATAAGTGTGACTTAGTATGTCATGATATTGGCTTATTCTAAGCACATGAGCATCCATCTCACTAACTTTTATTCTTTTTTTCTGGCAGGAATGGTCTTCGATAACCCTGCATCCAACGATTGTGAAAAGAAAAAAAAAAGCTAACACCAAAATATAGAGATTTAAGCCTAGTATTATGACCAAATGAGGGGGTGGGGGAGTGTGTGTGTGTGTGTGTGTGTGTGTGTGTGTGGGGGGAGGGTCAGTCTGGCCTACAAAGAGAGGATAAGCCCAAGCTGGTAACCCCATTTCCCTTCCATCTGTTGGTAGCAGTTGTAGAGCATGGCTGCACTCACCAGGACCTGGCAACCCATCCCCCAAGCCCTCTTTCTCTGGCTGACTGCACAGCTGTGTTGCGTTTGGATTAGGCCAAGAATAAAACAGGAAGTAGAAATTAAACAAAAGCTTAAACACACACAGAGAAACATGCACACGCACACACACACACACACACACGCACACACACATATATATACACACATCACACTGGCACTGTAACTTACCAGAGACTCAGCAGCAGCAGCAACACGAGTGACAGCCTGTGGAAAAAGTGCACACACCCACACGTGTAGACCATAGCGCTCACTCAAATATACTACAGTGTGAGCACAGTCATACTCTGCCTCCCACAGACTCACATAAGCCTGGGCAGGACCACAGGCGTATCATTTCTCTGTGCCCACACTCGTGCTCACACATATGGTCTTTTTACATGCTAAGTGCCTCTCCGCTTCTCCTCTACTCCTCTTGGTGGTCCGCTGTGTCAGCTGATGAGGGAAACCAGCAAACACGCCCCAGTCGGTCTTGGAGCATGCCAGTGTAATGATGCCGTTAAGGACGTGTTTTGGTTATGAGATGTCATGTGAGCGTTGCACTCGCAAACACAAAGTTACTGTGAATAAGATAAAGACAACAGGAGTTACTCTGATTACTTATGCATTCACTTTGAGTATGGTTCAGTAGTGCTGGAATGCGGAAACCACTGATGTCCAGAGATGTAGAAAAACTGAATTTCTTGCAGATTTTTTAAATTAATGCACCACATTAAAGCTGGAATCCCATCTTGCTTTTCTTTAAAGAAAGAGATTAACACACATATTACGACTTTCATCGGCATATTATTAAGCTTTATATCATTTTAACGAATGGGGTTTTTTGCTGTTTTGATTCAAGGATCTTTAAGGTCAAACTTCAAGAATACCTTATGGTCAAAAGCAGCACAAAACTCATTCACGATCACATTAAAAAAACATCACAATAAGCCTATGAAAGTACCACCCAAACAGCATGAATCTGAGTAAAATCCTTAATCAGAGTACATTAGGTGTTGAATATTATCAATCCTCTATCCTTGTGCAACATTTTAGCTCTTAAAAGCACCAGACTATCAAAAAAAAAAAAGAAAATCATTCTGTTCTCTCCCGTGAACTTGGTCCTACTTTCGACAAATCCTCTGCATGGTTTCTCTCTTTTGTGTGAATGCACCAAAGAGGTCCGGCGATAGCACACAGGAACTATGGTGAATGAGGAAGTGGAATTGGACGAAGAAGGAGAAGAAGATGTTTGGATATGCGTGGCTGCACGTACGTATGGAGCAGACAACCAGAGCTGCTTTAGCTGGCAAGGTGCATTTGATGGAAATCCATTAAAGTGATTCTCGTCATGAGTTGGACCAACTGTTAATGAATATACGGTAAATGTTTTCAGATGTTATTTTTACTGTCAAGACTTGAGTCACCTAATGAGTCACATGCACTCTGTTTCTGTGTGTGTGTGTGTGTGTGTGTGTGTGTGTTTTTGTTGACATGGATATGCCAGCATGCTTGTCAGCCGGTATGTGTTTATGTGTGCCTTCATGACGAGAAGCACATGGAAACACTTACTGTATTGCTGTCACCACAGACCCCTCCCCTTTCTCAACACACACACACACACACACACACACACACGTACTTATTCTCTCTATGTGATCAATGAAGAGCACATATGTGTCCATTGTATTGAATAATAGTTGGCATACATAGCCAGAGGCAAAAAACACAGAAAGAAGCATATAGGCTTTATCATAGGGCTCCACATATATACAACCAGCACAACATATGTGCATGCACACACACATTTCTACAACAGGAACTTGCATTGTGTTTAGCTTGGTTTTCTGTGACAGGAACCCAGCGGTGAAAAGTACTTCTGCTGCAGGGCTTTACGTATATCTGTGTTACTTTTTGTGCATATAAGAGCGTTCGATCACACACCAGAGTCTACCGGTATACATTTGTCAGACTTTACTTTGACAGGCTCTGTTCTCTACCTGACTTTTACCCTGAAATCTTAGAGCGGGCGTAATCCTTCCCCCGAGCCTCCTCCTCCCAGCTCTCTTCCCTCTCTCTATCTAGTGTCATCAGGAGGGTAATATGAGGCATATGGCTGCTGATGACAGTCCCTAATCCGCACGCTGATAACTGATAGTTACTCGCGCGCTCCTCATCCCCATCTCGTCCTTACGGAACAAGAACAAGGCAGGGAGGCAAGTGCAAGCGTGTCGGTTGATACTCTTTGCTCAGCCTCGCCGCGTCTCTCCACTCTGTGTCTCTTCCCAGCTGAGAGTCATTATCTGAAATGACTGATGTGAGAACGGCTGATGGACAAGGCCGATATTACTGTTTGTGCTGGAGAGTGAAAGTCAGAAATGGTACTGCAGTCTTTCAGAGAGGAGAAACGGCTTCAGGGTTTTACAGTTCATCAGATGCACCGGGAAAAAAAAAAAAAAGACATGTAGTGTAAATTTCGAGAGCTTGTGGAGGATGAAGTCACAGTAAAGGAGCCAAAATCCTGAACCATTTGAGTTGTGGTAGATTTTAAAAAGGCTAATTTTATTTGTTACCAACACATTGGCTCTCAGTTGATCACCTACAGCCAGCGATGCATCCAGAGACCAGTCTAAAACATTTAGCATTGCAGTTTTGGTTTTCCAGTGGTTTAAGATTAGCCTATAAAGTGTGTTTCCATCCAACTATTTTATGCGCTAATTAAAAATGTGCAGAAGAGAGTGGAGCGGGAACGCTGGAAATTTAAAAAAAAAAAAACAAAACAAAAACAAAACTGTTTTTGCTTGGCAGAGATGGAAAAGTCTATGTATCAATTAAAAACAAAATGTGATATAAATCGTGGAATACATGAGGTGTGTGACCACTGAGGAGACTAAAATAGTGGCAGGAGAAAACCTCAGACGTGTGTGGAGCAATAAGGAGACTTTAACATTCCTCAAATTAAAGAATTTCGTTTCCCTTATGTTTTCTACATTTTTTTTTCCAAGGCGATCCTGTAAAAAGCTCATAAGTCGTCTGTGCAGCTTATTACCGCCCGTCGTTACGTTTTATTGTCAGCCTACCGAAGGCCGTGAGATGCAGCTGAGGACGCCGGCAAGTGAACCTTGAGCCGAGACGAATCAGGCGAAACTGTGACTTCTGAGGTCAAGAACTTTCCAATGCCATAAAATTAGCAAACTATCTCAGTAATGTTTATCACTGCACATTATCTATCTAAAGTTTGCAGGCACTAGCTAATATTAGCCACCGTGAGCTACTTGTCATACCGGATAAACCAAGGCATGACGCCTGAGTGCACTGAATTGAGTAACTGAAGGGTTCATTGCTTATGATTTCAACTCTTCATTCGTAAGAGGAAGAATGTGTTAACTCTTTTCTCAAAAGTTACTCTCAGTTTGAAGAGTGTGACAGTGAGATTTGTCATTATGTGAGACATTCAGTTTACGCAGATATGATGTAAAAAGGGGGAAATACAGACCTGACTGTCTTTTTTTTTTTTTCTTAATAACTTTAAGCCTGTTGATTCTGTTCAGGTGTTTTCATTATAACCATATATATACATATATATATATAGTTTGGTTCACATACACACACAGCAGGAGCAGTTTGGGACACTTAAAGGAATAGTTTGACATTTTTATTTATTTATTTTTTTTTAAGAAATAGTCTTATTCCCTTTTTTGCCTAAAGTCAGATGAAAAAATCGATACCACTCTCATGTCTTTAAGGTAAACATGAAGCTACAGCCAGTAAGGTTGGCTAAGACTGGAAACAGGGGAAACAGTTAGCCTAACTGTTGCCAAAGGTTATCAATACCCCTAAAGATAACTAGCATTTTCTGTCTATGAATCTGTACAAAAAAAAAAATAAAAGTCTAAAAAAGTGGAAGGTTTCTGTTTCGCAGGGGCATATGCCAGACTCTTTCTTGACAACCACATAGAAACAACGAGATATATTGATTTGTATTTTTTTTTTAAACCTTTTAACTGAGCCGGGCTAGCTGTTGGTGGTAATAAATAACCCACCAACCTGTGGTCAACAGAGTGGACCACAGGAGCTACAGCTGCCCAGATGGTTTTGTCAGTTTTCTTTTAGAAGAGAACATTGAAGGCAGATTTAGAAGCAGTATGCAATGGAAATTTCTGGTGTGTGTATGTACATACTTGTACAAACAAGTGACATACTTTCTGGGGGCCTAGTGGATGTCAGTCACAGGAGTGGGTAAGCATGGTCCATCCTCTCATTTAGAGCCTGCCAGTCAGCCAGCCACTCAACTGGTCCTGGAACCAGCCAGCCAGAGCTTTTTAAAGGGCCTGTGATTTGACAGAATCCCATGGGGGGGGGATTAGGATTAGCAGCTGTTTCCCCTCAAACACTAGAGAAGATAGGCTATAGCTATACCACGCTGATAGCAAATTAATAGATGAATAGAACATGCATGCGTCGTCTCAGATAATATGCTAAAGCTTGCGGTTTTCATAAATAGCGAGGAAGGTGTCCTTTTCTTGAACCCGCCTGTGTGGATCGGCTGTCACACACACACACACACACACACACACACACACACACACCGGTTAGCAGGGAGGGAAGCAAAGGCATATTGTGGCCGTGAGAAAGGTTTAAAACATCATCACTTTAATCTGGGAGCACAAAGCCAGCTACAGATTATGCTTCTGCCTCTCAAGCGATTCTGCTGCAGATCCGGTTTAGATGACCCCCGCTAACACCCTCAGAGACAGGGGCTTTTAACCCCAAACAAACACTGATAGCATGCAGCCATAGAATGAGAACACACAACGAGCACACACACACACACACACACACACACACACACACACACATTATCCACATCCATGGCATGCTCACTGACTGTAACCACCCACAGCATCCGAAAACACATGCATTTAGACACAAAAAAAACACACATACACACACAGAGGACACCCATAGCACATGCTTGCAGCCACAGACAATAACAAATAAACACAAAGGCTTATGCCGATTCCACTTGCATCCATTTCAGGCTATTAAGCAAGACATGAAAAGCCCAAACTGTTGCGTAGCTAACAGGTTTTGAGGTAAAAATGTGACATTTGCTGGTGTGTAGAGACAGCACACAATTTAGGCTGTCACATGCACCACCTAAAGTGAGGAAGACACTGCTGCGATGCTGTCATGAGTTACAATAAAAAATAAAGAGCAGAAATGCACATTTGAATTTTCTGAAGACTCATTCAGAGGATCACAGAGACGAGTTCAACAGATGCTCAATCTGGGGCCTGGGGCCTGTATTACCTGTGTTTAATAAGCTGAAGCACAATGAGGTAACACACACACACACACGTACACACACACACACACACACACACACACACACACAGAGGTTTTTGCTCTGTCTCTCTTAAACTGGAGCACCAACCACACAATTAGCTCCCTGTGAGTTAATGACTAGTCATCTCCATTGCTTATAAAAACCTCAAAAGGCCAGACTGAATGAAGAAAGAACTCGAAGAGAGAACTCGATTATATACCCCGGCTGGGTATTTCTTGCATATCTGTCCAAATATTGAACTATTTCGGCTCACAAGATTGACATACTCTGTATAATTTACAGTATTTTCTTTTTAAAAAGGTAGCTCATTCATGTTTAATTGTGAATATGCATTATTTAAAGCTATCTACATTGAACTAGAACTTAACCTTTGCCAAAGAGAGAGACAGACGGCGCAGACGGATACGGAAAGAGGGAGAAAGAGAGATACATGAGAGAAAAGGGATATAAAAGCCTAGCGAATTCAACAGCGGTTCGCCACAATTCACTTGAGACCTGAAGGATGAGTCAGAGAAGAGATGGCCATGTCAAAGAAAATTTTGAAAGCAAAAGACAGGGGAAGAAGGAAGGGGGAATCTTCAATCACAAGAAGCATTCTGTTTGAACTTAGCCCTTGATTTTGAACTCAGAGAATAAAATTAAGACAATGTCATCATATATCAGTCAGCCTCTTGAGAAAGCGACTCTCCGGCTTGACAATGCCGAGGGGGGTTTTTGTTTTGTTTGGGGTTTTTTTTGTCTAGTTTTTACCCAACACTTCAATGAGCCACAGACTAATTGCTATCAACCGCCTCTCACTCGCTCGCTTCAGCCATCTTTGTCTTTACGTAGAGAAGATCTGGCAGATTTTCTTTTTTTTTTTCACAAATTGCAAAGCTCAACCACTCAAACCGCATGGAAAATGTCCCCACACCCTTGAATAACGGTTGTGTATATATGTGTGTGTCTGTATGTGTGTGTGTGTGTGTGTGAAAGAGAGAGAGAAAGAGGTAAAGAGAGAACAAGCGAGAGCACACCCTGATGTTTCCTGTCTCCAAATAAAAACTGTGTGCTCTTGCATGTGTGCGCAAATACAATATGTGTGTGTGTCTGCTTGGATACCTACAGACACCACTCCGCGCAACACCGCTAATATTAAACTTCAAAATTCATTTTCGACATTCATTATATGGGTCATACGTGACGTGAAAACCTGCTCCTGCAGTTGAGATGTTAGAAATATTTAAGTAAATTTCAGTGCTCTCGCATACATCTACAGCTGGAGACGCACTGGCTCTCAGCACCCGTGACACTGCCACTCCCAGTTGGGTTGGATGACATGTTTCTATGTGGGCAAGTCGGAGAAACTGGGACAAAAGGGCATACCTTAAAAGCCACTATGTATCTATTCTGCACCACACAAAGCCCGATTTGATCTGATTTAATGAAACACAACATGCGGAGAGAAGGTGCACAGTATCAGGTCTCATTTCAGTGATGCCTTACATGTCCGGGTGCAGTGGCAGAGACTATTTCTGTGTCACAATAAAATCCAATATCACGTTTCTCTCCGAATGATTTCAACCATGACAGAAACTTCCATCAGATAGAAAATGACAAAGTGCTGAGGTTTCATCTCTGTTCACTTCCTCTGTGATTTCTAGAGAGTGTGTGCATGTATGTGTGGCTGTGAAACAGAGAGACAGAGAGACACAGAGACACAGAGAGACAGAGAGAGAGAGAGAGAGTGAGAAAGCGAGGCCCTATCTGTACTTGAACACTCACTACTACCACAAATAAGTGAGTGTGATTCATCACTTCCTTCCTATTAAGCATGAATAGTGCAAGACCAGCGGGTGTAAACCGAATGCTAAAGTTCAGGACACCAGGATCTCCACCCCTCTGCAAGCATGCGAGTGAGTACTTCACAATACGCACAGCATGTGTTTGCTCATGTGCATGCAAGCACACACCTGCATGTCTCTATCACATACAAAATACTGATTTTTAGCTGATGTGAAGTGCATTTTGTATATTATAAGTCAGCTCTTTTTGATAATTTAAGTATTCATATGATGAGTGTGAAGCTTCTCTGATGTGTGTGTGCATGTGTGTGTGTGTGTGTGTGTGTGTGTGTGTGTGTGTGCATGTGTGTGTGTGTGTGTGTGTGTGTGTGTGTGTGTGTGTGTGCATGTGTGTGTGTGTGTGTGTGTGTGTGTGTGTGTGTGCGTTATGTGTTGTCTGTGAGAGGGCCTCCAAAAAGCTCTGCTCTCGACCTCTGGTGCCATCTGCCAGTGACAGGGCAGAAATGCAAATCAGATGCAGTCAGATAATACACTACACTCGCTCCCTCCATTAGAGCAGCCTACAGAAATAAACTAGGTCAGACAGACCAGCAGCCAGCTGTGTGTGTGTGTGTGTGTGTGTGTGTGTGTGTGTGTGTGTGTGTGTGTGTGTGAGTGTGTATGTGTGTGTGTAATAAGGCACATGCGCCTCTCTTTGTGTGGGGAGACAGCTATACATGTGTGTGTGGGGGATGGGTTTTGAGTTAGCATTGAGGGTTCATAATATCCTTACTTGTGATTCAGTGCACCGAACAGTCACAAGTAACACAGAGACAAACGGCAGCTCCTGCAGTCAGCGCTCCTTCAAAGATTTCAGACCGAGAAAGCACTTCTAGACTCTGTGACAGGGCAAAGGAGCTGGGTGACAAATAAAGGCTCTTATCTGAGGCTGAAATTAGACCACAGCTAGAGCGCAACTGATAGGGAGCGTATTAAACTCTCGAAAACGAACCACCCGGGAGGGTGATGCAACGCAGAAGCAACGCTGGCGTAATGCAGACAGATGCGTCCTCCTCTCTCATATCGCTGCGATGCCTCTGAATTATGAATGAGGCCCCGTGCACCTCTTCAGCGCAAAAGGCTTCTTCTCATCACGCTCACAATATACTGTTTGTTTTCGTTAATGCCTCGCACTCAAATGCAACCTCAGATTGTCACCGTTGGTTGTGCTAAGGATCTTAAATAATGGTACACAGAGTATTTGAGAGGCACTCTCAAATCCCCTTTGTCTGAGGATAATCAAACTGTGCACAAAGCAGATGGCTTATAGGTGCTGATCAAAGACAATTAGATTTCTCAGTATTGCATTTGAGGAGCCGAACTGATTTTCGCTTTACCGGGATACAGCGACTTTTTGGCAAATATTGTATTTAATCTACAAGTTTAGAGCTTCTGTTCTTTGTTGCTTTTTTTTTTTGATCGCATGCGGATGTTGCAGCACATTGTGTAAATTTGGATAATTTCAAAAATCCATGCAGCACTAAATCCCACCACTTGTAAATCTGAGTTTATTTACCTCGAAGATTTTGCATGTCTTTGCACTATAAACAATGCAATGCAACCTATCAATGGTTTTAAATCCTATATCATCAGGATATAAATGTAGATTCCAAACAGATGTGTCAAGTTTACGAGTTTCTTTTACTCATTCCGTGTGATAAACATGGAGCGATATGAGCTGAATAATAAATGACTACATGCCTTTCAGAATCTTTTCAAACGTGGGGCTTCTATTTATAGACGCCCAAACATTTCCTTCTCTAGCTAACTTTCTCTGTTTTCTTTCTCAACTGATTTCAGGCAGAGATTGTAAATTTGCTCACAAGGGAGGGTCAATGATTCTCATTTCCTGCAGTTTGGTCCTCTTTAACCAAATGACTCTCCACTCCCTGAATTCTCTGAAGTTCCTCTGAGATATCCGTGGCAGCTTGTGTGCTGTCTTTATGTTTGTATGTATGAATCCATGTGCACTTACACAAGCTTATAAAGGTGCATCTTCACAGTGTGGCATGTGATCATGATGCATAAAGTTAATAGGAAAGGTGACACAAGATGAAAAGGTTGATATATTCCAGGCTGGTGGGTGGGAGGTGATAGTTTAATGTGTTCATACAGTGTGAATTTTGCGTGTGTTGGTGTGTATGTGTGTGTGTGTGTGTGTGTGTGTGTGTGTGTGTGTGTGTGTGTGTGTGTGTGTGTGTGTGTGAATTTGATGGCACATTTATGTGTATTTTCTCTGTGGGTGACAGAGAAAAGTTTCATGTAAAATGTTGCTGTGTCGATTCATTTCACTCAATTCATATTCTCAGGGTGAATTGTTTGTTGGTTATGTTTGAAAAACATTTCAGATTGGTGGAACATTAGGTGATGGACCTTGGACAAAATTGATTTATGTTTGTTGTGGATAATTAACGTATGATTTATCATTTCTTGTTTCTAATGCAGATGCAAAATTTCTAAACATTTTCTGTTATCAAAACAACAAATTAAGAGGATTGTGCAGCATTGGCAAAGTTGCACTCACTGAAAAACAAATTATGTTGTTGATCAGTGTTTCCTTTCCCAAGCTTTTTCATGTCATGTCACCCCCACGGCCTTATTTTACACTGGATATGGACACTAGATAAAGTGGATATTGTAACACACACACACACACACACACACACACACACACACACACACACACATACACACACACATATATATATATATAAATATATATATATAAGTTCATTTTTGTCAAGTTTGCAGCTACTCAAAAGATCACGGCTACAGTTTATGCAAGGTTTAGAGACCATGAGGACCCCAGATACATAAAATGTTTGAATATTCTAAATGTGTGTGAACTCAGAAATGAGAGAGCGGTTGTCCTTGGGGATGGAGTGGGAGGACGGACATTCTTTCATGTAATGGCTTAGATGAAGGACAAATGACTGGAGTGGACCCACTCTGAGGACAGAGAGGACAGGTAAAGGACAGGACAGGCAGGGCTGAAATCAGCTTGGCCTGGCCTACAGGCTCAGCTCTGTCTCTCCCAGCCGCCGTTCTGTTTTGATTAAGTCCCTAACCGGATTTTTCCAATACCAATAGTCCCAATAAATCCATCTCTATGGGATATTCAAGCAGCATTATTCCTGTCTTTCCTCTGTGCTAGAGAAAAGCGCTCGGCACAGTTTGGAACACGACATCCAATCTGCACTTCTCTCCATTGTCTTCCTCACCAGACAGCGCAGCGAATGAATGCTCCCGGCCAAATCCCCCTTCCATGTGCAGACGCAGACTCCCTTGCCCACAGATACACTCGGCTCTAATTAGGCAGACTGCTGGACATGCTGCGGAGGGGAAATCTCTCTGCACAGACATATCGTCTAGTGGCAGCTTTACAGATTTAACGTCTTTTCATCTAGTTTGTGTGCATGTGTGTAAGCCTGTGCAGAGGGAGAGAAAAGACGGGGAAATATTGTGGCGGGCTTTGACGATTTGGCGACGAACACAATCCTTACTTTTTAATGTATAGCACAAAACGTCCCTCAAAGAACTGTGTCGCTGCGTGTGTGAGCACGTGTGTCCGTGCTGCAACATGTTGCACACCCTTGCACATCCCGGCTATACACGCAGTTCCACAGTGTACAGTATGCTTCAGATCTACAGAACTTTGCTGAGCCTTCCCCTGAGACCTGCGTCATCAGCACAGAGGTTATTTCCTGTAGTTGAAGAGCAGCATGACTCTCTTCCTGTTCTGTGTGTGAAGAAGCATCAGGTTTGTCCCCCCCGTCCCACTTTCTCTTATGCTGGACACAGGTTACAAGCCAAACAAGCAGTTATCAGCAGATGTTTTTTGCCTCACATTATTTATTTCCTCTTTTACTGTTGATGCATTAAAGACGTCCAAAATAAAGATATCCCTGCCTGAGTTATCGTGACTGATACCATGGTCTCTGCATCTGAACATGAGCACCGAATACTAAAACTGCAAATCTTGTCAGCCTGGCTCTTTTTAAGGTGAAAGTGTCAAACATTCCCTTCAAGATGGAAAAAGTGAAAACTGTCACGGTTGTTTCGTTTAAATGTCAAAGTCGCTCTAGTATAGCCACTCTGAATTGAAAGAGCACAGCTAGTACCTTTTGAAATATAGCTTTCCCGTTCCCTCTTGGTGCATTCACAGATTATGATTACTACCTGTAGGCCTAAAACGCTTTGGCTCTATATAATAAGTGCTACAGCTCAAGTTAAAGAAGAAGCTCAACCTCAAGGGCATAAATATGACAGAGGAAGCATTTTTCCACAACACGCATGACATTTTAAATTAACAAATGCATGGTGTACTGTAGGGGAAATATTTCAGCTGATACAAATAAAAATTTCTGGAAAAAACCTGTTGCTCTGCTTGTTATTTTGAGTTTTGAGCACTGTTGTGACCCAATTTCCAAAAAAAGACACAGTGCATTGTGACTATAGCTAACTAAATCTATGAAACACACAGCATTAATAAACTTCAGCATACAGACATTCACTGAGGTCTCCTCTCTTTCCTTTCGGTGCTTCTTTTCCCCAAAGAGAAGAGCTGTTACCTGCTGCTTCCCCTGATTCATCTCTTCCCTCCTCGTCCGTGTCCCCCGGGAGGCTCTGCAGCACGGTCCCTTCCAGCAGCTTCCTCCTAACAACAAAAACATTTTCTTATTCTATTTTATTTTTCCTCCCCTCCATCTCCGTGGAGCTATTACTCTGTCTTATTCTGCATATGACCTAAGGGTGTTTGGAGACAGAACACACTGACTGTGGATGATTATGTATTTCCACAGAACTGAAATCTATGTGCTGAACTTCTCTGGTGTGGGTTTTTGCAGCAATTTGTTTTTTTTTAACCACACAACGGATTGAAGGAGAATAGTGGTGCTGTTATTGTGGCCTATTGGTAACAGCTATATATGCTATTATAACATTTAGCTTTAGCCCTAACTAAACAGAGAATGAGGCACAAAAATACATATAGTTGTGGCAAGAAAACTGTGTCCAACTCATCCACTTTTTTACCCTTTTAGCCTGCAGCTGAGGGAGATGATCATCAAGTTTATGTCCTAGTTAGTAATTTGTGCTCAATGCTAATAGGCTCACAATGACAACATTAACATGCTGACGATTAGCAAATTAGCACAAAACAAAACATAAAGTTGGTCTGATGGGGATGTGATTGGTTTTGCACACGCTGTATTTTTTCCATAGAAAAACATAGAAACATAGAAACAAAAAAAAAACATTTTAAACTGATGATGGCACTAGATGAAAAGTAATCACCAAATTGATGACATTTCACCCTGAGGGGGAATGAGAATGTCTGTACCAAATTTAATGGAAATCCATTCGGCAGTTTCGGAAAGATAGCACTCAAAATCAAAAAAGTCAACCTTATGATGGTGCCAGACGAGAATTCAAGGAATTACCAAATTTATTAGCCTTCATTCTGTGGGGACTGAAAATATCTGCACAAATGTATGAAGTAGATGTTGAGGTTAAAAATATTAATTCACGATTTTTCTATGACACCTATCTGTGTGTGTGTGTGTGTGTGTGTGTGTGTGTGTGTATGTGCGTGACTGTGTGTGTGTGTGTTCATTTTGCTCTATAAGTGGGCCACATGAGCAGGCAGGAGACTGGTACAAATCCAACACTGGGACTCACTGAGACTACAAAGGGCTGAAATTTAATACACTTGCAAAAACAATCAAATCCCATAGGAGTTCTCCTTCAAGTTAAGTTTTTATTCCCCCACCAAATACTTTTCCTTTTTTCACTTTTGTTCAAAGATAAATTTGCTGTTAAGTACACATGGCATGGATCAAACAAATTCAGTGTTTTTCTGGAACGGTGGGTGAGGCATTTATTTCTTAGGTTTATTGGTACAGAAAGAAAAGATTTCCTGCAACAGAAATGATTTGTATAACATGTTAAGATCTTCATTAATTCCCTCGACAAGAACTGGTAAATCAAAGACAAAGTTTAAAGTTATATTAATTCATATATTATTGTGGAAGTGAACTTCACCGCCACACTTTATCAATTGCCAAACAGTTTTACCTACACGCTCTGGTAGATCAAAACTTTCAAGGTATACTGTTTTTTGCTGCCATACATACTTATTTGTAAAAGGAAGAAATTCTGCTTTTTAAATTGAATCTTTTAAATTGCAATAAAAATGCTGAACTGTAAATGGCAGACAGCACCAGCAGAAATAGTGTTGCTTTACTGATGGCTTTCATTAATAGGAGCAAAACCCTCCACTTTTCCAGCAGCCATCACATCAAACAAAGAGCAATACCTCCTCCTAGTGGCAATAAATTGAGATGAGCACATGCTCAAGGGCATTTAAAAAAAAAAAAAAAAAAAAGCAGTGAGCAATCCAATATCGATCCTGCTAAAATTGTCCAAAAACAGAGGTTTATTATTCAGTAACCTCAGGAGTAACACGGAGATGAGTAGAGTCGAGATTAAATTAGTCGATCAACAGAAAAATAATCAGCAACTATTCTGAAAACAGAATACCTTTCCATTCAGTTCAGTTTAATGCAGTTTAATTTTATTTATATAGCATCATGTCATAACAGGCGTTAGCTCAGGATACTTTTCATGAGCAGGTCTAGACCAGACTCTTTACAGTTATTATTTAAAGTCACCCAACATTTCCGCCATGAGCAGCACTTGGTGACAGAGAGCGGGGGGGGGGTGTCAGGAGGGAGGAGAGAGAGCATAGCACAATAATGGGACTAATAGCTATGTACACTCTAGTTATACTAACAGGGCTGATAATATTAGTAATAGGACTAAATGAAATGGTAACAGCGGTAATCATAATAATTAAAGCAGTGGGTGTTGATCGGGCTCATGGGACAGTAGATGGTCTACAACCATGGATCCAGACTCAGGAGCATCAGAGGCAAAGAAAAAAAACCTACAGAAAACGACAGGAGGATGAGGAGAGAGACGAGAAAGAACAAAACTGCAGGAGAGAGAGGAAGGACAGTTAGTAACGAGCATTTTTGAGGCGTTAATGCGAACTGGGAGAGATGAGGTGGTGGAAAGGGAAGCTCGTGCATCATGGGAAGTCCCCTGGTAGTCTAGACCTATAGCAGCATTATGAGGGGAAGGCTCAACCTAATGCTGAGCCGGCTCTAACCATAAGCTATATCCGACTCTTAAACGTGGAGATGGTGTCTGCCTCCCGGACCCAAACTGGAAGATGGTTCCACAGCAGAGGAGCCTGATAACTGCCCCCCCTCCCCATTCTGCTTGTGGGGATTCTAGGAACCACAAGTAGGCCTGGGTTCTGGGAGCAAAGTGTTCTACTGGGATAATAAGGTACTATGAGCTCTTTAGATAGGATGGTGCTTGGCCATTAAGGGCTCTGGAGGTGAGGAGGAGGATTTTAAATTGTATATTCTAGATTTCACAGGGAGCCGATGCAGAGAAGCTGACACAGGAGATATATGATCTCTCTTTCTGGTTCTTATCAATACTCTCGCAATAGCATTCTGAATCAGCTGGAGACTGTTTAATATTGTATCGGGACAGTCTGATAACAGGAAGTTGCAATAGTGAAGCCTAGAAGTAACAAAAGCGTGTAATGGTTTTTCTGTGTCATTTTGAGAAGGGTTGTACCTGCTTTTTGCAATATTGCGTGGGTGAAAGAAGCCAGCCCTTGAAATTGGTTTTGTGTGGGAGTTAAAGGACATGTTCCAATCCTTCGAGGCCTTCGGGTTTGTAAACGTCCCCCAGACAAGACCAGCCATTTTGAAGACCCTGGGGAGTTGTGATTGGCATATCTTTTTGCTATTTTATGATGTCTCACAGAAAAAAAAAACCCAAAAAATATTAATTGAAAAAAAAAATAACATGTGGATTAATCACTGAAATAAGGTAGAAGAGGTAGAATCATACTGAGTGTATTAAATGTACTAGTCTTGGGGCCAACAAAATAATGAATAAAGACTTAGGCATTTCTCCCACGTTGCATTACAGTGAGTATTTGAACTGATAAATGAATAAATAAAATCTGAGAGATCAGAAAGTCTGAGTTCTTTTATTATTATTATTATTATTATTATTATTATTATTATTATTATTATTATTATTATCATCATTATTATTATATATGCAGGCTGCCACCCATTTATGCCCTATCCGCTTACGAACACAAAACAATCATCTTCAGAGCCGTTTATTCCTTATTTTCTACTATTTTAGTCTACGGTTAACGCTTTAAGGTCAGACATAGGGTGAAATACACGGTGAGCTCCTTTTGTAGAAGCGAAAGTGAAAGCACCTGATTCAAGGAAACGGGAGGGGAAACAAAAACAAAAAGAAAATCCCCTCTTTAAAAAAATCCCCGCCCAGGTCGAAGTGGAAGAGAGAGATGAGCTCCAGCAGTTGACACGATGGCGTTGGGAAACTTAGCCGTGTGGTCCCTCACCTCGGCGCTGCTCTTCTCCGACCTGTCGCCGTAAGTAGACGGTCGCCGGCGCCTTTGCGGTGAAAGCGACGCGCGGCGGTTCCCCCCCGCGGTCGAGAGGCGGCCGCCGACCCGAGCTGGGTCCGCGATCGGAGACGGCCGAGGTTAAACCGGGTCGGAGGGTTTTAACGGGAGGGGAACCGGTGCGAGAAAGCGCGAAAAGTTTAGGTAAAACAAACAAACAAAAAAACAAAAACAAACAAAACAAAACCAAACGCGCGCGACTTCGCTCGGGCTTTGTCAACCACGCGGCGGACGCGAGAGTCCCGGAAACTACCGGGGACGAGTCCCGGGGTGTGGCCGGCTAAAATAGGATCGTTTTCACTTTCTTTGTCCCCTTTTCCTCGGCTTTAGGACGTATTCTTCGGCCTCGTTTCCGACCGACGGGAAAGTCGCCTGGCGTCCGGTTAAAGGACTAATCCGTACCAGGAGGGAGGCGTGTGAATACGGCACCTACAACCTGGAGGGGAGGACCTGCTGCCTGTGTGGTGCAGGTGAGTGTCAGTGGTTGCATTGCATGTGAACCTGAACGTCTGAGTCACCCTACAGGCCCTGACAGACATTGTTAGATATGGTCCATTGGTAAAAAAAAAAAAAAAGTTGGATATCTCCATGTATCATCACGTTTAATCTTTAAATCCACCCACATGTACACGATCGGTACCTCTCATGGCTGTCTGGATATCCAGGGGTGGAGGGCTACTCAAGTACTGCAAGCAAGTGTAATTTTAAGGTACTTGAGTACCTGAATAAATGTCCGTATCGTGCAACGTAATACTTCTACTCCACTGCAACTCAAGATGGAATTCAGTGCTTGCAAAGACTTAAAGATTAGAGAAAAGGCGCAGAACTCAAAACAGATTTGTGTTGCAGAGCTTTGGGGGTTTTTCTTCTTCTTCTTCTTCTTCTTCTTCTTCTTCTTCTTTCCTTTCCCAGCAATCATCTCTTGACCCCTCATATTTATCTTGCAGGTTTCTGAAGTTAAAAAGTAGCTCAAGCCTTGAGCCGCTGCAACAGCAGAATGCTGTTTACACATTGATACATCAGTATCAACGATGTAATAATGTGAGATGTAATAAATAGTAGGTCACAAGTGGCATTTAACTGCACAACAGGTAATTAAACTTTTATACTTGAAGTGTATTTTGCACATAATGCACTTTTACTTAACTTTCAAATGTAGGATGTTTAATTTTAGTGGAGTAGTTTTATATTGTTTTATTGGTATTTTTACATGAGTAAAGGATCAGAGTAATTCTTCGACCAACATCTTATAGATTGTATGCTTATATAATTAAATTTTCCGATACCTACTTCTGTTATTTTTTTGTAGTAAACAGTAAAAGGCCAGTCTCCATCTTGGATTGAAACGAAAGAGACTATGTTGGAAATAATTCCTGGACTCTATTGTTCGATTTGTGATAAAGTCGGACATATTGTATTTTGTAAATAAAGTAGAACATAGTCATGAACCATACAAAACCAAATCTAAAAGATGTCTCTTTTTAACATCATAAAAACTATCACCAATGTTACCAGTTAAGTCTGTTATCCAGGGTACATGCAGAGGAATAAAAGGAGAAACAAAATTAGTTTATGGTAATTTTACATTGATAACAAAGAAACAATTGTGTACAATAGGTTATGTACAGATACTGTATCTCATATAGGCCCTGTGGCAAAACGGAGCTGTGGGCACCAAGTTAGTCTGTTTCAAATTTGATAAAAAGCTATTTCATTTACATATGCACATATTTTTGCACTAAACATAAATTAATTGAATTGCCTTTATTAGCACCTATCAGTGTTTTAAATTTTGGGTGGTTAATGATAGCTTTTCTGTTTTTTGCCTATCACGCAAACCTTAAGCCACTGCATAAAGTTAACATTAAATGTTGTTAAAAAGATTAAACTAGATTTTGATAAATATGCGAATTTCAAACTGTTAGTTTAATGAAGAATTGCTTTTAGAATATATTTGCATATGGCTGGTGGTGTTGCATGTGTATATCATCTGCTCACTGAAACAACTCAAAATATCTTCTTCTGTTTCTGGCTCATGTGTTTTCATACTGTAGGTTTATACCTGTTGAGTCCCTGCAATGACAAAGAACCGTCAAGATGCATGCCCTGTGAATCGAACACATACAGAAGTGACCCTAATTCTGAGCAGCAGTGTGAGCCCTGCAGATCCTGTGATCAAGACAATGGTACAGACACAACAGGACATTGCAGTTTCTTTAATTTTGACTAATACCATAAAAACAAAACATGGGTAGAAATAGTAAAAGACTAGGTTCTGGTGCAATAAATCATTTTCACAGCAGACATTTTGACATGTCACATTAGGAAAAGCACAGGTGTTACTAATAACATGGCTCTATTATTTTCAACTGTCCCCTATAAGCCATGATAGCGTGACAGAGAGCCAACATAGATAACCAGACCCTAAACTGAGGCAGCCAAAATTAATTCAGCCATCATTTGCTTCGTTATTTACACTTGTGTTTTCGTACTGATAATTAGTAGGAAGCCACCCTACTTAATATACAAAGCCTTTTAAGATATGTATGAATATAACTATTTATAAATCATAAAATATTATTTTCTGATGGTTCTTACGTAGTGTTGAACCAATCCGATTTATTGCATTTGTATTTTTGATTACACTGTTCTTATTTAATCATAAGAGCACAAATCCCTAAAGCTAAGACAACATAATAAAAAAAAGTGCTTGCATGATCATCTTCACTTATAGTAAAGGAGTGAAGTTTGTCACAATCTCATGCTAACTTAACACAAAGAATAGTCAAGTAAATGTTTAAGTAAATCATCAAGTAAATATTCCAAATGTTCCCTAGATCCAGTTTCTCAAATATCATGACTTGCAGCTTTTCTTTGTTTTGTATCATCATTAATTAAATGTCTTTGGGTTTTTGACTGTTGGTTGGAGGGGAAAAAAAAACAAAACAATGTAAAAACATTAGCTTCGACTGGTGTTTTTCACTATTTTCTGACAATTTAAATTAAACAAGCAATTGATCAGAAAATAATGGTCAGATTATTTGAAAATTAAAATAATTGTTAGTTTTAGCATAAATCCCAATCAGTTCCACACAGAGGGATATACAGATTTTAAAACTAATCATGAGCACTCTTTCAGTTCATCTGTGAGAATTCAATTATTGGAATATATGTCAAAATAGAGTTAATCATGGTAATGAAATACAACAATAAGAAAGGTTATGTTTCATTGTCATTGTAGAAATGTGGACTGTTATGTACCATAAGTAACACAATGTGCCACTTTTTGTTTTTAAGAAAAATGCTGTCCCCTCTAATGTCAGTTTTGTGCTTGTACTCTCGTTTTAGTTAATCTAAAGGTGGCTGAAAACTGTACTTCTGTCAGGAACACTATATGTCGATGTAAAAAGAATCACTATTGCAGCAGTGGCATAGATATTTGCAGACTCTGCCACCCTTGTGAAGAGTAAGTTCTGCACCTTGCATTACCATCGGTATATATATATATGTATATATATATATATTTTTTTTTTATTTATTTTTTTTTTTTCAAGAAAAGCAAGTCGGTGTCACCAAAGATTTTACTCTGACTCTGTTGACCTGTTTTTATTTTGGTTCAAGATGCGGTCCTGAGGGCATCAAAGTAGCCTGCACATCCACCAGTAACACAGTCTGCAATGGCAAAACTCTAGGTGGGGTTATGTCTAGCATTACTTGCATTTAAATTAAATCCTGATGGCTTCACTTAATACCTTGGCATTATAGAAAACAGGAATGGCATAGTTTTGTTTGTAAATTAAAATGTACTCTTATCTCTGTGTTTCAGGGGGAAATGATATGATACGATTGGGCATAATTATCCCACTTACAATAGTTTCTATAATAATAATAATAATAGCTGCTGTCCATTGGAAAATCAGAAAATCGCGTGAGTATATCTGCTGCTATACAACCACATATAATGTGACCAGCAGAGGGTACTAGAACATCATGTGTTCCTCTGTAAATTAGCAAAGTATAGTAAAATTTCTTAAGGTTCAGTTCGTATTCGTAATGCCTGTTTTTGTATTTCCTTACTAACAAGTTTATGAATCTTGTTTTTTGATCGTTTGTTGAAGGGACAGGACGTCAGACTGTGGCCCAAACACCAGAAAATCCAGCTGATGAGGTCAGTTATTCTTCAGTGGGATCTCTTTTAGTCCATTTATAACTCCCTGACCCTTTCTGACCAGCTGTATGATGTTCGGTCTTTGTCCTGTTTTTCATGGTCTTATCTGACAACATTTGTCACATACAGACAAATATATGTATGATAATTAATTTACTGTTCTCTCCTTTAGCTGTCTCTCTCTATACAAGGTACAGATTTGTTGTCTGAAACCATTAATGTCCATGTGCGTGTGCATGCGCGTGTGTGTGTGTGTGTGCTTAGTAGGCATCATTATTGTTGTGGTGTGACCTACTGTAATTGTGAAGCTTTTGTAAGCAGTTTGTTATTTTATCACTGTGGAGTTAAAAATATTTTATTAACATTCATTTTACTTCTTCCCAGGAGCTCCAGCCTCTCGATGGTAAGAAAAAAAAAATGAAAACACGTTTTTAAATTGATGCAATATTAGAGCTTAAACTCCTTTTTTTTGATATCTTGTGAGCATTTGAAATTGCTGATTGATAGATAATCAGACTGAACAGACACTTCATTTCAATTCATTATTCAGTCTGAGATTGTGTTCTTGCGATCTGATTTTTGTGTGGGAGGGTTGCATTTTATATAGTTTTGCCCTGACCAATCAGTAGTGAGTGACATATCCTGCAGAAATCATTTTTTGTTGACACATTAGCCGGCAGACAGGGAGCACTTAATGTTTATAATGACAATTTTAGATTTAAAATGTTACCTGTTATCTATTCAGTTACAACCTGTGCATGATGATTGACATGGGTGTTTTCCTAGGTGTTATAATGAGATGTGAGCAGCAGTTTTGACATCTTGAATCATTGGTGTTGTGATTGTGACTGATTTTCGTTTTACTGGCACTTGTCCTTTCACCTTAAATATAGCTATTTCGAATCTGCCAGTGTCTGTTTTTCTCCCCATTAAAATCAAAATGCCCTATAAAAATCTGTAAAATTGTGATATTTTCATGCTTTGTGGCATTAATCCCAATTTTCCCTTTCTTTTACATTAATTTCAGATCTTGAGCGTCACCTGCCAGAAATTGCAATTGAGCTTGGATGGAGGGATATGCAGGACATAGCATTACGTAGTGGGATACCAAGAACTACCATTGAGGCCTGTCAACTGGACAACCAAGGAGATGCTGAGCAGCAGACACTTAAACTTCTAGGGAGATGGATGGAGATGGAGGGCAGGGATGCTTCAAAAAACTTGATCAAAATCCTACGAAACAGCAAGAAAAAGCGCAAAGCAGAGAAGGTGATGGAAATATTGCGTGCTGGCAGTGCCAATGGATCAGACACACCTGTTTGACTGTATCTCTTGTGAGCACTATTTGTTTTTCGATTAAATGATTATTAAGTATGAGTGAAACATTACAGCTAGGCTTACATACCCATTATTCTTGAATCTCTTGTGTTCGTATCTTGTATCCTTGTTCTTGTGTCTACCGTGACTAATAAATTGGAACTAGGACTGCAACTAATGATTGTTTTCATTATTGATTAATCAAATAATCATTTGCCCAATAAAATATCAAGAAAAGGTGAAAATGAGTTCACAGTTACCCAAAACACGATTTTGTTTCAGTTTACTATTACATAAGACAGACAATATCAACATATATTCACAATTGAAAATCTGAGAATAGTAAATACTTGTAATTTTTCGAAAATAATTGAAACATTCAGATATCATATTTACTGCAGATTAAATTATGGTTGATTATTGTTTCAACTCCTATTAGCATCCCGTATGTATAACAAAATTACCCAGTTTTCATCGATGTAATATAAGATATTACTCTATGCTAAGAAGCGATTTTGATGGATACAGAAGTGGAGCTGCAAGAAACAATTGTTTCCAGTGGCTTTTTAATCAACCAAATGTTTGGTCTATGAAACATCAAATAAATGTTCATCACAATTTTAAAGGCCCAGGCCCCATCGTCAAACTGCTCACTACCACTTAAGCAAATTCTCACATTTTAGAAGATGGAAGTATAGATTGTTTGGTGTTCTTTGGCGGGAAAGTGAGTAAAAGTTTTAATTAATCAGAACTGTTGGTGATATGTTTTCTGTCATTTCACACATCAGTAAAGCTCTGTGTTGAAGAATAGACTCAAATTAACCAGAGCTGAAGAACGTCCAGTTCTGACTTTGCTGAGTAAAGTGGTTGCATAATCACCAGAATTATCAAAATTAGTTCTATTTGTAGGGATTTAGTTGCTCAATTCAAGCTCCACATTCTGTAAAATAATATCTAAGTTGTCAATGCTTAAAAGAATTTGGTATTGTAGAAACTGATCCAAAAAAAAGACATGTGGTTGTACTTTACCCTTTGTGAATCCCTTGGGGGGGGGAAGAAAATCACTATGAACTTAACTTTGAGATCTAAAAAAAAACAGCTAAAAGCTACAACATTTTAATTTTCTTTTTCCAAGAATCTGGAGGAATGAAGCCTAGTCATTTCCGGCCTACTCATCAATCTGTCTACTTTCCGTCATTACAACACTGGCACCAACTAATTACTTTTTGGTTGTGATAATAATTCTGAAATGAAGACGGAAAATTATCAGGCCTAGTGGAAACTTTTTGCTTTTCAATGTGGTAGTTAAAGCTGGGAAATACAAGTTTGGACTTGAGGAGCATAGGTTCACTAGTTCACAGTGTCCTGTCATAAAGGTTTGTACAGGCAGATTTCATCACAAGTCTCATTTCACCTCCAAAATATGAGGGAGTGCTCCAACATTTAGCTATGAAGACAACTTGTCACATAATTTTTTGAGGTGAGGTGAGGTGCGATGAATAACTTTTGTATGATGAACACAAATAACACAATAATAACAGATGGCAATTCACAAAGGCCACTGATATTACACAAGTGCTACTGAAATCATTATTCAAAATTTGATGAAATGTGATTTTCTTTCTGAAAGATTGTACCGAAAAAATAAAAAGAATCATAAAATAAACAAAGTTTTGATTTATTTATTTATATAGGGAACTTTTTTTTTTTACCAACTGAATGGCATATTTGCTGTTACACAATATCATATCACAATTTCACATCTGTAGCAAAAGTATCAAGAGCAAACAAGACTTACTGGTTAGTAGGTTTAAATAGTGGTTTGAAATAGTAAATCTCCATGGAGGAAGGCTAACATAACAAGCTTCTAGTCAGTTTAAAAAAACAAAACAAAAAAAAACAAAAACCCTTCTTTCTTTGGTCTCTCTTAAAGGAGTAATGTGCAAAGATTTACAGCCAACTCTAAAGTTTAGTTTCCAACATTTTCGAGTCTATCTGAACACAGTAATTGGATGCTGTAATTAAGAATATAGACTTGTTTAAGATGGATTTTTTTCTTTCATTTTTGCAAAACCAAGACCTATTATTTGGAGCGTGAAACACAACAGCGCCTTTGTTGCATGTTCGGAAGATTTTGGGTGGAGTATAACTTTAAAAAAAATGCAGGCACCTTTTGTCACCCATAGACACATATACACAAATTTACATTAAAACATATGTAAATCAAAGTCAGTCTCCATCTTTCTTACAGGTTGACAGCGGAAGAAAAACGCATATTTCGATAATCACTCCTCTGCCTTCCCTGACTCCTTCTGCGCGCTTTGTCCCAGCAGCGTCCCGAAGAGTCTGTCCCAGTGCGTAAAGTACGGCGCGTAGTTGCCCTTGAACTTCAGGTGGTGGAGGTCATGATGCTGAGCTCCACCGTAGAGGCCGAAGGGCACCAGCCTGTGCGTCGACCACGGGAATTCGTAGCCCGAGTGGGCCTCCACGGACAGATAAATGTTGGTGACGAAGAAGAGCGTCTCGGTGAGCGGATGGCAGTCGAGAAGCGCGGCGCTCAGAACGGCGAAGAAGCTGAGGCTCAGCGTCTCCCAGACACCCGCGTCCTCCGTCATCAGGGAGAAGGTGGCGGAGTGGAGGTGATGCTCCGCGTGTAGGCAGCGGTAAAGCCATGGCACTTTGTGGTGGAGCAGGTGCCAGAAGAAGTACTGCGCGTCGAACAGGACGAGGCAGGCCAGCACGTCCCTCGCCGCGGACGCCAGCTCGGGCGCCAGCGGGGGGGAAACCGCTGGCTTCCAGCACCGGTGCGCGACCGAGAGCGGGAAAATGAAGCAGACGTGGTTGCGGACGATTTTACGCACGCAACCCCGTGCCACGTCCCACGCCACTCGGCCGTGGGGGCGGATCTTGAAGCGGCGCACCAGAGCCAGCCTCGGGCAGAGCAGATCCAGGCAGACGTAAGGAAAACAGCAGCACAGGTAAACCGTCAGAGAGAACAACACCGGGAAAAACGGGGAGCCGAGGAGGCTCTGCCGCTCCTTCATCCAGTCCCAAAGGACTTGCAGGAAGAGCCTGTCTGCGCTCTCAGAGTTTGACATCCCTCCACTCACACAAAAAATGTAATGGTTTGTTTCCACCCAGTCAAGGGTGAACTCCTCTGACGTTGCGTAACATCCCCGAAAAGGATGAAAAGGGTGGTTTACATTCCAGACTGACAGCAAAATAAAGCAATTGAGATGTATATTTATTCATATGGAAAACTGGCACTTTCATGCGCCAAGAATTAGAGGTGACGCAATGTATGGAGTTGTGCTTTGCTTTTTTTTTTTTTTTTTAAATCCACATAAGATTTAAAGTGCTGTTTAAGCCCCGTCTAAACAGCGTCTGTCAGACAAAGTGAATGGGTTTTAGTTCCGTAAACAATCCGATGCGCTCAGTCTGTGCGTCCTGCGCGGTCTTGTCCGTCTCTCTTTTCGGGCCTGGCTTCGCGCAGGCATAAGGCGCCATCTTGCGGATGGAAAGTGATCATTACCCGCCTTGCTCACTGCGGGGATTGCTATATTGCTATATTGCCATTTTCCAATTTTGGCTGAGATTTTATGTGGCATCTGATCCGCGTCTAGGCCCAATTTATACATTTGATATTGTAGCCTTCTTTGTTGGCATTTTGCAGCATCTCAGTGAAAGTAGGATTAAAACCATGGAGATCAGCAACTTCTCCACGACACCCAGTCTGCTGATGATTTAGTTACAGTCTCCGGGGAGGTTCACAACTGCTGTTTTGTGTAATTATTCAGATTTTGCAAGAATAATCACGATCAACTACCGATCAGATTAATTCAACTCAGTGTAATCGAGTTGAATAAATTTAATTCGTTTAGTTAAGGTCGATTTGAATAAATAAATAAATATAATGTAAATAATTTAAATCAACTAATTTAGCTGATTTAATTTGATCCAACTCAAAATAATTCGAGTAAATGCCAGTTAATTTAATTGGTTATTCCCGCACATGCATTTTCAACACATCTTTGAATCAGTGTTGTTGTGTCGTTGATCGCTTGTTTAGAACTGAGGTTCATCGACTGGCATTCATTTCATTTGAGACGCATTTATTTATTTGTTTATTTATTTATTTTAGCATATATTAGTTTACATCTTTAAAAACTAAGAACTCCGAATCAGCTTTTAACTTTTTAAAAAGTTTTTTTTTTTTTCATGTACCACTGGATGCACTGAAAACTATCAATGAATTACTTTGAAGAAATCTTAAGAAAAAAAAAGACCAAACAAAAAAAACCCCTGTTGATTCTCGGGCGGGTTCTGAGGGAAACCCCGGAAACTTCATCAACCCCCGCAGCCTCCCACAAGTCAAAATCCCCGCTTTGGTGGAGCGGAGGAACTGGGCGGTGTCTCCGTGTTCATGGGTGGAGCCCACAGTCAGGAAATGTGTAAAAAAAAAAAAAAAAGAAAAGCCGCGGAAGTTGTTCTCTGGTCGTTTGGCTGGAGTTTGGTGATGAAGACGCTGCGTCCAGCGGAGAACCCACCGCGGCGCGCAGGATGAACCATGAGCCATGAGCCATGAACTCAACCCAGAGGACAGGTAGGATTCACTGACCGTCTACCCGAGCTTGTCTCCACCCCCCACGGAGCCAGTCCGGGCTGCTTAAACATGCGAGCGTGTTGCCCCGAGTTATGCAACGCTGCCGTCGCTTATGATCCCGGGAAGACGTTAGTTGCTCTTTTCTTTTGCCTTAAAGCTTCGGCGTCCGACGGAGACGCCGAAGCTTTACGCGGTGACTCATGCGCCCGGGATAGCGTCCGTCTGCCGCCGCGTTTCCGCGATGAGTGGGCGCTAAGAAAACGCGGAGGGTGCCGGGGGCTGGCCCCTTGTTGGCCCCTTGTTGGCCCCTTGTTGGCCCCTTGTTGGCCCCTTGTTGGCCCCTTGTTGGCCCCTTGTTGGCCTTCAATTTCATGCTACTCCGACTTTTCTGAAAATACCTCACTCTTACGTGTATTCTTAGTAAACGCACACACCTGACAGCTTTAGTTACTTGTTGCTTTGATTACTAAGATGTTTCATAAAAATCACATTATTTACTTATTAAAAACAGAAGAGCTGCAACCGATGACTGTTGTTGTTATCGATAGGTTTATCTTCTCAGGTAATCAAGGGGTCGTTTTGACTGTATCCTGTGAAGAAAAAAGGGAAAATGCATGTTATACAGCTGGAGGACATGTTTTCAGGTTGCTCATTTTCTTCAACCAGCCTTCCTGAACCCAATGATATTAGGTTTGATATCATATATGAACAATAAGCATTCAATTCTCACATTTCAGAAGCTGGAAACATCAAGTATTTGTCATATTTACTGTAGAAATGACTGAAATAATTGATCAGTCATCCAAATGAACAAGTCGTGGGACCTTTCTTTGCGTATGTGAGGCCATGTTTTTTTTTTTTCTTTTTTCTGCTGTCACTTCCCTCACTTTAGACTCTGACAGTGAACACTTCATAATCTCATGGTGTTACAGTGAGATCATGATGCATGTGTACTTCCTCTTTCTTGTGTCTAGTATTTGACAGAGGAGGTCCCATTTTAAGGAACTTATACTATAGCATCTCAAGCACATTATATAACTTTTGATTTAAAGATTGTAATGATGACAGTGCAAGTCATTCAGTCCATCCTCACCAGAGGGTTTCAAAGTGTGCTTTCAAGCCTTGAACATCAGATAGAAACTTATGTAATTTCCTCTTCTGTGCAGTATGTTGCTTTACTTGTCGGTTATCTGATGACATCCAGGAAAGACGATAATAATGTCATTGTGAGAGTTTCTTACATTCCTTCTCTTAGAAGCCGAATTTAATATTATAGATGTTTTCCTGAAAGGAAGGTTTTTATTCACTTTGTTTTGGATAAAAGGTTAACAGGATGTAAATGTTAACAACCACAATGTCTGTAAATAAATAGTGTTATCAGAGAAGGGCCATGCTCTTCTAAAGGGCACAATCTTCCTCCCTCCCATGTTTCATAGTCTGATACTTCACTCAGCCCACTTTCTCTATATTTAGAGAAAAAAATCTGTGCCTCTTCCTGGTGGGTGGAGAGCTTTGAAAAATATCTGAACCATTATTTTCATATGTTATTCACTACACCAATTTCTCATTTTTGTCTTAAATCCACTTGTCTTTTCACTAAAACCAACTATTTTTATATATATATATTTTTATTTATTTTATTTATTTTTTTTTTCAGGATCTGAGCTGCGGTTGCCCGGACCTATGTGAGGTTCTTAAACATGTGTTTTACAGACTAGCCGAAGATGCAGGGGGCCATAGCGCGAGTGTGTATGGTGGTGGCCGCCGCCATATTAAATCATCCCTTGCTCTTTCCTCAAGAGAACACCACGCTCCCGGACCAGGACGAGGAGCTGATGGCTCGCATGCGGGAGCACGAGGAGAGGCTTGAAATGGAGAAGGCCAAGCTGGAGAGAGAGCTTTCACGTCCGGACTCAAAGCAGGAAGAGCCCAACGCTGGGGGAGGTTATAGCTGGTACTTTTGGAGCACTGTGTCTTTCATCATATTCTTCACTATCGAGATGTGCAGGATAGTCCCTACTGACACAGAGGTCCGGCAAGCCGAGGATGAAGACGTATTTTCAGACTGTGGATCCATCTCCCCCAGGACAATGGTACTAGATAAAGATATCCTGAACAACTTCTGTGACAAATGTTCCTACACTTTGGCCCATGAAAACTGGAGGGTGAGGGAGTTTGTTGAGGGTTTCGCCGATGATTTGCTGGAATCGCTCAGGAGTATGTGTGACAGGCAGGCAGACATGGAAGTCGGAGACTTTGTTGGCATTGGAAGCATGTTCGAGTCTTGGAAGGTGTGCAAACCCTTGATGTGCGACCTTATAGTGCCTTTCTCGCCTCCACATCCATACTCCTTCAAGTTCCATCTGTGGTGCAGCCTCAACAGTGATGTGCCTCCAGACATGCAGGGCTGTGGCAAGATAAAGGTGACCAAGCCGGGGGAGAATGAGGAGAGCTGTCTCTGTGGCTCCGCTAACTTTGGAGAGGACATGCTTTGTCTGTTGCATAGCAGGAGCGAAGCCATCAAAGTGAACCACAGTCCGGATGAACTGCTTTGCACCAGGAACACACCTTTCTTAGCCAAAGATCAGGTCATGAAGTGGTTTCAGATCTCTGTAACCAAAGCCTGGGGACGCATCTCTCACAAATACGACTTTGAGGTCACTTTTCGCAACTTGGACGCCGCCGGTGCTCTGAAGATACGATTCCGTTCGGGGAAGGTCATCGTAATGAACATCATACCGGTGGTTCAGCTGGAGGATACGGATGCTTACTTTGTCTCGCACTTCCCATCAGATTGTGACAGCTCTCCAGACCCGCACTGGCCCCTCTCTTTTGCTGTCTACGAGAGGAATTTGCTGAAACACTTCACTAAACGCCTACCACAAAATTCCTGTCATTTACACTGTCTTCAGATTGTTACTTTCCTACACAGAAAGCAGACTGGGCTCACAGGAAAGACTGCGCTTACCAACTACCACTTAAAGACAGCTCTGTTGCACTTGTTGCTGAGCAAAAAGCCCTCTGCCTGGGGCACTGAGAGTATAGAGCACAGGCTTCGAGATGTGCTTGGCTTCTTGCAGAGGAGCCTACAGGAGAAGAGGCTTCATCATGTTCTAATTGGTAACCGTAAAGTGCCAGAACAAATCCAGGTTCCCGAGATCGTTCGCAAGGCAGAGCCCATCAATCTGTTCAGGTCTCTGGTGCTGCAGACAGAGCTTTATGCAGCAACAGTCAGGCATTTTCAGGAGATGTTGAGAAATGCACTGGTGCTCATACAGGAGTACACACCTCAGTTAACATACTGAGGTTGACACCACAGCCTAGATGAAAATTTGTGAGCACCAGCTGTGTTCAGTGTCAGAATTATTTCTCACCTTTAGCACTAGCAGATCTTAAAACATGTAGTGTTACTAATGGAAGGTGGACATACCAGCTAAAACTGCAATAACTGGTATCTAGACATGCAGTGGTTTCGCTGTAGCTGCTTTCATTACACTTGACTCGGTAACCAATGTGTTGAGAATATGGCCTTAGGGCAATACATATATTTATTCAGCACTTCAAGAGGATTCTGTTGGATGTAAAATCTAACTCAAAAGTAGTGAAATGTTATTTTTAAAGTAATTCAGTAGCACTGTTTGATAACGAGGAATATATTTTTTATATAGCCCTCTGCCTCTAAAAAGAAACGATAATCTACGTTAAGGAACATATTAGAAATACGTTTCACCATTTTATCAAATCTCATATTACGCTGGTCTGAACGGGAATAATTTATAGCAGCTCCCTTGCTTTCATTTATACTGTTGCAAATCTGATGGCAGCTAATAAGTTTAGTATTGTTCAATGTTAAGTACGTTTTTTTTATTGCTTATTAGAGAGCAAAACTTTTTGCCTTTTTCCAATTTCCACTGTATCAATGTCAAATTCTTGACAGTGCCAAAATGTATTAAATGGGATTACTCTGTGTGCAGCCTGGCAGGAAAACAATGGTTATTTTGTTTTTCAAACAGAGACAGAAAATTCAGATTCAGGTCAAAGTCATTATATCCCAATTTATTATTAAAAGTGCCATACATAATTGGAAACATCTTGAGTCATCAAATTACTGTACCTCCATTCAGATTAAAGTGATTTCATTTTTTTTTTTTTTTTTAAAAAGAAAAACGTCTGACTTGACAATAACCATAAACAAAAACAAAAACATTGACATGAGTGGACGGTTTAAGGTTTTGGTGAGTTCCTATTTCCTACAGGCCATAGTCATAGTTTGGTTTCCCCTCAATGTAAGTCTTGTAAAAGCCCTTGTAGGTGTCCACACTAAACCCTGTGACTTTGACTGTTGGGTCCTCCGACATGCACTCCATCCACTTCTTCAGCTCAGGACTTTTGTCAAGGCAGCTGAAAAGACAAAAAGGGAATCAAATCATTCACATAAGACTAAACTTCAAACTACAAACATTAATCACCCTAATAAAACCTGACATCGGATGTCAAAGACAACTTGACTTACATGGCTTATTATACTGTACCTATCATTTGTTTGTTTTGCTTCTCTCTAAGGTGACCTTACCTGTCTTTAAATGCCTCCATAAATAAAATGTATTTATTTTTTAAATGTCCTGAGAGATTACTTACTGTTTCAGTTCAAAGATCTCCAGCCTCTCAAAAAATGGCCACATCATGTAGTCGATCATTGTGATGGAGTCGCCACCGAAGAACTTGGTCTTCTTATTAACCAGGTCCTGGAAAATAAACATATTAATCAGTGTTTTATTAAAAAAACAAAAACAAAACTAAGAAAAGGTATATCCATTAAAAGAGGCCTATTTAACCGTTTTAAAAAATGCACAGACAATTACAGTTGCACTCACATTTATTCCAAGGGACAACAAACTACCAAATTACATGTCTATTGAATGCGTAAAGAAAAAAAAACACTTGATTTTGCAACCTGCCTCATTTAGTTTGGCAAACTTCTCTTTCAGCTCAGCTTCCAGTCCTGAGACATCCTGGCCACTATTTCTCCCTGATGCGATCTTGTGGAAGTATGGTACTACCTGTAGGGAACAGCGGCATTAATATGATTATTTGGTGGTGGTAACAGGTGTATAAACAAAACAAAACACCAAAATTTAGTTGCGGGTTTCTGTATGATATACCTTGGAAAAATGCTCCAGCATCATCTTCTGTTGAGCTTTACCAAAAGGACTGGGAGGAAGCAGCTTCCTCTCAGGGTAAACTTCATCCAGGTATTCACAGGTGATGGGAGACTCGTATATCACCTCACCAGCAGGTGTCTCCAGAGTTGGGACAAGACCAAGGGGATTCTTCTCAAGGAACCAGTCAGGTTTTTCTTTCAGGTTGATGTTGATGGTGTCGTGTCTGAAAGATAAAAGCAGGTTCTGCAAATTTCATCGGGAAACTCAGGAATTTCATGCTTCAGTATTAGAGATGTGAGGGTTTAGAATTAACTATAATAAAATGGTTCTTTACTTGATCCCTTTGGCATTCAGCACTAGTCTAGTTCTCTGGGCAAAGGGGCAGAATCTCATGCTGTAGAGCCTGATGTGGCCTTTGGGGACTGGACCAGGTGCAGGGCTTCCTGAAAGACAAAAAAAAAAAAGTAAAAATTTCAGAGGAGCGTGCCGATTTCTGTTTGATAGCTTTATTTCCCTTTTCCCACCACTTCGACACAGGCAATTCTTCCTCGCCTGAAAGTAACCATTTACATTTATATTACTGTAAATCCATTTAACTGTTTATCTTGTGTTTTATGCTTCACATCTGAAATCAACCATTAAAGATACTAAATTTGGTCAAGTTTATAAGTATCAGAAACTGGGCGATCTTGAACTGATTGGTCATGGAGCGACAAACATTATAGTATATGTTGTGTATGTGAAAATGCGGTGAGCGTAGGCTGGAACAGGTAGATGGCTTTATTTTGGGCATTTTGAGCTTTCCAATTAAAAAAAAAACGGCTGTGATTGGAGGTTAGAATATTTACTCACCACTGCTTTACATCTTTGATGTACCTTAGTGTTGCCTTTTTATGTGCTTTTGTGCTTCCATCTACTTATACCGAACTGAGATCTATCCTGTCTTTTCCAGTCACGTAAGAGATAATGTGTTCCCTTCTGAGTCGTAAGGGTATATTTTAAAAGAGGGATTTAGAGTAACTGTCACATACCCTGAAGTACTTTTCGGATACTTCAGTTGTCTGCCACTACCACATGTCAGAGGATCCACAGTGAGTCACTATATGCTGCTTAATCCAGTCTTTAATATGCATTACGCTCAACGATAACAGCAAAGAGCTGAGTATATTTACTCAGATATTCTGCTTAAGTACAATTTTGAGGTACTTGTACTGACGTATTTACATTTTCTGCTACTTTACACTTATCCTCCCCGTTTTTTGGAGCAAATATTGTCTCTTTTAATCAGCTACATTTGTTTTGTCTTCTGCACAGGACATTCTCCCTTTAAAACAGAAGGAGTCGATTGTATTGAACCATATGCAACATACTCCTGTCATCTATTGTCATTGGGACTGACGAAGTTAGAAAGTGCATAGTCACGATGACATTGGGAGGGAAAAAAAATATATATATAGCCAATGATTTCGATCCTCGTGTTTTGCAACACAACACAAGTCCGGGCGGAAGATAAACCGTTTGGCAATAAGTCAGTTTCAAGGTTCAGTTTGCCAGATTTTTATCCGGTTTTAATGCAAGACAATGGTTTTAGTGTGGGGGGAAAAAGTGAATACGGGCGAACCTCTGATATGCAATGGACTGTCTGTAGAAGTGAAAACGTTCAAGTAGTGTTTTTGTTTTTTAGTAGTATGTACAAACAAAAATCAACCAAAAACAGGAAAAGGACACAGAAGATAGCTTCGGATTCGACAGTTAAGGTGCTAGGTAAAGGAGGCCTCGTTTACAAAGCTAATTGAAAGGATAAACAGTGATTTTTGACATGGGCCCGGTCCAGTCCGGTCTGATATGGTCTAAATTTGCAAAAGGAGGGGGTTTCAAACAGCGCTAACCCTTTGGCTAGTATGTCCAACAGACTTTATAACAATAACTGGTGCAAAATACAGCAGCAGGAGCTCGTTGCTAAACGTTTTTAAACTTTCCCTTTAAGCGTCGAGCCGAAAGCTGACTTCAGCTTCCCAGCAACCTTGCAGACGTCTCCTCGAACAGCCCGAGCGGCGGCCGTTGCATCTTACCTTTGGCGAAGCATTTTTCAGTAGACATGTTTTTGCGCGTCGGGCGGTGGATGGGATCGGTTCGTCGGACAAGCGCTGCGGGGAAACGTCTCTCAAACGACGGGGAAGAGAGCGAAGGGTCCTCGGCGATCGGCCCGCGGCTGGATTATATAGTTTGTGATTTACTTCCGGTGTGGGCGTGTCAGGATAAACCGTCAACCAATGGGATGGAAGAGGGGTCTCTAGGGCGGGTTGCTGGTTGCCATGGATACGCAGTGACTCGCCGGTTTGTTTGTCTGTTGAGCTGCTGAAAAACTTTAATTTTATAGCGTGTAGTTTTTAAAATGATCTTAAAATGGATGGTATTGGAAGTTTAGAAGTCGGGTATGTAGTCGCTACAAACCCACCTCTGTTTTTTACTTCCGAACTATGTGTATACACCGATCGTGTACTGTTTTTTTCCCACAGGTGTCAATAGCAGTTAGCTATTTTTAGCTAATACTCGGCTTTTTGTGTTACTCCCCCCAGGTGGACACAAGGTCTTACAAACAACAGCATCGCGTTTGTGGACAATAAAACAGTATGTTACATATGTGGGAATCACATCTGTTTCCTGGACCTGGACACAAAGTTGAAAAGCGTGTTTCAGGGCCCTGGCAGAGGCATTGGTGCATTGACGGCCAGTGGCATCAGTGGGGTTTTTGCTTTTTCTGAGCAAAAGTTATCCCCATCTATATTTGTTCACATTTTTCCTGAGCTTAATTTGAAGAGTGAACTAAAAGGTAAGGTGATATTTACTGATATTTACGTACAGTATCTGGTTTCAGTACCAAGTGATTCATGTTGGGTGGGACTTGAATCTTAACAGCCAGATGCACCAGCTGTTCTTCTGTTTTTGCTGACTATCCACTTGACAATAAACAGAAGTCTTCAATGGGGAAATGTCACAGGTGTTGTCATGGGGTCACTTTTAAAACCTCACGTTGACCCTTGTGACAAATTAACTGCTATTTTGGACTGATGTCATTAAAACAATTAATAATCAGTAATCCAAATTCTACTTTTAAACAATACAATCCTATTTCTTAAAATCTATCGAAAACACTGTATATAGTCTGAACAGAGCTTAAGAGAATAAAGCACTGTCCCTCACAACCTGATAGTAGGACATTTCAAGTTGAGTGGGACAGCACTTTTAAGCGTATTCAATGAGTCAGTGAATTAAAGTGCTAAAACAGTAATGATCTCTCATTTGATTTTGTCTTACAATAAGTCATAAAAATATATTTCTATATATGCATATGTTAAATTGCAGTAGTAGTTCATATTTTATAATTATTAGCCCTCAGAAAATAACAAACACAATGCCAGGGAGAGAGGAGAGTTGAAATGAAAATAAAATATTCAGGAAACTAGAGCAAAGGCATGAAGGCTGTACTTCAACTTAATTCTTCTACCAAATTGAAATCTATCCTTTTTGTCTTTTATATTCACATAGGAGAGATAAAGTATTCCTTTCTAAAAAGTATGCAAGTATATTTTAAAAGAGTGATGTAGAGTAACTGTCACATACCCTGACATACTTTTTGGATACTTCAGTTGTCTGCCACAACTGCATGTCATCAGAGGATCCACAGTGAGTCACTGTATGCTGCTTAAATTAGTCTTTAGAAGTGCAATACATTCAAATATAACAGCAATGAACTAATTACATTTACTCATTACTGCACTCATATGCAGTTTTGATATATTTTCATTTTCTGCTGCTTTATACTTATACTCCACATTTTGGAAGCAAATATTCTCTTTCATTTTGTTTGTCTTTTGAATTTGTGTGATAACTTTAATTCCCTCTCCCACCACTGTGACAGAGATAATTCTCAGGTTAGAAAAGGAAGTTGATTGAATTCACCATTTGCAATACATTCCTGTTGCCTATTGTTGTCCTTACAAGGGGGTTACAAAGTGCCACGTCACAATGACTGAAAAAAGTATGGCTACCATTTTTGCTCTGGTGTTTTGCAACATAACACAAGTCTTTGTTGATATTATTGCAAAACAATAATATACCAATGGATGGTGGTGACAAATAGAGATTATGTCAAATGTCTAAATAAATGAAATAAAATGAAATACATTTACACTGAAAAATACATTTATTTGCTCTTAAACAAATCCTAAATATTGATTCTTTTCCCAGGAGCAGCACAGCTGGACTACACATCTCTGACATTAAGTGATGGTGGTCCTTATTTGGGTTGTTGTTCCTCTCTTCCAGACCACACCATAACAGTGTGGTAAGCCACTGAAAGACATAGTCTACCTTATATTATGTGCTACATTTTTTCTGATATGTTTATTTAGGCTCTTACTGTAATCATGACTGTGTGATGCAGGAACTGGGAAAGTGCTGAGCCAATTTGTACACAACCACAAGCTGGGCAGGATGTCATTTCTTTGGTGTTCAACCCTCTTAATTGGCTCCAGCTTTGTGCTTTGGGCACTACATCCATCACTGTCTGGAATATTGACAAGAGTGCCAGCTTTCATGTCTTGAAACCACGGTAAAGCAGACTTGGCAGTTAAAGCATGTAGTTAAAGTCAGGATTGATATATTAGCATTTCTGTGCATTGCATTTGATTTCAGTGAAGATTGAAACTACATTACCAGCATTTCTCCTTAATGTTCAATAAATAACAAGTGCAGTGGTGAATGAAAAACAGGACCTAGATAACACTGTCAAGCACTAACATGTATGTGTATGTCATATTTTTGTGTTACAGTGTGTTAGAGCTTCCAGCAAAGGATGGTTCCCTTGCTGAGAGACTGGTCCCCACCTCTCATACAATCAGCGACAAACTGCCCTATTTTGGTCCAGAGATGCCTCCATCAGCCATCTCAGGGCTCAAAGGGGACAAGGCAGAAAGCATTGTGGTATTGTCCCACTGTCACACTAGTCACAGTTTTGACTAATTAAATTCATTTTCACCATTTATTATGATTGCTTTGGTGATGCAGCTGTGATTTTTGGATCTGTGAATATTTTTTTCAGGGAAACAAATTTTCTATCAGGCAGAAAAAGACAAAATGTAAACTGTTACCTAACACCACACACAAATGTTTACACAGACTAAACTCTGCACCAAAGCCAGACTAACCCCCACTGCCCTCTGCTGGACAGCCACATCAGAGCTCTATGTGGGCTGCGCAGAAGGATTCCTGCTCCTTGTTGACCCAGAGAGCCCCTCTGTCTTGGTTCTCTTCAACCCCACAAGTAAACAAACACACAGTGGGACCCTGGGACTTGGGAGATATTTAAAAAGTGCCTAGGAGTATCTCTGCTCTTCCATATAAGGATTATATAATTTTACTTGGCAATAGAAAAGGAATTTAACATCTGACTTGTGTTTCACTTTTGTTCAGCTCCCGATGCCATCCCTGATCTCAGACAGAGCAACTTTCAAGGTTTAACCCTTAACAAGAATGGTTTGATCGCTGTAGGGGAGGTACGAGCCCATACACCTATAACATTGGCTTTGCTCAGTATGGCACTGGGATTTCAGATACTAGAAATTTTCAATTCCTCCAATTTAAAAGTACTTTGGAATACTTCCGTTTCACAGGACACTATGGTGCACTGTCTGCAAATTAAAGGGACTAAGATCGATATCACACAAAAATGGCAGTTGGAAGGACCCGCCACAACTGCGATGTACTCCCCTGACTATGAAACATTGCTTTTATCTTCTAATACAGTAGGTAGTCAAAAACACTATAGTGTGGCCTGTCATACATAAAACACATTATATTACACCAAATAATTACTTGAGAGCAAGAATGTATTTCAAGCAAAATGACAGGTTTCTTGTTCTGCAGGGGCACATCTATATGTTGAGCCCAACCCGATCAGATAAAATTGTGAAGGTCCTGGATGTCTGCAGTGGAAGCTTTGTGGCAGCAGCTTGGTTGCATATTGACAAGAACATTTGTGTGGTAAAACAATTTGTCTTGCTAAAGAATTATAGTGTCTTATGAGGGCATGTGTAATTTAGGTCGATTTCTCTTAAGTGAGCAGAGATGTTTGTTTTTTTTTACTGCTGGTCACAGTCAGTGAGGGAGTCTGGAAAACTTCAGCTGTGGTCAGTAGATGGCAGTTGCCTCAGTTCCCTGTCTCTTCAAGCAAAGGTCAGATTCACAACTTATGAACATTCAGAACTCATCTGTACTGCCAAATTAAAACACTCATCCTGTAAGCATGCAGAAATGACGCCTTTTAAATGTATCAGAACTGAGGCAATCTGGGTTTGTTTAGGTGACATGTCTGGCCTGCTGTTCTATTGCACAATACGCAGCAGTGGGAACAACTACAGGAAATATCCTCTTCATTGACCTGAACAGGGAGCAGCAGCCTCGTTTGGTGCACAAGGTTCAGCTCTACCACACGCCTGTGGATCACCTAGTGCAAGTATCCTCCATCCCTATGATACCACAGAGTTTTAGTTGACACTGTGCTTGTGAAAAAGTATCTCATCATACATTTAGAAAGTAGAGGCATGAGTTATCCCAACCCATAAAACCCAGAGAAGATAACTGCTCTTCTAATGTCACATTAAATGGTTACAGGCTTTCTTATTGTGTGCAACAAACATACTTTATGATTGGGAACGTGTGTGTGTTTGTGCTCCAGTTTTGATCAAGAGGGGCACTACCTTCTCACCGGTGCCTCAGATTCACATATCTATGTACTAGATGCAAAGCCGTCAAAGAAGTTTTCAGTGATAGGCTATACAGGTAGATGGTCTGTTTTTTAACATGCTGTATTTCATTAGACATGTTAGTGCTTTTCTGTACGTACCAAATCCCTTTGCATATTAATACAAAGGTAATTTCAGTTTAGAATAGATATTTAGATATATAGAAAATTATTCTCTTATTGTATGTAACACTTTACCTTGAAAAGAACAATGTATTTGTTAGTTTTATTCTTAGATATTGAATGACAAAGCAGCTAAAGGTCCCCTGTATCCTTTTGATATAATTTTTTTTTTCTTTTAGTTGTTCCTGGACAAATTTTGTCACTGTCCACTCAGTGCAACAGGGACAGTGAACAGGTGAAAGTTCTTGCTCTGTGCACTGGACAGGAGGGAAAAAGTCATGATGGTAGCCTGCTCACACTGCTCTCTCTGCCTGTGAAGGACCTTGCAGGTACAGCACTGATTTAGTAGATTGATTCACTACCTATATTTAGCGCTTTTTGGAAATTGGTGGAAGTTTTTTTTTTTCTTTAAATCAACACTGGTTCATTACAAGCTATTTTAAATCATTTGGTACCCATCCAGAGTATAGAGAAATATTAATAATAGAGAACAGATTAGGGCCAGTAGCTCCCATTACCTCTCTGAACAGTCTGCTATGGATATGTCAAAGAAGTAAGATGAGGGTGTCATATGCAGCACATTATTCATAAGATATCGTGTGGTCACTGACCTAAAGCAGTTCAACAAATTCAGAGGTCCACTGCGGACATGGGAAGTTGATGTTGAAATACTGAACAAAAGATGAGAATCTGTTTTGCCACTGGCAGCTGATGGAATATTAGTTGTATGAAACCAAATTCAAGGATTATGCCAGTTGATAGAAATTAATAGGATAATAATGGCCAGTGGCTTCCTTCACGTCATGGTTACATAAGTTAAATAAATCTTTAAGCTTACTGGACTTCCACTTGCTAACTGTTTCTATTGTTTTATGGCTGGAAATCTCATCATTCATCCTAGGAGATGGTTTCAGAGTGCACTGCAGTTCCGTTTCCAAAGAAGCAACTATATTTGGACACATACACATAACTAATTAATAGTACTTAACAGGACATTTGTATCCAAGTGTTTAGTGATGTTGTCCAGAACACTGTTTAAAAGAAAGCACAGTCACTGAGCGGTTCACACAGACACAAACTGTCTTTATACAGCAGCCTATGTTAAACAAGAAAAACCATGAGACATAGAAGTCTCTAGAGGAAAACGCACAGATTAAGTCTAGGGTGTGACAGAGGTTCTGAGGTGTGCCACACACAGGTTATAAGCCAAATAACATGACTAGTTTATTTTAAAGTGCTATCCAAGTTATAGTTAAAGAAATGACACTCTCTGCTTCTTATTACATTCATGATGTGTCTCTGCTGACCTGCAGGTTCTGATTGTGTAGACCGACATGGTTGTCTGTCTTCTCACATTCTCAAAGTGTCCATTTATGAATTGCCTCATCCACTTAATTCCTGTATTCTGGGAGTCAGTGAACTATTCGCCACTGCCACAAGAGGAAAACTCTTCAGCGATTTCAGCTTCCCCAGGTTTGATGCTGGCTAATGCTAGATTACCCGAGGATCCTCTCCTCTCGTCTCACGAACACATCTTTGACACATTTACAACAAGTAATGCTAATCTGTTTGTACTTCAAATATGAAACTATTATTCTCTGATTTTTTTTATCTCAGGACACAGATAGTCTCGCCAGTCAACAGGTGGTCCAGCTGAAACCAGTGCAGGAGGTGAAGGGTCATCCTCATGGCCCTGCCTCTCTTGTTCTGTCTCCTCATCAGTTGTGGCTGGCTTCTGTAGGCCGAGATGGCTTACTACGCATCAGAGAAACTGCTTCCATGGTAGGAGATTATTCTTGTAAATGTTTAAATCACATTTTCACTGTCCGTAGTGTGTATTATTACAATGCTGTTGCTGCAACTACAGGAGCAATACATTGAGCTACAGTGTCATTCATGCCGCTTTGGTGGAATTAGGAGTCTGACCTTCTCTGCGGACAGCCAGACACTCCTCACTGCTGGCTTCAACGATGGCTCTCTTGTGTGCACTCATCTCAGGTAAAGCAGCAAGCAGTCTGTCATGCTCACATAATGCACAGCTATGAACAGCAGAGGGAACTGTTGCTCACATTAGTGCTGTCACTCTCAAACTGTTTTGGTTTTATTCTTTCTTTAAATCAACACTGGTTCATTACAAGCTATTTTAAATCATTTGGTACCCATCCAGAGTATAGATAAATATTAATAATAGAGAACAGATTAGGGCCAGTAGCTCCCATTACCTCTCTGAACAGTCTGCTATGGATATGTCAAAGAAGTAAGATGAGGGTGTCATATGCAGCACATTATTCATAAGATATCGTGTGGTCACTGACCTAAAGCAGTTCAACAAATTCAGAGGTCCACTGCGGACATGGGAAGTTGATGTTGAAATACTGAACAAAAGATGAGAATCTGTTTTGCCACTGGCAGCTGATGGAATATTAGTTGTATGAAACCAAATTCAAGGATTATGCCAGTTGATAGAAATTAATAGGATAATAATGGCCAGTGGCTTCCTTCACGTCATGGTTACATAAGTTAAATAAATCTTTAAGCTTACTGGACTTCCACTTGCTAACTGTTTCTATTGTTTTATGGCTGGAAATCTCATCATTCATCCTAGGAGATGCTTTCAGAGTGCACTGCAGTTCCGTTTCCAAAGAAGCAACTATATTTGGACACATACACATAACTAATTAATAGTACTTAACAGGACATTTGTATCCAAGTGTTTAGTGATGTTGTCCAGAACACTGTTTAAAAGAAAGCACAGTCACTGAGCGGTTCACACAGACACAAACTGTCTTTATACAGCAGCCTATGTTAAACAAGAAAAACCATGAGACATAGAAGTCTCTAGAGGAAAACGCACAGATTAAGTCTAGGGTGTGACAGAGGTTCTGAGGTGTGCCACACACAGGTTATAAGCCAAATAACATGACTAGTTTATTTTAAAGTGCTATCCAAGTTATAGTTAAAGAAATGACACTCTCTGCTTCTTATTACATTCATGATGTGTCTCTGCTGACCTGCAGGTTCTGATTGTGTAGACCGACATGGTTGTCTGTCTTCTCACATTCTCAAAGTGTCCATTTATGAATTGCCTCATCCACTTAATTCCTGTATTCTGGGAGTCAGTGAACTATTCGCTTACTGCCACAAGAGGAAAACTCTTCAGCGATTTCAGCTTCCCCAGGTTTGATGCTGGCTAATGCTAGATTACCCGAGGATCCTCTCCTCTCGTCTCACGAACACATCTTTGACACATTTACAACATGTAATGCTAATCTGTTTATACTTCAAATATGAAACTATTATTCTCTGATTTTTTTTATCTCAGGACACAGATAGTCTCGCCAGTCAACAGGTGGTCCAGCTGAAACCAGTGCAGGAGGTGAAGGGTCATCCTCATGGCCCTGCCTCTCTTGTTCTGTCTCCTCATCAGTTGTGGCTGGCTTCTGTAGGCCGAGATGGCTTACTACGCATCAGAGAAACTGCTTCCATGGTAGGAGATTATTCTTGTAAATGTTTAAATCACATTTTCACTGTCCGTAGTGTGTATTATTACAATGCTGTTGCTGCAACTACAGGAGCAATACATTGAGCTACAGTGTCATTCATGCCGCTTTGGTGGAATTAGGAGTCTGACCTTCTCTGCGGACAGCCAGACACTCCTCACTGCTGGCTTCAACGATGGCTCTCTTGTGTGCACTCATCTCAGGTAAAGCAGCAAGCAGTCTGTCATGCTCACATAATGCACAGCTATGAACAGCAGAGGGAACTGTTGCTCACATTAGTGCTGTCACTCTCAAACTGTTTTTTTTTTTTTTAATGTACATTAAACAGTACTTTTCTTCTCATACTGCTGGCTGTGAGGGACAATAGTGAATAAATACAACTGAAGTGGAGGGTCCAAGGAGATCATTACCACAATCTGCAGAAAAAAAAACAAAGATCTTGTAACCCCGGCAGCATAATCTTCAGACGGAATCATATCCCACTCACATTCCACATCCGCCTCTTCTGCTTACTCCTGCAAGCGTTTATTTTAAGTTCAAAAATCATGTTTTCACTGTCCTTTAGCTTTGATCACTTATCTGTTATCTTAAATCTTTTAATGTTCCAGGATTTTTTTACAGCTAGTGCTTTTTCACTGTTTGTCTAATCCATTGGTGGCTTAAACGGTTGGGAATTTAAAGGGCAGGTCTGGTTAACTTTTCTCAATACCAACAGTCCCTATACAAGACTAATATCCAATATCAATAATCCAAAAACCCTGATGTACCACTAAGTGTCATAGAGCCCCACTGTTGTCCAAAAACTATTGAAAACATATCAATGAGTCACACCGTTCCAGTGGGTGGCATTTTCCTTTATTATGATCAACAAAAGCACTCTAGGTTGCTTTGGGTCAATCTCACCATCCTGGTGCTATCCCCAGCCAATGCTCTATTTATTCCTGTTCAAGTAATGTTTGTGACCATGCCCTGTTTTTTTAGGAAATAACTTATCCTTTTTTAAAAATGAAAGTATTTATGTTTGACATGTTTTTAAAGATTTATGTCTTCAATGAGAACAACTGGGCTAGGGGCTGAGTACCACAGACAGGGTAAGGAAATCAGAAATTGTAGAGACACGGACTAATTCAGTCTTGGGTTTGGATTTTTCATGGGATTTGTTGATGATAATAAAATGTAGAATATTGCCAGCCTTCCCCTTTAAGGTTATTTTACTCTTACTCTACACTTACTGTAAGGTGATCATTCATAGTTATATTAAAGTTCATCTGGTCATGTTGCATATCACACTAAATAGCGTACATATCCAACTATCATATCTAATGTGTTTTCTATGGCTCATACAGACTTAAAGGTGTGAATGCTGAGGTGAACAAAGCTATGCAGCATAGCCAGTCTATGGCTCATTTCTTGAAGAACATATTCAATACAGAGAACCCTGTTCTCATTGACTTGCCTGAGTGGAGCCAAGGGTCTTGTGCAGACACTGAAAAACCAGAGAAAATCGAGGTAAACAATAATCTGTTCTATTTTTTATGTTGTAAATTTTTAATACATAATAGTGTTATAGCTGCATTGCGTTTTTTCTCTACTGAAACACTCAACACAACAAACAGCACAGTGCACTTGCAGAAGATACTCTCAGTTCAGTAGGTACATTTACCTGAAACTAATGAAGTTTAATACCACAGCCCTGCAATAAATACTACCTTCATGAAAGTTTAAATGTTCAGTTCAATGTTCCATTTATACTGAGTTTTGTTTGTAAATTTAGTATTCTCTGATTGCTATAAATATGATGGGAGCACCTCTCAGTATGACAAAACACAGTTCAACAGCTACGCAAACTACAATCATCGACACTTCTCTAAAACAGTTATAAGAAAACACTGTATTACAGATTAATAATAATAATGATAATATTGTCCAGCTGTAGTGGAGAGCTGGTTATGTTGCTGTTTTAGGTGTTTGAGGAATCTCATTAAATTTGAATAATGTTATGATAAATGTGAATTGCTTGTAAGAAACATTTTTTTTCTGAGCTGTTTCATCAATCAAACATGAGTCAGCATTTTGTTTTTTTCTGAATTATAAAACTGCTATAAATCCTACGGAACATTACTGAACCAAATTAACACTTTTGCACTGTGTCAGAGCAAATGTCTATTGTTATTTTTATGTGTAATTGACACTCTGCAGGTCAGCGGTGGGGAAGAAACTGTGGATGTGACAGGGCTTGATGAGAGTTTTAACAGCCTGCTGTCTGCTCCACCTTCAATCCCCACTTGGCTGGAAAGCAGGCGGAAGGCGGTCAGTGACTAACATGCTGTAATATTTGTGGTGGTGTACCATGTGGATAATATTAACTGTGTTTAGATATTTCTTCTTCTACAGTGTTGCAGGTGGAAGATTCCAAAAGTACCCTTTGCACCCGTGTGTGATATCTTGCCGGAAAAGCAGCTGTGTTTCTTTTGGCAAACAGTTTCTCTGCAAGAACAGCTTGATTTATCATCACTTATACTATGGGAAAAATAAGTCAATTAACAAGTGATAAAATAAAGCAGATTAGCATTTGTGTAAAAAAAAAAAAAAAAAAAAAAAAAGTTCAGTACTTTGTCAACTGGCAAAGCTTCTTGATAAGATTAAACTGGTAATGAAGGTGTGGCAATCTATTGTGTGTTTCACAGCTCAACCTCAGAGATACGGGCAAAGGAACTTTCAAGCTTGCATTAATGCTAAGACATTCTTCCTAATCTGACTCAAGTGATCTAGCAGGGTTCTTTTTATGTCAAGCTCTGTCTTGTTGAGTGAAGAAGTGTTGAATAATGTATAATTTTTTTTTCTATGTTGTAAAATTGATCATTGTTAATGCAGTTTGTTTGCAAGTCATGCTGGTGTACTGGCTGTGGCTTGAGAAGGTGTTGCAAAGTTGACATTGGGCAAGTTTATCAAATTATCACTATAGTGTGGTTCAGTTAAATTCTTTCATTTGTTTTCAATGTGTATTCATTGAACAGGTTATAAAAGAAGACAATGAGAAATATTCTGAGACGAAGAAAAGTCTGAGGAAAACCGTCAAAGAGTTACGTGACACTGTAAGTGAGTTTTAAGACATATTTAAAAAATTTTCAGTCCTTATTTTAAGAAGATTTCGTGACAGACACAAAATGTGCTGACAAAAAAAATCCCCCACAGTGCTTTTAAGCAAAAATACTGTATCATTACAGTATATTTGGTTAGTGCTTTCAATTTAATAAGACTTATCCCTGTAATTATAAGGCTGCTCATTACCCACAGCAGCACATGATAAAATAAATTAGGAAAAAAAACAAAAATAAAAAACTGTTTATCAGAGAGCTAAAGCACTCAGGCTAAAGTTTAAAACTGCTTGTGGAATTCTGGTCAAATACATACACTATTAGTTTAACAAATTACAAAAAAGCCTGTATTGTAATTATCAGATCCAGGAGATGATGCGCGAAAATGAGAACCTACCAGACATTGAGCGTCTGGAACAAAAGGAGTTCAACCTGGATATTGAGGAGCAGAGGAGACTAGAGGCCATGGTTGAGCAGGAGGTTACTAGGGTAATACACACACTCACATGAATCCAGTGAATTTTTCATTTTGTTTTGATGTCATGATTTAGTGATTCTTAATGCAGTCATATTGTAGGTGAAAAAAGAAATCGAGTGGGAGATTTTGGCTAAATGTTACCTCCGTGACATCCTAAAGCGAGAGTGCTGGGATTCAATGAAAGTCAAGGGCAGGGCCATTAAGGTAAAATCAAGAGCAAGGATTTGTACTGTATATGTCAAACAAATTTTATATAAATAATGATATGAGAAGGATGTGATCTATATATATAACTATTTTTAATTACCTTCTGCCTTTCTAACACAGGCATTTCACGCTGAACATCAGGTGAAGAACTATCCTCTGAAAGAGCGAACAGAGAAGGAGGAGGAGGAACTTCACAGGGTTCTGAATATGAGGAAATTTGAAAAGGCTGCCTGCACTGTAAGAAATGCTCAAGCTTTAAAAGTCTGTGGTTTCATTTCTGATTTACACTGCAAAGGAAACACATGTGATGAGTTAGAATGGATTAGACAATATGTGAGTTTTAATGTGAAACAGAAATGCAGCGTGCACAGTCACAGCAAAGGACTTACCAAAAGTTTGACATTTTCTAAAAGCTGCAACAATGCAACCTTTTCAGTTTGCTGGCTCTTTACTCTCTGGAAATACGTTTTATGGCAAAACTGGTCAAGTCAAAAGGAGTTTACTGCCTGAGCATAATTTGATGCTTTAAATCACAGCCCTTCGTTTGGCCTTTCACTGTTGAAACTTATGAAAATGCTTGAGTAGGTGCCAGTCCAATATGTGCCAGATTTATGGCTGTGTGGCCAAAGCAAGTGTTGTGATAGTTCTCTTGACTGCAATATTCTTGGGATAAAGTTTATAGACTTATGGCCACAGACTCAGTCCTCAACATTTATCTCAGCCCTTGCAACCAAAGTATTTGTCTCCACCTTTTCAGCTGAGCAGCCTAAAGAAAAGTTCCAAAACAACCAACGCGAAGGAGGAAGAGCAAAGGGAAGAAGACCACAGGGCAGAGAGTGCTGCTGTAACGGGAAGTTTCTCCACTCAGTTTGGATATTCGAATCCCTACATCTATGATCAGTTGAGCCTGCAAACCGCAGAACAGAGGATCAACCAAATAGTTCTACTACAGGTACAAACCTGTTCCAAAAACTGTTAGATCTCAGCGAGTGTAATAATGGCACTTTTTTTGTACAGTACTTTTCCAAAACACTGCCCAAAAAACACACTTAAGCAAAAAGAGAATAAAATAATGGAAGCGAAATAAAGAACACATAAAAAGGTGATTTATAAGAATGGGCTGTCTGCTCAGTCATGATATTTTTTCTTTGCCAAATTTCACTCAACCCCAAATGCAGGATGTGATTTATCGCATCAAGACAGCTTTCAACACTGAATTTGAGGCCATACACAGGCAGAAGGTGCAGGAGCTCAACCGTGTGAGGGAAAGGAACAAACACATCAGGGAGATCATGCTGGAGCTGGACATGAAGGAGCAGCTGCAGGAACCCAGCCTGACCAACAGCGAGTGTCCAGAGAGGCTGCTCACTGTGGAGGACTCTGAGGTTACTGACCTCCTCCTGTAAACATTTAAGTTCAACAAACAAAGCGAACATGTTGAAGTACTTTGTGTTTGTGTTTGGGTTTTTTTGTGCCAGATGGTTAAATAGTATGTGGTTATTACAATGTGAGATTTTTCCAAGTTTACCAGAGATATGCACCTTTGTCCCACTCTAGATTGAAGCAGAAAAGTACCTCACCCCAGAACAGAAAAGGGAGGAGGAGAGGGAGAAGTTGGAAGAGCAGAGATGTTTGGCTGCCATGGTATGCTGCCATAATGTTTTTGTTTTTCAACTCTTGTTTATTACTATTTACAAATTCTTCAAAAATTTCCATATAGGAATACTGCATCTAAGATTGTTATGAACAGCAATAAGAGCACACTTAACAGTTCTTTTCTGAAAGAAATGGAATATATTAATGTCTTATTACTTAGTGATTTATCGTAAACACAGCAAGCTGTTCAGTTCTGTCATATTGATAAGGTTGTTGTTTTTTTGTCTGTCTATTGTAGATTGATAATTGCAGAGAAAGGGCTCTCGATGACATGATGGATGGTGTGCTTGAAGTGAAAAAAGAGGATATCTTGAAAATGGTATGTTAAAATATTAAAATTTTTGTCAAAGCATTAATACTGTAATGGAACCCAGATATAAAAACAATATACAATATGGAAGACACATTTGTTCTTGTGAAATATTATCTACTCACTTTTTAAATCAATTAATTCAGAAACAATTTGAAATACACAGTTTTACACACCTGGATTTGCAGACAGCACCTTCTTCTGTGTTTAGATGTTGAAACCAAGCTGATGTAAACTGGTGTTAGGGAAGTGGTCAAGTCCAGTTTGAATACATCAGCGGGCTTGAATCTGTCTGTAAAAGCAGATAGATGTAAATTAGCTTGCTGTAGTGATTATTTAATTAATCGATTAGTCAATTGACGGAAAATTAATCTGTAGCTTTTCTTATAATAAATTAATTATGTTAGTCTTTTTTCAAGCAAAAATTACAAACATTTTCTGCATCCAGTTTCTCATAGTTGAAAATTTGAAGATTATTTTGTCATATATGAGTAATAAACAGAATGTCTATGGGTGTTGGACTGTCGTGGAATAGAAAAAAAGAAACAACACATTTTTTTAATGCCTGAAAGAGAAAGAGCAGGAGAAAACCCCTCCTTTACCTCCTGCTCTCATTTTTTATGACGTATAAACATGACTACGTCATTGCAGCCAAAATGAAAAAAATTGATACTCGCACAGAAAAACCTTAATTCTTTCCCTTTAGGCGAATGATGTTCTAAGGTTTTTTTTCACACTTGAATTCTTTTCAAGGGAGTGTCAGTTGAATTAGACAAATCAACATGAAGGGCACATAGTTTCTTTTGAATTTACCACACAGGAAATACCTCCGCCTGAGTTTGTTTTGACCAAACCTGATATTCACTGGAGTGAGGAGGAGAAAAAACTCCACAAAGAATATGTAAAGAAATCCAAAGAACTGAGTGAGGAGAAAGAGAAATACAAAAAGGTATTACACTAGAAGCTTTCGCAGCACTGTTTTGCTATGATCATAAAAATTAATTTCCTGACTAATGATAATTATAAGTGATTTGTGAACTGTAATTTTAGTTACTGGAAACTGAAATGAAAAAACTGCAGGCATCCAACAAGGATGCAACTGAAAGGTTTGATGCAACTTTGACAAAGCTGTTTGAGAAGAAAGTAAAATGTGAAATGGCTATATATCAGGTGAGCCCCCCCCACGCATGCACACCCACACCCACACACAGACACACGTGTAGAACATGTATGTAACACATGGACAGATTCACATGAAATCAGTCTGCATCATCATTGCATCCTCTTGTTTCCTTTTTCTAACTTTCTCCATTTCCCCTGGACGAAGGATCCTCTCTTCTCAATGGGGTTTTCTCCTTGAGATAATTGTCATACCTTATGTATGTGACATCTAAAATAATGTCCTTTTTAACATTGTCTTTTATACATTTTACAGGAAGAGCTCAAGATCACTTACCTTGTTTATTCAGTAATCATAGAGGAGGAGATGAGAAATCGAGAGCTGGAGCTCAAGCTCAAACTTGAAAAAACTTTGGCATACAAGGTCAGAAAACTCTTACAAAGTAATGCTGAAGAAATTTATGTCTGCCAGCTTCAGATTCTGTTATTTAACGGATACCTGAGTGAAACGCTCAGGTGTTTATAACATATTCCCATTGCTCAGACAAGTTCTGCAAGAACGAACCTGTCTACTTTTGTTCAGCTTTAATACTGCCAGAAACTGTTTTCCCATAAATGCTGCTCTTACCTTATTGACATGAATTTTTCAAAAGGATGAAATTGGGGAGGAGGTGAAGAGACATGAAGAAGAGGTAGAATTGTTTAACAAGACTTATGACAACATCGTAGCTGAGGACAAAGTAAGCCAACTGGTAACACACCGAAATCATTTTGGCTGGGAATGGCTGTGCACATAATATAATATAATCCATGTCTCCCAAGTTTCTTGACAAAGAATTCAGGAAGGAATTCTTTGATGTACCAGCTGATGTTGTTGAACACTTGTATAAGCTGTTCAAGCGTAGACCCAGGTTGGTAATATTTACAATTTAGTTTCAAATATTAAACATAATGCAGTTGTGCTGGCTCATAGCTTCATATGTAGAAAGCCTGCAGACAGAGCTGCACTGCACTGAGTCTTTCATGCTTCAGGGTTCAAAAGATGAGGGCTCAGACTGACAACAACTACAACCCATTCAAAGAGCAGCGTCTCTGTGGTTCTCTGGCTCCCAATGCGCTTGTCAAGATGCTTAAGGCCATGGAGGAGCTGGATGCTCCAGAAAATATACCAGAAGGCTTGAACCCATCCATCTGGGAGAGATTTTCACTTGTCCGCAGAACAAAAGTGGAGAGTGAGCAAAAGGTAATATAAGGATATGGACAGGTTAAAGTACATACATACATAAAATACATAGAGAGGCATTTCGCAATACCAAAAATGTAGTTGGCGTAATATTTTATAGTGTATGTACAAATATAAATCTAATTCTTGTTAACAATGGTTTTCCGATTTATATAGTGGATCTAACTTCTCTGTCACAGCATATTTTTCATTGTTTTAGATTTTTTACAATGAATGACTGTAAAGCTCACTGCAGCCCAGCTATTAAACAGATTTAGGAAACGTTACCAAATTATTGTATGTATTTTATTCTGTGTATGTATCTGAAGTTGACTGTTGAAAACACCTTTTGCAGGTAAAAGTAAAAGCTTTGACTCTTGCTGAGATGCAGGCTTTCCTACGGAAGAGAATAGATGAGCATCAGGCCGCTCAACAGGAAATAAAAAATCTCTCTGATGAACTTGAGAGGTACTACTATGATGTTACCCATTTGTATTATAAGTAGTTGTGATTGAAAACAAAAAAATGTTTTGTTAATTTACATAGCTTAAAAATACAGTGGGGATGACCTGAGAGAAAGGCACTTGATCCACAAGTCCTACATTTATTCTTAAATTTGTCTCGTTCCCTTGGACTATTAACCATAAATGAATGCTCAAAAAACTAAGCTAAAATATAAAGGTGATATAGTAAACAGTAGACAGAGTTAGCATTTTATTGTATTTGTCTTTGAAAGAATAATCCTCCAGTGTTTTTTGTTGTCCTGCTCTCTTCTAGTCTACATAAAGAGAAGAACCGTTTCCTGATGGACACCATGGTCCAGGTTCTGCTCAAACAGGGACAGGTGGAGGTGCCTACCACAGACCTGACGGCTGACTACACCGACTCTGTACTTCTCCACAGGAGTGTGGTGGAGGACCTCAACAGAACCATCAGGGTCAGCCTTTACTTATTGCAAAACATAGACTCTTGGAAATTCGGATGTATACTCTTATGATTGAAAGGGTCACACTTGCATATACACATTGTCATTAATTATTGAATTGCAATTTAAATGCAATACCAAGAAATTATTTTCTGTTTGATAAAAGCAGCCCAAAATGAGCCAGCTCCAAGGGGGGGGGTCGAATACATTGGTTATGAAAATGTCTGTCTGTCAGTGATGATTATCTAAATGATCAGATGCTTGGAGAGCAGAAGATAGCCTCCATGGTGGAGTGTAAAGACTTCTGTAAGGGCATCATCCAGCTGGAGTGGGAGCACAAGATGATGAGGATGCAGATAGAGGACCTCAACAACAAGGCGAAGGACATCCAGATGTTACGTCTTTCTGAGGAGCAACAGGATGTGAGTGTAATCAAGATCCTGATTATGGAGCCTTTCTAGCTTTCCTCGGGGACCTGAGCATCTTTTATTTTCAATCAAATACTGTCATGGCCTCAAAATGGAAAAAGGCACCAAGCAACACTTTCTGAGCAATAATGCTACTTGATAATGAATAGATTTTACCCTGTACATAATTCTAACATGCCGATTACGTGCCAAACGTTTTCAAAAAGTTAAGCATTTGATTGAGATGGCAACAAATCCTCTGCATATGGAGTGAAAAGTTGTCCCTGTTAGCATTTCTGGCCAAACCTCAGGTGGTGATGGTAAGGCATGTATTCTGGTTTTGGCTTCACAAGTTGTTTCACAAGCAGAAATTTTTTACAATCCCTGAGTAAAGATGGATGATATTTTGTTACATTTTGTTTTGGTTTAAAAACTATAAATAGACTATCTTTGCCTTCTTTATGCCTTCAACATACCAGTTATTCACTGAAAACAGGAAAACCTCTCTGATTCATTTTGCTTCCAATTTTAAATCTAAGGTGTGAAAAGGTGGTTTAGTGAAATACCGACCACAAAAACAGGAAAATACTTTGCTCTGAGTTGCAATCCATTAACCGCTTGATACAGATAAGGGAAAAAAAGGAATTTTAGAATTTAGTGATTTTTTAAAAAAAAAATAACAGAGTTTGCAGTCAAGCAATGAAGAAAAACCATAAAAAGTAAATGAGTCATCCATCATCTTATTTTCAACAAGCTGATGATCATAGCACACAAAACATGTTTCCAGGCGTGCCAGTTTCCTCTGGCAAAAGCTTCAGGTAGTGTCTGCTGTGGTGTGGCATGCAGCTTCCTGTCATTGTTTAAGCCCCTTGAGCCACAGGAGAGAAAGGCTTTTAATATAAACAAATCCATTGTGAGTGGTCCTGACCATTTTATAATGAAGATTTTTTTCCCATGACTGTTGTGGGATCTTTTATCAAAATAGACAGATATTATTTTGAATTCTGGCTTCATAAATGTTAGTTATTCCCTTTCTCTTTCAGTATCTCAACAAGACAGATCGTGACAGTCGTGTTTCCAAGCAAGCTTCCATTCTGGAGAAGACAATAGCTTTCCAGGAAAAGGTAACAGAAAAGTAACGATGACATTTCATCAGTCAACTCTTGTGCACTTTTTAAGTTAATATGCATATTGCTCTATTTTAAGACTCATCTACAGAGTGTGCAGCATCGCATAAAAAAGATTGAACAGCTTAACAGGCGGGCCGCAATGAAAGCTGAAAAGAGCAAAATATTAGAAGAGCAGCTGCCTAAAATGCAGGTGACTGTGGCAGAGAGGAGACACATCTATGAAGCAATAGGTAATGAAAGAATAATTTAGGCTGTAATTTGCCAAAAGAGTCTTTAGAATCTCCCCCGACTGATAATGTGCCTTTTTTGGTGATTAGCCTCAGAGGAAAATCCGGCAGCTAAGACAGAGGAGCGCTACCAGGAAATCGTCAAGAGGAAGAACTTGGAGGACTTATCCAGAGCACAGGCGGAGGATCTGGCTTTCCTCTGGGAAGAACTTGAGCGTCTGAGGATGAGGAACTTTCCCTCACTTGATCAGCTGAAACACAACTGAGCAAAGCCTTCTCTTGAGCAGAAACAGGGTTTTATTTAATCTTGTCTTAAAAAGTAGACTAAACATGAAATTTACAAATCAAGCTGCGGATAAAAACTGTAGCAGCAACAAATAAAGCAATGAATTAACTCAGGATATTAAATATTATAAATTTTCCTCTGTAGTGTTTTTGTGTACTGGTGATACAAACAATGTTTGTGTTTCAGAGAATATCATTAGGAAGTGAAGTCGTCCTCTGTGCGGTCAAAATGCAGAATGCAGTCATCCAGACCAAAGAGGTCAATAAGGTTAGACAGGCTGGCCTTTCGTCCGTCTATCGGGACATCTGACTGGAGCTCACACAGGGCAGCCTGAGCACAACTCCGCCACTTGTCAATCAAGGTTTGAAGCTGTGTTAAATCATTCTAGGGGGAGAAGGACATACTTATAAAATGACTACTTTCAGTCTAGTTAACAAAATAAATGCCATTATGATTATGTTAAGAGCAACCCAGATAAATTAAAGGCAGCTGATACCTTGCTTCTGTACATTTTAACCATCCTGAGTCTGCGCAGGGTCTCCATCTTGTCTTTAACCTCCTTCCTGAGTTGGTCACGTTGTTGTGCTAAGTCTTTTGTAGGAAGATATGTTGGTCCAGAAATGGGTCCAAAAAAACTTTTACTCCCCAATCTTGCATCATTTCTCACTACATCAACATTGTGCACGATGAGGGGAGGATTATCAACAGTTTCCTGGGAATCTGCTGAAACTTGTTGGCCTCCCTCCTCCGAGTCAACACAAAGTCGTTTGGCCACAGAGAAGGGTGAGGTGAAGGAACGCCTTGATCTCTTCAGCCTCTCCTTCAGTGAAGAACTCAGCTTCTGATGAGGCTGTAGAGATGACAATGAATTAATGGCAGGGCAGACAATGTATAGACAGCTGATAATGATGAATGTCCAAAAATGTATGAGCTGAGCACCTATGCATAAATGGTGTGTATCTGCTTTTAAGGGATTCCATAGGAGAAGATAGACAGGGTTTCTGTAGTATTTGGTTAAAATTTAACACTTTTTGGTCATAGAAGTCAAAGAATGACTGAAAATAAACATCAATGTCTACAATTATTCATTAAGTACATGAATCTATTTATTCATGTCATATTTTATCAGTGCTTCCCAGGTATGTTTCCCAGGTATATCTATCTATATCTATATCTATATATATATATATAGATATATCTATATATCTATATATATATCTATATAGATATATAGATATATATATATAAAATATGTAGGACTTTTAATACCTTCTAAGGCCGTTTTGGGGGAACAGAATTCAGTGTTTTTTTTAGGTGATTTTTATTTAGACCTGCAGACACCCTGAAAGAGTTAAACTCCAGGTATCTGCCAGGCTTAACGCTAGTAAATATAAGTACTTCACTCACCTTTTCGTCTTTATACTCACAGGGGCTTGACTCTTCTGGATTACTAGGTGGAGTATATGCTGATCTCACTGTAGCTGATTTAGGGCTGATCTCCATCGGCGAAACTAACGTGACTTAAGTTGACTTAGTATCGAGTATTCGCCACAGCGCTCACATAACTTCTCTACTGACAGTTTCGAAAAAACAAAAAATTCCCACGAAAGATAAACTCATTTACAATAACTGGTCATCTACGAGCAGACTTTTCACAGAACACTGTCTAATATATAGAAGCGATGCCAAGTTTATCTCGTTTCCGTATTTTTACCTCCAAAGTCAACGATTGGATAGAGTTTAATGACGTATCACTGAAAAGACTCTCGGGAGCTGTAGTTGTTGAAGCTCGATAGGTTACGGCGCAAAACCACAACTTTGAAACTAAACATTTACATGTTATTCCTAAAATAAAAATCACTACTACCAGGCGCCGTTATCGTTTAGTTCTTGGTTTAGTAAAGTTATACATAATATTACTATAAAACTATATTTTATCAACTTATTACAAGAATTCAGACAAAATTCAGATAAAAACAATTTGTGTATTGCAATACAACTGGGTGAAGTAATACTAATATTTTAATTGAAAAAAAATACAAAGGTTTTTTTCAGAGAGTAGAGCAGTATTGAATGGGACTGTTCTAATGGGATTAAAAAGAGAAATACTGATGGGGCTGCGCTGTTTCACAAAATAAAGTGCTCAAAGGAAAGAAACAAGCAGGAGTGAATTCTCCGTGAGCTTGTGGAGAGGTTGAGGCAGAGTTTCTTGGTTACCTTTGTTACTGGGGTCAAGTCATTCTGTGAGTCAGCCTCACTCATCAGTTGATTCATCGCTGTAAATGGATTTATTTAAACCTCCCACCGACTGATGTACTCATTGTTAGTTTAAGATTTTTTTGAGACTTGTGCTGATATGCTCCGTTTTTTTAAACGGTGTCTTTTTCGGTAGCCATTAGGAGACAGCTGTGATTTGAAACATGATCCTGCCTAGACTTGAACATCAGGACTTGGCAGTCTGAATTTTACACACCCCAGGGAATCTGGATTTTTCTTCTTTACATTTTATTTGGATTAATCTTGCAGGGGGGTTCCAGATAATTATTATTTGCGTGTCAGGAGACAGTTTTCTGTGCTTTTTAAATTTTTGAGTAGTTATCATGAAATGCTCTGATTGTTCCTCATCATTATACATGAAGTGACTGTAGCAGGGCTTTGGGTTTATAGAATCTAGAGGTTATGTGAGGCTGTGAGTGAGATTGCCATCTTTAATCAAATTCAGATGTAAAAGGTGGGCACTTGTACAGCGTCAGCTCATGTGTGTGCAGGCTATTAATCCCTCTCCAGATGTACATATGGCTCAGCACTAAGTATCTTTAATGTGATGTGTTTAGCTGATTTAGTTTAGCAAAATGTTGTGAAGAAGAGGCACGATTGTCTTAAATGCAGTATTAAACACAAGAAATTCTTGACATCAGTTATGGGTTTTTTTGCCTCTTTCTCTGGACTCCCTTGTCTGGTGGAGGAGATGTGATTGACTGCAGGAGTGTCCCTTGATTTTTGGAATTATGTTGCTTTTAAAGGTTATTTTGATTTTCACTTTATACCACGTGCTCTCTGCCGTCTCTCTGACGAAGATCTCCAGTGTTTTGACTGCAAGTGCTTCCTTGAAAATTACATAATAAAAATTATGCAATGATGTCGAACCTGCCTCAGGTAGAAATGGTTTTCAGTGGTGAAAATTCATAACAGATGTGAACATTGTTAAAACCAACTAACGTGCAGTGAACATGCGGCTTTGTAGGCCCCTTGGTGTCTGTTGTAGTAGGCTTTATTCAAAGCAGACATTATAAAAGTGAGACAGTGAGCCTGTGTGTACCATACCAGAACCCCGAGACTAACGCAAACTTCAAACTTTTACTTTTAACATATGTGCTTTTCCTACTGCTATGTCGAAATGTCCACTGCAAATGAGAGACTTTAAGTTAGAATAATAAATTGCTTTTGAAATGACAGTTTGACCTTTAGCTGCTGAATGTTGAACATTTCTGGTTATTGCTCATAATTTCTAATTATACCCCTGAATGAGAGATGTGTTATCTTTCAGAGTCAAAGAGGAAAGTAATTACAACAAGCTGCTTGCTGTACACATAAATCAAATCTTTTTACTTGAAACCATTTATAGTAAAAAGAACAAAATCAAGCTAGAAGACAAAAACTAGATACTCTATGTCAACCTTCTATATTTACATGAAGTTAAACAAAAATGTACAATTGATTCCACTAAATTCCTGTTTAGTTTTCCATGGTTTAATTGATTAATGTTCTTGTTTCCGGGGCTGCAACCGATTCTTACTCTCATAGTCAGTTTTCACGAACATTTCTCTCACTTGATCGATTAGTTATTTCATAAAACAAAGAAAAGCAGCAAGTCATCTTAGTTTAGAAGCTATGATATAATATAATTTATTGCTTTAAAAAAAACCTTTAATTTATTATTTAAATGGAAGTTAAGATAATTAATATGAAAAGTAGTCGACAAAGATCCTCATAAACTGTAAGCATGACAAAGAAAATGAAACATCATTACAATAATTTATACATAGTTTTGTATTTTCTTCTTGACTGTTTCAATTGAGAGTTGAGAAAGGGAAACAATAACTGAAAAAAAGGTTAAAATAAATTGTTGCATCCCCTTTATCACTTTCCATCACTGTTAGTCAAGAATCCAGGTAAATAAAAACACAGATGCGAGTGAGGTCTAAGCCTGTCCCTCCTTTGCTCCTCTGGAATTTCTTTTCCTCTGCCTTTTCTGAGAAGAGATTTTAACAACAGAGGTCCAGCAGCTTAAAAAAAAGCGTAACATCTGCGACGAAGACGAAGGCCCGCTTCATCTCTGTAAAAATGACAAAACCCCCTTGTTCAAAGTCAAGCCACGCTGTTGGGTTTTGCCATAAATTATCTTTCAGTGTTAAAAGTAAACAAATGCTGCCTGAATGGAGAGATGTTGTGCCTGCAGGAGAGTTCAAAAGACACTCTGATAAGGCTGCGAAAGGGCAGAGATTCCTGCACAAACCACAGTTATGAGGGAAAACAATATAGCTACCTATCTGTTAAATCAACTCTTGTCATGTAGCGCAATGAGTGAAATGGCGTTTTCTTTCTCACACTCTTCTGTCAAGATTCACTTTCCCATTAATGTGTACATGTCCCATTGCCTTGATGGACCTTTATGATTAATTCCTTTGCTACGTCATGCAATCCTTTTGACTTGGCTGTAGCCTACACCTAATTTGGACACTTTTGAAGCTGTGGCTACTGTGTTCCAGGGAAACACGGAGGCCTTATGTGGAGAGCTGTTATCCTCAACACAAACATGAGTGTGTTTTGTCAAAAGAGGCTGCACAAGCCAGTTAACTCCTCTTTATTTTTTTCACCCTCCTGGAATTCGGAGCTTTAAAACGATCCCCTGTCCGTTGGGTTTGGCATTATTCAACTTTGCACATAGATGTGAGTGGAGCCGCTCCTCCTCTGGTACACTGTCCTTGGGGCCATCTGGGTTTTTTTGTATTTTGTTTTTTTTCACATCATTTGAACTGATTGGAGTCATGCTCGCTGTGAGTCATGCAGGGTGGGTGGATGTCTCCACAGGGCGTGGTGGGTGAGGGATTCTAAACAGTGCTTGCTGGTGCCAGTGAAGAAATAAAGCATCTAATTTGGCTCAAAATTGCATAAATGTAAATTGATGGACAGGGAACTATTATAATCATACAGTTAAAAACAACTCTTACAGTCTCATATGGGAGTGTGCCTGTGTTGGATATAGTGTGAAACTGCATCTTCTAGACATAATCACAATTATAATCCCTAATTTCATTAGTAAACAGGAAAACCATGCACAGATTTGCTGAACAGTCTTTTGTGCAAAGTTTACAGCCAGTTAACGTTACTTTGACAAGTGTATAGAGACTTGCATGCCGCCTTTGCCTTCTAAACATACTCTACGTACGGTAAAATACAGCTTGGTTATGTAATAACATCGTGGCAGAAACCATGCAGGCTAAATGTTCCGTTTCTACTTCTAACGTGTGCACCAGATGTGTTCCAGCTGCAACTGGATGGATCCACTGCGCACAATAGATCAGCAGGCCCTGAAAGGGTTTCACTCCTACAATCCAAAAAAAAAGGGAAGAGAAAAGGAGAGAAAAAATCCCACCTCCCCAAAAACACCCCCTCTCCACCTCTCTTCTAAACTGCCAGTTTGGAAGAGTGCTGATTAAAGCAGCAGCAGCAGCAGGAGGAGGAGGTGGAGTCCATCACTTTGCTTTTTACACCGTCTTCTATCAGTCTCTGACAAAATAATTGGTTCCTCCAGGCACCGATTTTTTTATCCCTCACTTTTTTTTCCCCCAGCTCTTCGTGCCGTCTGCTACACCTGCCTGCCAAAGCTCCGGCTCGAATGGGCGCGGCCGGGACCGTTGCCCAAAACCACCGTCTTGACTCGACTTGCCTGGGAAAAGTTGGGCGAAGAGGCACAAAGGGTCCGAGGACTTTAAGAACACCCCACCGCGGGCGCGCCTCCCTCTGTTAGACGCGTTGCTCCTCCACTGGACTCGGTCGTGCCTCTTGCCTCGGAGAAGAGATCTGGGATTTGATTGATCGTTGTTCGACCTGCCTGAAGGTAGGGACTTATACACGGTTCTGACCTGGACACTTTTCCATTATCATTATTTATTCATTTTTTTTTCTTTCTTAAAAACGTTGTTTATGTTGGATGTTGCTGATGTTTCCTCCCACCTGGCTGTTGCATCTTCGCACTAACTAACTGCGCTCCAGGAGTTTGGTGATGGGCTGTCAGGCTCTTTTCCTTTTTTGCTTTATAGGATGGAATTGCACAAAAATCCGCTTGAATTCCTATACGACACTATAAGTTCTTCTCAGCTTGACTGTAAAACCCAGTAGGGGGTTTTGGGATCATTTTTCTTTTGGTGTTATCTATAGTCTGTTATAATGAGCCCAGGATAGTTTTACAGGTATTTTTGCTGGGCTATTTACATCCCTCTAAATATATTACAGGACATGTCCTAGCTGCAGCATTCTGGGACATCAGCCTTTTATATTTGCTGTCAAGCTCAGTTACAGTGAGCTTTGTGTAAACTTTAATGAAGTAGTGGGTTTACTGAGAAATATGAAGAAAGTGAAAAAATACAATGATGATTGTACTTTACAGGCCAGAAATTAGGATTTTAACACCTTAAGGTATAAAGTAAGATGGGAAAAGTGCTACTGTGGGAGAATTTTTCTGTCACTTCTTTTTAAAATAAAAGTGTATTAAAGCTTGCTGTAGATGAAGCACATGTAGTTAAATGCCTTTGGCTGGCAGGGTGTGGTGAAAGGATGGTGTTTCAGAGCTGTGCAGTGATCCACTGGCGCCTTTGTGTTCTTTTCTTGCTCTGGTCTTCAAAGACCCAAAGTAAATAGAAAGTCTATTGAAATCTATAGATAATGCTTTAAAAGCAACTGGGGCCTTTCTTGTGGTATTGACTATTCACATGAGATTTAAATGTATCTGGGAAGTTTTTGATGATTTACCTTGGGCCGAGTGCAAAATGTCCGTCTTTATCAAGCTCATCAAAAGCAGGTTCTTCCGCGGAGAAAACTGTAGCTATTAAAAATTATATTGTGGTTTTTGTGGTTCATGAGACTGATGAGATGATGCGGTATTAATGGGATAAAAGTGGTTTGGTCTTTAACCCAAATCATTCTCGGCATCACTTTTGCCCTTTTCCCATCAAAAGTTTGCACAAATGCCATTTAACCACAGCTGAAAGTCAAAGGATCAACTGACTTTTAACAACAGTTGGCTCCAGCGTATGCACGACAACATGGTCAACGTTTTATCATCATCTCACCAGATAAGATGGGATGGACGAGTTAACAAGACAGATGGACTTCTCAGGAGGCTTGTCAGGAGAAAGGGGTGAGATTTCTGAATTTATTTACCAAGTTTTTGAAACTAGCAATACACAAAGCCGCCATTAAAAAAAAAAAAAAAAAAAAAAAGCAGGAAGTAAAGGGCCAGTTCACCCAATTCATAAACTACAAAAAAAATTTTCACACTTGTAGCTGTAAATGTAGATATTTTTGTTTATAATTCAGTGAAATGTCTCAAGCCAAATGCACAAATGGTGTACACGACTTTCACTTATGGTACTCGAAGCATTAAAGAAAATAACCTAAAAATCTCAGCAGAATCTCAACACTTTTCCCATTTCCACAGACCTCATTGCTTAATGTCCAAATAGTGTAAAGATAATTTTTATTTAAAGAAAAAAAAAACCCAAACATTAGATTCCCTTAAATCCTTTTCCTGGGTGATGCTTCTTTCTCTATTTCTTGGGGGCTTACTATCACTAACATCACAGCATGCTGTCATTGGTTTCCATTTCTCAGGGAGTAGATCATCCTCTGGGTTTTCCTCCAGTAGTCATAGCTGAATGTAAACAGACAGCTCATCTTGGCCTAATGATTTTTGACACAGAGGAGGATGACGAGGTCAAGGAACGCCTGATTACATGTCTGACACTGACTGAGAGAAACATACCATCAGCCATTCTGCCCTCTTATTCATCTCTTGTTTTTTACTGAAAGAAAGTTAGTAAGCTTTATTTATATAGCACTTTTACAAACCAGTGCTTTACAGCAAAGAGAGAAAAAAAAAGAGACAGGTAAGATAATGTGGTTTGGACACAATCAACAAAGTTGGAGGACTGTAAAAAAGCCAACACAAGAGAGATTTAAGATGCTTTTTATGCAGCGCTTTGGCTTCTCCCCTCCAAAGTCACAGAGCAACGGTAGCAAAAGCACGATCACTGTTAGTGTTTAGCCTCGGCCCTGAAACAAACAGAAGTCCCTAAAAGGAAGGAGGAGGGGGAGGGCAGGAGCGAGGAGGCAGAATGAAATTGAAAAGGAATTTATATCATCCATAACTGAAACCAGGGTAACTCAGCAGGCAGCAGCTGAAGCCCAAAATGCCGCTCAGTGGAAGAAAAATGTTAAAATGAGTCTCAATCACCTGCCTCAAGTTCATGATTAATGACCTGATTTACACAAACTCTTTATTGCATTAATTTCCCCCACTATGTTACTGTTTTACAAGGTGTCCAGCCGACATGCATCATGAGACGAGAGGCACATGCACAGATTTGGAGAGTAGGCTCTTATTCTGATTTTGTCAAATCCCTTTAACCCCATAAGAAACGGCATTTCTGCTGTTTTTCCTCCATCAAAGTAATTCACAACAAGAAGATCAAGGGTTAATGCCAAAAAAAATCAAGTTGCGCTTCTGGGTTCAAAGATCCACTTCTTGGAAGTTTTCCAAAGCTTTCACAGAGAGGGTTTAGGTGTTGTTCCATTTTTAAGTTTCATGATAACAACTAAATCACGTCTATGACAACTGAGCAGCCTCCCCTCTGCAGATGAAGGCCTCTGGATCTGGCTGAAAGCTCAGGGGAATTCCCCTTAGTGTGTCTTGTGCTAAGAGGCCTTTGCCAAAATATAAATTAAAACTGCAAGACCCCCCGAAAAGACTGACATCTCATATGTACTTGTTTGTTTTGATAATTTAGTTAATCTTTGTTTTATATATACTCGGTTTTTAATGTGATTTTAAATTTTTTAAATTTTGTTATGACAACAATTTATTACGTTTTCCCAATAAACCTGAATCTGAACTTTACAGACCAAACAGACACACTTGATTCAGCATCAAGACATTTAATAACATTTTTAACAAAAACTTATTTAATTTGGCACAGGCTATAAAACCATTTACTGATGCTTTATTAATCAGACATAAGCCATAAGACTTTTAAAAGACAAACCTGTCAAATATCTCTCTGGTTGGTGAGGCATTAATAGCCAGGTATTTACAAAATGGTTAATAACATCAGCCTTTAAATAAGAGAGGTAACACTTTAAGTTTTCCAATTTAGCATCTATAAGCAGTGGTGAATTGGTTTCTAACTCTATAATGTAGTTGTATACAGCTACAGGGACATTTTGAAAATGTACAGTATTTATCAGCAGTTCTCCCTTCTCTTATGAAGACACGTTTTATATTATTCTAGCTCTATTACTACCTTGTCTTTCATTATCTGTTTATACATCAGCCTCCGTTTATTGTCGCCCATGGGAGGAGTTAAAGTCAATGATGCATTGATAAACTCTTACATCTTCTTAAAACAACATTATAGTATGTCATACAACATTTATTAAATGTTTTGTGATGTTAAATAGGGGGACTTAGAACTCGCAGGTCTCTCATTGTCATAAGAAAAAGTAATTATATAATTAATCTAATAATGAAAATGATATTAATCCATTAAGTCTGTACTAATTAATGTTGCCTATATGTAACTGGTGAACTGAAGAGCTAAAAAGACAAAGCAAGTGTCCTGCTGTAGGAGGTTACAAAACCTCGTAATGGTACACTCATAATGGTTTATAACTGATTTATAAAGCATTATTAACGCCGTGTCAATCATAGTCACATGAATTCAGCCCGTGAAGTGTAAAAGTCAACACCATGCCAGTCCCTCAACACTCCAATTAGCACTCGCCAACTGGGATTAACTGGGATAGAAGTTTGTCACACAGGAGTTTGGCATAAACTGCACAGGTTTATACCGAGTGATCACATTCTTTTTCTTCATCAGTTGTGACAGAAACTGTGACGTCCGCGACCAGACTGACTTCTCTCCCACCAAGTGAGTGTCTCTTTCTTCCAGTCCTCCTCGCTTTGATTGTTGTCAGCAATCTAAAAGCATAATACAGTAATTATAGCCCAGAGTTTCTAAAGGAAGTACCCGATGAGTAACAGCGTCTCCCCTTGTTTTGCTGTGTGTCTTCTCGTTGCTAGAGGGAACCAGCGGATCAAATCACAGGAATATGTCCAGCAGTGCTGGAGGGCTGGGCTTGGAGAAGAATGTCTTAACCCAGAGCAGCAGTGGAACCTACTTCTCTTCATGTGAGAGCATATTTCCACTTGTGGGCCAATATTGGGAAGTTGTGTGTTTTGTCTTCAAGTTTCAAGATGCTGATTGCTACAGTTTTAAAAACCCTCACTAGAACGAAGCTAAAACTGGCTCTAATTTTTGGCTTTGTTTTTCTCTCCCTGGGAGTTTTTAAAAGCTGTCAGATAAAGGTCCTTAATCAAAAATGTCAATGACGTACACGTTCATGTTATCAACAAAATAGTACTGTATGAGAAGTAAAAGTACTCAATGCAGAAAATTAGACTATCAAATACTATTAAACTTATTACTGATGTAAATAGTAGTACTGTATTTAAGTACAAATTCGGTGTTCATAAGTATTTCCATTTTAGAACACTTTCTGTTCTATTACTATATTTATCTGACAGATATAGTTACTATTTACTTCAAACTGAATTAAAGGATCTGAGTGCTTCCTGTGCCACAACTAATATCTACCTGTTATTTCCTATAAAAGGAAATAATACATATCTTTAATTTGTCTGACGGTTCATTGGAAGAACATGTCCAGTTAATTCGTTCCACTGAACTTATAGTGTAGCCCTGCAGTCAGTGCAGAGCAGGTCAGCTGAACATGGAGAGGTGGAATTTATCACCAGGTAAGTGTACAAGATAAGCGTACAAAATAGTTATAAAACAGCTCTTAACCACTCACAAGGTTTCATTTCAATAACAGTTCAAGGGCCGAAGAGGTGAAATGACCAAATATTTCACAAAAAACCCACAGAGATTAGAGGAAAGTCCAAAAAAAAAAGGAAAATGCCACCTAAGATTTATCTTGTGATCCTCTGGCTGTATATATAGTAGTTCAAAGTAGCCCCACCTTGAGCAGCTACAACAGAAAACTGGTGTTTACACATTAATGCATCAGTGTTTACAATCTTTTAATGTAAGATATGAAAATCCATCAGGCACAGGAGTCAAGTCATTTTACTTTTGACACTTTGAATACATTTTACTAAAGAACATTTTTTTGAAAAAGGTCTTTCACCTGTAATGGAGTATTGTTACATTGTGGTATTGGTACTTTTACTTAAGTAAAAGATCTTATAACAACATACTTTTGTAAAGTACAAGTACCTCAACTTTGTACTTGAGTGAAGGTAAATAATTCCACTAAAGGGGACTTTCATTTGACTCAGGCATATTCCTGTTTGAACACTCATGCTGTGGTACTGATACAGCTGCAGGAAATCCTAAATTAACTTGTCCGTATCATCCCTCCAGCCTCTGTAGGTGTGAACACCAGCAGCTACAGTTCCTCCTCAGGGGTTTACCTGGGAGGAGACTCCTCAGGGGGAGGCGATGGAGGGGGTGTCTACATAGACGGAGAGGGGTACGGAAGTGGAGGAGGAGTAGGCGGAGGAGGAGGCGGGGGCAGTTATCTCGTGAGCTCGGTGTCAAAGGTCAGGTCTAGCTCGTCGAGCGGTGCCAGGAGAGCGCAGACAGCTGGCTCAACAGGAGGCCTGTCGCCAGGTTTCCGGGAGAGGAAAATCGTATCCAGCCGCTCGGGAGGTTATGACGGTGAGGTCCAGTTAAAAAAACGCAGGCGCTGCACAGTTGCCATCTGTAACAGAAGCTTTAAAATGTGAAGGAAACAGTCGGGCACAAGGGTGCTGTTTATATCCCTGCTAAACTATTGTTTTTGTATTTTCTAGGAAGTTCTAGTGCTAATTCCTCGCCAGAATTTACACGCAAAGATTATGGGAACTACTGTAAGTGAGAGTTATGGCTGAATAGATTTTTTACTTTAAGATTGTACAATATTTTTTCAGCTTTATCCTCAAGGTGTGTCTGTGTATGTTTATTTTATTTCCCCTCTCTTTTCAGGCTCTAGCACCACACGAGGGAGGAGTGAAAGCAGAGGTAACAATAATAGTTTCTGCCTCTCCTGTCTACATTATTTCTGCACCATCTGACTCTGAATTGTCCTGGCTTACATTTTGTTTAATCGGGATTCCTTTGTCCATTGTGTGTTGTGACTTTTTCCAGAGAGTGAGATCAGAGCCAGATTACAAAGCGCCTCACCCACTCCCTGCAGATGTAAGACCTTTTGGATCCTTCACTGTCGGTTAAGCAGTGTCCTCAGAAAGCAACTGAACATCTTCATTTGAGAGTTTTCATTCAAAAATAACACTTGGATTGTGAATGATTTTTTTTTTCTTTTTGTTTTTTTTGTTTTTTTTTACTGCAGAGTCACTTTAGAGCAATGGGCTTGGCTCAGTATTCAGTATATCATGAATAGGACGTTCCTTTTCTTCCCACTTGTCACATGCATGTTTATGTCCATAAAAATCCGAATTAGTAACACATGTGCAGCTCCCCAGACAGAAGATATACATCAGCAAAAGGAGATTTAATCTGTGAGGATCATGGGTTTGTTTGCATTGTGTACGTGTGGGGGAAAAGTTAAGGAGCAGATCTGTGGTGGCAACAATGGCACACATGAGTCACTGTTTACAGTAATTCCCTTTTGAGCCCAAACAGTGCAGGCTCAGACTTTTACAGACACTGATCACTCCCCCTGCTGATTAAAGTGTATAACTGCTATTATTTAAATCACATTTTTTTAGCAGTTAGTCTTCCCATGCCACCTTAACCCCACCTCAGCTAGGTCTCAAATTGCTATGTTGCATATTTGTAGAGTGCTGGAAAATGTATTTAAGTACCTTTGCTGAAGTAAAAATAGCAACCCAAAAGTGTAGAAAAAAATGTTGAATGTCATTAAGTACTCAAGTACAGTTCTCAAGTGCAGTTGAGGTACTTACACTTTAGATTTTATGATATTTTATACTTCAGTTTACAGCATTTCAGTGGAATATATTTTGCTTTACCACATTTTTTTCACAGGCAATTACATTGAATATCAAGAAACACAAAACACATTGTCAGCTCATGGCATATGATGCGTTTTTACCGATCAAACAACCCAGCAGTACAACAAGTACTTAAAATTGGTCCCAGCTCCAACAGCTACAATATTACACTGATGCTTTCACAGTAATGCATGATAATAATGATAATCCATTATGATCAAATATACCACCTTTACTTCTGTACTTGAAGCATATATTTTTCTTCCCCTTGTGCTTCTAAATACGAAAAAAATAGGGCTGCAGCACTTTTACAATAAAGTATTTTTGTTGTGCTCCCTTACTACTTTTATATGAGTAAAAAGACTCAGTTCTTCTTCCCATACTGGTAAAAATACTTTATTACAAGTAAAAGTCCCACTTTCAAAAAGTAAAAAACACAAGTCACATTTTTGATTTGCAGCTAACATATTATCAGCTACATATATATTATGTAGCTACATGTATATTATATACATATAAATTATCGGTTCACTTGTGATAATTATCATTATCAAAAGTACGTTTATTTCCTCAAATAATGTAGCTAAATTAAATGAGAACCTATTTTGTCAGTAGATACTGGCTTTGCTGTATTTAGTTACATGGGTTTATGGCAAAGGTTTTTTGGGGGTTAAAATAATCCTTTTTTTAAAATTTTTTAAAAAAGCATACAATTTAGGCATTATGGCCTTTTATCTGTTTTAGAATTTATCATCCCCCCCAAAAACACTGAATCCTTTTTTTCCAACTTCACTGCCTCTGCAGTTACAACAGTTGTCATTAGGTTAAAAAGAGGAATATTTGTTATTGAATTAAACTGGAGCAGAAGCAGCATGTAGCAAAGGTTTATACTTTATACTTATACTTTGAGCTCACACGCTGAAGTGAATTTCTCAGTTTTGCATTTGGTGGTTGCAGGGACGGAGCTGGACGACGTGAAGAAGCTGCTGAAGGGGCGTTCCAGCAGCGTCAGCCCCACTCGCTCCTCCAATGCCTCCATTACCCACCCTGTCCCTAAAAAGTCCAGCGTGGAGGCCAAAACTGTCTCTGTGGCCACGCAGTCGGGTACATACCCTCACCAGAGTGACACACATGCTCGACATGCACAGACGCTATGTCGCCCTCCCAAAAGATTTATGGCTTAACGCGGCCTCAGTTTGTGCCTCTCATCACAGATAAGCTCCTTTGTGAGGTTTTGAAGCTCAACAACGTTTAGTTACAGCATTTTCCGAATCCTTAAGGACTCTTGTTTATCTGGATAAAAAAAAAGTATTTTGTCTCCTGCACAGTTAAAATGGCATGCAGAATCTCTTTGCTCATTGGTGACAACACAAGAAAACAATGCATTATTATGTATGACAGTATTAAAAATTTGAAAATTATATAAATACAAATAAATGTATCTAAAGATTAAACTTTGATTGGTTAATGTTGAATAGATATAGCAACGAGATCTGTCATGTTTGGTCAAAAGTCTTTTTTTAGCCTGCACCAGAGAAAATATTTTTTTTTTGATCCAGATAGACAAAAGAATCTTTCAGGATTCCTTGAAATACTTGAAAAACTCAAATATAATGATAAAACATTGAAGTCAGGTTCAAGTAAAAGACATTTTCTTGATGTTTGTCTTTGTGTCCTTTCTATCCTGCAGTTTCAACTGCATTTGGCTCTGGTCTGGGAACAGGTGGATTCAACACCATTGATACATCAGGCCAGTATGACACCAATCTGGCACCCGGGCAGTTTAATACTGGTGTAAAATCAGGCCAGTACGATGTCACTCTGATATCGAGCCAGTACGAGTCTGGCGTTAGATCAGGCCAGTATGATACCAGTCTGAAATCAGGGCAGTTTGATTCTGGTGTGAGATCAGGCCAGTATGATGCCAGTCTGAAATCAGGACAGTTTGATTCTGGTGTGAGATCAGGCCAGTATGATGCCAGTCTGAAATCAGGACAGTTTGATTCTGGTGTGAGATCAGGCCAGTATGATGTCACTCTGAAATCAGGGCAGTTTGATTCTAGTGTGAGATCAGGCCAGTATGATGCCAGTCTGAAAACAGGACAGTTTGATTCTGGTGTGAGATCAGGCCAGTATGATGCCAGTCTGAAATCAGGGCAGTTTATTTCTGGTGTGAGATCAGGTCAGTATGATACAAGTATAAGATCAGAACAATATGATAGCAGTCTGAAATCAGGGCAATATGATACTGGTGTAAAATTGGGCCAGTATGACACCACCATAAGATCGGGCCAGTGTGACACCAGTATGAGATCAGGCCAGTATGACACACTGGACTCTATACTGCCATCTTTCTCTTGGTCCACCTCCACGCTGCCCTCCTCCTCCGCCACCGTGATCGCTGGCAACACCAGCAGCTACTCGTACCAGGTCAGCACCAACAACATGTCGGGAGGAAACTCTCCGCTCGCCCCCACCTCACCCTCATCCCTGTCAGGTGAGACCAGCGTCCCTTGAATGTTACCTGTTACATGCAGGTGAAATTGGGTTTCATTCTTCAGTTTAATGTAGAACTCCTGATTTGGGGTGCATCTACTTTTTATGGCTTGTTTTATTCTATTTTAATGTTTTGCCCATATGTCCCCATATGTCCAATGTGTGAGTGACACAATCTTTTTGTTTTGGTTTTTGGACAAGTGTGTGTGAGTTGCGATTTTGTGTTATTTAATTGAATCAAATTGTTCTTCTCGGTTTACAGTTTACGGCTTTCAGAATAATCTGGCGCCCACTTCTGGCACTGTGCTCACTGCAAGTGGAGCCAATGTAAATGCCAACCTAGGAGGTACGGCAGCATGATTTCTGACAGTTCCCACAATATTTTGACACTATCGAATATGTTGTCTTCATTGAATATACAAAATAGCATCTCTTCTTATGTGAGTAATTATCTGTGTGTGTGAAACAGGTTATGGTGTTCAGAAGAACGTGTCAAGTGGTGGTGGTGGTGTCGTCAGCACTGGAGTCTCAAGTAAGTCCACAGATGATCTTGGAAAAAGTTACCACTTCCAAAATAATGGTCAAATTCTAAAATGATGAAGCTCTCTCTCTTTTTTGTTGTTGTCAGCCACCAGATCCCAAACTGAAGATGCATATAAGAAAGACTACAAGTTCTTGATCTCTGAAAAGGAGAACGTTGCAGCTAAAAGAGACGCAGAGATGCTCATTTTGGCTAAAGACAGCGGGAAGCAGTTCACCACCACCACCACCACGGGTGGCGGCGGCATTCAAGTGGGAGGAGGTGAGTCAGATATTCACTGCCCCCTTGTGGAGAAAAACAGTTCATTTTCTCTCACCTTAACAGGGTCTCAAAACTTTCTCTGGACCCAGGAGCCAAAAAAATTCACATGAACCAAGGCTTGATTACCTGTTGTTTAAAGTGGGCAGCTGACTCAGGGCCCCAGACCCCCAGGGGCTCCAAAAGCCCCAAGTTCACTTCATATCATTCGGATCTTCATAATTTGATTAATTGAAAGTTTGTACCACTGAATTAAAATAGTAACAATGTCTGGTCCTCCATCCTCCATCTTGTGGCCCTGGTCCAGTTTTAAGAACTTCATTGTTTTATTTGACATTGAGCTTTCTTGTAGGAATGTTTAATGTCTAAATAGTAAACAAACAGAAAGACTAGTGCGAGGTAGTATCCATCATAGGAGGAGGGCTTTAAGGCTGCAGCCATTAATAACGTATTTTCACTATCAATATGTCTGACTATTATTTCTTTGAATAAATTACTTCTCAGTTGTTTAGTCTATAAAATGTCAGAAAATAATGGTCCCAAAGTTTATAAAGTTTGTAACTTCTTCTTCCATCTTACTTTAAATTGAAGATATTCATTTTAATTTTATTTCTATTTCTATTCCCTCTTTGTTGATATGGGTTAAAGCCCTTTCTGCATTGTATTGTATCACATGTATTATGTGCTATATTTTGATGTTGGTTCTCGGTTTTGCTTCTTAAATACAATAGAAATGATAAAAGTATCATTTAAAAAAAGCATTTCTAATTTTAAAGGGTCTCTGTCGGGAGATTCGATGAAGAAAGAGAAGCTTATTTCAAGCTACAGTGAGACGGTCCCACTGAAGACAGAAACAGGCAACTCATACTGTGAGTGGTTGTTGAAACATCTCTAAGAGCAGAAAAGATTTTGATTATAATGAAAGAGCAATAATGTGTATTTTTGTCCCTCCGTCAGATGGATCATCTGGAGTTTTAATGAAAGACAAAGCCACCTATGCAGGTATTTTTGATTGCATGTATGTTAATATTTACATAACGATAAACATTTTAGGGTTTGAAAATGAGGATTTCATTCTCTCCTCCATCCTCAGAGATTCGCAGGGACAGCGGCATCTTTGGAGGTGGAGGGTTTTGCTGCTGCTCAGACTCCTGCTGTTCCTGGTGGAAATGGCTGCTGGGCCTTCTCCTCCTAGCCCTTCTCCTGCTGGGACTTCTGTTTGGCCTCATCGCACTGGGTAAGTTTAACTTGTGCAACATTATGAGATTTAATAGGGAAAAATGACAATCTCCCCAAAGATAAAACCTCAGGAGTCATGAGATTCTCTCTGGAGCTGCCCTGCAATGAAGCTTCTTAGAGTGACTGTTTTTGAACCAATAAAATTTGTGTTTCAGCTTTTACAGGCTAGTGAGCATTATTTCACAGAGCTGCCAAGCACTGTGAAACCACAAATACACTCCTCTCCCTGGAAATTTGATCTCTCTGTACTGTCCCGCTGCCATAAAGTTGGTCTGGCATTCATTGTGAGTGGAGCAACTCCAGAAATTGTTGGCTGGTGACATCAGAGACTTCACTTTTGTTTTCTTGCCACAGGAGAGTTGTTGATGCAGATTTGTCGTGATAGAAATGTGACAGAAAAGAACATGGATTAACATTTGCAACCTCTGATTTGAGGCATATTTTAAACAAGTAAAGCCATCTGATACTGTAGATCATTTAGAGTACTTACAGTATATTTATATTCACATTACATTTTTTTTTTTAAAGAAAAGGATAAATCATTTAAAAGTGTGTGATATAGATACATAGCATTTTTATAGAAACCATAATTAGTCCCTAATCCTTGGGTGTTTAGGGCTACATCTAACATTATTTTCATTGCTGATTAATCTGCTCATTATTTTATATAGTTATACTTTAATATACTACAAAAAATTTCTGTCAAGTGATTAATTAATTCTTGGTTCTTTGATCTGTGATCTGTGATTACATTTTTATCTAATCATTTACTGTTGATTTCACCAAGGTCCTTTACATTTGATAATGATAAAACAATATTTACATTTACAATAAAATAAGGATAAAAGCAGTAAAATAAAACAGAGATAGTTATTCATATAGATGTATTCAAAATTCATCAGATTTCCGAAGTCAGAGCTCCCGACCCCAGAAGATTGCCCCTACAGAGAAATTCTTAATCTGTGAAAAACCCTGAATTAGCCTGTTGAAGTACGGACTGCGAATCCTTTCCTAAAACTGCCCTAAATTTGTGCTCCGTGTGCATATCTTAACAAATGTGGATGCCCCTTTCTCAGCTGAGGACGTGAGAAAGCTGAAGAATCGAGTGGCTACACTGGAGGCTGAGTCCGCGGTCGCTTCTGCTCGCACCAGTCATCTGTCCGGGTCTTCCAATGACATCAACACCTATTTGGTTGGTGGAGGCACCGGTCACTCTGACAACACACACCTCCCCCCCTGACTGGTGGAGGGAGAGTTCAAAAACAAAAAAAAAAACCCCAATGCGCTGGCTGGTGCTGGTGGCTCCACGGGTGGCAGTAGCAATGACATTGGCACTGTGGTGTGGGTGGTGGTGGTGCCAGTGGGGTGCCGGTGGGGGGTGGTGTACCCACTGGGGGGTTATCGTGATCGGGGGTGGAGGTGCCGAAACCGGTTACGGTGGCAGCGCCGGTGGTGCAGGTACCAGTCACGGTGGCAGCGCCGTTGGTGCAGGTACCGGTTACAGTGGCAGCGCCGGTGGTGCAGGTACCAGTCACGGTGGCAGCGCCGGTGGTGCAGGTACCGGTTACAGTGGCAGTGCAGGCGGTGCAGGTACCGGTTACAGTGGCAGCGCCGGTGGTGCTGTCACCAGTCGAGGTGGCAGCGCCGGTGGTGCTGGTACCGGTTACAGTGGCAGTGCAGGCAGTGCAGGTACCAGTTACAGTGGCACCGCTGTCAGAACTGAGACCAGTTTCAGCAGCAGCGCCGGCAGCGCTGGTACCGGTTTCAGTGGTGGCACTGTCTTCGGGACCGGTGCGAGTGGAGGACACATAAACGCTGTTGCTCTTCAGAATGTGATCCAGGAAATGCTCAGAACTGAAATGCAGTCACACGCATTCAGAGGTATTGCACACACTGACATCATGAACACACTTATACAAACGCAAACGCATAGACTTACGCACTACATTCATCTTCACTGAACTGTTTTTTTTCTGTCTTAGCTTTTCTAGCATCCTCAGTGCACGTAGAGAGAGGGCTGCCTGGACCTAAAGGTGAAATTTAGATATTATTTCTTTCAGAAAAGAAATACCTCACTTCCAGTTTGTCAACGTGTTGCATTTAATTTATATTAATTTATGCTTATTTTTTAAAACTTTATGAGGGACTCTGGAGCTAAACATTGGGAAGCAGAAACACTTAGTACAAGAAATGTATTTCAGATTTTTTAAAGGTCTTTTTCTGTCACCCTGTCATCAGTTTTTTTTACTTGCGTACTCTCATCACATTTAAACATGTTTCATTTGTCACAGGTGATTCTGGTTTCCCTGGAATGCCAGGTGAGGGATGATGATTAACATTTTCCTCAAGTCATCACCAATATTTTACATGTTCATAGGTTTATTCTTATTATTTGTGATGCCATGTTACTGTGACCTTTGACCTCAGGTCCTCCTGGTGCAATGGGACATGCAGGCCCTGAGGGTCCTAAAGGACAGAAAGGAAGCCAAGGTGCAGAGGAATAATAAGTCTACATGGTACAAGTGCAATTTTGAGCTTATTTAGAGTGAGTGAGTAACTGTATGTAAAATGTCTGATCAGGCGAGCATGGGGTGGAGGGGCCACCGGGTATCAGGGGTCGTGAGGGCCCAGCTGGCCCCAGAGGGGATCCAGGACCTCCAGGCTTTGGAACGAAAGGTGACAGAGGTACGGCTCAGTTTCACAGCTGTGACAAAGTTTCGGTAGCAACTAGTTAAACCTGATTCAAAAACAATGTTTTACTATAAGATCTAACATGTTTGGTTTATGCAGGTGCTCCTGGAGAACCTGGAGTTGCTGGACCTGCTGGCCCGACCGGACCAAAAGGTTAGATCACTTAACATAAATCCTTGTCCCTTTTGGTTTCATGTTTAAAAATATAAGATAACAAAAGCAGCTGTCATAAAAGGAGCATCTGTGCTACGGTCAACACCAGGTGGCAGCATAGAATCGATAGCAAATGCAGCCTTATTCACGTCCATTCAATGAAAACAAAACAAGAGATCTACCCTGACGTAGACATGTACGGCATTCGAGAACCAAGCGCTCCAAATGATGAAAAATAAATACCAATTTTTACATTATATTCCTGCTGCCTCTTATTTTGGAAAACACCATATCACCGACTTATGACTTACTTAAATTATAATTATTATTCTTAACCTAATGTCCTGCGCTAATATTCTGTTTAAATAACAAACTTATACATCAGATTAGGACTCAAAGACACTCAAAAAGCCTTATTTACTTGTGACTCTAAAAATAGTTAAGCTTTCGTCCATGTTAACAGTATCTCTCCTGTCTTCTCTGATTAATTAAATGAAATGCTTACTGGCCTTCACTGTATTTTGAGCACATCTTTAGATATTTATTTATTTTCCTCCTTTAATAAAATGGTAATACTTTACTTTTAATTCCCTATTTAGTATTTCTGAGCAGTCATTTTATAAATGTTTTATGACACATTTTAATATAGCTGTAAGAAGATATAAGTAATTAATAATGTATCTGTCAGCAAGTACATCTATTCCTCCAGGCACCCATAACTGGAGCCTGTGTATAAACAGATAACGAATGACAATAATATAAACAATAAATATTATTAGATATGAATATTACTATTAAATATGAATGTGTAAATATTATACATGAATAAACAGTTACAAAAGTCTTCATATATGCTTAAACTACATTAGAATGTGTTATAATCCATTTATTAAATACTATTTACAGTGTGTAAATACTAAACAGGTTGTGACCTTTAAATTTTATTTCTATTTCATTTATTTTCATTTATCTTTACCCACTATATTTTATAATTTTTTTAATATATCTGATAAGAGATCTTTCACTATAGCACCTACAACAGTTAAAATATGATGAACTGGGGATTACCAAAACAGTATGGGTATAATCCATCAAGTTTTCAGTTCGCATCAATAAAGTTTAAAAAAAAGGCATGAAAAGACAGAAATGGTTTATTTTATGGGTCCCATATTTTCCACCCAAATTCCTGGATACCCTCCTCACAGTCTCCTAAAAATGAGGTGGTATGTGTTAGTTCCCACAGTTACAAGCACCTACTCGTTATACTTGGGATTTTTTTATAAGAAAAAATTAGGAACTCATGTAATACATAAGTGGAAAACAGTTGATGTTAATATCCACTGAAGGTTCCTAGAGAGACTTACAAAAATTCTTAAAATGATTTGTACTGTTTAAAATAAAGACTCACGGAAAAAACTTGTATATCACTGAATTGCTAATTCCAGTGTAAGATCCACATTAGCACTATATGTTTTAATGTCATCATTAAGTTGTCCAAATTATAATGTTCTTGTTGTAGAGTGATTTTTCCTCTACTTATTATTCATCTTTTTGCTCAAGGTGCACAAGGAGTTCCTGGGCCTTCTGGGCCATTAGGTAAGTTTCTCCCTGTTATCATTCATGTGGACCACTACAACGATTCTTGCGCTGAACATTATTGAATTTACCAGCACCAACTAGAAAACACTAATAGCAATGGCTGGACTTAATCCGTGGCATTTCGCATGAATTGTTTTGCAATAGGTCAACCAGGTTCTCAGGGATTCCGTGGGGAGTCAGGGCCACCTGGACCTAAAGGTAGAATGCATGGACAATTTTTACTAGCTAAACAGTAAAATGCACATTCAATTTAAATTTTTTTTATTTTATAGACTATAATGTCACTCACAGTCACTCTTCTCACTCTGCAGGTGACAGAGGGCTCGCTGGATTTCAAGGACTTAAAGGTTTGTTGTAACTACATCAGATTATTATAGGACTGTGTGTGGTCAGTATTTCTAACCATTGTGTAATTAATTGTTTATTTTAGGTGAACCTGGTGACAAAGGTCTTAGAGGTCTACAAGGTCAGTACAGCTTTGTGAATTGAACTATATTTGCAGATGTCAAATTGGCATATTTATACCTCGTACAATCCAGATGTGTTTTCTAATCCAGTGGTTCTACTCCTCAGGTGATCCCGGTTTACCAGGTCTGCCTGGGCCAGCTGGAGAGAAAGGATCCAAAGGGTCAATGGGTGAGTCACAGGACCTCCAGCCTCAGATAAATAAGTGATTCTCAAACTCCCAGATTATGGTATAGAGCTTCTGAGCTATGACAGTTGTTCAAGGTTCCTTGGAGTATGACTGTGGTAGTCTGCCATTTTCCGGGGGATAGTGTTTCTGATTTCCTGCAGTCTCTGCCGGTTGCTTGGGAACAGCTCATAATGTTGAACTGATACTTTAACGTGACTTGACTGATATCAAGGAGATAAGTGTGATCATAACAAAAATTTCACTCAGAATAAAATGGAAAAAGCACTTTAAACTGAGTAAATCATTCCTAGTATTTCTTCTTCTTTTTTTTGAAGAATAATCAATTTTAGATTAATTAATCATAATGTAATAATATACTTAAAATATTAGAGTTATTTGAGGAATTCGGAATAAAAGACAGTAAAACTACATTTATTGCTCATTTACCTAAATCATTACAGCCGATTTAAATAATGAGATCCTCCACAGGGGGACAGCAGAGAGAAGTCTGGTCGTAAAGTCTATTTTACCTCCACCCCTACCACCAATACCATTCAGTATATGTATGTATTTTTTTCTCTTTTGTCATTAGGACTGTCTGGCAATGATGGTGCCAAAGGATCAAGAGGTAAGTAAGACATTGTATAAGCACTACAGATACATATTATTTTAATATCCACCAGGATGTAATGCTGGCAGTCAGACATCTAAAGAATGAATGAGGTTCAGGCTAATAACAAGAACCCAAATCAACATAAATTATATTCTCATTATATTTCATTTTATTTTTGGCCCCCAGGTGATCAAGGCCCTGCTGGGCCCCCTGGACTCAGAGGTCCTGCTGGGCCTCCCGGAGATGCTGGAATTCCAGGTATAGTGAACATGTATTCGATCTAATGAAACATGATCTTTAGCTGTATTAACAGTATCATCAGTGGATAATATGATGAGATATATAGATATATTCATAATATCCCTCCACCCACAATATAGGAGCACCTGGGCTTCAAGGACCACCAGGTATGACTCCACTATTAATACAACACACACTGTTGTTTTAATTCAGTTGCATAGCAGTTCTCACCAACAGCTTTTATATTGCACTTAGGTATACCAGGGAATCCAGGACAACCTGGCACCAAAGGTAAAGCTACTATCACCTTGAGTTTCAGCCTTGTGGGCTGACTGCAGTGTTTCTAAAATACAGTGTTTCTAGGCTACTGCTTATAAAACCCTGTATCTGACATGTCATGTGTCCATCTGATTTTAGGTGAAACTGGTGCACCAGGAAGAATCATCAACGCAGGTAACAGATCATGATAAAACTTTCACACATTATTGATCGGGCCACAGTCCAAGGATGTCTGAGCATCGCTTTTATTTTCCAGCTGGTTCCACTTCTGTTGGCATCCCAGGACCACCTGGGCCGGCTGGTTCTCCCGGCCCTGCAGGACCACCTGGATTATCAGGTCTAACCCTTAACAACTCAGAAAGTAGCCAGATGATATCTTAAGCATTCTTGCCTTCTTTGCACTGAATAATAGTGCCACAGTAGTAATCACAATAATCACTTATATATGTATATATATATATATATATTTAAAATTGTTTTAATTCTTTATCTGTTGTATTGATTTCTCGTCCTCAGGTCCCATTGGCCCTGCTGGTCTGCCTGGCCAGCCTGGTACGTCATTGTGGTTTTTTTTTATCTCTGAAAGGAGGCTTTATAGATTGGATCTGTTGCCCTCAGACTATTAAAGAGATGCTGCATTTTGTTTGTCCTCACAGGTCCTAAAGGTGACAGGGGAAGTAAGGGAGACCAGGGACAACCAGGAACAACAGTGAGAATGACAGAAAGTATAAGTTCAACCAGAGCTGAGAGTGAGTACTTTTTTATTGATATATCTTTGATTGATATGTCTTTTTTTTTGCTATAAGAGATAAAGTGTTTAGAGGTGAGAAATAACCTGCTGCATCTTTCGTGTAGCATGTAAATAGGAAGGAAATTAAATAAAACATTTTTTGACAAAAAGTTGAATATATAAGCAATAAAATGAATTAAGCATTCATTCTACAACCCGTGGCTTAGATCACACTAAGAGTCAGACTTCAGATAGATTTCTAAACCTATCTGTTGCACAAACTAGGAGTAATTTGCCATGAAATCTGGGTAAGACTATTTTCAACTAAAAAAATGTGACTGACCGAGCAGCCACATCTAAAACCTCAGCCCCATTCACTCCAGCAGAAAATAATACCTTCTGGAAGAATTCAGTAGTTACAAGGATATTTTAATGGTAGAAAAAAACAAAACAAAACAAGCAAATAACAGTGCTTCTGTTAAACAAAAATGACAGACAATGTCCACACTGCTATTTCCATTTTCTTGAATTGCTCAGCAATGTTTTTAGAAAATTACAAGTTATGAGCTGTGTTTTCCTCTTTTTTCTCCTTTCTCTCTCAGAGAGAGACTTAATGCTGCTGATCATTCTAAAACATCCTTTACAAACTAGTGCTAGTAGCTTATGGTGGCTATTGTTAGCAAACTTTATATAGATATAACTTTAACTGACTGATTACTGGTTACAAAATTTGTTAGCTGACCACACACTCTTCCCTGCTCGTGCTGCTGATATTCTACATGTTAGTATTTGCCAAAGTATCCTGAAATTGTCACTTGTGGCCACAGTGGCTGCTGTTCAGCAAAGGTCTACATAGTGAGTTGCACAAGGAAGAAACTGTAATTTCCATTTCTACAGACCAGAGTTACTGTTTGATACTTAATTTCTGTGTTTTTGTTTATGCTTTAGGTCAGTTTGGTGTTAGTGGAGCCTCACGACTATCTGGCCCACCCGGCCCACCGGGTCCACCTGGGCCTCCTGGACGTCCAGGTAAATATTACACAACATGCTCTGTTACTGCATTATCGAAGACACCAGCTTTTAAGGGTTTTGTAGGATTTGTTTTGACGCCATCTGAGAATGACTTTCTTCTGCTCTTGCAGTGTTGTCTTGCATTTGTCTTTAAATTGTGTCACTGACTGTTTCAAAAATGTTTTCATTAGGAGATTCAAGACAAGGACCTCCAGGACCACCTGGACCTCCAGGTCAGCCAGGCAAGTATCTCAGTTCATATGGATACAGAGTCGAGTAGATCGTACAATGTGGTTGGTATTTTGTGAAGCTCATCCATCCTTCAAATCAAGCTTTGATTATGATTCTGGTTGTTAGGTTATGGAAGACCAGGACCTAAAGGAGACAAAGGAGACTCTGGCTTTGTATCTCGCTCTGGTATGATCCCATAATCTAAACTTGTAATCCCATATCTAAACTTGTAATCCCATATCTAAACTTGTAATCTGTGTTAATATGGGCTGCAGGTATAAGCAGCAGTAGCAGGAAACTTAACAAAACATGGGGACATCACTGATTCAACAATGATCTTCTTACAGGAACGTTTTACACTGGACCACCAGGACCACCGGGGCTTCCTGGGCCTAAAGGATCAACAGGTGATCAGATTTTGTAAAGCGGTCCAACCCCTTTTTTCCTCATTTCAAATGACCTCCATTTCTTCAGTTCTATTAGCACTTTTTATGACATCTCTATCCTTATTTTAGGTTCTCCTGGACCAAGGGGCTACCAAGGTGATTTTCTTTGTTTCATTTTTGTGTATCATATTTAATTTATTTTCTTTTTCACTCTGTATTTGTTAAAGAAACTTTTATGACTGTTTTATAACAGTGCAAAAAGTTGTGAGCCTCCTTGTGAAGAAACCTTTCCAGCATAAATTACTGTGACTGCTCATTTTTGTCTCAGGTGAACCAGGACAGCCAGGTGTGCCCGGCACCCCAGGAAGACCAGGAAGCTCAGAGACAGGTCGGTCCATTTTCAAATGTGCACAAATTATAAATTATCAGATTAAATTTATATTAAAGAGCCACACCTGTGATGGCCTCAAGTGCCGAGGATGTTTGTGGTTCAGGCTTAATGCACATTGTGTTTATCTGCCATTTTACATATATTTCTTCCTTACAGTGGCAACTTATGCTGGAAGACTCACGAACCCAGGACCACCAGGCCCACCAGGGCCTCCTGGACGTCCAGGCCCACAAGGAATCAAAGGTAAACTTAACATTGCAATGAAATCTGTGAATGCTGTCAGTGTGTGTCTATAGTGTGTGTCAGTGTGTGTCTATAGTGTCTATATTTCAGATTAAATACTGTATCCACCTGATAATGCTTTTGTTATTTATTTGTTTTTATTATTATTATTTTGAAGGGGACACTGGAGCTCCTGGCATTCCTGGCTCTTCAAGAGGTAGAAAAAGTATAATCCTAACTAATCTTTGAAGTAGGTCACAGTGGCATTAAAGTTTGACACCACATGTCCTTGCGATCATTTTTTTTTCCTCAGGCTCCATCTCGGTCACTTCAGGCCCTCCTGGTCCCCCAGGTCCCCCTGGTCCTCCAGGCCAGCCGGGTTCCTTCAGTTCTTCTAGTGAGATGCGGCAGTACATCATTGAATATCTAAGTAAGAGTTTTGTTGAGGCAAGGTCACAGGCTGTCAGGGTGACAGAACAGAGTATTAACATGTTTAATTTGTTCCATGCAGGTAGAAGCAGACAGGCTGGTATCCCTGGACCTCCAGGTCCACCTGGGCCTCCAGGACTCCCAGGAACCTTCTCAGGCTCTATAGAAGACATTGTTGCTCGTATCAACGAATACCTACAAAGTAAGCCTGGGCTTTTCCCTAGAATGTATACTGCTAAACGATAATGTCAGGAGCATGTATGTTATGTGGCTTTATAATTAGAATGGAATCAAATTTAACTGTGTTGTGCAGCTTCAAGATCAATCCCAGTCCCCGCTGAAAAACATGTTGATCAAGTGTTTTCCTCTTCTCTACCGGTTGGCAACAATCCATACAAGGATCAATGTAAGTACAACGCATTTTCCTGATGACTCAATCAATGTCAGATACATCTGACATCTTATCCTATGATTACAGGAGCTTGTAAACTTCAGCCTCATCTTATTTGACTGGGCAGACGTGCTTTTACGGACGATGCAGAGGACTTAACTATGTCTCTCTTGCGATCTGTCTAGTTAATGATATAATGAGCTTTATAACACGACACGGAGGACCGCGTGGAGAAGAAGGACAACAAAGCCCACCAGAAGAAGTAGGGATAGAGGGACAACATCCACGCAGCTACACTGTAGAGGACCTTGCCAGATATGTCATCCAAATCATGAATAGTAAGAACAGCTTGCATTAGCAGAAAACAATAACTTGGGAAGTGGTGCATGAGCTCAATCAAATTGCATTTATTGTTCTTTTCAGACCAAGGGATTGCTAGAGGTCCACCTGGCCTACCTGGTCCTCCTGGCCTACCTGGTCCTCCTGGGCTTCCAGGTGCAGGAGGCTCCGGCTTCAGTACCGCTACAATTGACTATTCTGCACTGGTGAAAAGTAAGATAATTTTATTAGCTTTGTCCATTGTCAGACACTGACTTTGTTTCACCTACGGAGTGAAGATATACTCTGCAAAGAGTGAACTGGATTTAAATCTGCTCACGTTGATTACACGAAATCTACATTCTCCATCTTCGCTCTCTGAAAATAATGAAAATGTAACCACCTATCACTCACTAACCGACTTCATTGTCGTCCTCACCCACTTACCCAGATTCTGACTTCCGCTCATGGATCAGTTCAGTGGTACAACATGGTCCTCCTGGTTCTCCAGGTGTCCCAGGGCTGCCTGGCCCTCCTGGCCCTCAGGGGCCGCCAGGAGTGTCCACTGCCACTGTGTATGGGGCAGGAGGTCGTGGCTACAGCTTCGAGGATATTCAGCGTTATCTTCAGAGTGAGTCTGCCAAACAGGACGAACAAGATAACGTATAAACTGAGGTTTGATGGTCATCAAACTGAGATATGATGATTATCGGTCTGAATTCTGATGTAATTTACTGTACCAGCTGTGACTGATTTGCCAAAAAATTGTTTCTAACAATGAAAAATCACTAATAGTACTCATTATTGTTATCATTACAAGATTTCATTAAAGGGCCACTGAAACAAATGATGGAAAATTAAGAATTTTGTAACTATCTATCCACAATCTACAGTCAGTGTCATTACATTTTGTACAGTACACCCTAGTTCAAAGATTAATCAGGATTACACTATATTCATACTGCGATTATGTTATTTATAGTACCTTCAAATGAAATGATGCATTGATATACCAATAAGAGGGAAAAAGAAATTATATCTTATCAAAACTGCCTGACTGAAGAGAATATTGAGACTGAAAATAGGATTAAATATTTACATGTATAAAGCCAAACAAATTTAAATTTCTTGTAAATTTAAAGCAAATGCAATGTGTTTGTATACTTTTTTTTTTTTTTTTTTTTTAGTTTGCATTAAGTCACCAACAGGAAAAAACCTGATATCTAACCCATAGATTCTTGCACAGGGAGCAAACAAATGAAAGTCCATCAAAATTAAAACACGTCGCACAACATCTCTTCACCGTACTTTATTCACTAGACATTTTTTGCCAATCTTGATTTCATCAGGGCGGTGTCTGAGGATTTTTACTGTTTCCTCATATGCAATGAATTGATCCGTCACGTGACCAAGAAATCACCAGACCACAAAAAACATTAAAATGAGGCGTCTCTTTAAAAATACTGTTTGCAAAAATATCATTACTATCTGGTTATACAAAAATTGCGAAAAAAAAAAAAAAAAATTGACTATGAATACAGAGTCTAACATCCCAATATTCTTTTCAAAATGCACTTTCTTTTATCAGAACCGTCAATGGGTGGGAATGTTAATAACCATTTTAGATATAAGCAAAAATTTGGAATCCTTTAACCTTGATATTCAGACTAATTTTTCATCTGTCCATGAATTAAGTTTCCAAGAACAAACATAAACCGGTAGACTCTACAGAAATGGCCTCAAGTCTAATTACTAATATACGTATATTGAGGGGCAATTTCTCCAATTTCTCCCCAAAAGTGATGTCGCTGTGTACTGACCCACTCCTGAGTACACTTCTAAGTCACTGGTGAGAAACTAAATCACCGAACGTCAGCAAAAACAAGGTTTTCATGGGGCTTTACAGTTCCTCTTTAATTTTATGCAATACAGCAGCTCTGCATTAAAGCCTGTGTTGCTTAACATTTAGTTAAAGAGGTGTTAATTAACCTCTGAGGTCATTTGGATGGTTGTTTATTTGTTTACTCCTTGTTTTTTACATTTTGACATCCACCCCTGTTAACATAGTTGGTGTTGCGCAAGGTTTCCTCATCCTGCTTTGTAGCTTGTACAAATTAGAGTGAGAGTAACTTTGAACTGAATCTTTCTCAGGTTCTGGGTTCAGAGGTCTTCCGGGCCCTCCTGGTCCTCCGGGCCCACAGGGTCCACCGGGCACCTACACCGGAACCGTTTCCTACAGTGGGAGCATCCCTCGGGAGAGCATCCGCACTGAAGTTCACCAGTATCTGACCAGTAAGCTGAGCAGTAACATCCCACACAGACAAGACACGTGGCCCTTTTAAACTTCACGAAACTGCCTCTGGCGGCACAGACGAGTCCAACAAAACACAAGCGCGTTTATTTTGTCAGGTGACAGTTTCCGTCGCGCCATCACCGGACCCGCGGGGCCTCCGGGACCAAGGGGTCAGAAAGGAGATCGCGGTGAGCCGGGTTACGTCCAAAGCTACACGCAGAGCCAGAGCTACTCTCAGGGTGACTCCCGCCACGGCTCGGGGCGCAGAGAGATCGACGTCAGCAGGCTGGCTGAGACACTGGACTACTCCAGCGTTGCCTTGAAAGTCACAGACTACATCAAGAGTGAGTCTGTTCACGCTGCCAAACACGCTGATTTTTTTTTTGTAGCTGTCTTAACCATATGTATTATTATTTATAGTGCAACATTAAAAAGCTGATATATTAATGGATTTATTTTTTTAATTGTCTTACTTCTGTTAAGTAGTTATGCTTCAGTTCCCGTAATGCACTAGGGCCTGTTGCTATTGATTCATCGAGCCCTATTTTTTAGCCTATATGTATTTTTTCTTTTTACATTTTTGCAAATTGGCAGCAGTGAAAGGAAGCTGAATTAGCTATTAGCAGTTCCTTTTCCAATCTAACTCTCAGCTGATTACTTTGATACTGAATTTAAAAAATGTGAGGATCGTCAGGCAACTTCTGGAGTTATGGTATAAGAAGCAGCTTTTTTTAAGGGGCTTTGTGGGGTTTGGTCGCACCTCTATAGATTTTGTCGTGAGGTGGGCCAACAGTGTCAGACTTTGAAAACCCCTGATTTAAGAAAAGGACCTGAATACTTCTTCTGCCTCCAGCTGACTATGACAAATGTACTTTTTCTAAACAACCCTCCAACAGACCAAGGCCTGCTGCAGGAGTATCTGGTTGAGGGTCCTTCCAAGGTGAACGTGAGAGCGATTCAAGGCCCCCCCGGTCCACCTGGCCCTCCCGGACCGCCTGGTTACAGCCGCGTCATCGGGTCCTACGGCAACGTCACAGCTGACCTCATGGACTTCTTCAGAAGTGAGGACACAGAGTTATGATTTTCCACATACTGTGTCAGGTTAAATCTTACAGCAATGGAAAAATGACTTATGTAAGTGGAGCCGGAAAATATTGCTTCACCACGACTTATTCTGTGCTTTTGTTTTTGCTTTTGCTATTACGCAGCCTATGGCACCATCCCCGGCCCTCCAGGAAGACGAGGAGAAAAGGGAGAAAGAGGGTACCCAGGACCCAGAGGAGAAAAAGGTACATTTAGGAGCACTGATTTTTTCAGAGCACCGTTTAAGTAGGGCGACTGAAACAAGCAGTCTGAGAGTTTTTTTTGGGTGTTTGCAGGTGATCCCGGACAACCAGGTTTACCAGGATTACCAGGGTCATACACTGTCCAAATTCCACACAGAGTTCAGAAGAGGGATACAGGTAAAATGACCACAATGTTATCAAACCGCTGAAGAACGTCCCTGCTTAACATACATCTAACTCTTGGCTACTTTTTTTTTTTTTTCATCCACTGCAGGCAATAAAGTGGTCGGTCGTCGTCAGCAGCATCGCCGTCAGGCCAATGGGGGCTAAAGGGCCAACGTACTACTGGATCATGTCAGATTTCATTTCCATTTTTAATCATCTTCTTTTTTTTTTGTCACGTGTTCAACTGTAGCAATGCAAGTAGTCAGAAAATGCTCCTTATTGTTGGCATCTGTAGAAGCGTCAGAGGACAAGTTGAGGAAATAAAAGCAGCCGAAAATGCATCAGTCTCTTTAAAACGTCTTCAGTAGAGGAATGGTTTTAGCTGCCAGTCGGTGTTTTTACGACACAGGCTTCATGTTTTTTTGACATGTAGGTGTACAAATTTTACTTTGCTTAGTTAGAGGCTTACATTTAAACATTGTCCTGGGGCAGTTTTGTTTAAGAGAGTATCTATTTTTAAGTGATAACTAGCAATTGCTGATATTTTAGATGCACTTTGCATCCTTTTCCACTGCTTGTGTGACTTGAGCATCAGGTGTACTTTTTATTGTAATTGTTGTCTTTTGAGGATTATATTGTATTGAGGACTATATAAGTATTGAATGTTGTATCAAGGCAAAAGACTGCAATATTTTCATACTATCCACATAAATCAAGCAAACCTCTAGCCTTTATGTCCCCTGGCAGTTTTCCATTCACCACATGCAAATTACAAAACCAGTTACATTTTTAAATTTATATATCAGTCAAAAGCGAAGACAGGTGTCAGTCAGAGTAAGGGCCATTTGTGCAGCATGTGTGTATGTTTCTGAATAGGTGCGGGGTGGGGGGGCTCAGAGGTCCCTGTCCTTTAACTAAAGACAGGGACTCATAATCACTAAGAAATGACTGATTGGGTCGTATATTTTTGTATAAGAGCGCACTGAAATTGATATATTTTCTTTGTGTTGGAAAGAGAAATGTTCCCAGATTATGTTTTACATCAATGAACTGATGACATTTAATCAATTTATTTGAAAAACACACAAATAAATCTATTTTTGGACTTGGGTCTTGATATTTGTGTGACTAAATCGAGCCCAAAGGTGTTTCAAGACAAATGTCAAATGAACGCTCAATATTTTATTTACAACGAAAACATGTCCATTTGTAAAGACACATTAAATACATTTAATCTGACATTAAAAAATGCATATACTAAGAATATCCATTCTGTAGATTGACAACTTAACGACACGTTGCTGTAACTTAACAAAATAAAAAAATATTCGAAATCCATGGGGCGTATGGTGTAATTCACAAGACACAGTTTCTATTAACCCCAATAAAAATCCAGCATTCATGACAAAACACTAGTCAGTGTTGATGTCAGCATACAGAAATCATAGCATGCACTGATGATATGCAGTGGCAAAATAAACTTATCAGGCATCTTTATCTTGAAATAGGTCTCTTTTAGTGAAATATCGATACTTTGCTCATAAAATACAGCGAAGGACGTCTCCACACACATTGAAATTCATACAGTTATAGATACAGCATTTAATCTTTCACACAACACTGGTTTCAACAAGAGCAAAAGCTCACCATAAGGAGTGATTACAGCATCAATATATCAGGAATACGCACTTAGAAAACTAGATGTGATCATAAAATACTAAGGGCATATTTGAGAAACAAGGTAAAATTATACAAAAAAAAAAAAAAAAACCAGGAAAAAATGTTCAAATAATTCACTTAGTTTGGAAATTGAAGAGGCTTGGATGAGACGAAAGTGACTCACTGTCAAATCACATTGACAGTTTACAACTGCATATTTTTTTCTTTAGCTCATGTAGCAAAACAGTGCAAATCAACAGTTTTACATTCCTTTAGTATCCATTTGTGTTCATACGTCACAGTACTGCTCAGAATGACTCCCAGAAGATATACAGATATATCTATGTATATCTATATCTCCATAGATATAGAGATATAGATATACATAGATATTCACATAAACAACCACCCACCCACCCACCCACCCACCCACCCACACACACACACACACACACACACACACACACACACACACACACACACACACACACACACACACACACACACACACACACACACACACACACACACACACACACACACACACTGAATTTTTCAGGGGAATGTGTGTTTGGGAGTGCAGCACTGAAATATGATTATGTCTTAAAGCACTACTTATATTTTTTGTTCATCCATCTCCCAAGACTGTAAAATCTTCATGGTAAGCACAGGATCTGACTAAACTCTATTAGTAGGTACAGACTTGTAAGATTTCACCCTTTTAAAAAACAGTACATTCCTTTTCATCCTAACTCGCAGCCTTATGACCCCAACATGGCGCTATTTTTGAATCTCAATGAAACAACAGACACTGCCCACACATGACTACAAAGCCATAGCAAAGTCCACTGACTCATTAGAACATCTTCCTATGAACCAGCGCCACCTTCCATGCAGCAAAACAAGACCTCAGAGTTGGCTTTATCACCAGCTTATAAAATAATCAATCTCTCTACATCTTATGATTATAGGCGGAAATGATGACCAGTTATTTAAGTGCAACATATTCAGGGGGCACTGTTTTTACTGCAAGCTGTAGAAAACACAGGGAAGTGCCTAAATGCAATAATAAAGAATATATATGAGGCACTGGAGATCATTCATACTGTAGCAGGCTTTGCTTACAATAATCTGATAAGCATGATTGGCCTTTGCTACTATATGCAGACTTTCAATTTCTTAACATGCTCAAAAAAGTGCATAATAACCGTCGTACAATTTCTGAACAAGCCGAGAAAAACTGATTTAGGGCGTGTTTAGGCACGTCATGCTCACTTATGGTGGAATCAAAGCGGTGAAGACCTTTTCTATGTTAACCAGTAATTGTCAGAGAAATGATGTCGCTCCACCGTGAAGCGTCTTTGAATGCGCAGTCGAGTTTGACAGGAGTCTCTTATGCAGCGCAGACGTGAGACTATAAACCAGAGTTGTGCAGGTTTGGGATGGGGTAAAATTTGGATACTCGACTCTGGGTGGTGGGGTTAAGACATTCGGATTCGCCGCTCATCTTGAAGAAGACCTCCTGCTCCTGAAGCTTCCGTGTGAACTCCTCCTCTAAAGCCTGCAGGGGGCAGCAAGATACAAACAACTGAGTCGACCACCTCAAAGGTCACATGCAAAAAAAAAAAAAAAAAAAAAAAAAAAAAAAGGAACTGCAGGAGCTCAATACTGAATGTATGAATGTATGAATGTATGAATGTATGAATGTATGAGTGCAGACAGTTTGTAAGAGGTGTAAATTCTTAAGTTAAGGATGTTAAGTTAAGGAAAGACATAATCTACCTTCTTCCTGGGTCTGAGCTTCTCTCTCCACTCCTTAATCTCTTGGCTGTGCTCCTCATCCAGCTCCTTCAGCTTTTGGGTCTCATGTTCAATCAGAAGGTGGCATTTCTCATTCTGAAAAAAAAAACAAGAAACAAAACAGGGGTTCACACGGGATTAATGTGTTGGATCAATGAATAACACCTCATGTACCCTATGTCTCTCTGCTTTTATTTTTTAATTTTTTAAATTGCATCTTTAGATCAAAATCGTTTCCATCATTGTTGTTCTCATCCGTCTACATTCACAGTCCACTATTCATAATCTAAGAATTAAGCTTGTTCTCTTGTTTCATGCATAAAACGTGGTCCAAAACACGCAAACACAAAAAAATGTGACGCTGTATGTGTGTGTGTTGTAGCCCCACCTGTAGCTGCTGCAGCTCCCTGATGTTTGAGTCACACTGCAGCTGCAGATCTCTCATCTGGTTCTCATGTTTCTGGTGTTGATGGAGCCTCTCGTTCTTCTGCCTCTTTTCTTCCTGAGAGGCAAACTGGACAACAAAGATAAAATTCAACAGACAACCGTTACTGGCGAATCACCCAAACTCATAAAATTGCCCCAAACTAAAACTTGTAAGTGATCTATCTTTCTGGCAGAAAGGTTGTATTCTGAAAAGTGGTCTGCTTGTGCTTAAGGCAGTTCTAGTGCTCAGAATGGACCAGGTCATGGAGCGGTCCGTTTCAAACATGCACTACACCTAACCACAAAACCACAAAAATCAAACTTTACTGTATCTCTGTTTTGTAAATACATTTCAAAGTGACAGGCAGTCATTTTACTAACTACTTCTTACTACCTCCCTGTTTGTACAATGGTTTTGTTTGAAACAACATGTTTGGGATGAGCCAGGGAAGCTGGTGAAATGGTGACTGGAAAGTTGGCAATCTGAGGTCCAGACAGCCTAGGATAATTAAGAGCACTGTGTTTGTATGGGGCAGGTCGGAGGAGCGACTCTATGCCAGGGTGACATAGTGTTGCTAAAAAGAGACCATGCATGTTGAGTCACTCCTCCCTAAATGTGACAAGTAGAAATTACAAAGAAGCAGCAGCAGGCTCCTCGCTCACTGTCTTTACCTGTTTTATCCGCTCTCTCTCCTGCTCTGGGGTGACAGCTGCAGAGGCAGTGATGCGGAGGCTCTTCTTGAACATGGCCATGCGGGTCTTGGCCTCGCTGCGCTGGATCTTGGGCAGACGAACCCGCTCTTGAGTCTGCTTGTTCTTCATCTCCTCAATCAGCCGCTGGTTGTAGCGCTGCATCTGCTCCATCTCCTAGAGAAGGCACACACGCACGAGGTTTTCAGGTCAGGAGGGTTGTTGAAACAGGGCCATGCCTTTCTCAATGCAGAGGGTTGGGTCAGCTCTTACCTTCTCGTGCCTCTTAAGCAGCTGGTGTCTTTGCAGGAAGTACTGGTCTTTCAGTTGCTGCTTCAGCTGCTGGTGCTTCTCCTGCAGGTGGCGCTCCTCCAGCTCCCACATGGCTGCCTCCCGAGCTACAAAAACACGAGTGCAGACACACACACAAAACCCCCCCCAAAAAAACAATCACACAAGGTCATGTATATGTGAGTATTGAGACATGTAAATGCATGTTAGTAGAGACCAGTAAAGTGAAGAAAACAAAAACAGGCAGGCAACGCTGTCAGCAAGTTAGACAAGCTGTAACAGGTCCCCTCGAAACAGTGCATCTGTATTCTCATTTCTCTGCATGTCAAAGTCAGTATTTTCCCACTGGGTGAGAAAAGAAGGCGCCAGTGACAAATACACCCTTTGCTAAATCAGAGTGAATCACAATTTAAAAAAGGACCATGAGGTAATGGTAAGCAGTGTAGTAAAAGCAGTTCTCTCTCTGGCTCCTACCTCTCATCAGCTGCTGCTTGTGGTTGAGGCAGTCTCTCTCAATAGTGGCGATCTCCAGTTTATGCTGCTGGATGATTTTCTTTAGAGCTCCATCCAGGTCCTGCTGCTGCTTCTGTAGGAACTCCTGTTCCTGAGGAGCCAAAGGGAAGGAGAGCAGTGAGAGACAGCCAGAGGACACCACAGGAATCACACAGAGGGACAGCGGAGAGCAGAGAGAGAAAGCAGAATAAAGTGTCATAATGCCAAAAAATAAATTATATAATCTAGTCAAGGGATCCACTCCAAGTTTAGCACAACACAGATAACTAAGATGTCACATCATCAACTTGAATCAGTAGAGGAGACACTCAGAGATCATGGATGGCAACGATCCACAATGGAGTTGAAGAGAGAAAGAAAGAAAAGTTAGCACTTCAGTAGAGATTCAGATTCACAGTCGCATGTAAGACAACACTTACAATGACATTAGGAGCCCAGCCTACATGTCGCCTGACTCATTTACATAACAACCAATTTTCTTTTCTATCTTTACACATAATTTAAAAAGACTTAATGAGCTGTTCTTTAGATTTCTAAAACCCTAGCTGGTGGCAAATTTTAGGTTATGCGCTGCTCCCTGACTATGATCATATAATCAAACAGAATTCACTTAATCAATAGGAAACCTAAGTAATGTTATAATTATACTATTGAATCCAAAATAAACTGGTTCTAATACCAACATCCATCCTGAGAGGCATTTAATTTGGACCTTGGCTCACAGAGACAAACATGGATTCCAGACGGAAAGGGATCAACGAGTACATCACCTCTTAGACAGAGCACTGTACAGGTTTACTCCCAGACTTGATCTAGTTTGATCCAAATATAAATAAAACCATATATAACACACAGACTAGATGTAGAAGATCTGTGGATTGGTGGAGGGAAAATACTGAGCAGGAGAAGAGGAGAGAGCCACTGCACAAACACAGTGATGACAACACTCAAAAAAAAAAAAAAAGGAAAAGAAACACCCATGCTTACATGTGTTGTTCTTAAAGTAAAACTGAATTATAACAAACTACCCTGTCACTTAACTTTGCACATTTCTAAGTATGGGCCAAAGACCGAGAGAAACAGGGTGGGAGTGGGGTGGGGGTGTGGGGGGGACTTACATCCTGCATCTGAGCGTTGAAGAGTGCGCATGAGGACAACTGAAAAGACTGTATCATAACCTGGGCCACTGCCTGCGGAGGAGAGCACACGGCGCACTTGCCCTGATCAGGGACAGACAGCACACAGCAGGCTGAGGTTCTCTCTCTCTCACAACACTAACACACACTAACACACACTAACACACACTAACACACACTAACACACACACACACACACACACACACACACACACACACACACACACACACACACACACACACACACACACACACACACACACACACACACACACTGATTCTTCCTAAGTTATGTAAGAGATCCCTTCCACTTGGGGAATAGTGGTGAGTTTGAGGCGCACAGCACAGTTTTGCATAATGTTAGGAGGAAGTCGGTTAATTAGTTATTTATGCTCTTCTCATAATTCCAGCATCTTAGTTAAATCCATCTTCCGAAAGAGCTGCTCTGTTACATTCCAAGCTCATGGCTCACGGAGTGTTAATAATCTGGGAGTAGCCTTCTAAAGTAAAAAAAAAAAAAAGGCTTTGTCCACATGTTCACTAATTTGTTGAAGATGAACAGGAAAACAGAGTTTGGAAAAGGCTTTTAGCACAGATGTCTACTGAGGAAACAAAAGCTGTGTATGTAATCGCTCCCTCGTTCGTCAGTTCACTGTTTCCTATAAAATAAACACTCTGAGGGGGCTCAGTGGTGAGCAGCATATTGAGAGCTACTATTATGAATCATCCTCATCTGTAACACCGTGCACTGTCGCGTAAACAGCAGTATACATGCAACAGATAGTACAGCTAACAATTATTTTCATGGTCTATTACTCTGCTGTTTATTTCCTTGATTAATCAAATATTCCTTTGGTCTATAAAATGTCAGAAATGAGTGAAAAATGTTTATCACAGTTTTGCAAAAGTCTTGTTCTGTGCAACCAACGGTTCAAAACCCAGAGATGTTCTCTTTATTATCAGGAAAAGGAAAAACAACAAATATTCATATTTAAGGACATCAAACTTGTAAATTTATACCCCTTTTACTTAAAATATTGCGTTAGAAATGAATCGATTACTTATTAATTTTCTGCTGAGCTTAATTGCTTAAATACAAATACTCAACTAACTTTCAGCTCTGTCATTATATTGAGAGACTTTCCAATTTATTTTGTCTTCCCTATCTATTAACACGAGAGGGGCAGATTTTTAGAAATACCTCTTAATATAATGCAGTCCCGGAAAACACAACTACCATGACCTACGACCGCAAGGTTAAAACATATAAGAGAATGAACACCTCTATGACAGCATCAACAAAGCAGTTGTATTGGATTGCATTAGATTGTTCAGGTGTACCTAATAAATGGGACACTGAGTGTATAATATAATGCGTTACAGTTTCTGGAAGCTCAATTGAGGAACCACTGCGAAACAAAATAACCTGACAGGGGTAAATTAAACACACAACAGATCACGGTACTTCATCACACTGAAGCCACAATTCTGTGAATCCATTGTAGTCATAAATCAGTTCTGCTCATCGATTTCCATTTTTTTCCATAATGGCAGTGTAAATGGTATGATAACATCTTGGATGGTTCATAAATTTCCCTTTCCCATTGCTCAAGCATACCTATAATTCAGACACTTAAATAAAATGTCCGACTGTTATTGCAGTGCACCAGCTGGGAAAAAAAGCAGCGATTACAGACACAGCATTTCTTTGTGTTTGTTTACACATGAATACCTTACATAGATGAATCAGGTATAGGGAGAGAGGAAAAAAGAGGAAAGAGAGAGAAAGGTAATGTCATACCCTTTGACAGAGTAAGAGACAGCCAGTGATGGTTTACCTCTGCAGTCTTAAGGAGCGATAGGTCCTCCTTTAAGCGTTTCATGAGCTCTTTTCTCAAGTGTTTGGGTGACTGTCCAACTTCCTGTTTGACCTACGGTGTGTGTGCAGAAACTGGTAGATGCTGTATTTTCTGAAAATCTAACAAAGCTGGCCAACAACAGTAGAAGACATGCACGGCCTACTTTGAGAGGATCGACACCGCAACCAGCCACCAACTGATTTAAAGTCGGCATGCTGAAAACCCATGGCCTGCGTGTGATTTTTCTTGGAACTAGTCAGTCAGTCTTTTGATTAGTAGTTTTTTCAGAGCATGCGAGAAATGTCAATTTGAACTAAATGGGTTAGAGTTGCATCAGGAGATTTGAGTGCTACATAGAAGATATTAGTCTCAAAAACACTTCCCCTTGTATTAATCGTCATTTGATTAAGTCCCGCAGCTATCAGGATGATTATTCAAACTCTTTAAATAAAGAAACCCTAAACAAAACAGAGTAACTGAGTTGGAATCATCTGATAACTATGACCTCTGAATGTTTAACAGTTTTGACTTGTGGGCTGTGCCCAAGCTCTCAAATCATAACTGAATGCATAAGACTAAATATTAAACATGAAAAGCTTCAAGCCTCGCTACTTATTCAAGACTAAGGTTGCAGCTGGCACTTAATTTAATTATCAGTTAATCTCTACATAATTTTCTCGATGGATCGAGAAATCGAAAAAATGACAAATACCAACACAATTTCTCAAGCTCATCATGGTATCTTTAAATTGTGTGACTGAAAGTCAAAGATAGTCAGTTTACTATCATATGAGGCAGATAAATGCAGAAAATCCTCAACATCTGAGAAGCTGGAACAATTTTGGCAATTTGCTTGAAAAGTTACTTAATCGATAAACCGATTATCAAAAGATTGGTTGATTAGTTCAATTATTTGTTGCAGCTCTAGACTATTCCATGTCAGTTACTCTGAATGAAGGCTTTAATTATTTCCCCAAATGAGCCCAACACCAATTGGAAAGTTTTTCAAAAATTGACCAAAGCCACCTCACACACTCATACAAGAGACATGGTTAGTTAATACACAGTGAAAGTACATTTTTGATTAAGAGTTACAACATTGCAAAAGTACAATAAAACAATTGTAGATATTTTATCTGTAAGCAATAGCTTATATCTTTGCAGCACTAACAAAGCTGAAGCCTGAAGCAACCACTTTAAGCCAACCTGCAATAAGACCATATTTTTCAGTACATTGAAAATATACTTTAAGCAGCCCAGAAAGCAAATTACAAGCAGCCCAACATCCACCAAGGCTACATAATGCACAATAGAGGTAAAACGGCAATACTGCTATAAAAAAAGCCACATAAAGCGTAACACAAAAAAAACTGCAAGCACAGCCAAAACATTCAACAGTGTTTCAGGCTGCCAAGCAGAGAAAGAGGCAGATGAGACTAGTAGAGACCTAACACATACTATGTGTATAACAAGCCCAGCACAACATCACGGCCGAGTTTTAATCTTAGCCTAAGTCTGAACTCCTATTAAAAAAAACCTCGGAATAACAAACAGACTCTGTAGCAAACAATTGCTACAGAGTCAACCAGGAGCCTTGAGGCAGGTGAATAATGGATACAAAAACATGGTGCTTGTAGCATCTAGAGGAAAGATAACAGCTTGTCTATTGCCATCATTTGCATACATACAGTACCAGGCAGAACAGCATGACACACCACTCCCACAGGATTAATATGACACAGCAAAGCAAGCCATTGGCTAAGTTGTTAAACACATGCACCATTAAAAAGCCTGAATATGAGACATGCAAATGTTTATGACCCCCATGCTCCCCCAGTTAATAGCTGATTATCCCCCTAAAGGCACCTCCATGCAGAGAACCATGCACGACCATACCTCTTTCTTGCGGTTCTTCAGCATGTTTTGGAACTTTGAGAGCTCCTTGTCTTGATCTGCTTTAATGCGTTTGGCTTCATCTCGGAGCCGGCTGGTGTGATCCTGTTCCAGTCGCTCAATGGTCTGCTTCTGCTTCTTTTCAAGATTTTCCACTTCTTGGTCATATTGGCGCTTCTTAGCCTGCACAGACGGAATCAACACAGACTGGCATAAGCCTAACAAGATGACTATAAATGTCAATTATATCACAAAATTAATACAGATCACCACCCAAAAGTTTGCGTCAGAGCTATATCGCATGAGGGGCATAGAGAAAATGAACTGTAAAAGACATCTATAAGGAGTCATTTAACCTGGATATAATACAGACTCAAAAATGAAGTTTCTAATATTATGACCATCACTGATTAAAGTAGTGTGCTTCAGAGTAGAAATACTAAATGTGTAAATGATTAGTGATAGAGACAAGTGTTTAGCTTCAAGTAAATTTCGATCAACTTTTTAGATGAAGCTACTTGTTTCTTAGGAGCCAGCAAAATAAAAAAATATCACACCATTGCAGTAAAATCAAACTGACTCACAGCAGTTTCCTGTTCAAAGCGCCGGTAGATCTGCTCTCTCTGTTGCTGCAGCTTGTTGCTCAGCTGCTGCTGGGCCCTCTGCTCCTCTTTCTGCAGGAGGCGCAGCTCTCTCAACTCCTGCCGTCTGAATAAACCACATCAAATTCAATAACGATACAATTTTTCCCGCTCAAAACTTTTCTTTTTCATTTCTGACACAAGATTTTATGGTTGCATGAACATTTTCCCCTAATACGCAGGAAAAGATTCACTGCTACATTAGTGTCCCATTAATAGTGAACAGGAGACTATTCTGATCTGTTTAATTCTGTTCGTTACTGATATTAGGTGAACTGACGACAAATGGTCACACAGCACTTGTAAAAACAGTCAGAACAGCATGTCTCGTGTCTTCAAAATGCAACACGGGATATGACAGTAACATAATGCAACATCCATCATGGAGATAACCCATCTGGCATTTGCAAAAAGCTGTGGGAGTTGTGAAATGAACGTGAACTATTTAAGACAGGCATGTTAAATAGGTCATGTTCCATATTTAGACCAACAGTATGGCAAGCAAATTGGATACAGACGTACCTTAGGAACCTCATCTCCTCACTCTTGGTGTCGTTATCTGTCACTATCTTTGATGTTGTCACACTGACCTCCACACCATCCACCATGAACTTGCGTGTCTTCTTCAGAGTCTTCTTCTGACGTTTTGACTCCTATAAATGAAACAGGGATTTTTTGGGGAACAGAAATTATTTAAATAGTGTTGATAATTCAACAAATGGGGTTGTAAGTGAGGACCATTTTAAGTTACCTGCAGAGAAATAGAGCCCCCTTCCTTGCTCTTGGACAGGAAGCTGGAGATGGACAAATTGAGGTCAAGGCTGTTGCTATCAGCAGCTGAGCTGCTTCCAGAGTCAGAGTCCTTCTCCACATCTGGCTTGATCACAGCAGGACTTCCTTGCTCTATCTTGGTTTCAGAATCTGTTTCACTCTCCGGGACAGAGATGGCATCTTGGGAAGTGCTCTCATCGACACGGACAGCTTTCCCCTCATCTTTTTTCATAGGGAGGTCTGGGGATGGCACCACTTGCTCTGAATCCTCAGAGGTGTCTTTGACTTCATCACTTACTCCATTTGTGGATTCAGTTGGTGCCTGTTTCTCCAGTTCGACCTCCTCTCCGTTCAGATTCTCTTGTTCAGGCTGCTCTCTCTCCTCAGGGGCCTCATTCTCAGACTTTTCCTCTGGCTGACTTTCTATGGCCTCCTCTGACAAAACATCACTGGAGGATTCATCCACAGTTGACTTTGTGTCTGTCTCCCCATTTATGTTTGTATCCATTACATTTGATTTCATATTGTCTGTTTCTAAATTTACATGTGTGTCTTTAGCTCTGTCCTCTGTCCCTTTGTGTTGAGGCACCTCCTCACTTGGTTCTTTGCTTCCTTCTTCTGCCTGTCCAACTTCTCCTGATATACAATCTGGTTTCTCTGGTGTATCTTCAAGTTGCTCTTTTGATTCTGGTGATTCTACTATATCTGCTTCTTTTCCTTCCTCTTCTTTTCCACTCTCAGGTCTTGTTTCTACTTGATTAGGTGCATCCTCGTATTTCTCTTCTTGCGTTTCCCTCTGTTCCTCCTCTGTTTTGTGACCATCTGTGACAAGTTCTTGGGTATCTACAGGTTCTTCTGGCTGTGATACTGCAGGCTCAGCAGCAATCTCTTCACCTTGACCATCTTCTGATTTAATCTCTGTAGGATACTGGAAAACAATGTCCTTGGTGGGCTCTATTACCCCAGAGGCCAGGTCTTCATTGCTGGCATCAGACACCTCATTGAGTTTCTCCTCCTCGGTCTTGTCTACCTCACTTGTTCCAAGTCCTTCATCAGAGAGCTTATCACTGGTCCTGTCCTCAGCAGGCTCTGCCTCTGTCTTTTCTGTAACAGATTCCAATGTGGAGGGAGTTGGTGGGACTTTGTCATCCTCTGAGCTGGCCACACTGGCATCTGATGGTGCTCTCTTGTGTCCAGAAACAGCCTGAGTCAATGAAAAACACAGTATGTCATCAGTGAGTGATAGAAAAAGGGGACAGGAGTGTCTTACGCAAAGATATTAGCAATGACCGCTAGAGCTGATACATATTTATTAAGTCACATTTTTTGAGCCCATGTGCTGACGGGCATGCAGCAACTTTTCTTATTTTTCCAACTTTTTAATTTTTGTCATACTTCTTAAAAAGGTTATTTAAGCTGGGATCTCCCTGAACAGGCCTGTAAAGAGAGATCTTGTCTGTTTTTTCACAATCAAATGACTTATTCAGGTACTTTTTTTGAATGCTATCATTTACCAATGCTACCATGGGACAGGCCCCTGGCCCTGCTGTATGCTGATGTTGCGGAGACCTGGCAATTCTACCTCGCACATTACTTTTTGTACATTTGCGTTTGTACATTTCCATCTATTTACTTAAAGTGTATTTACTTTTAGTATTTATAGTAGTTTTTACATATTACTTCTTATTGCAATTGTAACACAGCAATTTCCCACAGGGATCATTGTTGTTTTTGATTCTGATCATTTAAAAAAATGTTTGGTTGGTTACTATTATACTTGTTATTGTATATACATAAACCAATAAAAGCACATACCAGAGGTGTATCAGGCTCTTCCTCCTCCTCCTCCTCTTTGCTGTCCTCGATCTCCTCTGTGACTTCAGCTTTGGCCTCAGCTATGAGCTCCCTAAGAGGTCTGCTATCAGTTACACTGGTGACAAAGGGATGCTACATAGATGGACAGGGACACAAGACATCAAAATGAATTAGAAATCTTTGTCTTTCACAAACTGTCAGGATGAATCAAATTTATACACGAAAAGCAAAAAAGAAATTGACACTCTTTAAAATTTGACACATCCAGATTCTTTACATAAGTGTGTGTGCATTATTTGGGTTATATTCTAGGCTGTGTAGATGGCTGTGTACTGAGAGATAACAGTAGGGTGTGAATGAAGTGCGGCAGCTAACCTGTAGAAGCTGTAGTGGGCCCCACCTATTGTCCACATTCTTATCAAGTGCTTTCCGGAGAAAGTCACTGAATTCTGGCGACCTTTCAAGAATAAATAAAAAAAGAATCAGTTTGGAGGCCACGAAACAGAGTTGTGTCCCTGGGCTCTGATTTGTGGAATCAAATCAATACCAATCTTCCCACTTTTACCATTCAGTTAAGCATTAACAATTCACCATGCTTTCACACATTAAACAGTCAACATATCCTTATCTCCATTCTGGAAACATTCCAGTGCCAACTCTCTAGTTATCACCAGCACACCATCTCACCAGCGAGAGGGATGCATGAGAGTGGGCGGCTCGGACTTGGCTATTTTCAGCAGCACTCTCATGGGATTCATCTCATGGTTTGGTGGCTCAATCTGTGCCAGCTCTATCAGGGTTACACCAAGGGACCAGATATCAGCCTTATAGTCGTACGGACGGTCCTTGGACGTTTCACACATTACCACCTCTGGCGCCATCCTGCAAAATGATAAGTGGGTTTGTAATGAGCATTAAGCAAACTTTAGGCCATAAGTGAATGTGTGCTTTTAGGCATTGTTTTATATCTTTTTGACTCCTGAAGGTAAATACTCCTTACTTTTCAAGGGCAAAAAGACAATAAAACAGCATTTATGTGCATTCTGGTTTGGAATTTCATAGTTAGGAAGCCTGCTCATTATTTAAAGCTGAGGTCATCCAACACTCAAGTACATCTAAATTACCCGCTTAAGCTTTTTCCATTATCCAACACTATGAGTGCTTTTGTGACACTAAATAGAAAAATAATCACCCCAAACTATGGTACATACTTAGACAATTATCTGATGGACAGGGGTGAATGCACTCTTTTATCCAGGCTGCATGACTTACCAATATGGAGTGCCAATGAAAGAATCTCTTCTTTGCAACGTCTTGGTATTTTTAGCAGAAACCCCAAAGTCAGCTGAAAGTAGAAATGAATTGTGATTGTTGTCTCTAGAGGATCAAACTAAACTGTATAATGACACTGAATCCATGGGAATAAAAGATAAAGAATAACATTTAGCACGTTTCTACTAGAGCAAAACAGTAACAGTAGATCTCCAACCTGCTTTCAGCTTTTAAATATGAAACTCATAAATGGGCAGGAAAGCCCTTTCATAGTGCACTAGGAGTCCATCATCACTACCAGCACTCCTGTTACCTGTGTAGCTATTTCAGCCTGCTTGCTTTTTCTCACATCACTTCCAGGATGCACACATTAAAAGAAAAGAGAGATCTATCATTAAGTCCCTTGTGACTGCTTGGTAATTATTGTTTGCTAGACTTTGTCATGACCTTCTGCCTACAAAACATGAATCATCAGGGGGTCAGCTTTTATGGATGCTACAGCAGCAACACAAATACTTTTGCTTCTTGAAATTTATGTAACCAATTCACTGTATCATCAACTGCAGCAAATAAATGGTGTATAAAAAATGTTGTTCTCTCCTTTGGGGCTACAGATAACACATGACTGTATTTTATAACCTTTTTAAGCTTAATCATACATGAAGGACTCACTCCAGTTTTATCAAATGTAAACAGAGTGCTGTGAATTTTTCACCATTATCCCCAAAGTCACATAGCTCAGCTGGTTGCCACAGCACTGATGGCAAAGGGATCCACAATATGCTTTGCTAATTAGCTTTTTAAGCCTATTAGTGTTAGCCCTAAAGAGAGGTTAAGAGTGGTCACCAAGGACATACACCTGAGAGAGAAATCACAAATGAATCAGATTTGTTCTGAGGTATTCTCAAGTAAGAAGTATGTGTGCTAAGCTGGAGTATGAGTGATCTTTCCTTGCTGAATTATCCTTCACTCTTTATTTAAATGTTACAATTGCAAACGCAGCGGCGAAAGACAAGATTTTTACCTAGTTTCACCTCTCCATCCAAGGAGAGAAGAATGTTTCCAGCTTTCAAGTCTCTGTGGATAACCTTGTTCTCATGGAGGTAAATCAAGGCCTCCAAGGTCTGCTTACACACCACACGGATCTGGGGCTCTGTCAGGGGCCTCTCTAGTTCTGTAGACAAACATGCACATAGATAATTCATGAGTCACATTTTCCAGATCATATCTTGTTATTGTAGTTTTTGCCATGCACTTTTACAAACACAGACGAGGCCATTTGAATATATTAACATCAAATATAAGGGCCGGAGGGTGTCCAATAGCAGCTTGAGGACAAAACTCCACCCTTTCACCGACCAGCATGTATGACTGGACAAATTTGGGGGAAGAAATTTATTTTAGGTGATTCAGACCACGGAGCAGAATGCATCTGCATCCAACATTCAAATGAATTGCTTGCTTCCCTCTTTGTCGTGGTAATTCACATAGAAGAAAAAGTTGATAGCTTCAAATAAGAGAGAGAAAAAGCAGGCATTAGAAGTGGGCTAACCACTCCTTGAAATCTGAGCTACAATAATTACACAGTTGGAATGGTCTCTCCAACTGGGGAGATGGAAAAAATCCCACAGAGGCTTCTGGGCGGAATAAAAAGAGTTGGCACTTGAGTATGGAGCAAAGAAAAGACTCCAGAAGTTTATAGGTTTTTTTTTTTTTCCTTCAATGAACGAGGGACTTACCCAGCATGATGGCATCGACTGCGCCACCGGCACAGAACTCGATCAGGATCTGCATTGGTAAAACAAAAAAGACAAAGGGGGACATTCAGTAATGTGTACTATGATTCAATGAAGCCCCAGGTTCAATCCGCACATAGAACATCCTTACCTTAAAAGAAGGAACTGTTTTCCAAAGTAGGTAAACAACATGACCTTTATAGGACAGACACTGGCCTCCTTGTTCTTTTTTATTGATTACGTTGTGGAGCCATTCTAAGAAGCCAATCAATCAGACACTAAACATCTGTATTGTGCATCCTCTATAGGCACATCTGCTCTTTGCCATTTTAGGACAATCTTGACATCAGTTGGACTGAAACATGCTTACACACCACATAAGTACAGGTTACAGCAGGTAAGACCAACATACAGTGACTGGGATCCTTTCCTTATGGTTTCCTATGAATTAATATTCTTTAGCATGTAAATGCTTTCTGCATAGGTCTACATGTGACTCACATCCCGGATATTTCATCATACATTCTGAAGAAAAAGTATTTCCTCATTCTAGTGAACATTAGAGTATATTTGATAAAGATAAAGCCTTAGGACAGCACTCTCCTTTAAGTCAAAACATCATATGCATTACTCACAATTTCATTCACTGAGGGCAGACAGTTAAATTCCTGCCACAAAAAAATCATTCCATCTGTTAATACTGCATTTAAATTACATTATTTGCATTAAAGGTACGTGAGCGGAAATATTCAGGGAAGTAAGCTGGTGAACGCCATATATATTTGTCAAATGCAGAGTGCAAGTTTAGACAATATACCACTTCCTGCGGACCCTTAAATGCAACAAACTCCCCAGTGACCTCTTGGAAAATTTTTACTACTGCACCATTGAGAGCACGCTGACGTACGGCTGTACAGTCTGGTGCTCCAGCTGCACTGCAGCTGAACGGAAAGACGTGCAACGGATCATCAAGACAGCACAATGGATTGTCAGCTCCCCCTCCCAAATATGAGAGACATCCACTTGAGCCACGTTCACAAACGGGCCACAAACATCTGGAACGAGGTTCCATTGTATTTTATGTGAAATGACTATAAAGTATCTATCTATCTACCTACCTACCTACCTACCTACCTACCTACCTACCTACTTAAAAATACAAGTTTAGAATTGAAAATATAATACAATACACAGAAGAGGTGCATTGAACACAGTATCGATCTTGTGACATGCTTAAACAAGGTGACCTGCTGTATAAAATTATGAACACTATGGATTTATCAGTACACAAAGCACATGAGTTTACTATATGAAGCCACAGTGCATTAGATGAACATTATACTGTTCCCTAATACAGTTATTGAGATGTAAAACTACCCAGCTTCTGACCTCAGTTGTAAGAGCTGATGTAATGTACCCGACCACCGCTTCATCTATATTGGTTCTGCCAGGACGCTACTTGGCAGCTCATGGTATCAGGTGATAGAAAAAAAATCAATCAAAGCTACAACCGAGCACCACCCTCTATTCATGGACTCAAACAAAGAGGAGAAACTAAGCGGTTGTTCCCGTTCTGTGTGACTATTCATTGTGCTGTGGAAATCTTGCTTGTAATTTACATTTGTGCGACTCTAACAGGTGTTAAAAGTGCACATAAATTCAAACTGGCCAGTCACAATCTCAGGTTCAACTGAACATTATGCGTATAAAAATAAATTATCTCTTTTTATGCAAAACATTTTCCTTGATTATTATTAGGTAGAAAAGAGGAACATATTATACATTAACTCAATGCCCAACACATGCAAAGCACACTCAGTTACACATTCATTATGCTGCTTAAAGATGGGGACCAGAGAGACAACCTGCATGCAGCTCTGAATTATTCACAGGCACTTTCTCCAGCCACCAAACCACTCCATTATCTCCCCATAGATGTGGCCAGTCCACAAGGGAGGGTCACATGACACCACCTGCCAGGACCTAATTGCTCTGGGGCCTCTTACTGCACACAGAATGAGATCTACTGACCATGTATCAAAACTGTACTGCGACTCAACTCTCTGCTCAAAGCAAAATAGTCTGACAAGAAAGCACACCAAAGACTCTTTTAACAATGGGGTCAGAGAATTTACCCTTTTGCCACAATGAAGAAACTATAATCGTTGTTTACAATTTGTGAGAGGGCAACAATAAGGTCAGGAACAGGAGTGTTCAGATGGAAGTCATAGGCTCCAGCTATCAGAAAATGCCTTAACCTGTCAGGCAATTCTGTGGTATAGAATACAGTCATGGCCTCATATAGCCTCACCATGTAACATGAATGATTTTAAACTCCTCAGTTGTAGGCAATGGGAAAATTATGCAGTTCTATTATCCTTTAATCAAATGATATAGGGATATATAAAGTTCTTGAGGAAACAAATGCTGGGTTGAGATGAATTTGAGTGTCTCTATGCATGATTAGTTGACTGCCTTTGTGTCTCCTTGGCTTAAGACCAGCTGCAACACACACACACACACACACACACACACACACACACACACACACACACACACACACACACACACACACACACACACACACACACACACACACACACACACACACACACACAGGGTTCTCTCAGTCAGTCACTTGTTTACTTACCCAAAGTTTGCCTTCAAAATAAAAGGCATCCAGGAGTTTGACGATGTGATGGTGGTTGCAGGAGGCCAGTATGTCAATCTCTACCATGTAATCCTCTAATTCATCCTCTGTCTTTGTGTCAATAACCTTGGCAGCAGCGAGGGTCCCATTCAGCTTATTCTGAGCCTGAAAGCAACATTTGAAATGACAGAAGTAGGAAATTATAGAGAACTGAATATTCTTACAACACAAAATGCATAAATTATCAAAGGAAACATGAGTATGGTCCTGGTTGAAACTTTTGCCTCTTTAAGTATAGAATATAGAATATCTTCAGAAATAAATGCAAAATAACCACTTTTGTATAATCAAAATATATTAAGATGTCCAATGTATGTACAAAATAAAATAAAATCACAAAAAACCCTGCATAATAGAAAAATTATACAAATTATACATACACAAAATGTAGCCAAGACAGAATTATCTGCACCATACACTAATATTTGGTTGCAGAATCTTTGGTAAAAATGGAATCCTCTAAACAATTCTCGTAGCCATCTAGATGCTTCTTGCACCTGTCTGCAGGTAGTTTCTACCACTCCTCCACTGCTATGCATTCAAGCTCTTTTAAGTTTGCAAGGAGTCCTTTCTGCAATGGCAGACATCAGCACTCACCAATTCCCAGCCAGTTTAAAAGAGTCCATGTCTTCCTTTTCAACCATTGCTTTGTGCTGCTGGATGTGTGTTTTGGGTTGTTGTCCTGCTGAAAGACCCAAGACCTTAGCTTGGAATTTAATTTTCTGGCACTAGGTAAGACATTGTGCTCTATGATACCTCAGTAATCTTCTGATTCCATCGTTCTTTTGATACATTCACTGCACAAAGCAGCCGCAAATCATGATAGAGCCTCAACCATGTTTTACTGTAGGTCATTTCACCACCTATAAACAAACTGATGCACTGCTGTCCCAAAGAGCTCTACTTTGGTTTCATCTGTCCATAGAACACTACCCCAGAAAGACTGTGGCTTATCTATGAAAGTGTTTGCAAACATTAGTCTTTTGCCGTTCCTTTTTGGCCTTTTTTGGGAAATGCTTATGGAGCCCTACTTGGTTTAGTGTGCAGTCTATGATACGGGCTGAAACCATCACTCTAGATTGCTCAAGGTCAACCTGAGGTTTATTAGATGTCTTGTGTGGTGTTTTTTTTCCCCACAACTTCCACAGACTTCTCTCACTGAGTTTCTTTTTAGCACCGCATCCTTGAAGCGTCGTTCCAGCTTTATGAATGTGAAACTTCTTTACAACATTACGACCGCTGAAATGTTGTCTTGTAGCCTTTGGAATTGTTCTGTTTTTTGATAATAACATTTCTGATGCTCTCAGGCAGCTCTCTTCTCTTTGCCATTGTGTAAAATAGGCCCTTTTTGTACAGTAAAACCATCTTTTATTGGTTAATTCAGGTCGTGTAAACATTAGGCAAAGCTGAGCCTTATTAATTTTTTATTTTGTTAGAGGTGCAAATTTAATTCATCAAATAGGTGCCAATAATTATGTGAAGTGTGAATTTTTATTTCTGTATTTTTTATTTCACTAAGTGGAAGCATTTTTGTTGTTGTTGATCAGTAACTTTTGACATTTTATTAAATATTATGATTAAACAAAATTGGTTAATTTGCATTTACTTCTGAACATATTCCAAATTCTGTAGTTAACATTCAAGGGTGCCAATAATTTCAACTAGGAATGTATGTTGGTAATATATTCGTGATATTGCTGGCACTGTGGGGTAGCTACTGTGAAACAACATCGATCACCATTCACAATTTCATTTAAGACAACAAGCCATTTAGAGTTAGAGCAATAAACAGTGGAACACTTTATGGCTTGAGGAGCTGAAAACATTGTCCTAGAGGATCCCTTCTCAATAAATACATTTAGAGAGATGTTATGATAACATGTTGTTTATATATATATATATATATATATATATATATATATATATAGTTATACATTAAAAGGATAATTACGGCACTGATCTTAGTCAAAATATTTAAAACAGCCCCCACCCGTCTTGTGAAACTCGCCTACTTCCTCCTCTTTCTTTTCTACCCTCATGTCTTTGTTTCCTTTCACTTTGACACACCTGCTGTTTGATAAAATGTTAATTTTCAGGGGTAGATTTAAAGATTGTACCAAATCTATGATTTTGTAGGTTTCCAATTAGGGAAATTGCTTATGTGTGTCTATATTAGTGAACCATCCCCTAAAATCTTCATTCCCAATTTGGCTGCATTCAAAAGAGTATGAAAAATTAAAAAAAAAAAACCAACTGTTAAACAAGTAGCTGAGAAGTTATTTTAAGGCCAGGTTTGGACTTAATGTTTATGGATACGAACACAATCTCAGGGAGTTAAGGAAAAAGAAATGGGAGGGAGTGTTAAGAGTAACTCCTGCACTGTGTCAGACCCTATATTTACACAGTTCTGACCTGAGTCACTCCCTGTCTCTTCCCCTTTGTACTGGCCGACGCCTGCATAGCACAGGCCATCACTAATGCATTTACAGAAAGTAACAGCTTCACAATGGAGAGCATAGTGATAATTTGTCTGTCACTGAGTTATTCAAATAGTGTCTTTGGCCTTTGGTCATTATGCCTGTGACATTTTAAACTTTTCTAAACTCTACATAGTAGTCTTTTTGAGGGATGAAATAAGAGTTTGTGGCAGTCATAAAAATGTTTAAATGATATGCATAACCATTTGTTCTTTATAAATAACCAAGGCAATCCCATAATAATTTAACCAGTATCATGGTGAATGATTTGTAATAATCATAAATCTAACACAACCACCTTGTAGGAGGACTCAACTTTCATCTCTCATAATATAACATAGGCACATTTATAAAACTATTAACTAGCTGGCTGTTCAAACCAGATTATGTAAGGTGTTTGTATTAGGTCCTGACAAATGTCAACAACACGCCTCTTTGCTAATTAAAAGGCACAGTACAACCTATGATGGATGTGTATGTGAGATCCAGTCTCTTCACTTTCCACTCTGATTCATACTTTGCTGACAATCTTTGTCAACCTGCCCGAATGAGGCAACCATCAAAAGCCTTTGAAATAACGTAACGAAATGTGTACTCTGTGTAGATAGTAATGTGACCTGATGAAACCAACTGCTCCCCACCCTTCTATGTGTGGGAACAAGTAGTCAGTACATTGCAAGGTCTATATTTATCTACAACTTTAGTCTGAGAAAGCATGGAAGTCCTCTGGCTTTCATCACAGTTGGCTAATCAACTAATAAGACTTGAGGAGGGCAAATGAAGATATCTCGGCCATTAGCTGCATTATTTGACTGCGTGAAATCCAGGACACACAAGTTTCACAAACACAGAGAGAAAAACTGTTCACCAGTGATTAGTGCAATCAAACAGTCTTGAACTGAGGAAGAGATGAGGCATTAATGTGAAACTAAACTACTAGAATACATGAATCTAATAAGTGTTTGTTAAATTTACATTATTGCATCATTATTGCATTTACATTCACCTTTTTTTTTAAATTATGTTCAGGAAAAAGAAAAGAAAAAGCCCATGGCAACGCCACTCAGAGACAAATGTAGGTACATAAACAGAGCTGAATGTTTCTCATCCTGCTGAGCATTTAATGATGTAATCTCAAATTCACACAAAAATGTAAAAGACAGTAACATCAGATTAAGGGATTAGAGGTGGTAGAATAAAACCCATGACTACTTTGTGATATATTGCAATCCTACACTACAAACTAAACCTTCAGAAGGAGGAAATAACACATCTCTATCTGACTCAGTCAAAAAAAGAAAAAAAGGGGGAAAAAAAAGAGTCTTACGAGCTACAAGAGGTGGAAAACTGTGCTGGTGTTGTGAGTTGCATGTTTACTCCAGATAATGTGAAATGGGCGATGGTGAAGCAAATAAACCATTAACCTAAAGTGACAAACTGGAATCACCTTGCCCTTGCCTTTGTAAAAAAAAAGAGTCCCTTTTAAGCCAACTCTGCATTTGTGAGAGTGACAAATTGACAAATTTGTGCGTTAAGGGTACCTGCCCTCAGGATTTATTTCTTTTTTTCTTTTAATCCCTTCTTCCGTTTTGTTTTGTTTTCTTTTCCAATCCAGTCTGGCTTTCGTGAGGTCATGACTATTTTGTGGAAGTGAACCACACCTTTTCACCAGCTCGACTCAATGAGATGGCAAAGTCATATTTATAACCTCACACCTCCGGAAAAAAAGGGGGGGAAATGCCCCTTGCACGGCTAAGAGGCGTTGAGTTTAACCTGCAGCTGGACACAGCAGCCGGGTCACGTTTTGTTTTTGCGTTTTCCCCCAACGGGGAGATCCAGCTACGTGGGCAGGTAACGGCGAAGGTGCAGCCGTGCATGCATGCATGCACGATTGAGCTGTCACAGCCTCGCACTTGAAACCGAAATTTACATTTACCGAGGGTCTGCAGGCACAGAGGATGTGGCCTGTACGAGTCAACGCTGCCGATTTTTAAACGTTAACATCTCGTCACCTGCAGGCAACAGCTGGACGCGCGATGGAAGAAGAAAACGACCGAAGAAAACGGCTCAGTGAAAAAAATCCCCCGAGGCGGATGTAATACGTTACCTTGTACACTTTCCCAAAGGCTCCATCACCCAGTTCCCCGATAATCTCCCAGATTTCCTCGGGGTTGACGTCTCTGTGTACATGCTCGTACTGCTTCTTCTTCTTATCGGGCCCCAACTTGAATATCTTCCGAAAATTGAAGAAAGACATTTTTCCTCTCTCTCTCCCCCCCACCTCGGGTGTTAACTACGCTTTGCCGTGGATGCGGTTTCTTCGGTTATTTCCGCCACGACAAAAAAAAATAAAAGAAAAATTAAATAAAAAACGTATCTCTTTATATTTGTAGCGGTTCAGTCTGTCGAAATAAGGAGCATCTGTGCGTTAAAGGGAGGCGGACGAGCTCGGTGAAGAGGCCATTCAGCCGCGATAATGTCAATTATAACTTCCCTCGACGGCGGTTGTTCGCGATCACATCGTAGCTAGCGGCGTTCACAGGACGCTGGTCGGGGAGGAGGTGAGGGATACGAGGGGGGGAGAGTCCGCTGGCGTGTCCCCGCTAACAGAAGAGGAAAAAGGGGGCGAAAACAGCGACCGTATCATCGGACGAGGCGCGACGTTTTCTCCATTTCAGGGGTTAAAGAAACAAAAACAGACGGTCGGAAAAGACCTCACACTTCGGGTAGGCTGCCCGCACAAGTTAGCGGATCAAGCTAGCCGACGCGACTGGCCGGAGTTCCGTTGGATGAGAAGTTCAAAATAAAACCGCTTAAAAGATCGGTCTTAAAAAGGAGACTTTTCTGTTTTAGCCAAAGAAATTAGCAAAGAGGGAAAAAAAAAAACAATAACAAACAATAATTTCATCGCAATTAGGAGGAGAACGACGCTATGTTAGCTGTATTTTGTGCTATTTCCTAGGAGGATCGTTAGCTTTACAACGGCAGGGTGTAGAGGTTATGTCTCCTTGTTATTATTAATATTATTATTATTATATATATTTTGAAATTTTTATTCCACCGAATGCTGAAAACGCACTTCCGTGGCGCTTGTCGTTACCAAAAAGCATCGTCCAAATTATAAAAACAAACAAACAAACAAAAACAAAAACAAACGAACCCTCCGAGCGCTTGAGTGCTTTTACTGCGGACACCGAACGCGGCCGTTTCCGCCGCGGGCTGGTCTGCCAGCGGGCGGCTTGACGCGCTGGGTCTGTTTCCTGGATCTGCTGCTCGGCGGCTCGGCCCCTCGACGCCACCACGCACGCCGCTCGTCGTCACGACGGGGAAAATGGTAGAAGTTGTTATTTTTTGGTCGTTTCAGCCCCGTTTGGCCTCACAGCGTGTTTATAAAGCGGTCGGACGGCATTGGGTTACTCATCAGTTCGGCTAAGCTCATGGTGATTCATTAAGTAGAGCCATTCTGTTTGCTCTACTGAAGTACACATTTTGAGGTACTTGTACTCCATGAGAGTATATTCTTTTGTTCACATATACTTTACATAGGCTCAGAAGTAAACGTTGCACTTTTCACCCCACTGCACCTCTTTGACACCTTAAGTCACTAGTTACTTTACAAATTAAGACCTTGCATATAAAACATATAAAGAGCTTATAAAAATGATGCTTTGTTGTAGATTTAACTACAAAACAGTATATAAAAGTGGAGCTGAAATGTTATGCTTTTTACCCCACTTCAACTCTTTGACACCTCAAGTCACTAGTTACTGAACAAATTAAGACCTTGCATATATAAAACATATAAAGAGCTAATAAAAATGATGCTTTGTTGTAGATTTAACTACAAAACAATATATAAAAGAGGAGCTGAAATGTTATGCTCACTTCAACTCTTTGACACCTTAAGTTACTAATTACTGTACAAATTAAGACCTTGTATATAAAAAATATAAAGAGCTTATAAAAATTATGCTGTGTTGTAGATTTAACTACAAAACAGTATATAAAAGTGGAGCTGAAATAATTAGTCAGTTGATCCACTGATAGAATACTGACTTTACGTTTTGTAACTAACTTTGATAATCAAATTGATGCTTTTGATTTGAATTATTGTGATAATTTCAATATTTTTCCAATCATTTTTAGCTTTGAACTATCGGTTGGACAAAACAAACACTGTGAAGTTGTCACTAAGGAACCCTGGTTACTAGTGTGGGGCATTTCTCACTAGTTTCTGAAATTTTGCAAACCAACAATCAATCATTTAATCAAGAAAATGATAGGGAGATTAATTCATAATGAAAAAAAATCATTAGTTGCAGTCCTACATGGCTGAAATTAGTTCAACCTCATTAACTACAGCATTAAAATGCTATTTGCACACTAATTCATGAATATTAATGTAATGATGTAATATGATAGTATAACATTTACACAAGGCATTTTTCTGCACTGCATACTTTAACTTTTAATACTTGTATAAATACCCCTTATTATACTTACAATTAGTAAGTAACATTTCAATGCATGGCTATACTTGGAATAAGGTATATTTATGGTGTGGTATTAGTACTTTTACTTAAACTGAGGATCTAAATACATCCTTCACCACTGTCAGTCATACACATGGACTGTTATGAGCTATTCCAGCCTACTTTAGTTAGCCTTTCATCTTCATACTTCAGAGCAAAAGTAGGTCTGTAAACTGTCATATCAATACACTATCCAAGATAAAACAAAATGGGCTACCATAAGGTATGGTAAGGATTTCTGATGCTCATTATAACTCTCTGTTGGATTATTAATCATTGTAAAATACAATAGGTTGACAGATTTTTAGTTTCATTGTCTTTCATTTTTTAACGATTCCGTAGCACTAAATAACAACACTGAACACATCAACTTATAGCTACAGAGCATATTCACATCCTTTCCTTAATTAATAATAGCAACCGCAAAGGCGAGGCAAGTTAATTTAAAAGCATAGTAGTGTTATCAACAAAATTACCTTTCGAAAGTAAAAGTGCTCAGTTTGTGCGATGGTTGCCTTAGATGTGTTACAGCATATACCTTTGGCCTATCTACTAGTTTTACTTGACATATATGAAGTATTTTGGCATTGTAGCCAGTCAAGCCGACTTTTATCCAAACTACTTTATACATTGTGTAAATAATTTTGTTCCACACTTTCAAATTTTAAAGGATGATCATATAATATGTCAAATCTGCATCTAAAAAAAACCTTACAGCTGTCAGATAAATATGGTGAGGTAAAATGTTTTGCTTTTGCAATGCAGTGGAGTATGATATATAAAATGGCATGAAATGCTCAAGCTAAAAAGAAATACATCAGAATTGTATTTAAATACAATACTTGAGTAAATGTACTTTGTTTCTCACCACTGCAGGGCACAAAAAACCAACATAAAATACACCACTTATCTCGCTCCCATTTTAAATTGAGTCAAGTTTTGTGTTTTCATCGCCCTCGTGTGGGAAACTATCTGAATGCCCTTCTTTGCCTCAGCTCCATGCTCAGGCCTCCTCCACTAGGAGGGAGCATTTATTCTAAGCATAAATGGCTTTGCTCCGTGTGCGTTTATGTGCTGTGGGAAATCCCAACGTGCTTTAGACATACAAGATCATTCCTTAAGGATAAAAACACAACGTCTGCACGAAGTGGGCTTTTCAAAGCCTTTACTGTCACAAAGATATAGCTTGTCAAAACTTCAAACATATGTGCATCTCATCACTTATGCTTTCCCTCTGCTTTGCATATAGATTTTAAATAAAATGTACCTACAAAAAAAACCCAAAAAGCAAAACAAACGGCTTTGTTGTTTTGTTTGTTTGTTTGTTTGTTTTGTGTTTTGTTTTTACAGCCGATCGCAGAAAGTAGTGGAACACTTGCAGGCAGCAAATGCTGTTCTTTTTTCCAACCACTTATTGCGCAAAGGGAAAATAAATAGATAGATAAATAAATAAATAAATAAATAAATAAATGTGCTTTTCAACATGTGCGGTGCCAAGAAAGTTCGACAAACTCTCGGTGGTTTTCGGCGGAGGAGTCTGCTCCGTTGTTACAGGAACTGGTCGCAAACAGTCGGACTCCACTTCTCCCGAGGCTCCGCGCGTCGGTGTCCAGCCAACCGAGGCGTGCGGCCCGGCCCAGCCCAGCCCGGCTCGGCCCGTCCCAGCCCGGCCCGGCCCGGCCCAGCCCCCCTGGAGGGAGGGAGGGAGGAGAGGGAGGAGAGGGTCGACCCAACGCCAGCTGTATTTCGTTGTCACGTTTCACAAGGAGTTCAGAAGCTCCGAGACCTCCGGACGACATCGTCTCGGGGCAACACCCAGAGCCTGAGAGCCGAGAAGCCGCCGATCCCTGACCCCCTCCTCCTTCCTCCTCCTCCTCCTCCTCCTCCTCCTCCTCCTCCTCCTACTCCTTCCTCCTCTTCTTCCTCAACACCCGGCTTCTTCCTACTTTTGCCTCTTCCCCCCCCGGTGCCCTCATAAGGCAGTTCCCCGGTGGTCTCTGATGACCGATCCCGTTTTCATGGGTGAACTCTGTCTTTCGCGCTCCCAGTAGCGTTTTCTCGGCGCAGGTCCCGGTCGCTCCGTCAGGATGCAGCTCCGAACGGTTCTGGACGTGAACGTCGTGGACGTGCAGAAGAGGAGGAATCCGTCCAAACACTATGTGAGTTGGCTCTTTTATTCCCTCATCGTGTTCGTGAGAGTGGCTGTAAATCTGCACGGAATTTGTAAGGGCGCTATCGGTGGGTCTGTCACGGATATGTCGGCAGCTCCTGTGCGGAGTCGCCGTGAAGTTTTGAGGTGTCCAGAGGATGAACCCCGGTGACCTCGGTGACCCCCTCCGATCCTCTTGTTATCTAGCGCCACCAACAGGTCAAAAGTTTATTTTGTGCTGTATTTTGGATTGAGGTGGTCATGACCAAATACTCGGGGGGGGGGGGGGACAAAACAACTAACAACATTTCCCTTAGCCTCGGCTGTATTTTGTGTTTTGTGCTAATCAGCAAACATTAGCATGCTAACATGCTAAACTAAGATGGTGAATATGGTAAACACGTGGGTAAAGAGCACACCTGCCTCACATTAGCATGGTAGCATTGCCATTGTGAAGATATAAGCATTGAGCCCAAAGCATCCAGTGTCTGAGGACAGTCTCACAGAGGTGCTAGCATAGCTCTATACTCCACAGACCAAATGAATTCACATGTAGTCAACCCCTCTAGCAGCCACGGATCTGGTCAAGAGTGTTTTTGAAATTCACTGTCAATATCAGAAATGACCCCAACCCTCGGCGGCCTGAGGAGTGTGAGTGTTTGACTGACAGTAGCTGGCAGGCTGAGCCCTGAAAGTGGAGACAGATAAAGTAAACAGGCTTGGGCTGTAGATTACAAGCCGGCAGTGTTACCAAAAGAGTAGGGGCCAAATTGCAGGTACGTTAAAATGCTGTTGCTGAGGAACCCAGGGTATGTGTTTGCAGAGCAGATATGTTTGCTGTAACAACCCCCCCCCCAAAAAAAAATAAAAACCTTGCGATTTAATTTCAGTTAGAATCTAAGTATTGTTGAGACTATGGGCTTGGCTCCATAGTCAGAAAGTATTGCAGATCAATATCCAGCCCTAGGCACAACATACAGAGCTGACAGAATGAAGAAGGTCACGCTCTTATAATCTAAAAGCACGCACATTCAGAAAAGTGTCAAAGGGCTCTTTCACCACCTATAAGTCATAGTCTGGATGTCCTTAAGACAGTTTTTTGAGGTGCAACATCCCAGATTGGGATCATGGCCTCTTTACCACATCACATATATATTAGCTCGAAGGAATATGTGAGGCCATAGCAGTTGTTTTTTCTTTTTTTTTTAAGATAGCAAGGCTCATACTAATCTAATTTGCCAGAGGGAATGTACCATCGTAGTGTGTTTACACCCATATGAGAACCAGGTGTGAGTTTTGCTTTGGTCAGACAGATGTTGATGATAATCCCACTGAATATGTCTACACATATGTGAACATCATCAGTGGGACCAATAGTAATGGACTGGGACATATTGTATATGATCAAAGCTGCCCCCCCCCCCCCGAAACACAACCAATACTACCACAGGAAGGGGGCTAAGAGTTTGACTCGTGCACCTGAGCTGGAATATGATACTTGCTCCCTGACCATCTAATGGGACTCGCATATGTTGTCAGAAAATCATTAGCATCAGTTGTGTCTGGGAAGACATTACTGAACTGGACTTACTGGCTTCTTATGTTCTGATTGGCTTGTCGGGACTCACATGGGATTCACATATTCCAAGGTGCTAATGGGTCTTACTATATATCTCAGACTCTGTCTACACTAAGCAGACGGTTTTTTGTATGTAAATTACTTGAGTCCCCACTAGCGTTTCCGAGTCATTTTCATCGCGACCTCTGCAACACCTAAGCAATTACAAATGGCTGAATCCTTCCAGGAATTTTTTTTTATCCTAAGAAAAAAATAAAATCAAAATATAGGTCTTTAGCCAGTTCATATCTTTTCAGGGAAAGAAAAGTGTGGTTACATGGGAAACATAACAGTTATGGTGGCTTAGTAGTAATTTTATTTAAAGTCAAATGTGACACCTGAATACCTGAACAGATTTCACAAGCAGTTTTAATAAACATATTCTACGTATGAGCCAGTGAATGTACCACTTCTGCAATTTAACATTCAATATTGGATCTTGATTCTCTTGAAAAATAATAATTAATAAAAAAAATCTAATTAGAAAAGGTGTAATGTTAAATGCAAACTCATAACAGAACATCTATATATTCTCTGGTAATTGAATAAAAATATGCTCATTAAAAAAAAACAACTATATTTTCTATGTCTTCATTATATATGTGTATAAATAAAGACTACAAATTTTATTTATAAGAATACTTTAATAACTTTTCAGCTTGTTGATGGATAAAAAAACACAGAAACATGTAGCACACAATTAATCCAAACTTTGTTCAACAATAATTACCTGAACATATTGGCAGATTGATGTGAGAGCATGGTGAGTGGGATACTCACTTTGATTGTTGGTTTGCGGGGCAGATTGCTGGCGTAGGTCGAGCATTCTAGTGTAGCGCATTCTGCCCTGAGATTCGTCCATCAGACAATCTCTATGCCAAGGTACAGCAAGCTCTGAACAAATGACCGGATTCAAATGCTAAAGAGTCATATAGACTTTAGAGGCGTGTCAGAACTAGCTGCTGAGAATGAAACATGATGTTGGAAGGAAGAATACTTATAGATTTGGGTAAATGGCAACACCATCCTGATAAGTTTGTCACGGTAATTGGTGTTAACCTAAAAAGCTGTTTACAGCGACATGGCTCTCCTGGGCAGTCTGCTGGGTGATGCTCACGATGAGGTTAGCACTCTTTTCTTTAATAGCTCAGCCATGGAGATTGATAGACTCCAAATATGCTTAAAGGAATAGTTTGAAATTTGGGAAATAGGGTTATTCTGTTCTTGCGTTCCAAACATTCCCAGTATCATAAAATTTAGGAATAGGACATTATCTACGTAGTATTCATCAGAGTATCGTTGTATGACTTGGTAACAGCGGCTAACCTAGGCTGGCTGTGCATCAGTATTGTTTTTCAAGGAAAAACAAAGAGTTGTAAGGTAGTCATATTCTCTGGCTGATAAAATAATTGAGCTGTTTTGCGAGCAAACAGCAGGGGCCCCTATGGGGTTTCTGTGTTCTTAATTTCTGACCATTTTTTGTTTAAGAGATGTAGGAATCTCTAATTATTGGTGCTTGAATGAATGTCTGTAGAAAATTTTGTGCCAATCCATCCAGTAGCTATTGATATTTTCAGTGGATAAGTGAAAACTTTGACCTGCTGGTAGCGCTAGAGGAAAAGTCGGTGAGACAACAAAGTTAATACAATTCATCCTTAGGAGGTGGGTATGAATATGCATACAACTAGTGCCAGTACCAGTGTCCATTCAATAGCTGTTGAGACATTTCACTGAAAATCAAAAATGGGAACATCATGGTAGCACTAGAGGAAAAGTCAGGGGATCAGTTAAGTCAATATGATTCATCCTCTGAGAACCATGAAAGTTTAAAGCATGAAAGCATCTCATTTCGATAAGCAATCAGCATGTTAGCAACATCATCGTGAGCATGTTGCCATTCTACTGTTAGTATTTAGCAAACAGCATCACTTTGCCCCAGTGCAGCCTCATAGAGCTGTTAGCATGGCTGCAAACTTATTTGACTACAAAGTCTGGTCGTGGTGTTATCTTACTGACTTGTGTAATCAGATCCAGTGAGCCTTGAGACATGTCTCAGCGGTACTACAAAAATCAATCAGTCCATCAGGTCCAATTGGATTAATTAACCTGAGAGTTAGGATCAATTGCACCATCCATCTCCTGCTGAGAGAGGCTCCCAGAGGCCACTAAACACAGGGCACAGATTTTCCCTTGGGATGGAAGCCGGAGGTGACGGTTGACTGGGAAGTTCCCACAAGGGTAGAAGGGGAAAAAAATAAAATCTCATTATCCATGAGCTAAGCAACTGGAAATGCTTATCCGGTCTCAGAGAGGAAAGAAGCAACCCTTTGTCTTCTGTCCCCACTGTGCAAGTGTGACTTCCTCCCAGGGACTCATGGCACTGCAGCCAGAGATGTGCATGGCAACTAATCCTTGTCAACATACATTGCCTGGGGGGGGTAATTTCAAAAGAGATGGGATTCAGTTTGTGGAGTTTACTGCATGAACACCCTTGTCAAATACAGCTTTTAATGTTTGGTGTAGAAATGGGTCTGTCAGCTCCATATGACCACCATTTACAGTCATTTAAAGCAGAGCGAAAAACGGAGTCGTAAAATTTGCATTTATGTGCAGTATTTACTTGTTTTGAATCCACTGTAAAGAGTGTATTTCATTTGCATATAATTGCAATGAACTGATGAGCTATCTGTAATGTTGGTTGCAACCACCACAGTGAATGTCTGATGTTACTAAATATGCAATTAAAATATTACACATGAATTAACTCATAAAAATGTGATAATTTCAGGTTGTTTCCTAAAGCAGAAGTTATATTATAATGTTAACACACACATGGTCCATGGTTCCTCTGGGATGTATCTTGAGCTCACACACCCTCGCTTTGATCCATGCTATTGCCTAAATTCAGAGTGTTTGGTCATGCTGTCCATATCTAATTAGCAAGCTGCCGGAGAGCTTGTTCCGCCTCGCTGCACACTCTTTCTGTAATGAACTGTGTGCAGAATGGAGACTGCATTTCAAACAAGTAACTGATGTTCTTGCAGATTGCCACCATATGTGTAACTACTGCTTTAGTAAACACTCTGTGCCATCCACTAAGATGGAAATGCATGAGGTGCTGCCATCTGTTTCTGAAACCTTGCGGTGCACACAATTGTTTGTGGGCTCTTTATTGTTGAGGCAAATAGAGAATTTATTTTGGGAAAACTTCTGGCAACAGCATTTTGTTCTCTAAATGACTGATTTCTGCCAAAGAAATGATACTCCCATTGCAGCTTCTGTATGGGTAAACACTTCTTCCCTGTCATATTCCTGGTGGTAGATAGAAGTGCTGGAAGTTGTTGACATAATGGGAGCATCATTTGTTTCCTCAGAAAGAAGATTCTGGTAGACACTAAAAAAAGTAAAATACAGAGGAAATCATGTGAAACGACAACCTTGCAGCTTCTTGTTATCAAACCTGTATTATTGAAAGTAAATTCAGGGTCTTCTTTTTCTAAGTTATTTTAACCATTCACATATAGTTGGCTGCACTCAATAAACATTTACATCTAATCATGAATAGATTCAATAAATGAGAAAATACTTGAAATCTATTGGCCCTCACACTGACCCCTGATGGCTTTCCAGTGTGTGACTGAAACAAATGAATTTAATGAGTTTATTTGACCCTTGATGACCTCTTGAAGTTAAGTCAGGAGGGAATGCACTTTGTGTCATTAGGACAGGTCTAGCTAAAGCGGTGCCTTGGTATCTTTGGCAAAGTGACATTGTTCATAATGGGCTTCTTTTGTTGGTTCTTCTCTCACTAGGTGTACCTCATCAACGTCACTTACTCCGACTCCACTTCCCATGTCATCTACCGGAGGTACAGCAAATTCTTCGACCTACAGGTATATTACACGGGCAAAATAACACCAATTTGTTTACAGCTTTAATTCAAAGTTTCATAGGAAGTAACTCATAATCAATAAAGCTTTAAATCATATGTTGAGAATGGCCTGAAAATGTCTCCTTCATATTAAAATCTGTGAGGTCAGTTTGACCTTTTGGTCTTTCTGTTTAGCTGATGGAAGGCAGCTTAGTGAAAGGTCTCATTTAAAACTCCTGGAGCCTGCTTGGAAACAGGGAAATGGGGGAAATCCAGTCAGCAGATGCAGGAAGAAACATGAGCTAAGCCAGAATGCAGAATACAGTATGGAAATACGTGCCTCAGGGTTTTTTTTAGGAATCCATTAGCCTTCAGTCAGATTTCTGCATTTGTAACAGTTGCTCAAGTTTACATTTCTACCACACAGAGTTGAACTGTCAATACTATAGCTTAATTGTTATAAAGACACCAAATCCAGACCTCTAGATAGCCTAAACAAAAGTGAGGGGTTCAAGCCTAAATCAGTGCATACAATATATCAATGGTTTTCTTGTAAAAGACTCTGTCTCTGTCATTTGGCCTCTGTCTCTTCTCTGATAACCCGTTAAGCTAGACTGCATCGCAGTGCTGAGGCTCTAGTGAGCTGGCCATGCTGAAGGCAGCAGAGGAAACCCTTTGTTCTCTGGTCTCTTGCTAATAGCCAGGAAAATTCTGCCCTGGTGTGTTTGATGGAAACAGAGCTTCTCCCCTCTCTCTGTAAACATTAGTCTTGTCCATAGATCCCTGCTGCCTGGGTGTGTTTGTCTGGCCACAATAATCCGTGAAGAACAACAGTCTGCAGCTGTCCACACAAAAGGGGTGGATCCCCCTTTTGTGTGTTTTATTTATTCTTATATGAACACAGTCATATAGGTGAAAGATGCAGTGTCTAGATATGAGCACACTGACAGTAACAGACAGTCTATGAGTAGTATTAGATTGAGCAGGGGTGCAAAAAAGACTGAGGCGCTCACAACTCACTAGATAAGACAGCGTGTAAACAGGTGCTTAAAAAATATTTTCTTAGGAAATCAATTCAGACAGTCAGATTTGCAGTAAGCGTCCTAGAGGAGGAGGATGGAGTTTAGGTAATGCAAAGACCAATCCCAGAACGAAATGAGGAGGAAGTTGTGGTTAGGAAAGGGGTGGGGGTTTTGGATAATGAACTGTTTTGGAGCCTTGTATTTAAAGACTGAAGGGAAGATGCTTTCCGTTGGGAGTTTAGATAAGATGACTGTTTCACTGCTGCTTGTCTCTTTATTCTTTCATTAATGTTGAGCAATGACATACAAGACTTCCTATTGTCTCACTTTTTAGCATCTCTATTTAAATATTTGTCTTTTCTCGAGGCAGAAACTGATCTTTTATTACTAATAGACTTTACCAGTCAGCTAGTCGTGGCATGTTTATGATGTCAGTTTAACTATGTGAATATATACTTTTGGTTGGCATTTTTGGTGCTACAATACAGAGTTCGAAATAATAATCCGAATAATGAGCCTTCAAAATTATACCAAGGCACCTATGAAGTGAGCTGTCTGTTAAAGACAGTGGCTAACACAGTAATATTTGTAAATGTGTTGGAACAACAACAAAAAATAAATCACATGACATATATACACATAGCGCATATTTATCTTAGAGCAGCCCCAAGAACGTAATGTGGAAACTCTGCAGGCAAACATTCACCTATCATTCGCATTAATATTACAAAATAAAGGCATATTTAACACAACTGCGTGATATATATTCACTAGGGGCTAGGAGAGAGAGGGAAAAAAAGCATTTTAAACCCTTAACTTGGCAAATGGGACTGTGATCTCATCTGATTAATTCAGAATGAAAAGCTAAGTAAGGTCATACAACAAGAAACACCCCTTAAGCAGTGGCCTAATATTCATATTATGTTGAACAGTCATCAGTCAGCACTGTACAGCCGGTCATATAAATCTCCTGGTCAAAAACACGCAGCTTTGGTGTTTGTCTTTTAAAGATGAAGTAACCGTTTTCATTGCCAAATGGATGTCCAAAAGTGCACTCACTGCTAATGTTCAACCCACTCAAGTGCACCCAACATAACTCATAACTGCTCCACAGGGAAGCAATAATCATATATTATTAGGATTCTTTATCCTTTTATTTATCTGATTCATTCTCTCTTTGTCTTTCCTTCTGCCTTGGACTGAGGTTTGCTCTTTGTAATGCATATGCACATTGATTCCACGGTTTGGAGACATTTGTTTTCATACTGAATACTGCTGAGACTGAATTCTACCAAACACTGTTTTTGGTGTCAAAGGAAAATGTTTCTGACCCGCACATGCTTGCTGTGAGCAGACTCAGTCAGTGTCTTAAACAGAGTTTACCGTCAGAGAGAGGGAGTGGGTCCCCCCCCCCTCCACACCCTTTAACCACAGCCGACAGAGCACATGGGCCATAGCATTCCACAGGGGGATTGTGGAGTTTGCAAGCTGGCCTTATTTCCTTTTGGAAGGAACCTTCTCCAAAAATCCTGTAGTTGTAATTATTTTTGGATTGGGGACTTGGACTAAGGTCAGCTTTACCCTGTCCACATTATAATTTGTCCGGCCTATAGGGACTTTAGAAAGGTCATTTTTCTATTTCTTTTTTTTTTCTTTCAAAAAATTGTTGTTGAACATTGGCTACTTTGCAGACATATTAAAGAAGACAAATGAATGGCTGAGAAAAGACTAAAGTTAAAGATTATTTAAAGAGAACTTCCAAAAATGTATGAATATGTCTCCCTTGTTAAAATCTGATGCTGACATTACACACAATTCACCTCGACCACTTATAATTAATTTAAAGATTCTAGTGTGTTATGCTAGTAGCGGCTGAAGTAGGCTCAAGCTGCCAGCCCTCAAACAGAGGCTGGCAGCTATGGAGGTAATCTCAATTACCCCGGAGTTTTTTCATTTTCAGACCTGTAGTCTGCAGACCCAACCATTACTGACTCAAGTAACATCACTTGAGGCAGTTTATCAGTCTTTGTCCAGCTCCCTCTGGAGCCACAAAAAGCTTTATACAGCTGTTTTTTTTAACATATGCAGTACATCTTTAAACAGACTTTGATTTGTAAAATTGATGGAGTTCCCTGTCTCTTGATGAATAAACTGATGATAGCCATGGGTTTCAGAGATGCACAAAGCACCAGAAGACGCTCAAAATGTGACTTTATAGTACTTGTTTTCCGATAATGATGACAATGCAAATTTTGTAACAACAAGCATGATAAAATATGATTCTCTCCACGTAAATCAGAGACAGTTTCTGACCAAGAGGGCTGTTGAACTATAATCTGTTTGCAAGAAAAAGCTGTCCAGTAGACGTCAAAACACCAGCGATGGAGTCCGATTGTTTTCCCACTCAAACATTCCTCGGAACTCCCTCTGTCTGAGATTCCTCTCTAAACAGTTTCCTTGTCTGTTGCACAGTGCAGTGTCTCTTTGTCTGTTCCTCCCTTCCCACTCCTGCAGTGCAATTAAGTTAAATGCTTCAGATGATTATCATTACAGTGCACAGGAACTGTTGTGGTTTCTCCTGTCACCATGATATATATCCACAATGTCATCATACCAAAATTGAGAAATATTCGATGACTGAGTGTTTATTGCACCCTCTTCCTCAGGCATTTATTCACAACACTGATTATCACGAGTGTGCAGAAAGAGCTGTGATTACATCATAGCACCTGTTGCTTTCCCAGTGAGACCATTTGGCTGACGCTGCAGCTTAATAGCCCGATGTATCCTGTGCCGGGTTTAGGAGAGCAGTATAGTGTAATTACAGCATCTCTGGTCCCTGAAGTCTTTGAATTAAAGGTATATGAAATATGAGAAATGTTGTCTCTCAAGAGTTTGGCTCCAAGTTGTTGGGCTTTTGCTACAGAAACAGCTTTTACACCTGCCCTGTGGAGCTTTGAGTGTATCCAGGCAGGTCCCCCAGGGAGGGGGAGTGAGCGTGATGTCACCAACGCTGCTGGATGAGGAGCCTCATCAGCTGAGGCTGTGTTGAGTGAACATTCAGATCTTAGAGGGAGTAGCCTCCCAGTTGGATGCGGTTACATACAAATCAGGGAGGCTACTCCCATTAGCTGATAAACAGATGAGTGTGCAGCTTGTGTCACAGAAACGATACAGTTGCCAGTGAGCTCTTTCAAAATCTGAGATTTTCAGAACTTACAATTTTACAGCAAGGAATATATCATTGCCATAATATTCTAAAGAAAAACAATCTGGTTTGCATGTATGTTTAATGTCTTTCCTTTTCGGTTTTAGCAGCATAAAATGCTGATCTTGGTTAAATCAGAGAATCTTACCCTGATATGTTTATGTGTAGGTGTGGTTAACCAGGCCGGCTCTTTATACTCAGCCCTTTTACTTTGCTCTTAAAACACAATAATGTTGGCTGTTCTCTTCAAAAGAAATTTCTTGTTGGCTCTCTGTATTTCGGAGGGGGGGCGGGTGCCATGCCCTTAGAGAAATTTAGAGTTTTAGCAAAGGCAGCAGATGAGTGCAGAAAGGAAAGAACCACAAGAAGAGAAACCAAACCACCTCTTACAGGAGGGTTCCTACAAACAACTCCTACAGCCCCAGACAGAGTGGATCCAGCTTTACCCTCCAAGCTTGATTCTGTTTGTCCACCTGGTTCTTTTTGGCTCAGTCTAGACTGAGACTAGTCTCTCGATCTCCTCCTCCCAGTTGACTGTGTTTTAGCTAGACGCTCACAGTCCATGCTGTGTAGCAGAGCACATCTGGAACAAGGCTAGGCAGAACGAACAAAGGCAGGGCCGCGTCTGGATTTTGAGCGTGCTGTTACTGTCGGATGCTCTCACATGCGATTGTGGTATTGCCATGATTTATTCAAAGCGGAAACCAAAAGCTCGAGATTTGGTTCAGATGCATACTTCACACATTTGCTTTGCATGTTTTATTTTGGCACTCAACAGAGTATACTCATAAATCACATACACAACAGCACGTTTCTTGTATACACAGCACAGATGCACACATATATGAGAGGACACATGCTGAAAAAGTAACAAACGGCTACACATGATATGAGGAAATGGTTGCATGCTGTCATCATAAAAGACTTCACACAGCATGCGTCATATCTGTTTTCTCTGTCTATTTAGCTCCGTACCGCGTCTGTCAATAAACCGATTCTGTAAATGGACAGATGCATCAAGTGTTAATATCAAAGTGTTAATTATGTCCTTTGGTGGCTTTTCAAGCTTCCTGAGTGGAACTTGCTTTTTTTTTTTTTTTTTTAGATAAATGCGGGTGACGTAACCTTGTCTGCTGCCTAAGAGATCAAAGTGAAACTGTTGGCAGTTTCAGGACACAGTAGCTTTTCAGACAAGATGTAATTACACCCTGTGTTGGACTCATGTACTGTAACAAGGAGGTCAACTGTTTTCTGGAGAGTTTGCAACTCTTCTGCTTCTATTTTCATCTTAGATTCTTCCACTTTCAACTTTTTACTGATAAACATGTGGTAAATAAAAGACAGCAACTTGAAGAACACTTGAAAGATAAAGATTGTTTGCCATTTATATTGGCATACTTCTTTTTTATGGCAGTCACATAGGCATGTTTTTTACTTGCACGTTTCATGTTTGTGTCACTCTACTTTCTCCTTCACTTTTTCAGATGCGAATCCTTGACAAATTCCCGATTGAAGGAGGACAGAAGGACCCCAAAAAGAGGATTATTCCTTTTTTGCCAGGTGAAAAACACAAAGCACCACGGCATTAACACGACACTGATACTGTCACATCAATTTTAGATTTTTCCAAGGAGGCAAGAGAAAGGCTTTTAGTCATTTTCATGGACAACTGATGTTTGTTAGTACTCCTACATACTCCATAGCATGGCCTACCACAATGCATTGTTTTATTAACTGTCATACTCCATCCAGTCTGAATCCATTTGTGGTCTGCCATGTCAGTAGGAGGCTACCAGAGAGAGATTTGTCTAATCTGATAAAGTCACTGTGGGCCAGAGCAGAGGAGAGCAGTGAAGAGATCCTTTGTTAGTTAAGCTGTACTGCTTGAGACAGTGGCCAGTGCTGTTCTGATTTCTGCACAGTTTTACTGTAAGTCGGTTTTGCGCATTTAGATAGATTGATATTAGCAGTCAATTTCCTAAGAGTTGTAAGGGGAGGATTAGTAGAGGGGAATGGGTTTACAAAGGGTCTCATTAATGTATGGATTAGAAAAGCCTTTGGGGTTTTACTATTTTTGGCCGGAAAACAACAGTGGGGCTAATAAAGTTATACCATTGGGCAACTGAATGCCACGTGACTGAGTACTGAAGTTACACCATTGCTTGTTGCTCTTTCAAAATTAAATTTGGCAAACAATTTTGATTGCATCATCGGGGGGGATGTTTACAGGTAGTGTTGCTAACTTAGCACCTTTGTCACCTTTGTTACATTTATTGACTTTTCAGACCTGACATGTCTGCTTCAAAAAAGCACCTAGTGATAAATCTAATCCAACTTTCTGGACAAAACTTATCTTTTTCACTAAAAGAGAGTCATGAGTATTGATGTATATACATATGCACATACACGTACATCACATAACCACATATATAAAGGAAAAAAGATACAAAAAAGTATACCCAGTGGCCTATACACAATGTAAAAAATGACATAAGAGGTAATAAAAGCACCAAAAGACAACAAATTTTAATTGTTCTATTTTTAATGTTTTTGAAGCTGTCCTTTATGCACAACTGAGAGTGCTCCATTTTATCCTCAGGTAAAGTCTTGTTTCGCCGAAGTCACATCAGAGATGTAGCCGTCAAAAGGCTGAAGCACCTGGATAATTACTGCAAAGTAAGACAAAGGCTGTGTGTCTCGTAATATCCTCAGAACAGTACCTATCTCAAAAAATTGAAACCGTGTTATCAATGTTTTTAGCATGATACATCTTGTCTTCTAGGACAGTTAATGTGGATTGCAAATTTTTGGTTCATGTGTGGTTTAAAGAACACATTATGCATCTCACTGCTGTACTCCCTGAAATTTAGCTGGAATATTTTCAGGGAAAGCCTCAACATTTATCTCCTCCACCAGCCTCAACAGGAAAGTGACTGCTCTATCTGCGCTGGTCATTTCCTGTCACCAATGTAAATAGGCAGCCTATAAAGGAAACAAAGGAAATGGGGGCATGCAAGGGTAAAACACAATCCACAGAATATGAATGAATCAGCAGGCTTAAAGTGTAGCAACGAGTGCAGGAGCTACCTGACCCCCTTATATTCATTAGGTCAGAAAAAGGAATGTGGGGCAGGTGCGTTGCCAAGTGTGGCAGCAGTTTTCATTTAGAGGAACTAGACGAGATTTGCCTTAAGGTCAAGAAGCTTAAAGACAACAGAACGAGATTTCTTTTTAATATTGTTTCCATAAGGATGTATTTAAGGCGGCTAAAGCATCTCATTTTGAATGTCTATGCAGCTGAGTCAGGCGGTTGTTATACTCTGTCACCTCTGTGTGTTTTCCCCTGTTTTAAACCTCACTCTTTGCTCAGAGCCTCCTTCCTTCCCTTCCACACCCTCCACATCTCTGCCTGGTCTCCTCATGTGACTGACTGTACAGTGACTAAGTGTTATAAACTGGTTACTCACTGCCATTTAAACCATACAAAAGCATAACCTTTTAAACATGTTTTTATTGCAACCAGTAGCTTTTTCCTCCCTCCTCTCCCACAGGCTTTGATGAAACTTCCATCCCACATTTCCCAAAGTGAAGAGGTCCTGAAGTTTTTTGAGACCAAATCAGAGGACCTGAACCCTCCCACAGAGTGAGTAACTATAACTCTATACTTTAGAAATCATAGACTGAGCATTAGCATAATCTCTGTTATATGAGCAGCTAGATACCAAACATTGCCCTCTGGTGGGTTGTAAACAGAGGCCGCAGCAGCAGACTGTGTGTGTTTGTGTGGTTCGGTGGCCGGGACGGATACTTTTCACTCGTGATGACCCATCTCGATCCAGGGGCTTCGCTGTGTCTAAGAGATGATTGATTGATGCTGGTTGAGAGGCACTGAGTTTTATTAATAATGATTTCTTGGAGGTGACACCTGATCCCAGAACAAATGCACGAGGATCAGTGGTGTCATGAGAGAGCAGCTGAGCTCAAATCTCAGAGCAGATGAGGCTCCCTGCCTAGTCATTTGTCACACTCAGATCAAAGTCAGTGACCGGTTGCTAAATTACTTTTTGTATTAAATCTGTTCTTTTGCTTTATGCTCAATTGAGATATGTCTCTGTTAGTATTTTTCTCACCAAGTTATGAATTTAAACCCATCAAAAGGTGTTTTTACACTTCCCAACACACTTAAGGAAAAATTGTGGTGTAGAAACCTCGTGAGTGGTCTCTCCCCCAACCCCCCTAAAAGCCATATGTTTTAATCCTACTTCAAAGTAAGATCCTCCTCTAGGCTCGTAGACAGTCTGGCGCAGCTTAAATTGAGATGTTGAGGTCTAAAAAACCATGCCACCCAAGTGCTCAGTCCACTACTGGCTGGTCTGGACCATTTCAAAAATAATTTTAGGGTGTTATTGTGTGTCACAAGCTCTTAACAACACAGAAAAGATAATCCTTTGGTGCCATAAAATTGCACCGTGTGAGTTATGGTGAAGAAACTTAAAAAAATGATTTGGAAAAGGAGTTTTTCCAACCATGGATTTGTATTTCTGATAAATTGGGGAGATATTTCTTCACATTCTGGGCAAAATTAGGAAGGATAATTTGAAAAAGGCATAAAGAACAAGAGTTTATCTGCTCCTGTGATAATGACCAAGTTAAACAATGTTTTTTTTATGACTACAGACTGTAAAAAACAGTTAGACTTTTACCCAAACAATCAAAAATTTCTCTGATACAGTGCGTAATTATGAGACCATTCAAACAAAAATGAAATTTTCTCATACATAATAGATGATTCAGATCTATTTAACTGGTGTTTCTGCCAGTGGTCAGTCACCATTAGCGTCAGCAGAGAGGCAAAGCCCTCATCTGCTACTGCCATCTCGTGGTCAACAGATATCACTGCATAGATTTTGAAAATACAAAAATAAATGGATGTGATGTCTCTCCATCACAAGAGGGAGCCATACAATAAGCTTGGAAAAGACTCCAGGTTAAAGAAAAGATGAACAGCTGATTTTGTTGGTTCATTATAATTTTGTAGACAGACATGAACCATGTGCATGCAAATAGTTATTAGTGTCTTTATTGACTCTTTTACATTTAAATTCATAAGCAGATTAACATGGCTTTTTATGGGAAAGGTTTGGTATATAAAACTGCATTGCTATGTAGCTAACGAGGGAAGTTTCTTTTGGTAGTGAAACAATACTGCTCTTGTGATCCCTCAAGTTTTGAAACATCTGTATCGAAAGGGCAGAACTAAGTATTTGTCAGACACCTGTGTGAAGTCATCAACTGGAATTGTACAAATAAACAATTTTAAATACCTTGCTTCTGTGAGGTTTTAAGAGTGTCAAACTTTGGCACTTCAAATCCGGCTGTCAGAATAAAAGCAAACAAATTCAGAAATGTCAGTATAGTTGTAAGAGGACCTGAAACACTTATAAAATATTGGTAATACAGCTGTCAACAAAGTGTCATTCAAGCAATGCTCTATTGTGACAGGCACCAGAAAATGACAGACATGAGAGGGGGCTGGTAAAGGGACTGACATGGTCGATAAAAACTTTAAGGACTTTATTTTTTGATGGTCAACCAGCCCACTGGGATTTGTCCCTGTAGTGCTGTTGGCCAGTTCGATTATGGTGTAAGCTGCTGTCCCAAAGTATGCTAGAACAACTGTAAAGTCTAGAAAAACAAAAACAAAACCCTCTCTTGTTAACTGCCTCACACCCCATAGACCTGTTGAGAACCATCCTTGATGAATGGAAATCAGTCTTGTGACTTTATTAAGCTAAAAAGAACTTGAAAAAAGATACTGTTGACATCAAGGATCCAAAACAGGAAAGGCTCTGTAACTAAAGATAAAAAAAGATCTAAAAAGATCTAAAGAGCATGCAGGAAAAGGAATACCCTCCATGTTCTCTGACTTTGAAGATCAAAACTCTTTTCTTCAGTATGAAATTAATTCCTAAAGATATAACTTCAAACAGTAAATCCAGTATTCAAAGCTGTGAAAAAGAAAGTTGTACTATAGCTCTTAGACAGTGGTGGTTACAGTAGAGACTGCATTGGACAAGATGACAACGGCATCATGAGTGGTGAAAGGAAGTCTCAGTTCTGTAGCTTTATTCAAACCACAAACTCATGCTGTTGGTACAAAACCTGTGGTCAAAATACATTCCTCCAGATGTGCTTACATGGTGGTACAGCCACTGTGGGCTCCTTGCACATGCATGCACACAGATACACACCCATGATTTTGTGACTTTTGGAAGTTATTGCACTGACTTAGCTTCATTTACTATAGCCTTAATTATAACCACTACATACCTAACCACTACACTAACTTTATTGATTTATTTTGTGGGAACCTGCGTTCTGTCCCCAAATGGGAGGCAAGTCCTCGCATTTTGCATAAGTAAACATAACATAATAGAACTACACAATTAATCATTTTAAATGATTTGAGAGCCAGTATAGTTGTTCTAAAATACTTTCTTTATAGCCTAAACCTTAATTTTACATCAGTTTTTGCACCACAAGGGAAGGTAGTAGTGGTTGATTCATGGTCAAACTAACACTGTTTTCCCCTGTATGCACTGTAGAGTCACGACCCAAACTTTGCTGGAGATATGGACCAGTATGCACAAGTTTACTGTGTATATGTGTGTTTGTGCTTTTGTGAGGATTTCAATAAGCAGCAGCGATACCTTTCATGAGGATAACCACACAAAAACTCCTACTGCTGCCTTTTCTGTGTGCAAACCAGATCCCTGCTCTATCATAATGATTTCTTGTTCAGTGACGTTGACCCATTGTCCCCTGAGCTGGAGGTTATTGCTGCAGAGGTTAATCTGAGGCCAGGCAGCAGAGTCTGTGTAATGTATACATGGAGCAGGGCAGACACTTCACTCTTCTGGCTTGGCTGAGAAATGTGAGCAAAGGACCAATATCTCACACATTCTTCTTCTAATAGGCCCACCTACAAAAAGTGAGCTGCAGTTTTGTGTTGACAGATGGTTATTCTCAACCCGAGTTTAGGATGGACTCTCACAGGCTCAGATTTTTAATAATGTGTTCAGCCTATGCGGTCTCTGCACACACGTATGTGAATGCACTGTATGTGCATCTCTTGGCGTGGGCGTATACATCACGGAAACAGAACTGTGTGAATTGCAAAGACTATCTCATAACTTTTGTGACTCCGTGTTCTTAACTAAAGATTAAAATTTAAAACACAATTGCAAATTCTTAAACGTTTAACTGGGCTTGGATGTTGTGGGTTTTTTTTTTTTTTTTGCTTCCTTTACCCTTCCATCTTCTATTAGATTTTACTTGTAAAATGAGGAAAGCGCACAGATCTGGAGTTGTGTGCTCAATCTCCTCCTGGGAAGAATATTATTCCAGCCCTGTGCTATGGGTCATAAGATAGCAGGGCAGGTCAAGCACATACTTTATCCCCATCATTTCTCGCTAACCCTCTACAGTGCTAAACTCAGTTTCATCCCCACCCCAACACGTTTTGGTAAAATAAACACAGAATGCATCATATAATACTTCAGAAATGTTTAACATCTGTGACAATTATTTCACCTCACACACTGTCTTAATGTAAATACCACCTTAGAGCATCAATGTTAACACACTGTATTTATCCCCAAGTTTTTGCTACATTACCTAAAAAAAAAAAAAAAAAAAAAAAAAAAAATGCTTCCACCACTCACCTTGTTCGCTTTTCCATCCTAAAAAGATGGATGCCCATCATAGCATATAGAAAGTTATGAAATTCATCTTGCAGCGGGTTTGCAATTGTTTTTCCACAGTATGAGTGTTGATTGAAGATCCAAAGTAAACACTGTTTATACTGTGTCACAGTCCCATTTATTCACAGTTGAATTTGTTATATTTCAAAGTGAAGCACGCAAATAATTTATGTTTTTAATGAAGCTGAACTGAGCTGTGAGCTGTTATGTGTTTGACTGGAAATGTCTCATAACTGATCTGTCCTTTATTTGTTCTTGCATCTGGAAACGTAGAAGCTTTCTGCCAGAAATGACTTTATCTTAAGTAACTGCGGGATATTGTTATTGGTAAAAAATGTTAAGCAAGAGGTGCTGCTTTGCTTGAATTAGGGTAATCTTTTTTTGGTGCTCACCAGACACTAATGTTCTGTAACCTGGTTTTGTATTTGTTACTGTTTCTAAAAGCAAAACCAGAGATGAGATACTTTGTACAACAAAGTAAAATAATCTACTCCAGAAATCGCTAAATAGTTAAAATTCTACTTTTCTTGTTAACTGGAATCAATGAAACACAGAGAGTTGATGTAACCTGGCAAATGTTGGACAAGGTTTATCCAAACATGCACTCATATCCATAACTGGCCATGGCTCCAGTCCTGCCGCTGGCCTCTCCAGAGAGCCAGGTGTCTGTTCCCATCTGCATCAAACCTCAGCTTCTACTCAGTGTGCTCTCTCTGCAGCTCAGCTAACTAAATGAGCACAAACACTTGGTCAGTGCTTCCTAAAATGTGCACCAAGCTACAACCTGTACACACACATACAGAGACTTGGTTATTCTGGCCTGTTTTTGAAATATTTCCATTATATAACAAATTCTTTTCAGCTTGAATAAGTAATTACGAGAAATATCATTTTTTAGTAAATTGCATTACAGTAAATGAAGCATGGACACTCAAACTGCACTGACAACAATTTAATTAACAATAAATTTAAATGTATTTATCTTGTTTTCATTGTATGACTTGTTCGCTTCTATATAACACGTGTCTTCAAACTAAATTATTCAATCTATATTTGCTCTGCCTGGATAGCTCCAACAGCGGTGTAAATGATCAAAAAAAAAAAAAAAATGAGTGCACTTAGTGACCTTGATCAACGTCAGAGCACAGATTGGGTTCAGTGACACTAACACTTGTCCATTCAGTGTTTTGTTACAGTCCAGGCCTGGGAACTGAAAGTCACTGTCACATGTAAGCATGAATGGGACTTATCAAGGAGACGTGACAATGTTGTCACATAAATAAATGCTCTTCTGTTAAACAGCTGCATTACTCTTACATACACCATGTCTAGCATGGCTGTATATTTGGCCAAAAATGTGATGATTTGCTTTGTCACTGTCCTTGACACACTTACTGTACACACCCGTACAGTGCGTGTCCCACCCTGTCTCCCTCCCTCTGGTAGTGGGTCAAGTTCTGCATGCATTCTCAACAAGGGTTTGGCCGGTACTTGTGTGCCAACTACATTTGGATAGTCCCCAGCAGAGGTGCAGCTGTACCCGGTTACTGGATTGATCAAACCATATTAATGCTGTGACCTCTCTCGCATTCACACTCATTCTGACCATGCTTCTCTGGTGTTGCTTCCTTTGCAGAGACTGTGGAGGCTCTGGCAAGCGTAAATCAGGTAAGGATGTGAAATCTTTTTATCTTGGCCAATTGAATCTGCAACACTTATTTTATGCTCCATCCATTTGTTTTGTGTCTCTATTGTATCAACTGCTGAATTGAATCATATTGTGATTTTAAAGTCTGTCACTATGAAGACTACAGGTTTAAAAATTCAAGAAATCTTGGGTTGTGGTGTTAGAAAGATGTGAGTTTTCCAGCTCTCCATCCTTTTCAACTGTCAGCAGTCTAGTTTAAATGTGGCAGCATGTTTTCATTAAGAAGAATGTTTGTTTGTTTGGAATAGATCTGCAAGGATTCATTTATTAATCCTTCAGTTGATGAACAGAAAATTAACTACTATTTGACTATTTACAACTATTTTCATAATCAGTTAATGGTTTCAGTTACTTTGTTAAATCAAAATATTCTCCGGTTCCAGTGTCTCAGATGAGAAATTTTGCTGCTTTTCTTTGTCACATTTGACACTAAATCTAAGTCGAAACAATACAAAACAAGCAAGTTGTCATCATAGAGTCTAAGAAAATTTTTGTAAACTAAACAATTAATTGATTATCACATTATTGGAATATCAGAGTAATCAGCAGATTAATCAGTAATGAGAATAATTCTTAGCTGTAGCCCGCGTTTGGAATCAGAAGATATCTCTGTTTCTACTGCATCAGTTTTTATTCCTTTTAAAAAAAACAACCCAAAACTGTCCATCTTGAGCCCAACAGTTTTGAAGGAATGCGATGCTAAATCGGTGGCGTACTTTTTTAAGAGCAGATGTTCTTCACATACGCATGGCAACCCAACATATCTTTACTATGACGAAACGCTTAAGAAAACAGTGTAAGGTTGGAGAGACCACCTGTTTGTTCCTCTTTGCTCCGTATTTACAGTGCCAGGGTTGGCGGTTGGCTTTGTTTTGGTTGTGTATATGTGTGAGCGAGTGCGAGCAGGACAGAAAGACTGAGTGACTCAGCTGAGCATGGGGATACGGGCGTAGGAGGCAGCAGGAAAAGTATGAGAAGGGTTTAGTGAACAGCTGTGCAAGTGGTGTGTGTGCGCACTTGAATGCATGCAGTCTCAGAATACCCACATGCATTACTAAATTACACGTTAGTCCTGCAGTCAGATGCAGAGTTGCTATGGCCATGCATTCTGCCACAGTTACTTTGGACATAGCTGGGCAATGAAAGTCATAGTAAATAACCTGTAAGTTAAATTTCTGGGGACAATCCACCTTGAGGGAAAGCTGTGCCAGAGTTGCCACCAAACGCAATAAGAACCAGGCCTAATTTCGTTATGTGTTCCACGGTATTGAGGCTTTACGTAACAGGGAATTCCAGCTACATAGTGAAATGGAAAAATTGTCTTTCAGCTGTGTGTGTGTGTGCGTGCGCATGTGTGAAGTAACCTACATTCAGTCTCTGCAAGATATTAGATTGGTATATTTTTATTGGTTGCCTGCATAGTTCGTCATATTATGACTGTTGTTTGCATGCAAAGTTTCTTCTGTTGTATTTTGAATAATTTGGTTTGATATTAAATATTTTACCAGCTACGTAGTTGCTAAGATATACATGTAGTTATGCTTACAATAAATCATTTGATGGGTTCATGTCTACCAGTGAAAACAGTTATAACACAGCTCATGTCTGGTGCTCATGATAATTTACTATTCAAAGTCACCACGAAGCGCATACTGTACAAACCCTCTATACTTGATCTCTAAACCTTCACCGTAGTCCCAGAGCTGGACATTAGCAGTTAACGCAGTTGAAAGATTGATCTTTCTCTTTATAAGCGGGGCAGCAGATAAAGTGCAGTGAGTCTGTGGTGAATTTGTGCTGTAGCTGCAGCTTATGGTTCCCATAATTACATGGTGCAGGTCTCCCATAAGAGTTTACTGAGCCCCTGTCCTAAACAGGGGAATGTAGTCCTCTACCACAAAACTGCATGCGGTCAGATGTTCGAGTAGGAACTTTGTTTACCTGGCAAGCAGAGGAAATCAGAGGAGCATGTTTGGTTTGCACACTCATAGATCATCACTCACTGTCTGTGTCATTATCACCTTTGTCTTCATCATAATGATATTGTGGTAGTTTTCATCTCCATTATGACTGTTTCCTCTTCCTAGTATCACTCTAACCCTTCATTGTCTTCAGTGTACTTTATAAGTTTTCTTTTTTGTAGGGCTGATATTAGATGATAAAAAAAAGGGATTAAAAATAGTGTTTTGAAAGGGAACTGTGTTATACACTTAGGGATTTCAGTAAGATCTTGGCCTGTAACTCTTTTATTGTCTATGACACACACTTCAAGAGCCGTGCAGTATGAGGTTGAAGCAGTTTGTAACATCATAGCCAAGCTACTATCTCTGTAAGGTTCAAAGAAAGACATACTCTCTTGAGTCTAACATATAATGGAGTTGTCAGGGGCGACTGCTGATACTGAGCTTGTCAGCATAAATCACTGTCAGATAACTGTTACTGATGCTGTCGTAATCAAACCCTAAAGGAAGCCTCTTTTGACAAGATACTATGGTGATGAAATACTTACTATTTTAACCATACAAGGGAAAGAAAGACAAGAGGGACTGTTCCACCAGTAAAGGAAAAGATTCTGAGTATACAAATTAACCCCTTTTTTTTTTTTAGGATCGGTTGCTTTCAGGATGTTAAGGTTCAGGGGCCGCGGACCATCTTCAAAGCATTACTGATAATCTGTATTTGAAAAGAAAGCAAGATGAGCAGAAGTCAGTTAGAAATTGAGTAGGAGAGAGAAAGAAACAGCGCTCGGGGGTGTAGTGCATGTGAAAAGCAGCTGGAGAGGAGAGGAGGTTTACGTGGCAAGTGGAAACCATTTCAGTGTTGCACACAGACTGAGGGAGTGTGTTTATGTATGCAGGCTTGCTGTCTTTATTTGAGCTGCCGGTCTCTGGGGGCCTGTATGATGGATATGTGTGCATGTGGTTGTGTCTATGTGGGTGTTTACATACCGTATGTGCATATGCGCGTGTGTGCATGCTTGTCAGGGGGAAAAGGGTTAAGCTGTTTTGCAAGTTAGGTTGTGGGTGGGTCAAGGGGGTTGTGTGTTTGTTTGTGTTTGCAGATGGATAAGATTTAAACTGGCATAGGAAATAATTAAAGCAAATGAGCACGTCCAAATCACTTTAACAACTTTACACTGTTTCAGCAGCTTATTTCTCAATGAACAGCCATTGAATACTGGGCTTTAGCAGATTCCCCCTTTTTAGGCTCATGCACAATGAGCCTCACAGTACCTGAAAGATTGATTTTATGAGTTAAACCAGGTTTAAATCAAATGTTACATTTTACTTTTTTTTACTGGACATTGTTAAAAGGGCTAAATATTGCCGTTCTTTTCATTTAACATCTTGACTATTTAGAATAGAACAGTGTGGAACTTTTTTTCATTTTCAAGTTACTACTTAACTCTGGCAGGGTTGGACCCCCCCTCCCCCCCAAACACACACACACACCCGCCGCATAGAGCAAATCTAATACCGGCCGCTCTGTTTCTGATATGTGACCATTTGTCAAAGTGGACTCACCCTAGAGGCAACACTAAAACTTTATGTTGACAATATGTTCAAGCCAGAAAATGTTCTCTAATGAATGAGGTCATAAATATATTTTTTTGAATTTATCGCTTTGTAGTTTTTGCACTGGTCAGTAAAGTCAGTAAAGTCGTGGGGATAAGTTATTTTGTTCTTTGATGCACTTGGTTTTCACTCACAAACTAGTTGTCAAATGTTGAACACATCAGAGTTTCTACTGGAAAACGTGATGAAATGGAGGATTGGTTTGATTTCCCCCTTTGGGTTGGCAATTTGCCTCCGATTCCAAACTTTCTGGAAAACCCCCTGGAGCATCAACATCCAGTGCAATGGTAACTACTGAAGCTAAAGGCACCTTGAGTTTCTTACCATCTTACATGCACGTTAATTGATATACAGTCCTGCGATGGTTTAGTGTGCCCCACTGATTTGTTGCTGGTAATGTTTCAAGAAACCTAGTAATGCACCAGCCAAGGTGAGAAGGGAGACTGCTTTTAAGCAAACCTCGGTAGGGATGGGAATTGATAAAATTTTATTGATACAAATGGACTTGTCAGTTCTGCTAATTGGGCTAATGCTCTTAGATTCCCTCAACAAGTCCTGATCACTCCTATGCGTGGAAAAACATTTTGAGTGTCATTGCAACAGTTTCACCTCTGAGTCTGAACACTGTAGAAACCGAGAAGGACAAAGGCATGCAAATGAGGCTCAACAGCTTAACCGCCGTTTTCCTTTTCTCACAGGTTGAGAATTTACTTGTGGTGGTGGTGGGTGTTGAGGTGTGTAATTGATGTACATGCAAAGACTCAGAGGGGGAGAGTGTAACCCAGGTTATTTTCTGTAGCTACAATTTAAAGATATCCCCTTAACGCCTCACATGCAGACTATCGGACACTACAAATTAGAGATCTTCCGCAATTGCCTCAAATGCAGGGTTTCGGTAGATGCTAGCTGGGTGTCCGCACTCAGAGAAGCTTGTAGTCCCCACTCACTGCAGTGCACACAACTCAGACAGGTGTGTGGCCAAGTGTGGCTAGTTTGAAAAAAGTGAAACAAGGCATTACCTCAGTTGAATCTGACTGATTTTAATCTACCTCTGCAGGCCGCCCAAGTAGAGGCTATGTATGGCAAACACTGATTTAGGTTTTCTTAGTCAAAGAATGTGCTAAGCCTTCATGGGTCTAATGTTGTTCTAGCGGAATATTTACCCTCGGTAATGGATGTGCTGCTCAGTTGGGAAGCAGTGGCATTTGCGCGTTAAGTGTCAAATGCATGGCATTCCTGGAATCTAGGCCCAAGTTGCGTAGAGAGATGTTTCAGCATATTGCTGGTGTTTCCACCCGTAATTGAAAATGCCATTTTAACTGACATTAAAATACTGAAAAGAGCAGCAGATCAAGTGAAGATAATGAAGATTTAACATTAAACAGCCTAACATTTTTAGAAGGCTGTCTTACTGTAAGATGACTTTGGGGAAAGTTTTTTGCACTGTTTGTTTGTGGTCTGCCCCTTCTCTCTCAGGGCCACATACTGATTCAATGACATGAGTACATCTGTACTACATTGAACAGCAGTCCTGTGTCCCTTTCTAATCCAACTGCACATCTGCTGTTGATGAGCCAAACAAAGGCATTGTGCTTTGCCAAATTTTACTCCTCTCAACCCAGTTCTGCTCTCATAAAATTACCCCAGGGCTCAAAATATGGCACTAAGACACAGAAGCCGGTGCCAACTATGCTATCAACCAAAAAGTTTGATCCCAAAAAGTCTCTCGCGAAGAAAAATTGCTTGGTATAAATGGGTAGACTACACTCCCTGGTTTCCTCTTCTTGGTGATGAATTATTGCAAAGTTCCCAACTGTCATCATCTTTGGATGGAGCTGATGATTGGTGAGTGAGGGTGGGGGTTGGGATTGGATGGAGCTAGGACGCTTGGGAGTGCAAGGGTGGGAGCAGGAAGCACATGTATAAATCTGAGCAAAGAGAGATATAAACAGAGAGAGTGGCTAAAAGGGCTATCTGATGGGAGCCTAGAAAAAATACTTTTCTTTTTAAAGCACATAAGTACTTAAGATCTACGTTGTGCATACGCATGCCTTATGATACGCATACAGACACACATGCAAGTTCACGCACACAGCTCCCAACATTTTCTCTTAGATGTACCGCACAGCCCTGATAGATGGACTCAGGTACCCCGCCATTGACGCCACACGCCATATCTGTTAATAATATAAAAGACAATGTTTTCACAGTTTTTGAGGTCCTTAACTTTCCACAAATTTTTACATTTGACCCATACATTTGAACTGTTAATGTTAAGGTTTAGTGGTTGAGTTTGCGTTTGCACAGTTGCCACTTCGGGTAAGAGATGCTGGACTTTTCAACTATTTATCCATTGCTTTTAGCTATTTGAGCCATTTAGCCATTAAAATTTAGCTTACGATTTCAACCATTTAGCCATTTCATTTGGCAATTTCAACCATTTAGCCATCACATTAAGCTATTAAATCCATTTATCCACTACTTTTAGCTAACTATTCAAACCATTTATCCATTTCTTGTAGCAATTTCAACCATTTATCCATGAAATCATAATTTCTATTTCTTCAAACTAGTTGAGCCCAAAATCTTTCCACATACCCCCTTGAAGTGCTGAAGTACCCCTGGTTGGAAATCGCTGCTCTATAAAATTGTCGTTTTTTTTCAGGGAGAAACTGATTGAAGTACTGCATTTCATTAAAACCTTGATTTGTTCACAATAATTTATAAACGTCATTTTATACTCCACTCTCTTTATACAGATCATATTTGAAATTAGACCTATCCTGTCCAAGGCTGTTTCACCTCATTTTTCTCACACACATTCTCCTTGTTCTGGGTCAGTCTTCCTGCTGTTGCAAAACATTTCATTTCCTGAATGAGGCTGAAATATTAGCGTTTGTTTTTCAGGCCTATTGACTTTGCTGACAGAGTCTTTACTCGCTCACCTCACTTCTCAGAATTACTGTTCACTCACAGCAGCAGTTAATTGTGTGTTTTAGAAACATCATTTGACATAGATTATGGTTTTATGAGATCATGACCTGCTGAGTTTTATGTCCATCTGCGCTGAAATTATACTACTGGCAAATGTTCGGATCCTTTTTGTCCCAGATATGGTATTTATTTGAAATTTGGTCAGTATTTTATTGCATGTTCAAATTCAGCATAAGTAAGCAGAGGCACAGAATAAATCCACTGGTTGTCTGTTTTGGTTTTCATATAGACAATTAGTTGAAAAGAGGGAAATTTACTGATCATGAATAGTAAAGAGTAGCAAATTAAAAATGCACTCAGGAAACAGACTGCATACTAATAAATCTGTAAACCTAGACAAGCCAGGACCATAGGAGATGGCTGGGAACTTGATTTACGTGCACTCTGATTCACAAACTTTGTCTCATACCTTAATAATCTCATCATCTCATCAAGCTTTGAAATTTTTGATATCTGATGGCTTTTAAAACATAATTTGGTGTCCATACTGTCCATACTGTCAATAAAAGTAAAATAAGCGACCTAAAAAATTAATTACAGATATGATTTCAATGATTTTTTTTTAATTGAAAAAAAAATTGTAGCAGTACCAGCTTAGCAATGTTTGAGCCAGTCATGTTGTTGATCCTACATCATTAGTTATCCAAGTCAGCTGATCTCATCCACAAATAGTGCTGTCCAAAGAAATATCAGTTTGCTGTAACCAAAGTATTTTTCGTCATATTTTACATTAAGGACCAAGACGTCACTACCCATAACTTACATACGTTCTTCCCAGTGTTTCTGCACCCAACTTTGTGGTTTGAAAAGACATCTTGCACAAATAACTTGAAGCTTCATAAACCACGACCCGACCACAGTAATCTAGTGTCAGACTCTTTGGCAGCTTAGCGTTAGAGATGTTAATGGTGCAGAGTTCATCATCTTAAGTTATTATCTCCTTGACATTTCAATTTTTGTCAGGAACTGAGTGCAAAATATTATCCTGATTTAGAGAAATAGAGGACTGTCGCCAGGTCAGCTCCTTGGAGAAATGGCAACTTAATCCAAGTTGTCTTGATCATTCCTTATCTAATCCTCAAACCTTTCGTCTATTGGACTGAATTGTTCTTATTTTCCATCCTCATGATCAAACAGACTTCATCTTTCCAGAAACTGTGTTTAGCACATTTTGAAAAAATGTTATATTTGGACTTGTTTGTTTGTTTTTTTTTTTTTAGTTGTTTTTTTTTACTTCTTCTGGTGACATTACTTTAGTGGAAACATTTGTTGATTATTTGGGTCAAGAGCTGACATTTTTGATTTTTCTTCTCACTAACAGGAGTTAACTGCTGGCAGTAAGTTAAAAAAAAAGTATTTGAGCAATGTGAAAATAAACAGATTGTGATTATTGCTGTGTTTGTAGATATTTCTATGTCATTCAAACAGACCACAAGAGTAAATTGTGTATCTGTTGTAGCAACATGAGTGTAAACAGATATAATCTTAAATGTGTGCAGATAGTAGCTTCCTTCTGTTAGAAGCTTTGAACTCCATGATCAGGCAAGCTCTTGTTAATGTGTGAGCTGAATGTCAGCCGGGCTGGTGTTTGGAATCCAGCTGATGTTTGTTAAAACAGCTTTTTGTTAATTTAGTTATGCTTGCTTTAAGGATATCTGATGATTAAGGCCACAACCAGGCTCAGTTAATGTGATGTGGATGTTTGTAATGTATCGGCGAGTATATGTTCTTCGTACGTCTTCACAAATGGAGAAAAAAAAAACCTTTTTCTGTCATAAGAAGTCCTGTAGTTAGTTACCGAGACCCTGGTTAAGTAGCTGATGTGATCGAGTCATGAAGCAGGCACAAACTTTGAAAAAACTAAGTCACTGCCGGTGCTTATATGGTTAACTGAGCAAAGTAGAGAAAGGAAGATTTCCATTGGCTGGGCCACACGCTGTAGTCAGAGTTCTAGTGTTTCATGGAGACAGAAGGCCATCCCTCTGAGCACAGCTCCAGCCCCTTCATCTGGTTCTATTTAAGGCCTCCAGTGCCGACTCTTATGATTGGCGTACACAACCCCCCTACTCTTCCTCCAGCTCCAGCCCCAACTGAGGAGAAGGAGGCTTTTTAGCAGATGGTTTATTTTCCAAGGGAAACCATTTCTTTCTCCCACTCTAATGTCCTGTCCTCAGCTGGCTTCAGCTCACTTTTCTATCACTACTACAGCTCCTTCTGCTTTCTCTTTGCTGCTCCTCTTTCCACTGTGTTAATGTGTCTACCTGCATCTACTGGCTGGGTCTCAGCTTTGTTGGACATTAAGGATGAGGCCCCTTCAGTAACACAGAATGGATTCTCTGCAGTTGAGTGCTTGATTCTTCACATTTTGCAGGGGGATTCTTTTGCTAGACTTTCAGCATCTCCATTGCCCTGGATGTTGGGCTGGAGGGGGATGCAGCTCTATGGCTAGACTCTCAGGAAGATGCACTGAACCCTGTGAATATTGTGATTGGCTGAGCTCTACAGACAAAGTGGCCTATGGCACAACGAGTGCCCAGCAGTCGTTCTCGTGGACCTATGGCTGGCAGCTGGCTGACAGCATGTTTTTTCCCATCAACCCCAGGTCTGGATGCGTCGGACCCAATGCTCCTGGAACAGTATGTGGTGGTGGCCAATTACGAGAAACAAGAGCCGGCAGAAATCAGCCTTCAAGCTGGGGAGGTGGTCGACGTCATTGAAAAAAGTGAGAGTGGTGAGTAATCAAAACAAATGCACAACAAAGACATGTTGAGCAGGGACAGGCGGCGTGCATGTTGTATGTATGTCAGACACAAACAGACACTTTCGTTATTCGGTTCGGTCCATGGTTACTTAAATATTCTACCCTTTTCCCCATCTCAACCCTCTCACCTCCTTTGTCCACAGCTTACTAGCTGTTACTTATCCCCATCTGGAGGCTCGCTTTGGCCTGCAGTCAGCCCTGTTTTTTCCCACTGTTGGTTTAGGCTGGAGGCCAGAATGTTGCCTCTAGCAAGAGGAATGTCTTCCAGACTCATATTAATTGTTCCACCTCATTTTAATGGAAAGCCAGCAAGACATGCTGGATTTACAAATGGCAGCTGCAGAGTCCTTAGTCAGCTGTTTAACCTCTGGAGGAAGCTCGCAGATAGGGCCCAGATCGTGTTTTAAGGTATATGGGATTCACGTTGACAATATTGAAAGTTTAAGCATAACTAAAACCTCTTGAATCCGTAGTGGGTGGAAGAAGATACAAAAAGGCTTATTTTTTAGACAAATGTACATTAGCACCTGCCTGAATCATTTTTATTTTGCCGGGAATTTGTCATATGAGGCAAGAGAGTGACTCGAGAGGTTTAGGCCTGGTAACAGCATTGGACCTTCAGCTTTAATGGTGTGCTGAGACAGTAAAACAGTAATGGGACTCATGTGTTCTTCAGAGGGAGGACAGGGAAAGAGAGATGGAGGAGGAAACTGTGACCAGGAAGGCAATTGGACCTCAGTTTCATGATGGGTGTGAGTGAAACGCCATGCCACACTGGTCTTAGGGGGATCCGTAGAGTAGGATCGCTTTGAAGTGTCACGTGTCCTGCCTTTGGGTTCATGTATTTGTTTTCACTCCCCACTCCAGTAGGATTTCAACCCAATGGGGAGCCACAGGGAGGCGGATATTCCAACACCTTGAAGTCTTTTTACCGGGGGCCTTAAATGAGAGCTTTCCTCCCTGAACTTGAACTGCATGGTCCTGTGCTTTTAAGTAGAGGCCCCTTTACGTTTGAATTTCAGCTGAAGTCATAGGGGTTGGTCTACATGTTGATGATCCATGCAGAATGAGATTTATGATATCCGGGCTTCTGTGTTATTACTATGGCTTAGTTTCCATGTTGTCGTTGTTGTTGTTTTGTTTCATCCCCTTCTCTGATATAGACTATAAATTTTGCCACTCTCCTTTCAGTTCTTTCATTCATCTCTGGTTTGGTTTGATTTGTCGTGAGTTTCTAGATGGCAAAAAGGTAGACTCCAAGATTCTTAAAACACATCCTAAGGTTACTTGACAGTTATATTATACACTAACACTTTCACAGAGATCTAAAGTAATAAATTAGCCCCTACATCTTGCTATGGAGACTATTTCCAGAACCACAGTTAGCATTTAACTGAAATCTCAACACCTCCTGCAATGAAGGTCAGCTAAAGCTGCTCCATTTGGCCTGTTGAAATCACTTCGCATCCCTTTGCCAATACTAACAAGACCAGGTGTGCACTTAGAAGATTTCAGAGCTCATTTGATTTATCATCCTTTCCCGTGCAGGATAAGTACAAACCCTTAACGGTTTCTGACAAATTGACAGAGCTATGTGGTGAGTACGCTGAGTTAAAGGTACTAAAAGGTGTTTTTTTTCTTTTGTAAAAGGCTTGTATGGGATTTTCATTAAGACTTAATCTGTAGTCACACATTTTCCTTTAAAGCAATGCACAGTAAAACCAGCGTGGGTTCTTCTGCAGTCTTTGGATGCATTTAGTGGAAAACATCTAACTAATAGTCTAACTAAAGTTTGTATGATCATTGTGTGTCTGACTGGTTGTGTACAATATTTTTTGCAAAAAGGTGTGAGGATGTAAAGGTGAGAGATCTAGAAATGGAAAACTACAGCTCCGTATTATTTTTGCCATTCATCCTAGCCCTTCAACAGCTGTCCTGCTGTTAAAGCTACTGTACCATATACTGTGCCTGTGACTGCGGCCCACGGCAGTTATCGACTTTTCCTTACCTTGGATCCGATAATATATGCCTTTGACAGGGTAGTGAATCTAGGTCAGACCTATAAGTGAGCTCAGCTTTCTCCACTTTTCCAGCCTGCTGTCCTGAGCCAAGGCAGTATTTTCCGTTGCACTGGCTCGACGATACAGTTTGTGTTGTGGTCTTTGTTTCAGTTGGTACAGTAGTTTATATTGATTGCGGGTTTTTTGGGTTTGAAGTAGGTGTAGTATGTAGGAAATCAACAGGGTAGACCAGTGACTGTTTGATGTTCTGTCGTAGCAGTAGGTTTCCCTGGAATGGAATGATTCTCTTAAAACAAGGAAGTTACTATTTGACAAGAGCCATTGAAGAAAATACACAGTTTAATCTGAAGGAGGAATATGAAAATAGAAATTACAATTTAGAATTGACCCAAACTTTGCTGTAATTAGATTTTTTTCTTATTAATAATTCTGTCCTCACTTCCTCTGCAGCTATTTTATTTTTCTGTTATATGAGAGTTTGCCAGGGGGGGATACTGGTGCAGGAGGAGAGAGTAGTGAAGGGAGAAACTAAGGGAGAAAATGGAAAAAGCTATTTCCTGCCAAAGTTAGTGGTTCAGAGAGGTTGGTTCATTATAATGGCTTAATGGATCCTCCAGGATGCCTCCTCAGTTTACACTATATTGGAGGGATGTTAGCGAAGGCTAAGCTAGAAAACGTGTTGGTCAGTTAAAATGCTCTGTATTCAGTGGTTTAAACTTTGCACTTTATGGGAGTATTTTACAGGAAAGGAAAAAAATAATTTGCAGTCATCTCTGGAAATATTGTACCTACTGCAGCCTGTTTGCCCACACCTTCAGGGCAGCATTAGGCATGTTCTGCTCAGTCCCGTGCAGAAAATGTCTCTCTGTAGACTAGTTGGAGTCTAACCTGTCTCCAGTCCGATTGTAGATCAGCTTCTATGACTTACAGTTTGCTGAATGAACACCAGAAATGCCTGTCTGTTTTGGGGAGGCCAGCTCACATCCGTCACTCCCCCAAGACCCCCTGGCACCACCCATGTACAGCTTGTATTGTATCTCTGCTGCTCCATTCATCTTACTCAAACAGGGAAGAGTCTTAATGGTCACTTACCGAGACAGTGATCATATCTGTATAAAATTGCCCTTCTTACCCTGGTGAACAATAATGATTTAAGTTTGACAAATCTGAGCAGAGGAGAAACTGGAATGTACCAGGGATTTCCTGCAGGTGATGTTCGATTGCCTGGCTGAAAGCCCGTACACACTGCAGGAGTGAAATCCTGGTAGATTAAGAAGGTCTGGCCCTCAGCATGGTATGATGGATGTGCAGGATGTCTGTCTTACATTCACATGGAAAAAATGTACCAGCACAATAATGTCTCTGCTCTCCATCCTCGGGCTGGAAGCAAGATGATCTCAGGGCTCAGCAGGAGTTAAATCTTCAGAGAGGCAAATCTTTTGAGTCATCCAGGAGTTTAGCTTAAAAGCAGAGATTTAATGTTACTCTCTAAAGGATTATGACTTTAAATTTTCAAGTTACCTACAAAATTATATCAGGCAATAGTTGTTAAATGGCAAAATATCCAGATAACTAGGAGAGTAATTATCCAAAAATAAATTATTTGTGCTTATTTTAATTGTTATCCACCGTGTTAGCAGCATGGCTCTAGGGATGGTTATATCAGTTTGTTGTTTGGTCTAGCCACTTTGGTCTAGACTGAAATTTCTCAACGACTACATGATGGATTGCCATGAAATCTGGTGCAAACATTCATGTTCCCGTCAGGACAAATCAGTTTGGTGGTCCCTAAACTCCACTCACCGCTGTTCCCAAATGTAGCCTTACAGAGTTGCTAGCATGGCTTTCGAACCTTTAAGTCTTGTTTGAGCCATTATGCACAGACAACACACATACCCTCTATTCAGTAGTTATTGAGAAACTGTGGTTTCTTTTGCAGATTTTAGCATCTGCTCTCCTTTCAGCATCTTGTATACTGGCTGAATATACTGGCCAAATTTTTCTATCACAGATATGCGGTAGGAATTAAAGGCAAGGTCAGCGTTGAGCTTCTACTGCTGCTAGCGCTCAAACCTTCAGTTTCCCCGATTTGGTATGTGCAGTTTCAGCAAGAACATGTTTCCTTGTGTAAAAGAGGAAAAACCCTATAATTCTTGTCAAAGAACCACCAAAGACATGATACAGAAAAGTTGCCAAGTGTTAAATATCTTAGAGCAGATGGAGGACACATTATCCACTCATAGTAATCCCCGTCCTCCACATTCTTTCAGCTTACCATAGGAGGTACCAATGACCATCTCAAGAAATTAACCTTATCCTGTATTTTTAAATATGGAAACTCAGATGGGAGCTTTGTAACTGGCATTTCAACATACCGCAGGCCTCTCCTGTTTTATTTTCTTTTAATGTTGTCTCAGACTGATACAAACAGAGGAGATGAAGATCAGGAGCTTTAACAGTATTTAAGAGCATAAATAGTGGTAATAATAGCGCACAGAAATCAGTCTGCGGAGCCAAAAAGGTGCCTCCCTCTAACTCAAGAATTGACCATTGAGTTGAACCAGCACTTTTAAGGGGTGGGTTTTCAGACACTCAAGGACTGCTGTGTCTCCAAATTTGTGGAACCTAGAGAGCACACAACCTGCGGGCTATAGAGTCATTCAGACCATGAGGGGATCCTTTCAGAGCCTGGGAGGGAGTGAAGGTCGTTACTTAGGTCAACATTAGCTCTTGAAAGTCGTTTTGTGCCATTTTCACCCCCCTTTCCCGCTCCCACCAGAGCCACCCAGGTAATTGAAACCCAGTGTTTTATGAAAACTGGAAGTGTGTGTGTTGGGCTGGATACCTTCCCCCTTGTGCTTTGATTCTGGATCTACTGTTAATAAATACAGAAGCTGGAAATGAATGGGGTTTTCTCCTGCTCCACTCAACAGTGGTGTCAGATGTCTGCAGGACTGCTGAGCCACTGCATTCCTCATCATTTCAGGTCGTGAAAGAAAAAGACTCATCGTGCTGCTGAATCTGTGGTCCTCATATTTATATGAGATATGTAGAAACCTTTTGTTAGTATTACAAAGTTACTTCAAAGTGCAAAACAAAGTTAATTTCGGATTTCAGTACCATTACAATAATACATTTATAGGTATGAGTAGGACATTAAGGAGCATTGCACTATCCCACTGTGTTATATATGCCACTGCTCAGGAATCAGACTTGATTGATTGTGTACGAAAATTGCAGTTTTGTTTTATAGGCTATACAGTCACTTAAGGAGAAACCCAAAATGGCATAAATACAGTTTCTTGTCACAGCTGGGAATCTGCTGTTGATTACAGTAAAAATGAAGCACGGGTCTTAAAGCTGATAGAGTTTCCAGATGGCAGATACTCCATGAAAGACAAATAGAGCTTAGAAATACTGCTTGCTCTCATTAGATTTTTGTCCACTGTATCTGCATTTGTAGGTTAGACTATTAGGACAACCTCATAAAAGTCTTGAGCAAGCATCTGTTTACATGTCTTATCTCATCTTCCTTTGCTGAAGTAACTATCTGAGTTGCTTTTTTTTCTATCTTGCATTTACACATAGCTGCAAAACGTTCAACTCACTCAACCAACATTGATTTTTTTTTTTTCATTATTCAAGCAATTGGTTGAAAAAAAAAAACGAAGAGCATGACATTTTCAGTAAATTTTTTTTACCGTTTGATGGAGTAGGCTAGCTATTACCTCCTGTTTTCAATCTTTGTTCTTGGCTAAGCTAATTGTCTGCTGGCTGTAGCCTTATACGTAATGGACGGATATGAGAGTTATATCAACCTCACATCTAACTTTCTTACAGATAGGAAATTAAAAAAATGTATTTCCCAAAATGTCAAACTTTTCCCTTGAACATTGATCCGTATGTTTCATTCTGTCTGAATTAGGCCAATATTGTCATCTTTGTTTTAATCATAGAAATGATTGGAAACAAGCAGGAATTTCACTTGATTTGACCAGAGTCTAGCGCTTCATAGTAGGCTACTGAGGCATAAATTTAAGTAAAATTTGCATTTCTCCTCTCCTTGAAACATCCAGTGTGTCGGCATGTACTTGTAGTGCAATACAACAAAGCTGTCAGGACGAGCCGTTTGGTTTTCTTCCTTCTTTCCAAGGCTGTGACATTTGAGGTCGATGTCCCTGGTTGTGATCCTGTGGTGTCATGGTGTCACATGAGATCTCCACCAGAAGGTTGTGGGTTTAGCTATTGTCTTATGTAACCACTGACCCCAAAACGGTGGGGATTACAAAACTAAATTCTGCTCAAACATTTAAAAAGCTTTTAGATTTACTCAGGATGTTCACTAAGTAGCTATAATCTTGATATTGAATAATGTTTAGCAAAGTGTATTGCCAGTCAGCATTTTGCTGTGTTCTTTTTTTTGTCTTCGTGGTTGAAACTCAGCAGCAGCTTTCCAAGATTTTTTTAATATTGCCCTACGTGGATAACAAGGCAGGGAGACAGAGAGAAAAGTAGGTTGTGTCACAGACTCATCAAAAACAGCGAAGGGTGATACACAAACATCGACAGAGATACAGGCGTGGCTGTATGTCTATACTTTCTGCTGGGGGAGCCAAGACAGTTGGTGGATCAGAACCAAACCAAGTCACAGACACACCTGTACTAGTACATACACACACAGATTTCCAGACATTAGGTGTGGTTCCTTCACCTTTGCTCCTCACACGTCTGCACAGATAATCCCTTCCTTCCAGAAACCAGGACGAGAGAATACATTCCTCCCCTAATCTTATTTCCATTATCTGCCACTTTGCCTTTAAGCAGCTGAATCCACAGCTACATGCACTCACCTCACAGGAGCTTTAATTTAACGTTTTCATTATTTTATTTAATTGCATCTCAAGCCCAATACACAATGTATTGATTTAATTAGTATACATATTATTCAACTCATTGTTTCTGAAATTTGGATCTGTGTCACTTTGTGTTGCCCACATACATGAACTATGGAGCTGGTTTTGTGCAAGACTGTAGTGCTCTTTGAATGAATGCATGCGATGAAAGACACAAAGAAGGTCTCTCATTTATAAGTGGGTGTTTTTCTACATTTCACATAATTGCAACCTGTCTGATAGAAACCTGCAGTGACCAGGAATGTAGCACTTGCGTAATGTGTGTGCATTTTGAAAAGTACTTTTATTGCCTCTTCTGAGGTTCATTGAACTCAGCCTAAGCACCTGACTTATGGGTTGAAAAATACAGGCAAGGCAGCCCAAGCCATCAATAGCAGCATATATTTACTCAGGCCTTTTCAAGTGGCAGTGTGTCATTGCTGTGTATGTATATTTAGACTTACAGCCAAATTCTCTCAATTAAATTGCATGCCTACACCTTATTCTTATATTTGCTCACATTTCTTTAAGTGTCATTTTGCTGAGGTGAAAATGACATGTCTCCCTGCCTGGCATGTGTGAAAATGGCATATTACAAATGCACATATTTTTTCTTCATTGAGTTGACACAGGTCTTTTTGCACCTGCCAAGCTGAATTCTCTCTAATAGTCAATTCAATTTCATGTGTCATTAATGTAGTTTATATTCCCCTTTTGATGCTCCTTAAACATGACACTTCAGGTTTACATGTTTTCAGTGAAACAATGAAGTATTGGAAAATTTTGTTAACTTGTTTAGAAATAGGATGTCTGTGTAATTGATGTCAAAATAAAGTTGACAATAGTAAGGCAATAGTCCGTATTTTGAATCCTCTGAATTTGAATGTTGTAGAAACCATTTTGTGTTTTTGTTGCCTGAGGCTCTGTCTGATTTACCAACATGGGCTTTCGTTCAAGCCACAGTTTGGGTGCAGAGACTGAGCACATTACATGGCTTGTTTCATCCCTGAGTCCAAGCCAGCATGATGCTCAGAGCCAGACTCTAACAGCATCCTCCTATCTGGACCCACCCTAACTCTGCAAAAATAGCCTCCCGGTAAAGCTGATGTTTTTTTTTTTTTTTTTTTGTGTAGCCTAGCAAGTCCATCAGTTAAATAAATCATCCTTCACACGAATCCCAGAAATTGCGCTTTTAAGTTTCAATAAAAGCCTGGAAATATTTTCTCTGTTATTGCCTCCGCTGAGAAAGCCATGCATTTAGTCTGTCAGCAGGATATCTCTAGTTCATCTAGTGTCCAGATAAATTTGGTGGACAGATAGGCATACAACCAGGGAAGAGTTTGATTCAGCAGTGTTAGTCATCACAAGTTTTTATTACCACAAATTATGTTATGAAACTGCCTGAGGAGGGGATCTTTTACCAAGTCCTTTGGGCATCCTTGCAGAAATTAATAGATAACAGTGACATCATGATGTCTTTGAATATCACAGCGGGGTAAAGAATTGTTCAGTGTTGGCAGAGGTTTGGATCTCTGCTCTAGTTTGTTTTTGTTGAGTGAAGTACATCATTATCCAGCAGGGGGGAAATTTTGTGTACTGTCATTTTTCAAGTTCTCTCTGACTTAACAAAATAATCTCTTCACATGAGGTAGATCCAACATAACAGAATTAAAAAGTCTTTAACACTGATGAAGAAAAACCTCCTCGTGTACTGTCCTGTCTACTTCCAAGCTCCTTTTAATCCACAGAGGCCTTTATTGCTACCTGTCTAATTGTGATGCATTGCTACAAAATTAAGAACAGAAGTACATCATATGTTACTAAATACAGATGAATCACAATTTCCTAATATAAACCTCTACGATCCTTTTGCTGTCATTTCCGTATTATCATCCTATAAATTTGCCTCATCCTTTACCATCTCCTGAATTAAGTCATACAAGTTCTCTCTGTTCCCATCTATCATTCTTTGTTCTGCTTCTTTTTAATAATTGTGTGCAAATACACTACCTCATAACTCACCATTTCTGTAGGAAAATGTACGGTGGAGGCTTGGAGCAGCTGTGAAAGTGTGATGGAACACTCCTTGCTCTTTATGGGCCATCCAGACAGCTGTCAGCCATATTGTATTCCCGTTACCACAACAAACACCGTACGTGTGGCATAACACATATAGGGAATTTTTTGTGCCAGCTTTGTCACTTACGTCTCCTTCAGAGAGCGGACACGGTCTCACAAATGCGCTGTGACTTTTTTTTAAATGTACATTTTAAAATGTTATGATTGGTGCACATATGTTCTTTACATTCGCTGCAAGGCCTTATGCAGCACACTTTATCTAGCACAAGGGATCCCTGTATTCTACTCAGTATTAGGATCAAATTTTTAAAGTGAAATGCCACTTTGTACGTGCTTCACAGATCCAAATCCATTGGCAAAATTTCAACAAATGTTCTAGACATAAGATGACATTTTAATTCTTGACACTCGTGTTTAAAACATACCTACTACATCTTGCAGCATAATGCATTGTATGATGTGTTTCTTAATGATCCTGCACATTACGCACCTGATCACCGTGGTACACCCACGTAGCCCTGGTGATTTTAAGCCTCTGTATGTGTCTACAGGTTGGTGGTTTGTCAGCACTGCAGAGGAACAGGGTTGGGTCCCTGCCACCTATCTCAACTCCCACAGTGGCACACAGGATGACTTGGAGCTGGGTGCCTCCAAAGCTGGGGAAGGTAAGTCACTGCTAACTCCGCTGCCTCTGCCCAACCGCACACACACACACACACACACACATACACACAAAGACACACACTTACACACAAATACAATCTCACACACTCTGTTAAAATACCTACACATGGATACCACCTCTGCCCTCAATCCTCAGTCTTTGATCTGTGAAAAAAATGGAGCAAACTTGCCCCTGCTTCATCAGTGCTGGCCTACGCTAAAGTCTGACGCCAGGCCGGTGTGAACACCTCTCTCTGTCCGCCTGCCATCATAAGCATGCTTGAACAGAGCGGAGATTCAGGACTGGTTAAACAGCAGGAGTGCCAGGGGGGACCAAACCACAACCACTGGAGCGATGTGCTGTACAGTAATGCACTGTACAGTAGAGATCCAGAGCAATATTAAGTGATATGACCTCTGTGGAGTGAGCTCATGAAAGAGGCATGTGTTTTAATCAGCAGGAAGGAATAAAACATGAGAATATTTCATGAGCTGTGCTCTTTATATTATGGTTGAGGTTAATCTAAGCAAGCTCTGAGGTGAATCATACTAATTCATCCAATGTCTACTTATTGTGGATAGCTGAAAAGTTACAGTACAGTAGACGACTTTAGACGTAAAGTTTTCGTGCACTCACAGGAGTCAGCGAGGCATCAAAAATACTGATAGCAAACACACATATGGGGTGCCTGGTTCACCAGGTTATAACTCTGACATGCGAGGCTGAAGACAGCGTCAGGTCGTGCAATTTTCTTGATAGCCCTGTCAGACATGGTTATCAAACCACCTAAGAGGAGCTCAAGCTGTCTCATTCTTCCGTATTAGTGGAGGGGAAAAGTTTAAATATAGCTCAATTAGTGTCACATACTCAGGTTTTGATAGTTTTGACAGGACAGTATCTTATTTGTTATGATATGTGCAGCATTGTGTTTGAGAAAACTCAACAAACTGAAGGCAGGGAAATATTTATGTTAACACAATTCCAGACAAATTTCAAGACAACTTATATGCATAACACAAATGTCTGTCCACACACAGATACAAATACACACATATCCTAAAGGCAAACGTCTACAACCCAGCACTCCTGTCTACTCAGAGATAGCTAGAGTTTGCTGCCAGGGGGTTTTGGGAAGGACAGTCTGTCGGTGTAATTAGTGTTTATGTGTCTAGTCAGTTATGGGAATGGCATGAAACTCATAAAGCATCTCTTTGTCAGTCCTGTGGTCTGCAGCAGTGTGTGCCTCCACATTGTCACAGAAAAAAAGCACATATTTCCGGAAAGCTGGATTTGGAGTCCATCATTGTCTCCTTTTTAAGAAGAAGAAGAAAAAAAAGAAAGAGAGATTTGGAAATATCAGACAGCTGTGACTACCCGCTGACGGAAGTGTACACGGATCCTGTTCTTCCTTTTTTGGTCATATTTCACACAAAATAAACATGTTACTTCTTGGTTGAGCGTTATATGGGAAGATTGATACCACTTTCATGTGTGCAAGCTTAATGTAACATACAGCCAACGTGAGCAGCCGGTTAGAGAACTTGCAGTACCCCAAACAGCGCTGCCCTCAGCTGCTCTATTAATTGGATGGCATTCCTGCAGCAGCAATGTGTGTCCCAGATGCTCTAACTTAACAGGATGGGAAAACCATGCTAACAACATCCTAATTAAAAAGCCACAGAGAAAACGTCTTGGTTTAACACTTTCCATGTAGCCTCCATCCATCCACTCTTAACTGTCCACCATGTTTTGCTTTGTGGTCTTGTTTTTATGTCCTCCATGTAGCTAATAATGGGGCTCCTTTGGTTGGACCCATGTCATTTGTGTGCTGTGTGTTTGTGTAACACTTGTGCTTGCTCTTCATGTCTCCCATGTTTGTTTGTTTTGTCGTTGTCTGGTCACCATGTGTGTCTGTCAGTTACTAAGCGACATAAGGCTCATCTGAAGAGGCTGGACCGGAGATGGACGTTGGGGGGTGTCATCAGCAGGCAGCAGAGCCGAGGTGAACTGAGACAGATGCTGCATCACCTCCCTCCCTCCCTCCCTCCCTCCCTTCCTTTGTTTTTGTTCTCCCCACCCCATCCTACAACCAGTCTTATTTATTGTCTCTTATCACATGGCTCAACTGGTCCCTCTCCACATGCACATATTTGTTCAGTCTCGCGTCCCGTGTCACAATTCACCACAACTAACCACTAACTGAAGTTAATATGAAATGAGCTTGGAAAGCAAAGGTGAAATCAGCAACTTTATATACACCATTTATTGATGCTAAGCTTAAATTATGTTACAAAAATGCTCCATGCAAGGGTTTTAAGTATAATTAAACACTGTATGCCAAAACCAATCTTCTCAGAATCACACTACCCGCTCATCTGAAAGTAGTTGCGTAATAGACTGTGGAATGCCTTATGCTGCATTTTAGAGCCATACTTTGCTTTTTTATGAGCAAATGAAGCGTGTATGTAGTTTTCTAATGAGTGTGTGTTCTAAAGTATGATAGAAAAAGACAAATAGACCTGCTGTGGTGCAGATAGCAACCAACATTGATAGATAAACAAAGAACAATATTAATCTCTCACTTGTTCAGCAGGAAAGTCAAAATTCTCTAGCACACACTTTACACATGTTCTTCTCACCAAAGCCAATGTTTTTTTTGTTTTGTTTTGTTTTGTTTTGCTTTGTTTTGCAAAGGAGATGCATTTGGATTGCTGTCAGAGGAGTGAGGATAGGATATTGAGTTAAGCCCAAAACTTTGTGCTTGGCAGTGAATGTTTTTCTCTGGAGTGGAGAGAGAGTTGTTTCCACCCTAGGACTGAATTCCTGCTTTGTGTTAAAAAAACAAAAAACAAACAACCCCAAAAAGAAAAAAAAAAGATATTTTGCTGACTCCACAAGAATAATTGATTACACTGATGCAGGTGATGCACGTTGTGGTTAACGTAAAATCTGAACCAGAGTTTCCCTTCATTGCACTGCTTGACATTGTTTAAAAGAGGTTGGTGAGAGATAAACGTTACACCAGCCCCAGCACAAAGAGGCCAGAAGAAACACGCAAAAGGAAAATGAAGAGGTCAGAAATATCCTTTACCCATGGAGCTGAGCAGCTAGTTTTTGCAAGTAAAGGGAGTTACTGTCCCACACCCATTCAGCTCCTACACAACCCTGGAAATGGGTGGAGAAAAGGAAAATGGAACAATGTGCCACCAGAATGTTGGTTCCTGTGCACCAACTTGGAGGACAGTGTACAGTACACTGCTTTTTTAATGTGCTCCTCTCCTTTTTCAGCACCTCTTCTACCTGTGCTGTATGTCTTTAGACAGGAATTGCCTTAATGACAGGAAATGAGGTCTTTGCCCTGTGCCTTGGCCCCAAGGGAACGCCTAACTCAGCATGGAGCCTCTGCTCTCTATTATGTGCAGAGTGAGGAGACACTGGCTGTGACAAGGCCAAGGACACTGTAAGCTAGCCCCACGTGCTTTAGTTCGCCTTGATCAATACCCTTTGCGAAAATAAGCAATTGAGTGATGTTGGAGTGGTTGATATTATGGTGTCCCTCATAGGGACAAGTTTTGAGCAATACGCACTCGTACTCCTTAGTTTTTCATGAGCATTTAACGCCTTTATGGGACAGCTGATTGTAGAGAGATGACATGTAGTGAAGAGAGAGGACAACACAAAACCCCAAGGAAGGGACACACATTAAGACTGTTGAGCTAAATATGAACCAGACGTGATGACAGATCACAGTGGACTGGGTCTGTTGTAGTCTGGGTCAGTTGGTGTTGACAGTTGGCAAATAAAATCACATAAAATCGCATAAATTAATCTCATGAAAAATGAACTTGTGTGACCTTTGTGACTGACATTAGAGAGCGAAGATGTCATGCGTGTTACCCCACGGAGACATACCTGTAAATAAACAGCTATATCTGAAATTTGTTTTACAAAGTTGACTCCTCTCATGTTCCCTCTGTAGGCTGTACGGACCATGTTGTCTCTCCATTTATAATCTCACCTAAACTCTGAGGTTTTTTTTCCCCTCTTTTTTTGGCCTTTCAAGCACAAATTGCACTACCTATAAATTTTGTAAACTGCTGGATGCAACCCATGTTTCTTTTGTTAGAAGAACATGTGACAGTTGGCATCCTCGCTGGATCTGTATAGTCCACCACCACCATAACTCCACTTGCTACTGTTTTTTAGTGTGTAGTCAAGTGTATTTACTTAGTTCTAAAGTTCATGCTCCTTTCTAACTGTCAAAAACTAAAAAAAATCAGCATTTTGATGGAAATATTCTAATGTGTGGTTTGTCAGTCTTTTAGCTAGTCTTCAGGTTTGTCCTGAGCTTTAAAGGATAACATTTTTTCAAGTAAACCCAAACAACACTCACATGCCAATATGCTCATTGAAAACATTATCAGTTGTTGTAATTGTTTCTCCTGTCTGTACTGGTTGCAAATAGATCCCATCTTAAAGTATTAGGGGGCAAAATCCACAGTCATGCAAAATGCACTGAGGTTAAAGCTGTCTAAGACAGTCAGATCAAGTGAGTGTCTTCCAAAGTTTACTATTGTCTCTTGTTCCAAAGTTCCTTTTTATGTTTCCAAAGACAGTGTTTCCTAGTTGGGCTGTGGTGGAAGGACGGTAACAAATAGAGGGAATTTTGTGCTAAAAATACTGTAATAGAAGATGCCTGTCTGATTTTTCTAACACAGACAACTGAAACCTTGTGTAAACTTTGGCTGAAGTTTTGAATAATTCTTTACACAGAAATGGGACGTGGAAAATGAGTTTTGACCTCCATCACTTACATTGAAATTGATTTAAGAGGGGATCCCTTTGTGGCCAGTATGGACAAGGGGAACAACTAGTAACCACCGGTGCTTTTAATGTACATAGGGGCATGTGAGTAATACTTTAAGACAGACTTGAAAATATTTGAACCTATCCTCACACTTGGGTGACTACAGAGCCCCAGTACTCCTTTTTTGTGGTCGGTATAATACTGTAATTCATAATACACTATTGTAGCAATGTGTTGACCATGATAATGATATGGACAATACGATTGTTTTTTTTTTGTCATTTATTGCTAAAAAAAAAGGTGCAATATACATGATATTATATGTGTAACTACAGAGAAATACCGACTACAACTGCAAAACATTTTTTTTCTAAATACAAGAATTTACTATGTTTTGTTGTTATTCACTGCCTTTGTCAACATTATAGCCAAATCTCATGTGCCAATGAGCATTTTTACACACAAACACATATGCACACTCATCTACTTTCACATCTGGCAGCTGAATGAACTGCCAGAAAGCAGAACAGTTCCAGTCTGTATTAAAGAAAAGATACAACTCTGCTCTGTTAACCCTTATCGCTTATTTCTTAAGTATGATCATATAAATATACAAAGTCTTTAGAAAAGATTTATAGAATATATACTTCTTTGTCTTTTTTCTTTTTCTTTCCAATAGTTGTCTTGTTTTCAGAGATTTTACAGCTTTCAAATTCTTAGCTTTTTTAGCAGTGTTATTCTCTGCTCTGGCTTTGGCAGAAGAGAAATACGTAACAGTGCAGCCTTATTCCAGCCAAGGGAAGGATGAAATCGCTTTCGAAAAAGGAGTTACTGTGGAGGTGATTCAGAAGAACCTGGAAGGCTGGTGGTTTATCAGGTAAGCCTCTGCTCACTCGCTTCGGAAATTTTTTATTTCTTTCATTAGAAAGAGACAGTATTTCTGATCAGTTTCCTCTTCCGACATAAATCACAGGTACCAGGATAAAGAGGGGTGGGCTCCGGCCTCCTACCTAAAGAAGGTGAAGGATGACTTCTCTCCCCGCAAGAAGACTGTTACAGGCCCAGTGGAGATAATTGGAAACATCATGGAGATCAGTAACCTGCTCAACAAGAAAGCCCTGAGCGAGAAGGACGTGCAAACTGAAGGTGTCCCAGAGAGCCCCCAGGTGGCCAGAAAGGAGATCAGCTTGCCAATCCCCTGTGCTGACTCCAGCCCGGCTAATTCCCCAAAGGATGGTAAAAGCAAAGCAGAGCCTGCTTCCCCAGCGATAGCCCGCATCGCCCCTCATCGGGTGGACATTGGTCAGTCATGTCACTCTGAACTTTCCAGTTTCTCTAATAGCTTGAAGTTCTGTCAATCTGTAACAGTAGATCGCTAATCAAACTTTTTAAAATCTCCCTCTTAAATGTCTTGAGGCTTATTAGTGTGTTCTCGTAAATTTAACCAACCACGTAGGTTTTATTTATGTTGTTTTTTTTCTCTGATTGTTTTGCAGGTTCCCCAGTTCTCAGGCAAAAACCTCCTCCCCGAAGAGATGCAACCCTGGTAAGAGTGTTTGATATTTTGGCAGTCTAGGCCTCCTCCTAGTTATACATATAGGTTCTAATAAACGTATACACAATATAACGTATTGTTGTTGGCATGATGTTTCTGCTGAATTTATCTCTGTTCAATGTTGATACACAGGACTTTGATATATGTGGTTTTTCCTTTACACAGACAAAGAAGTGGTGAAAGTACTCAGACCTTTACTTAAGTAAAAGTACCAATAAATAAGTGTAAACATATTCCATTAGAAGTAAAAGTCCCGTATTCAGAATCCTAATTTATTAGAAATACATTCTGTACTTCTAATAAATTATCAAAGGTAGAAGTAGTCATTTTGTAACTGATATATTTATACATGATATAAATAGATTGTTAATAATGATCCATCAATACTTAAGCATCATTTTACTGTTGCAGCTGTTGGATTTAGAGGTAGTTTTAACCGTGTTATAATGCGCCCCGTCCTTAGACAAGATAAATGTGAGTGCCTGTGAGATGATCAGCACGGTACAAAAGAAGGAAAAACAAAGTTCTGCTAGATTATGTTGTTTTCATTTTTGGACTCTTCTCTAATCTTTGCTTTTTTTTATGAAATAATAAATAACTTTACCTCGTAGAGCCTTGAACAGTCATTTAAATGGAACCATCTGCTGAGTTAAGAGGGGAAATTTCTCTTTAACAACTCATAGACATCTGAAACATGACAAGGGGTACAATCAGAGGGACACAAGTCAGCGAGGTTTAAAACTGGTTTAATATTTGACAATGTACTGCATTTATAAGACTGTCTTATTTTTTTAATGTAACATAAAAACTGGACCTAGGTACTATACTAACAACAAGTTTATCATTGTGATTTCCATTTCTGCCCAGGGATTTCAGTTGCCCTCTCCACCAGAGCCCCCTACAGTTGAAGCAGAGTATTACACCATTGCAGATTTCCAGTCCTGTATATCTGATGGTATTAGTTTTAATGGAGGACAGAAAGCAGAGGTAAGAGCTCTTTTCCACAGTAAGCTCCTAACGTCCTAATACAGGGTACCAACCATTTATCTCTTGCTGTATCAATTATTCATCATAGCTCATAAATAACTCTGCTTTCTCAAAGAGAGAATGTAATTCAGTCATTAAAATGTTCAAAAATGTTTTCAAGAAAGGGTTTAGTCCTCATATGAACTTTTGTTTTAGGTCATTGAGAAGAACTCTGGTGGTTGGTGGTACGTCCAGATAGGAGAGAAGGAGGGCTGGGCTCCCTGCTCCTATATTGATAAACGTAAAAAGCCCAATCTGAGTCGCAGAACAAGCACTCTTTGCCGTCCAAAAGTTCCACCTCCAGCTCCACCTGTCAAAAAACAAGACTCAGTGGAGACTGCACCCCCCAGCAGCCCTGGGTCCGAAGCTCCAGAGTCACCCGTGTCTCCTGGGAGGCCAGTGTACGAAGAGCCAGAATATGATGTTCCTGCAATTGGGGATCTGGACCTGGAGTCTGAGTTTGAGTTTCTGAGAGGAGAAGGTTCCTTGGTGGATGCAAAAAATGAGGACACTTCCTCCGAGAAGGGATCCCACCTGTCCTCCAAACCCTCACCGGCCTCATCCCTCCACAGTGCCTCCTTCAAAATGGGCGAGTCATTTGAAGATGGCCATGAGGCAGAGGGGGAGGCTGAGGGAGAGGAAGAGTGTATCTATGAGAATGACGGCTTCCGGCCCTTCAGAGAGATCCCAGAGAGGCAGTGCAGCAGGGACTCGAATTCCTCCAAGACAAGTGTCTTATCAGAAACTGGCAAGACTGCAAACCCAGCCTCAGCTGGATGGAGACCTGCAGGGATCAAGCTCAAGATTGATTTGAACGGGAGTCCTTTTTCAATAAAAGCTGAGGAAGCATCTAGTCCCAAATCTGCGTCCACTGAGTCCACCCCAGATCTGTCCAGACCTAAGAAAGACCAAGAGGAAAGCAAGGCATCCTCTCCCACCAAGTCTTCCTCTAAACTAAAGCCAGTGGTGAGGCCTAAACCACATCTAGCCAAGGCCTCCAGTGCTGAAAAGATGGATATCAGCACTTTGAGAAGACAGCTGCGGCCAACAGGGCAGTTGAAGAATGGCACTAAAACTAAAGGTGAGGACTCTGAGACAGCTTCAGTCATCTCCTCTGAGGACTCCTTCTCTTCTCAGAGCACATCAGATCTCTCCTCCATCTATTCTAAAGGTAGCCGGGGAGACTCTGACCTGGAAGGCTGTAGCCTGTACCGCACCACAGATCCCTATGAAAAAATCCAAGAGTCTGAAGTAAGTTTCCCTGCTGGAGTGGAAGTAGAGGTGTTGGAGAAGCAGGAGAGTGGCTGGTGGTATATCCGCTGGGGAGACGCAGAGGGTTGGGCTCCAACTTACTACCTGGAGCCTGCCAGGCAACAAGATGACATTGCGGGGTCCGAATCTGATGGCACCCCAACTAAACCCGGAAGCCTCAGCAAGTCTAACAGCCTGGAGAAGAATGAACAAAGGGTGCAGGCGCTGAACAACATCAACCAAAACCTAAAGAAGGTCACCCCACCCATCCCCTCCAAGCCTCCAGGGGGCCTCTCCAAACCTACCGGCTTGTTTGGTTCACGGAAGCAGAATAACACCAAACAGCAGCAGGTCGTCCGACCTCAATCTGTCTTCATATCGCCCCCGATCAGGGACGCCCCCAGCCCTGTTGGCTCTCTCAGGAGAAACGAGTCCCTCAACTCCACAGACCACCCTCGTGCCAGCCCCACGGTGCGACGCAACGCCTCCTTCGGCACTGTGCCGCGCAGCCCGGTGTCAAACAACATGGCACAACCCAACAGGAACAGATCTGGTACCGGTAGCTCTGAATCCCTTGGCCTCGGCTCCCAGAAAAATGCCCTCCCTGTATCCACAGTGAGGCCCAAGCCCCACATCATCCACAACAACCTCAGAGAGGTGTATGTCTCCATAGCAGATTACCACGGTGACGAGGAGACCATGGGATTTCCTGAGGGGACGAGTCTAGAGGTCCTGGAAAGAAACCCCAATGGATGGTGGTACTGCAAGGTTCTGGACAATGGTAAACCAAGGAAAGGATGGGTTCCCTCAAATTACCTCGAGAAAAAGCACTAGCACTCATGCGTGGAGCTGGCAGAACTCTGAACATGCGTGTAAAGACTACTCAAACAGATGCATTTATTTTGCTAAAAAGGCTAACCCTAAGACGTTAAGTAAGGATTTGAAATCTTACCCGGTACCTTTGCCGAACCGAGCAACCAGATCAAATTGTGACTTTGGAATGAAATGAGAAATCTGGTAAAATGAATATGCGTGATTCGGTGCTTGAGACATTGCATCAGAGGCGATACATTGGGACTTAGTGACACTGACAAAGAGAACACCAGAAAGTGGAAGAATGAGTTTGTGCTATTCGTCAATGATTACCTGTAACTTGAAATAGGATGTCATTTTGTGTCCACTCTTTGAACCCTTTTCTGTAGGTTTATAATGTATTTTTAAAAACAAAAACTTTTTAAGCATTTAAAGCTTACTGCATGTTTGAAATGATTCATTATACTGACGATGCCTTGAGCTGTTGAATTTAAGCCTTTTCTCCTCCTTTCTTTACAAAAAATCTCAGTTGTTGCCAAAGCTGCTTTCTGATAGTCTCATTTTGGTGCTGTTTGCATGTTTTTTTTTCATATCCCTTAAACTGTATGTCACCTTTTTATGTGAAATATTTTATCCATCTAATTTTGTAATATTGTCTGAATGAAACAATTTGTGAGCATCGCTGATTATCACAGTATTTTTTATTCTTAGGAAAACATTCCCTAATGATCTCCCCTGAAACATATAGCCTTAAAATGTTTTTTTGTTTTAATTTTAGAGGCTAATTATCTAAAATTAATTTTTCCTTGTGTCAGATAAAATCATATTTATTCATTACTCAAATATCATATTATTACTTATTTTATTCTTTTTTAATGATTAAAAAATCACAACTGTTTAAACATTTCTAAGAACTGCTCTTTTAATCATAACATTTTGAATTTCTGCTGGGCAGTAAATTTGACATAACTCAGCTTCAGTAGTACCTGGATGCTCACATTTGTTTTATGTTAACTGTGCGACCAGTGATGATAGCTGAAGTGCCAAAAGATTGACTTAAATAAATGCACTTTTGAACAATTATTTGTATTTTTTCTTTGAATTTTATATCACTCATAGTTACTGTTTGCCAACACATGATGTTTGCTCCCCCGGTACAGTGGTTCCCAATCTTGTCTAAATAAATAACTAAATAAATAATCCTGGTTGGGAATCACTGGTCTGGTTTGCTCACACACTTTAAGGACATTTGTTAATATTTCATGTCTGGCATCATTATACAGGGTACTTTCTTGGCTTTTATTCAACCCCTTTTGCGAGTCCGTGGGACACTACCATTCAGATGTGATTTTTTTAAATACTGCTGACAGTTTTTCTACAGTTTCCGCAATGTAGTAGTCAATGTACACACAATTATACATATCGCATAGAATGAATATAACATTCAGCACACATCCCATTAAAAGCAAATCAAAACAAATTTACACGGTTAACAAAGTTCAACTCGTTTTCTCATGACCGTAGATGCAACGGCTGCAGTTCAAATCTGGCAGGGAACCTCTGCTGCATGTCCTCCCTCCTTATTTTCTCTCATCTACTCTCTGCTATCAAAATAAGAGGTAAAATACCCATAAAAACGCTTTGGAAAAAATAAAAATAGAAATCTTTTTTTTTGTTCTGTTGTTGATGTTTTCACTATTAGTGGTGAGTCACATCGTGGTCTCTCTAATTTTTTTACTTGAAAAAATCAAAAATAGGTCTCATACAAGGTAACCCTAGATAGAAAAAATAGGAGAGATTTGAACTTAAGATGAAATAACATACTGTATTTTCACATTGGCACACATTTAGAAAAGAGACATTGTCAGCATTGAAGATATTTATGTAGTATAAACCCACATCTCTGTATATACAATACATGAGAAGTGTTTGACCAGCTGGATGCTGTTATGCAAATAAATTAGATCACACTTGGTTGCCTGACATCCCTTTCATTTCTTACCCAAAGCACTGAGCCAGGTACTGGTGCAATTTAACACTGGCAGCTTACGCTTCTGGGAAACCTGCACATTTGACTTTGGTTTAGATGGCTTTCAGTCTGTGGTTGCTTGGCTGCTTAATTTAGCATCAACTGACAAAGCAAAAGTTTGAAGTTACCAGCATGGAATTGTACTATAATAATGTGGCCACCAGTTATAATCAGAGGAACACCAAATCAAAACAATGATGCAGGTTTCCAGTGACAGAAACTGCGTTTTGCTGATATATTGGATTTGGTGCCTGAAATATAACTTTACAACCCGCAGGAATTTAATATGAAATATGTCCATCCCACTGTCTGTGTCCTCTGTTGGGATCTCTGCACTCATGCTACACTCCCTGGCTTGAAACAGGGTACGAAAACATAGTAAGATCTAACTTATTCCTAGGTCTGCGCGTTTTTTGTGCTTTTTGTTTTGAATTCTTTCAACATTTCAACATTTTTAAGGCCTCATCTCTAACTTCACATAGCTGATGGTTTGGTTGTTTGTGTTTTCCTGCCTTGTGTGCACAAGCTGTTGGTGCTGTTTCTGGCCACTGGGGGGCAGCAGCAGTACTCTCAGCATCTCATTGCAGATTGTTTCTCAGCATCACAGTAACTCAACTCTGTTGTCATCAGTGCCGTGATTAGATATAGTAGGGGTGAAATCACTCAATTGATATTTTAAACTAAGAACAAAGTTGTACTTTCTTCCCTTTTTTCTATTTTTAAATATAATTGCACTCCTGCACAGTCTGTCCCTCAACGCTGCAAATCTGACTCAGGGATAGATTTTACATCACACTGAAAACCACAAGCTTAAAGCCTCAACTACAAAAGGGAAGAATCCCTGAACTCAGGCTGCCTGATGTCTGGTTAAAATTCTAAATCAATAGTGCCATGCATTTTTGGAATACAAATTTGATACCTTAATAGATGATGTGCGTGTTTGACCAAACGGCTGTCGAGAGGAGATACCACAACAGAGCTCACACAAGCCTGCCAGGCCCTTAAGCCTCTCAGAAGGCCAGCAGCCAGGTTCACTGAGAGGTCTGAGTGGAAAGTCTGTGTGTACACAGACGCCGGCGAGATGTACTGTATTCATGTCACTCTCAAAAGGCTCTGGCCGTGTATCTCCCCCTCACCTCTGAGAACACTTGGCCATGAACGGCAGCCACTGCTGCCTGTTTCATGTCCGGATGTCATGGGCTGTATCGTTGCCTGTTGGAGTGCAGCGTGAAACAGCGCTGCATTAGCGCCAGTGGTAGTAAATAACAGATGATGTTCTCTCTGGCCAGGCCTACATACCACAACTCCAAACAGTTTCTCTCTGAGTTATGACTGTTTACTAAAAGCCCTTGCCCTTGTTATCCATATAGTATATGACAGGATGTTAGTCAAGTATACTGCTGAAGGGAGGGATTGTGTCGGGTGTTATGCATCCGAGAGATGGCTGCCTTTTTGTTCTCTGTTGTCTAATTTGAATTTTCTTGCATAAGAGATTAATCCATCATCAAACATTTGTATAATGTACCTTTTGGGAGAAGGTAATAGCACTAATGCTCTCATTTCCCCATCTTCTGTGCCAGACTGACTTCATTTCCCCACTGTGCATAAAAATCTAATAAACTCCGTAGCTTTGAAATGGAAATGGTCAGTTTTAACTTTCAGTCGCAAACCGAGTAAAATTTCTGAACCGAAAGCAAGAGAGGCACATTTTTCTTTCAGGCAATAAATAAGAAATAATAATGGTCACAAAGGCATTGATTCGGACTTAAACTTTATTTAACAAACTGAACATAATAGCAAATTCAGAGACCACGTTAAGGATTTATTTATTTATTTTAACGTCAAATAGAAATCCCAAGTCCAGGAAACCAAAGTCATGAGCTGGTTTTTCTTGTCCAAAGTGCACAATGCCCACCTTCACTCACTTGCTGGTTTTATTTAGTTTGGACGGCAAATATTTGGTCACATTTTGGAAAACAAAACAAAACAAACCAAAACAAAAAAAAGCAAAAACAGGCTGTCAGAATTACAGCTGTATGGGGAACTACTCGCGTTTGCTTTCACTACAACACGAAGTCAAGTTTGAATTGAAATATTCACAAGACGGACAGACATCATTTGACCCACTAACAGGTAACCACTGCCGGTTTTTACACATTTTATTCCCTTCTAATACCATATTTTTAGCATATGACATAAAAGCAGATGTGTGTCGTTTTGGGAAATATGCTTTTTCGCTCCTTGGCAACGAGTTAGATTAAAAAAAACAGACTTATACCACTCACGTTTGCCTGTTTTCAGCTAGCAGGTGGTTAGCCTAGCCTAGCCTAGCCTAGCTTAGTTGAGCTTAGCTTAGCTTAGCTTAGCTTAGCTTAGCTTAGCTTAGCTTAGCTTAGCTTAGCAAAAAGACCGGAGGGAGGCGATACAGCAGCATTACCTGGCCGACAGGTGACCCGAGGTCCGCCCACACGCACCTGTAAAGCTCCCCCGTTAATGTGTTTCTGACCACCGGGCGATCGTGAACACATTATCCCCTTCTCCCTTTAGGACTTCTCCCGTTTCAGAGCCTCCCGGACGCCGACGGTCGCCTGCCGCGACCCGAAAACGACGCGACGAGAGCGGCGGGGAGATTCAGGTGAGAACCGTCACGGCCATTTTGATATACTGACATTAGAAAAATACAATCATAGCTGCTTTAGGTAAATAGCGCCGAACTTCTCCACTAAAGTCCTGCATCCAAAGAGAAAGATGCACTGTGGCTAGAGCACAGATGTATTATCAACACAAAGCATCAGAAGTGGAAGCACTCCCCTCATAAAAACGTCCTATTGCGGTAACAACTCCTGGCGCGTCGGTAGCATTTCAGCGCCGTAGCAGGGTCAGGGATATGAATCACCTCATTTAAATCACTTTATTAAGTTGGGGCACTTTCTTCTACAACAGTACATCGTATTTCATAAGCGACTGATTGTGTTTTGCGAGAGTAAAATCTCAAAATCTGGCGAAGTGACTTAATATTTTCGGTAAGTAGCATCTCATCTCCGCCAACAAGTGAATAAGCGAATTTCCCAAAAATGTTATCAAAACTATTCCTTCCAAGTGAAAATCAACTCGCACAACCTCCGAGTCCTTTTTAGATGAACTAAGTTTTCTGTAATCTTTGACTAAGCAACGATGATATATTCTTACATTTTGGACACGGTAGCCAAACATATAAAACAAAAACAGTAATAATTCATTATATTAGCATTGACAAAATAAATAAACCTCATAATGTACAGTTAATATTCCACTCATCAATACCATTTTTCTATCAAAAATGTTTTACCATATTTTATTTTCCGCTAGGTCTTATTTGGTCAGGAGGAAAAACAAAAACAGGTAGAAATGCAAAGGCCGGGTGTCTTGCAAGCACAAATAAATTCCAGTATTATGCAACGCAGTGACAAGAGGGGACAAGGTGATATTTAAACATTTCATCTTAAAGTAGTGAATAAATTCACGCACTGATATTAAGTACACTGCAATGTTTGCCTCAAAGTCAAACAGGACAGCTTTGTATAGGTAGATTGTGCGGTTACACCTTCTCACGTCAGAGACATTACAACCACGTAAGTGACTTTAAGATGGTTGTGAACCTCAGTATTCCTTTTTTTTTTTTTTTTTGCTTTTTTTTTTTAAACTTTTTGTATTATTTTTATGGTGAGGAGCCTAACAGACCAAAGTTTACCCGGACTCCTCTTTTTAAAGGCACACAAGAAAACGTAATTGCGATGCAAACATTTTACATTGGTTTTTCCCTCCAACGGTGGCGAGATTACAAGCTTCAATACCTTGAAAAAAAGGAATCAGCACTTACTACTTTACAAATTGCTGTTTCAGCAAGGGCAAAAAAACCCCAAAACAAACAAACAAAAAAACCCCACCTGAAAATAGCTTGTATTTCTTTAAAATTCAAAGCAGTACATAATGCACCATATTAGCCAAGTGAAAATGTCCTTGGAGTTTGCTTTTATCGACGGACAGCAGCACTCAGAAACTGATATGCAAATAAAATTCTCACAATGTCCAACAACAACAAGCTACATCCTCTGCAATGACTGAAAAGGGTGACATTTCTTTCCACTTGAAGAAACAGTGTACTGAAATACTTTGTCACTGAAAGAAAGTATTAATATTTCACTTAAATGTACATAATGAAAGGGGAGGGTACCTGAAGTAAGCAAAGCCATCTGCAACTTTGTCTTTAATGGGTTTCTTTTACTGATGAAGAGGTTGATTTGTCGTCCGTATGTGCTCTTTCTGCATCTTGAAAATGCTTTTTATTTAAAATGACTTTTGTCGAACTGCAGTATCCAGCAGGCTAACGGAGCAGCACGAGGTGGCTGCTACGGCTGCCAACAAGCGGGACATGCAGACCATGCAAGTCCCACATTTCACAGGCTTTCATACAAACTTTCTGATGTGTCTGGTTTGCCTGAGTGAGCAAACTCTTTTCTTTGCACCGAAACAGTGTGCAGACACACCGCAAAGGTGCCTCTTCCTCCACTGTCGCAATCCCAAACTTACAACATCCTCTATCCTCCCTCACTGCCTCTCCACTGATTTACGTCCTCATTTCACCGCAAGTGTAACCTTCTATGGTGACAACATTCACACTTTTTTTTTTTACCCTTCACACAATCCCACCCTGCCTGAAGTTCATAGACGCATAGCGGATATTGACACATCCAACAAAACACTTAATTTATTAATACCACGGAGTTAAGGATTTCTTCACCTGTTCGGTTTAGGCATTTTACTGTGTCGTATTGCAGGAGGAGCCTATGAGAAATGCTGCATCAACAAAATCTTTGTGTTTTTACTCATTCTTTCCTGGTTTTTGGAGGCTCTCTGGGAATCAAAGCTATCTTGTCTTGATTTAATGTCATATTTAGCAGAGAATTGATTCTTACTTTAAAACAACACTTTTTGACCCAATGCTTTCTGACAAGCAGAGAAGGAGCAGCTGGAGAAGCCGCTGATTTATTCTCCTTGTTTCCTCCAAAGCTCTGGACAATTTTACTACTTACAGATGCCTCTTCAGATTACTCTTACTCTTCAACAGATGCACAAATCACAGAGTCATTGGACAATAGTAGGTCGAGGTCCAATCTGCTGTTTCTGTTGTACACAATGTGATTTTTCGAGGGTCACTGATGAATCCCATTCCTAGGTCGTCACAGGTCAGGACGGCTGTGAGCTTTCAGATGATGTGCATTCGACATAACATAGATAAAATGTTATAATGATGGAGTTCAAAGTCCTGCTGTAGAGTACCTGAGCCAGACTGCACACACAACCAAGTGAGGCTTTCACTTGTGCTGGGTCCGTCTTTTACAAAGTCTTACATGGCTTTGACAACCTGTTTGAGCTGAACCTGATGATGTGAAACATTGTTTGACACAAGCCTACGTGCTCCTGTAGGTCTTGATGATATCTTTGATTGTCCTCCTACAGATGGGGCAGCACGCATTGGCCATCTTCTTGAGTTTGAGGCCACAGGCGTAGCAGAGACACATGTGTCCGCAGGAGTAGAGGACTGTGTCCACCACGTTCTCGTAGCAAATGGTGCATTCGTCACTCCACGAGCCGGGGCAGGACGGGAAGGCAGGGGACTCCGGGTGACTGGAGAATGGAGAGCTCGGAGTTGTACCTGAGGTGAGGAGAGAAGAGAGTTTATGAACATGTGAATGAGTGTGAGAGGGAAAAAAATCAAAATTGCTAAAAAAATGGAGGAAAACTTCAGGCTAGCTCAGGCACACACCATGACATACTGTATATCCAACGTACCTTTTATTAAAGCTGTCAATACCGCCCACTGTTTTTCACTACTAATGAAGTGTCAGTACAACTTTATGGAGGAATAATTATGTCTGCAGTGCAATCCACACTCCTCCTGCTGCCATTACTTGCAAAGCTGTTTTCCAGTCCTATTGTCTGCAGATTGGGACTGCTGTGATGCTGGGAATCACTGCTTCACATCACCGAGGTAGCTGTTTGCCTCATTTGCTAACTTGCTATTGTGAGTTGATGTCTCCGTGCTGTTTAGTCACTGTTTGTGTGCTGCTGGATATTTTATTGCTCCCCTGCATGTTTGCATTTAATCAATTTCATAAACAAAAGTGGAAAAACAAGATAAACACATAAAAAAAATCACAACAGCCTGGACAGGCAATACATAGCATATGTAAATACTTGAACTGTAGACCATGACCTGGCTTTTATAGATGTTCACAACTTCTCCCACTACAATGGTCTTTCTGCAAGGGGATTATTAGGATGGTCTGATTGTTGAGACAATAACTAAAAAAACCCTTGGGGGGGGGGCTCAATGAGAGGATGGACGGTATAAAAACAGAAGGGAAAGGGAAAAAAAATGGACCATGTGAACAAACCTGTGGAGGAAGAGAAGGCTGTGTGGTAGTTGGAGTTGATGCTTGAGTTGAGGTTAATGTTCAAGGGTGTGTTGAGGTTGGCGTCTGAGTTGCCGCTGCAAAGCATTGTGGGGGTGTTGGGCGTACAGGATGGGGAGCTTGGGACCGACGGGCCTCGCAGGTCTGGGTGCAGAGATGAGCCTGAAGGCGAAGGAGAGACCAAACTGGGTCACACCAAATACTCAGTAATATACAGATAACCTGTGAACGTAAAAGTGGTCCCATGTTTCCAGCATTCACACTGTGTATCTCTCAGAAGTTAATCTGTGGACGTAATTAGAAAATGGAGGAGAGTCGATGTCTTATTGCATCTCTCTCACTGTCTAAGTCTGTCATCGCTAACGCTCACTTGCACACACACTCATATAAAAACAGATGGCTTATGAGTCGGGAGTGTCTGTGTGTAGGTGTGTATGAGTAAGTCAAGAGCCTATGAGTTGGTGTAGTCTCCTCCAGAGGCAACAAGCAACCGCCCCACCACCCACTCACCCACCTCACCACCCCAACCCTCCTCCCTCCGCCTTCGTGAGCCCATGATCCCTCCGGGTATGATACAAAACGCTTCCGCAGACTGTTTTCTGTCCCGTATGATCCATCCCGAGCTGCACCCCATAACCACCGGCTCTGGCTTCAGTTCTCATATTGGCAGCTCCTCTGTCCTCACAGATGAGAATAGCCACCCTGACTCCACGGACAAATTCTGATCTAGTTTGCCTGGCAGGCACACTGCATTGTTGTTTACACATTGTCCTTCACCTGACCATGGCAGAAATATTTCTCCACAGTCGGGTTGGCTGTTTACTTGGCACTGACATGCTTCCATGTGTTAAATTTTCTCATATTGGCAGTTTACATCCTATCCCAAAGTTGTCTTATCTAAATTTCCTTAAAATGAAAGTGTGGAGTTGAGAGACATCCAAAACTAAAAAAAAAAAACAGAGCCACAGATGGCGAGAAATTACAGAAGAATGAAATACTGTAAGCTTAAATAAAGAAACAGACATATTTATGCAGTCTGTTATTAGGACAAGAATGTATACAGTTAGTTGCATGACTCTAGCTACGTGCTCTGATACATCGCCCTGCACCCTGATGCCCTCTCCCCGTACCACTTCAACCACTACAGTCTCAGTTTCAGCCTATGTAAACAAACCATAGCATGTTTTTAGTCATGCAACAACCAGTTTGCTGCTAAAAAATCAACACATGTAGTAAGCTGTAGTGTTTCTGGTAATCTGTGCGAAAGATTTTCCATAATTTGTTCGCAGTTAAGTTTAGCGCTGAGATTGGTGATTGTACATCTTTACTGAGACATGCTCTCTTCTTGAGTCATCTGTTTATTTATTCTATATAAGTGTTACAGTATGCATTCATTAGCTTTTATACACCCTTCCATTAACTACTTAACTTGACCTATGTTGCAGCCCGGCTGTTAGCAAATGTCTCAGTCAACTCTAATAAGGCAGAATGGATAAGCTTCATGTCTATTCATGTACCCTTTCATCAAGGGTACCTTTCATCTTTCCATGTATTATGAATTTGCTACTGCCACCAGAAACAAGTATGTGAATGTCTTCAGCTATGCAGGCAGCACAGGAGACTTATTTGTGGTGAAGCATGTATATGGTGGCTTTCAACACTTGCTTGTCAAACCTAGAGACTTCTGCTACATCCCTTTTAGGCTATTTCATTTTCTATTACTGTCTGAAAGACTCACATTTTTAGACCTGCTGATTTTTTTTGGCCACATGTGGGAAATGGAAACGAGCTGTAAACCCACCGCTGACATGCTATCATCCTCTAAGTTGATATAGCGAACTTGTTAGCGAACATGTCCCCGACAATACTCAAAAACCTAACTTAGTCGGCGTCACTTTTATTATTTCAGGTTGATTTTCTCACTGAAGTCTCTCTGAGCGTCGTTGTCTTACTCTCCTTCCACCAGATTCCAGATGAGACGGGATCTTAGTTTATAAAAATGTTGATTTGAGTATTTTAAGGACTTTTTTATGCCCTTGGTGTTGCCTCCATGACTACATACAAGCCGTGCTACCTTGCCGGTTTTTGGGGCAGTCTGCGGGAAAACCAATGAAAAAAAAAAAAAAATCTTTAAAAAAATTAATATTCTACTAAAAAACCCACTATCACTGGACATCAGTCAAAAATAAACCACAGTGTTCTTTGTAGCAAAGGTGCAAATACAACAGTTACTTATCACAAGGAAACTAAGAAAGATTTTAATTTTGATCATTCTGTCGGTTTGTTGCTTAGAGTGACCCCTTTCACATACACATTGTCATTTGATCAAATGTTAATATAAAAATGTTGATTATAGCAGCTGACCACATGCAGAAACAAATATATGTAAAAACCCAGAGCAGGACACCTATATCGAGGATATACATGACTACTGTAGGTCATCACTGATTCTCAGAAATGGCCTGGATGAAATAATAAAATCTTCATTTCTAAGATAACGCAGACAGAATGACCATCGGAGACTAGCAGACTCCCATCTGTTCCACTTCACAGGCTCGGCAGCACCCATCCATGACAAACTGTCACTTGCCACAGTGACTAAATGTTTCCATGGCAACTCATGGCGTGCAGCTGCAGCTAGTGGGTGAGCAGAGACGTCACAGATGCACCCCCCACAGCTGGAGTGGGTAATGGCTCGAAGAACACTCGTACTCCAAAGAATCAGGGTTGGGGGGTGGGGGGCGAAACCATGAGGAGAAGATGACGTACAGAGACGATCGGAGGACCAGTGTTATGGGAACAGCTGTGGGTGGAAAACCCAGCATCTCAAACCTCCATGCAATTACATTTTAATAATGCATATGGAGGAAATCATAAGGAGCTATCATGGGCCCCCTCCTGATACATAATGCTGGGTGCTGGGAGCCCACGCAAGACAGAAATAACCTCCTCAGCCTTGGTCTGACTGACTACATGAAAGAGAGGAAAGGAGAGGAGAGGAGGAACTGCAATCCAGAAATGGTTCTAAGAGAAAATAGGAAGAATCAGCAAATTCTTTAAAAAAAAAACAAAACAAAACATTGCGTTTTGACCATCTGCAAACTTCCCTTCTGCTTATAACTTCCCTGTGAAAAAACTATAACCTGCTTTGACAGAATTATGATCAACTTGGCAAGAATACAACACTGTTGGAGGAAGATGTTTTCAAAGAATAAAGCCGAATGTCTTTAGCCGCGGCAGCTGTAAACAAATCAAAGGCACTCACATTTGTGCTTGCTGTACTCTGCAGTATTTCACAGTCACATCATAATTTACTCCATTCCATTTCCAAGCAAGGCTTCAGCTTTATCTTATGAAAAACAGAGAATTTAAAATCCTCTATGTGCAGGACTCTTAAAACTCAGCAAGTCACACTTAATATTTTTAAATTAAATTGGATTTGGGCAAAATGTGGTGAAGCTTATTTGCCTCTTTACCGAAAATCTGTCCTGAATGTCCAATGTTCTAGACTCTCTGTGATATCAAAGTGTTCATTTCTTTGCTTAAACTTCTCCAAGCTTGGTGCCACATTATTTATCTCATTCATCAAAGAACATGTCCTGAACAGTTAGACAATTAAATAAGCTGAAGATCTCCACGGCAATACAAACCAATAAACTATGCTCCTCACATCATCAAGAGCATTTCTTTCAACATGTTTGTGTTTCAGCCTGTGATCATCAACCAAGCATTTGCATGGAACATAACATGCATGGACTGATTTTCATCTTTGAAATCAACAGAACCTAGAAATTCTTTTGTTGAGGATAATTATACTGCAACTTACAACCACTGCTCATCATTAAACCATACTTTCCAACAGCTCCTGAACCTATCGATCCATATCCGCTTATACTGCTTATCATGAATCAGACAGTCCTAAACTTTGTATGCAGTCCTACTGCACATGATTTAGGTCAGGGTACCTTCAGTTAATGTTGCGGTATCATTGTGTGAAATCTGCCATAATCAAACCATGCTGACAAATTCTGTTCAACTGAAGTTACAAAGTTCACGTTCATTTGCAAACTGTGGGGGGAAAATGCAAATTCCCAAGAGATATGAGTTGAAAATGAATCAAAGATATATCTTAAGATAATCAGAAAAAATGGAAATGCCCAAGAAATATATGAGTTGATAACAAATCAGAGAGCAGCCCTCTATTTCATGACTCGGTAGACTGGGCATTGATCATCCAAAGCATCACAGACTGCATTAATTTCTGAATGGAAAGTTACCAGTGACTTCCTGTAAAGATCAGCGGAACATGTTTCAAGTCCTTGAATGATGGTTTTATTAAATATTTAAACTATTGCCAAAACTGATGCTGATACAAAACTGTTGGTGTGTGTAGATACCTTTTTCGTGCTTTACCTTAAATAGATTAGGTTATATTAAACAGTATAATTAAAAGCTAATGAAACAAATATTATTCTAACTTGTCTAATAGTTGAGTATATTGAAAAAAAGATTGCGCCTCAGCAGTTAGACGTCACTGATGTGACTAAGTTTTTTTCATTCCAAAACTTATTTAAGATTATGCAGATCCTCTTAGGCAGTTGTAAAAAAGATTAAGCGAACATACCTAAAATCCTGAGTTGTGTGATGGTGCCGTGCAGACCGTAGAACATCCAGAGTGGCCTGGAGTTATCGACACACAGCTGCATCCCTGCACTGATGCCATTATGGCTCATTATGACCTCCCCATCTGAGTTCACCACAAAGCCCAAGATATCTCCACTGTGGAGTGGCACTGCCACCCGACACATGGCCCAGAACTCCTTGCGGTCAACCAGGGATTCTGGGTTGGATGGGAGGTCACTGGGCCTCAGGATGGCTGGGTTACAGGATGTCACACCATAAGAAAGACAACCAGGCCTTGTGACACCTGCCTTCACCTTCACGAACACAGTCTCCGAGCAGTGCATCGGCCGGCTGGTGAACACCAGGGTCCTCTCATCACCGCGGTGATCCAGCCGCGCAACCGTGTGCTTATTTAGCACGGTGACATGGATGCCGTGGACCGGGTGGAAGTGCAGATCAGTGTCCAAGTGGCTGGGCAGCAACGAACACTGCTGCGAGTTTTGAGAGTTCTGGGGCACGTGGCAGGAGGTGGAGCTTAAAGGTTGTAGCTGTTCCTCTTCCTTGTCATCTTCCTCCAGATGCATCTCCTGCTGCTGCAGGCTCAGGTCACACAGGCTGATGGAAAGGCGAGGGTCATCACTGTTTCGCTGAATAGAGGCCCGGTGGGCAGCCGCGAAGGAACGAGAACGCAAGCAGTCCAAAGGGACCATTTCACTGTCTGTGGGGGGAAAAACAAAAACAAACAAACAAAAAAGAAAAGTTATGTAATCAATAGTTGTGTTGTTTTAAAATGGATATTTCAATATGAATCACCACAGGTTTTGTTTTTTTTTTTTTTTTTTCACTAATGTTTTTTATTGTGATAACATCATTACTGTATATGGAGGGTGGCCAGTAAAGTTCCATTTGCAGTATTTGAAAGTGAGTAAGAAGTGTGCAGAGAACTTAATTTTATTCATGTGCTCATTAGTGGTCTGCATATTCCCATGCACAGCACTGATTTGTTTTCTATTCTGTGCACTGTTCATTCATCATATCTGTCATTGTAAACAAATGGTGGCTTCTGGCTCGTCTGCTTTATGACCTATTGATTCCACTGCATTCTCTGCAGTTGTCAATATAAATACATCAGATGCATCATTATTTAAATGTTTAGAAACATATCAAGACTTTGAGTGGGGGCACTCAGTAGCTGCAGGCCAGTGGCTATATCACAGTGAGAGGGACAGCTTTATGTAACGGTGCAGAAATAACAGATACAATACAGAGCTCAGCTGTGTTTGAGCCTTCCAGTCCGTCTTTAGCTCAGAGTCCTGGTAGTCACAGAAAGTCACATTTCCTTTCTTATGTTATCTCTTATTATTTTCACCGAAATCAAGAGCCCTAAGCTATGAAAATCAAGGCTTTTCTTTTTTATTTTTTTATAAACTATTAAATTAAGAGATTGGATTTTTTTTTTTTAAAAGCTACTCTTTAACAAAGCCAGTTTATCTTCAGTCAGACCTACAAGTGTATGTGCAGTATACAGTAGGTTTCAAATAGCTGTAATGAGCCGCCACGAGTCGTAGGTGTTTACATAACACGCTGTCTCAACAGCAGTGACTTAATGTGCTGTATTCTACCTCTGTACACTGTTGATGGTCAGGTATGTGCCTGGGTGCTAAAAGAAGCTTTTTTTCCGATCACTGAAAGGGACATACTCATGCTGCTCACAAATAGTTCTTCCTATGTTAGTTCTGCTTACTGTAAAATAGCAGTCACATGGGATCATCATTTTGAAAATGAAAACAGAAAGAGAGCATGTCTGTCCACACACGGTCAGTACAAATGGATCTGCATCATGGTGTGCTTAGGGACACGCTGCCAAATTTAACACAGACCTCTCACACGGGGCTAAAATTAGCCTGATTGGACATTTGAGGAGAGTGGGGAGGATGAGTGACATGGTGGCTGAGTCGTGTGGCTCTTAGGATCCATCTGCTTTGGGCTTCCCCTATGGGAAGTGGATGGAGAGGATGAAAAAAGAGGGTGGGGTGGACACTTGAGAGAAAGGGCATACCTCACCAGCCCCTTCTTATCACACTAAGACGGCACATCTCCGGCCAGCCACTGATAAACTGCTTAAGCTTAATTACTTCCTTAGTCAAGAGTGTCGTCCACAACTGAGTATGAGTTTCTTATTATTAGCAGCCTTATCATCTTCAAGGCAAAGTTAGCTGACTTTGGGATACAATAGATAATTTCTATTCTAGCTATTATGGCTTCCTGTGGGTCACAGCTTCTGTTTTTTAGAGTGGCTCAGCAGGAAAAACAAGCTGCGAGGAGAATAGTAACACTACAAGGAAGTTTCTATTTCTATTGCGGAAAAAAGACAAGAGATAAGAGGAACCAAAACCATGAAAGCTAGAGGCATGAGCTAAATAAATATGTATGACCTCTTCCTGTGTTTGGCCTCAAAAGGAGACTGCAATAGAATTTTACACCTAAAACATCAGGCAAACATGAAAATCACTGAGTTACTGGGATTACAAAACTTGAAATAACCCCTGTGAATCAGTGCACGCACAGTAGTAAAGAACTGTTTACACAACAAACACACATAGCCGGGACATGGCTCCAACGGCCCTGTACAAAACAGAGATTCCAAAACAGGGTGCCAGTGCCCTCGGGGATCCATCCGTAGTTACCAGGGGGTACGTGGAAAGATTGTGATGCAAATCAGTTAGAAAAAGAAAAATTACTTTACAGAGTCGGCTATAAAAAACACCACAGCTTGTGATTAAGACTGTGAAAACTATTAGCAGGTGAATACAGAGGTCGAAACAGTTATCTGAACATAAAGGATTTATGGTTGAAGTAGTTAAAAGTAATGGATAAATGTCTGCAACTCCAAGTTGCACAAATGTAAACGTAATCAAAACGACCATAAGACTGAAAATTCAATTGCATGAAAAAATATATCCATTACACCCACTTTAATATTACAACTAATTAAAAAGATATCCAATTCGCTAATTAACAGGGCTGTGAGGGTTTGGAACCACTGACTTATTGCATCATCTTACACACCACAGCAAGTAATCTTCCTTTCTTTTTGTAGCTGGGGTGTAAACACTCTTCGTTAAGGAGCAAAACCTTCCAAAATCCTGAGTCATTAAAATGTCACTCACACAATGACAGGAGCAGTTTTGTCCTCTGTTCTAACTTAAGTGAGAAAAATAAGTATAGTACCCAGAGAAAATTCTTTTTTGAGTTTTAACTTTTGGCAATGCTCCACTGGTCTGACGATTGCATGTACTGAAGTGGTGATTATACTCTCCTTTATTATGTTAAACTACAAGTCCTTGAGGCTTTTGAATAGCAAGGCAAAAGTCTGTATCAATTTCTTTCAGGCATGTAAACAATACAGACGTGATTAACTGCATGGCTGAACCTGCCCTAGTAAAATTAATGGTCTTTTAAAAGCTCCAACTACTCAATCTCAAGAGAAAAGCTCTATTTAAATAGAGGAACACATACCAGACTGACACTTCAGCAGGGTCAGTGGCTGACCTCTTGGCTATGCTTTGGCTTTTTAGCAAGAATTGTAGCTGTGAGAAAAAGAAATCAGACATTGCTAACTTGAAAAAAAATCAGACTCGCTCAACTCTTGCTGAACATTAGGGAGGAATTTCTTGGTGTCGGGGAAGTAACAACACACCCTCACCAAAGGATGCTGAAAAAACAGAAAACAACAAAACTCCATGCGGAGGTGTTTATGGTTTACCTATTCAAACAAATCGCAATTCACAGAAACTCAGTCTGTAAAAAAACAGGTCTTGAAAAGTAAATGTGATATCGGGAAAGGAGGATTTCCAGGGTAAAATTGAAAAAACTGCCATCGTGTGTCGCTGTGAACACATGCCAGAGTGACAACTAACATATTGCTGTTAAAAAAAAAAAAGCCATTTATAATAATTCACTGCCAAGCCCCCCCCCCCGCCAAAAAAACAGCCTGGCTCCACCTCATCTTGAAATGCATTTTGGAGAGGCCTGCGTGTATTTCAATACTAAGATTTTGATCTGAATCATTCAATTCAGGATTTTCATGTCCGCTGTGCCTTTTTTTAGTCTTACAATGGCATGGTACTGAATAGACGAGGGAGGGTTCAGTTTATTCCTTCGCCTGGTGGAGCAGGATTAGGAGGAATTTGGGGGGTTTTACTGAGGCAGCAGCCTCAATACAAGGTCAGCGGCACCAATTGTGTCCGTGCATATATCTGTGTGTTTGGGGATTTTCCCTAACTATGAATACTTAGGGTGGCTATCCTGGGCTCTGTCTAGATTGATTGCATGAAGTCATCTGTCATGAGAAAGAAGGTGGCTGAGGGGGTGGGGGTGGGGTGGGGGGGGGGGGGGTGTCCATCCCAAAAAGGAGAGGGATGAGCCTTTGCTTATCAAAGAATAAAGTAAATTCAAAAAAAACAAAAAACGATGAGGAGTTGTATCCTGGTCAAGATGATGGCACAAGTATATGAGCGTCAAGCAGCAGGGGCTAAAAGGCAAAGGGGTGCTATGATATCGATACACACAGGAGAAGCCCAACAGTTTGAGTATTTGACATGCCATGTGCAATAGGAGCCACATATGTGGAGTATCTGAAAGATCAAGTTGAGTCTCTGGTTCAGTGGCAGATGTTTCTGAGTTTTGAACTGTGATTGTGAAAGGAAAACGGAACATGCTGGGATGACGAATGGCAAGGGCACAGAGTTTCCAAGGCCAATTAAAGGCAACTTCTGATCTTGAATTAACTAAAGTGTCTCTTCTTGAATTAAACACTTAACACTTTCCCATAGCTTTGTTTTAAAGGTAACACCCTTTTGTAAACAAAATACTCTTTTTTTTTTCAAAGTGCAGTGGGAATTATTTATACATGACTAATTTGCAGCAGTAAATAGATTTTGAAAGAAATGCAATTGCAACTGGATTATGATTACTATTAATATAATGAGAAAATGTTACAAATATGTTGATAATGAAAGTATCAGAGAAATGCTCAATGACAACACATTCTTTTACAACCATGCACTGAATCCTGCAGTACATTATCCATTTGTGGTGCCTACATCATTATTAAACTTTTCTTTATTGTAATGCTGGCAGCACGGGGTTAAAGGGTTTAGGCTGATTTCAGACACAATATGTTCGGATTGAACTCTGGTCTCTGGTGTGACAGTTGAGTGCTTTGTGTGCCCGCCGTCCACTCCAGCCACCTCCTCGCGACTCTGCTGTCGTTAATAAATGTAGCAGTTCATTCATCAAAAAAAAAAAAAAAAGACTGGCCTATGAACATAACCCATGCAGTGATTATGCTGCCACCAAAAGGGAATTAGAAAAAGAGCTTGTATCAGACATTTTTTTTAGTCTTCTTCTTCTTTCCTCTTCAATTAACCATCTCATTACCCTCGCAAAAGTTCTTGGCCACTAGGTTTGGTTCATTACATAATAAATTCAAATATAGTAATTATCAGTCATATTCGGAACATTTTACTATAAAACAAGTACTTTTACTTTTAATACTTAATATCCATCTTGCTGGTAACTGATCCCAAACACATTTTACCAATTATAGATTAATCTCATTGTTTTGGTCAAAGCGATACGGAGAGAACCTCTGTGAAAACTACACAGATTTGCACACTAAAAAACACAGAACCCACATACAATACACAGAGTACGCAGTCACGTCTTCACTGGGAATAGACTCTACTCATCTGAAAGTGATTAGCCCCTCTGAAGACTTCCCCCTGTACAGCCCAGCTCCCAGGATCCAGAGCTGACAGGCTCCATTACGATTTCTATTTTGATTTCTCTGCAAATCTGTTAGATTCCATCTGGGCCGATTAAATCCCAGCTGAGGCACGATAGTCTGTCCAGCGGCATTTATTTTGGTTCAACAAATCAAATAAATTCCAAGCACTGAGATCACTAGAAACACAGCTCTCATAAATATATAGACCCTACTCCTGATGTGTACATGCTGGCAGATGTTGGGTCAAAGGACAGCCCTTCAACATAGTCCTTCAACATTTTTAGTTTATGCCAGGGCCCTCATTTCCCCGCTAGCAATGGTCTGACAGAATGACTCAGTTATAATAAGAGCCCAAAGGAGAAATGAAGGAAAAATCAAGGTACTCTAGCAGCCAGATTTGTGAATGACACATGGCAATTATACACATCTGCAATGGAGGCGATGATCCTGGTTAGCTTTTGGTTTACTTATAGCATTAAAACCAAGAGGACTGAGAAAAGTGAGTATTACTTAAAGCTCCAACAGTCAATTTCTTTCAACGAACAATGGATCAAATGACCTTCTGTGAGATGCTGCTCGTAGAGACGAAACCCCAGAGAATTATCATCCATCTGCAGTTCCTCTGCACCTCTTCAGAGCTTTAGAACATCTTTTAACTTAACTGTTTTGGTTTTACTCTTACTGCTCTCATCAGCCTCATTTTTGGCCACAGCAGGCAACTGTTTTCAATGTAACAGCTCTGTGAAGCCACTATGCTACCTGCTCAGCACCAATCTGCAGACAGACACAGTTAGTATCAATCTGCCGAAGGTGATGGAGCATTTAGCCCCTAAAGACCAAGAAATTTCCCTTTAGGATTGGTAGAGACCAAAACCAGAGCTAAAAGGAATGATGATAAGAAGAATGCAAGTGTTTGATAGTGAATGATAATGTTGGATGTGTAAATAAGCAAACAAGATCCCAATATCAACTTAAAAGTTGAATATATGTCAGATGTGTTAACAGCATGTTTTCGCTGCCCCCAAATTTACAAAAATGAGTCATTGCAGGTCATAACAGCTTTAGCTTCAGTAAAGTGACATATTTCTGAGGGAACTAGAATATGTGGGTGAGGTTTAGATATGAGAGGGATTTAAATAAGATCCTACAGGAACAGATCGTTCCACAGTGGGCATGGACTGATGAATAGTTTGGGATACAGAAAGACATTGATCTTAAGAAAATTGTTGGCCTCCACATACATCTCCCTTACAAGCCCTGTTAGGTTGGGAAGAGTGAAATAAAAGTGAGTGAAATAAGAGTGAAATAAAAACACACCTCCTATTAAGACATTGTTCAGTCCAATACAATTTTGTATGATGGACAGCACTGACTAGCCGCCCAAAATCACATTTGATTGGATATATTTATGTATTCACCCACAGATTCATCAAATATATGTTTAAACTTTTACAGGAAGAGAAAAGAGATACTGAAAAATTATTTAAAAAAACATAATTTAACTAAGGTATAAATTCACAATTAACACAGGAACATAGGATAAGAACTTGGAAAACATATTTTTCATCTCACTGTGCCTTTAAGAACGGGAACATTAACTATAAAAAAAGTGGTGAGTGTTAAGTGGCCATAATGTTGTGTAATACCCTGGCATACGCTAATGGCTCAGTGTGTGTCTTGAAGACAGTGAATCCAGCTTGTCTGTCTCTTTTGCCAGCACACTAAACAAAATGCCATGGTAAAGATAAATCTTCCTAAAATATTTCATTGAGATTGCTAATCTCTTATTTATTTTTTCAAGTCATTTCCCTCCAGTGCGTTGCTCTGTTCCTGACTCACACCATCCTCACAGTCACTGTTTCCATGGTTGCCTTCTCCTCACCTTTTTCTCCTGTTGATTACAGCCAACGTACTGCAGATTGAGAAGGTTTATTATCTTAATGACAGTGAACCTCCATCACCAGTTATTTTCTTTTTCTTTTCTTCTATTTTCACGGGACGCAATACATATCCAAAGGCTGTAGCAGCTCCCACCTGACATTCTGCCTCCACAATGTGTATTTTTATATCTTTAAAATATTTGTTCATGTTATATCTTTGTATCATAGCAAGCTAGAGAGTAAATAATTTTAACGCATCAAAGCATTAACCCTGGAATTTAGGATAGATTTAGGTTAAATCTGCTTCCATTTCCCCTCTATTGTAATGACTCATCTGCAGCACTAAGTATCTGTACTAATAGGAGATAAATCCAGGTATGAAGCTAAAGATGTCAAACAAAATGAAACTACTACCAGACACTCCAAATTTGAAAAAACATCACACTTAGCAAGGTGAAAAATAGAATATCACTTTCTATTACACAGTGCATTGTGGAAGGTGAGCCTCCATTAATGCCATCATTAAAAAATCTTGTGATAAAGGCAGCATGCATGATGGTATCTTTAAGTATCAGTAATTTCGTCATTTGTTCTAAATGAATAGACCATAGAAACAAAAATGATTCAATTTAGCACAAACAGGTAACGTGTTAACGTAGGACTTTTGACGGTCTGATTACTGAGGAGCATGGTTACAGCTTCAGCAGCAAACAAGGCATTTGAAAGACTGAAAAGCATGATGCTGAGAGGAACAATGTACCTACTTAAAAATGGACAAATATACCACAGCCTTGGGCCATAATCATCTCTAGCCTCTGATTTTTACCCAAAAAAGGTATCAACATGGCCCTAACTGGTCCTCTTGACCTGAATATAAGCTGCAGGCTTTGGTAATTTCCAAAAGAGGAGAACTTGGGACAGGGTCCGTGGTCTTGCAAAATCTTAATGCGACTATAATCAGGTTTAAATGTCCAGTCCCTCAACAAAGTACCACTTTTCATATGATTTATTAGTGTGATCAGAATACAGAAGAGGAATGTTGAAAGAAAGGGAGAGCAAGAGTGAAAAAAAGAGACTGAGAGGCTCTGGTATGATTCATGATTTTGGTCTAATTCTGCCAAAAGAATTCAGCTCAAGGACATTACTGAACGTTTATAATATGGAGACATTTAGCATCTCTCTTTTGGCTTTCTCCCTCACTGTCTGCTGTTTGCCTTTGGCTGGAAACTGACTTTTGACAGATGACTTTGCATATTGTTATTACCATGCTGAATTTTGAGTTTATTGTTTTTGGGAGATTTGGCTGCAAGCAGCAGAGCAGAAATCGAACATATTAGTACAACATCCATTTTCAATACTTTAGGGTAATCACAGGTCTTCAGGCCTACAATGTGTTTTCATCAATCAAAATTAACAACAAAATGTAGTTCTGCTCCCTTATGCAGCCTTATGGAAACAGGTAAGGACTACATATACACATAGAGACATGGAATAAAACGAATTTTAAAGTTTCACTTGTATTTAAAGGTGGAGTAAGTGATTCTGGAGATTGCAGATAGTTGAACTCAACAGCAAATCAATTACACGCCTCCCTTCAGTGCTCTCTCAGAAGCCCCGCCCCCTCCAAATTCGTGGACACGCATTGCCAATGGCGGAATCCACAATGTCTTGTGCGGCGTGGAAGTGGATACTGTATCTTATGGCTGAAGAAAAATAAAACCTTATCATATAAAGCATATCAAAAAAAACGTCATGTACACGAATACGATGTCAAAAGTACATAGAAAGTGCCAGAAAAGCGGAACGTGGGTTTGCGGTTAAGCTAAAAAGGAATGTAACAAACAAACAGCAGATTTTTTTTTCAGGAAGGAAATATCTACCGAATTTAGCAAAAAGTGTACTGGATTAGAACCGTCACTCCACCTTTAATGGTTGATAGTCTACATCCTGCCCTTCCCCATGTCATTCCGAGCCATTTTTACCTGCACTGTTACCAGGCTGATCGTACCCTGTGTATCTGGCCACTTGTGTCGGACTGCACCTCTCTGACCTTTCTATATTTAAACCCATTTTATCCACAAATCAAAACCCAGTGAAACTCCACATAATCTGTGTTGACAAGTGAAACAATAAGTGAAATTTGTAGCAAGTGAGAGTGAGCGAGCACAGACAAAAATAGACACAAAGAAAGGAAAGTAAAGCACAGTCAGGCTGAAAACCCAGCATTATTGTGCGGCACAGACCATTCCAGCATCTCTTTATCTGTTGGTAAAACAGGTTTGGAGTCAAAGGTACAGTGAACTTTAACTCCTGACAGACAGTTTCGGTTTTAGTTAGTAAGATCAAATTCTAAAAAGGCCCATATAATGGTATCAGATTATGCAACATGGTACAAAGAAATGACACAGATGTGCACCAGTGAATTTACAACATGACAAGTCTTCAGCCATACTCTGCGAATCTGTGCTAAGAGGCAGCAGTGCTTAGAGCTAAATGCTAATGTCAGTGTACTAACCAAGCTGATTTGAGCTCAAACAGTAGGTTGATTAATTGATTGGTAGTTTTATGGAAAAATAATAGGCAACTATTTTGATAATAGATTCAATAATTAGGTCATTTTTCATGTAAAAACGGTAAATATTCATCAGTCCCTGCTTGGGAATGTAAACTGAGTATTTTGCAGGTTTGGAGAGCTGTTCAGGGAATACAAGCACTTTGATGACATCACCTTAAGAAAATAATGGCTGACAATTTTTCAAACATTTCTAATGTTTTATAGTGAATCGATGAATTGAGAAAATAATTCACTGAATAATCAATGATGACAATAATCATTAGTTGTAGCCCTAAGCTGATGTTTGGCAGGTTTTATTTTTACAACGTTCACCACCTCGCTGTAGCATATTAACATGCTAACACTTGCTAATTAGCAGTAAAAACAACAACTTAGACAGATGGGAATGTTCTTAGTTTTGCGGGTATCTGGACATAAACCAAAGCATTGTAAATATTTAAAGTTTGACTTGATGGTGCTAGATTAGGGGTTACATTAATATTTCCACCTTATTAATGATGTGACATTTCACACAAACCCACATGGTGGTGCTATAGAGAAAGCCAGGGGATCACAAAGTCAGTCTGAGAACCATAAATGTCTCTACGAAATTTGGTGACAATACATCCACAGTATGCAATAGATTCTGATCTGAACTTTGATATACTGGTGGTGCTATATGAAAAGTAAAGGGATCATAATGGTCACAACTGTCATCCATACAACAGATGTTGGGATATTTCACAAAAAAAACCCCAAATATATCCACCTCCTAATGGAGCTACAGGGAAAGCCAGATTGCTTAAGTCAATAGGCTTCATCCTCTGTCTGTACAACATTTCATTCATATCCATCCCACATTTGTTGAGGCTGAGCATCGGGGGAGACACTTCCCTCCGTGTTTTGCAAAAACACCAGGTCCCACAGCTTCTTTCAAAACTGCTCCCTGGAAAATATTAGTGATGTCTCTCAGAATGTTATTAAGCATGAAAAGCATACAGCAATAGGTTTTCCCCCCATGATGCTCCGACGGCCTAATGCATTGCAATTCCGTGTGCAGAGATGATTGATGTCAACACCCTCCTCTTAATCACCTGAGAGGTACGCAGACACTTGACAGTCTGAGAGCCATTTTGGATTCTTCTCTAATGACTAGAGAGACAGGTTGCAGATGATGTTAGCTGATGCCCGTCTCACGGATCACTACCATTCTGTCAGTGATTAAGTGACTCATCTACCTCTAGTAAACAAACCCCCAATAGAGCATCTTGCATCCATCAAAAGATGCCTTTGACTCGCTCCGCTTATCTAACTTGGAAGGAATCCATCATACCTGTACAAAACGTTGGATGCTGTGTGGTCTCTCGGGATTTGTCTCATAAACAAACACATTCTGTTAAGACTGCAGCCATACATGTGTTCGCGGAGCACCATTACTTTTTTTGCCTGCCGAAAGGAATCACACTCCCATGTGTTTCTTTTCGGGTAAACACAGTACAACTGAAAACACTTGCAAGTTATTTGTTACTTTGCTATGCTGGTGGGACCTGATTTCTGGATCTTCTACAACAAACAAATTGCTAAAACTCAAAAAGTAAAAAAAAAAAACATAAAAATAATAAAACTTACTTTTCAAACTTCACATTTTAAAAAACATTAGCGTAACTGTTGGGAAATGGTGTATCCAAAGACAGATATCTTATAACACAGAGAAATATAAGTAAGTAAGTAGACAGACACATTTATGAAAATGCAGCTGACAAATAGAGCTTTGAAAAAGTTATGCTGCATGAGATGTACAGTATCATATACTTGAGGAAACCTTTTGTCAGTACCTCTTAGGGCTAATGTGTTTCAGCATAGCACGCTCAACAGCACAGGCCGTTCAGTACAAAACCCAAGCATGGCACTTTAGTCTTTATTGATGGCTGCGTGAGTAGGACAAGTATGGTGATGTAACAGAGCCTTCTTAAATTGCAAAGGCAGCATTGTTGGTCTGGACAACCCCTGAGGCTTAGTTTGATTTCAGCAGATTAATTTAGCTTCCTCTCTTACGCAACGCCATCTCAGCTTTCAAGTAGTCCCACTGATCTCAGGCTCACCTTTGACTCCTTGCATGGGTGGCTAGCTACTGAACTGCACTCTCTCGATAACAGCTCAGAGAGGAAACAACACCACACTTGAAAAGATCCTTCAACATCAGAATAAGACCTGGTAGCAGGAAAACTGTTTGGCAGCAGCCTGCATTTAGAGACAGTGAAAATGGCAGCAGTGGACAGCAGCTTTGATGAATACCTTAATACAGCATGCAGGACTGTAAAAGATCAAACAGAAACAAAGGTATGAGAATCCTGTGGAGCATGTGTTTGATGCAGGCTATCCACAGGCCAAATTTTTCACTGTAATACTGGGATCATTTTCAAAACAGACTTCAAAACAGCCATATAAACAAAACAAAACCAATTGTTATTAATGGTGTTCTGAGTGACAAAAAAATTAAAATTAAATGTGGTTATGAATAGATAAGTTAGTTACGAGGGAAACATTATGTAGGGTAAAAAGATTTGTGTGTGTGTGTGTGTGTGTGTGTGTGTATGTATGTATTTGACCCCTGTCGCAAGGAAAGTCTCTGCATTCCCCTGTTGTATGGTAACAATATCACTGCACTGGTACTGGTGAGATGTCAGACGCCGCCAACAATTTTAAAAAAAAGGTGCTCAAAATAAACCATAGATAAGTGAAGAAAAAAATAACTTGGGAGGCAAAAGCAGACTAGATTAAATTAGATACTTAGGTCATGATATATATCAGTTGGTGCAAGAGTTAGATTCCAAAAACATATATACCAGTGGGCTAGTTTTCCCCCAAGGAAGCATGAAGCTATGACCTTAAGTGATTCTGGGACACCAACCTTTTGATGAGTTAGCCCATGTCATCTTAAGCCAATACAGGGCTGGGGAACATCTTTCTCAGGTTCCCATTATGTGCAGTGTAGAGCTGGGGAACACAGGACTGACTCACCCCCCCAAAAAAAAAAAAAACAGGTTCAGAATTAATTTAAGAGGCTCTGGTTTTATAGAAATGCTTTCTCTAAGAAGGATCCCAGAAACCATTATTTCAAGCAAATCAGTCAAAAAAGATTGTATCAGAATAGCAACGATGCATTGTGCCTGCGACACGGTTTTCAGTAGATGTATGTACTGAAGTGGCTTTTCACATTGAAACATTGAGACATTGTGACAGTTACGCTAATTTGTGCTGACATGAGAACAGGGACACTTTTATAATTAATCTATGAAATATTAAAGGCAGGGAAGCTATTCACAGAGAGCATGTGATCAGATACAGTTATGCTCACTACTTGGGTCTTACAAAACGAGACAGTGACGACTAATTGGACTGAGCTGTTTGCGGGGAATGGTTTAGCTTAGAGATATGATGGTTAAAAAGAAACAATGGGGTAAAAATGGAAATCTACCATCATTACCAATACATTCATTTTCTCAACATCAACTCAAAGGGGAAATTTAGCGATTACTGCACTTTCATTATATTTGAGGCATCTCATGGGACACAGATTAAAAAAAGATGTCAAAATTAAAGCAGCAAAGGACACGATATCCTGACTTTTGGTCACTTAAATGGGTCAAGCTCCAGAATTGCTGGATCTTATGTTTCCCCAAATACAAGTCAATGCTGTCTTTCATCAGACCCTCCCTTCTGGGTAAAAGGCCCACGTCTTTCGAACGACACACCTTCAGTCCATAATGCAGCCTTTAATGCAGTGTCAAGCCCGGGTCAATATAACCCTTTTTCTCTGACTTAGAAGGGGAACTCCATCGATTTTAGACATCAAACATTAGCCACTAAACAGCAATCTACATCCAAATTGTAGGCAGGCAAGTTACATTGTTGGTAATGTAGGCACCAGACTCTTGACAAGGGAGAAGAATGTATGGAATATAAGAAACGATAACTCCGGTTTCGCTTTTGTAAAAAACTATCCATCGTAAGGCTTACAGTGGGGAACTCTTTCAAAAAGCTTCCCTTACAGCCATAGAAGTCGTTATACAACTGTTTTATAGACTGAACTTTATTCTAAGTGGTAAGCAAACAGACATTCCTCTGTAAAATTGGTGGAGTGCTCCTTTAATGAGGATAAAGCTCTTAAAACACATGATCTCACTGAATCAGCAATGCGTAATACTTAAGTCAACAGGTTTATCGAAACACCTATATTTTTAATGTGCATTTGGGGGCTCGTCCGATCTGAAAACCTTTAATTTTTTTCAATGTTTTTCTTTGGAAATCTAGATTTAGTGGCTCAGTGGCAGTGGGCCTGCATTAGGTGGATGTTCTGACAGTGCATTTTGCCTGTAGCCAGTTTTACTCTGTTGCCTTTTGTGTTTTGTACAACTTGAAGACACAGTTTTGCTGGTCTTGTGCTTGTTGCTGCACTTTGGGGAGCAGTAATTTATGAGTCAGGAGTTTGCTGTTTGAGGCTGTGTTCAGCAACATTTTGCCCTGTGGCTGGATTTTATTTGATCTCCTGAAGATGGAGTTCAAATTGGAGCGGTTTGTTTTATATCATACACTGGAGGAATTTCATCGGTGTACTAAAGATAATTTGCTGTTAATTGGCGATCACTGCAATGTAGCTGTTTCTAAACAGATTAAGAAATGAGTTGGTAAGGTGGAGTCATACGCTGCCTTGGTGGATGAAGGTATTTTGCCACAGTTGCAGAGTACTTCAGAAACTCCTAAGTGGTCTACTCAAACTGTTGAAGCCATAAGACTTAAAGAACTGGAAGCGGAGTTACAGCGTTGGCTCTAAAAGCGAAGGAACTGGAATATCTGCACGATCTTGAAACGAAAAAGCTTGAGCTTCGCTTGCGTGAGTTAAGAGTTTGGTGTTTCTCAGGGATTTTTTTTTGATAAATCCGGAGAGTTTGATGTGAGCAGAAACATCTGCTTGGTCCCTCCTTTTCATTAAAAAGCATGTTGACAGAGATTTCATCGTGTTTGAGCAGGTGGCTTCTACAATGAAGTGGCTGAAGTTTGTGGACTTTGTTCTTGCATTGCGTCCAGAGCGGTAAAGCTCAGATGGAGTTCATTGTCGCTTGTGGCGAAAGACAGTTGGAAGAAGCAAAAGCTGCTGTGCCCAGAGCGAGTTGGCGCCGGAAGCATATCGTCAAAAGTTTTGTTTGAAAAAACAAGGGCATCAGACTTAAGGTGAATTCGCTCGTGAGAAGGTGGCTCTTTTTGATTGCTGGTGTACATCTAATAAAGTCAGAGATTTTGAGCAACTTGAACAGTTAGTGCTGATGCAGACCTTTGAAAACTGTTTCCGAGAGAGACCGACAACATATTTGAATGGAAAAAAAATTTAATTCAAGGAAAAAACATTTTGTTGACGAATATGTCCTCAATCAGGGGTAAAGGTTTTGGCTGGGGTGTCTCAGAGGGGGCAGAAATTTTGTTCCCGTAGGGCTGTATGTTAAGGCTGATTAGGAGGATTTGAAAGAAAAAGGGGCATGTTGTGGCAAGTTGCCCTGTGTTTGAAAAGCAAAGGGTAAAGCAAGAGAATGATTAATTACTGAGCATTGTATCCTGAAAGGAGTGTAATTTTTTGTGCTAATTTTGTTTTTTTCCCTGGCAGGACACATTGTTTGGTAACTTAGGGTGGGGATGCTACATGCCCCCCCCCCCCTGCTGGATATGTTGAGCATAACATGGATCTTGATGATCTGTTCCCTACCAGGTGGCCGTGATCCAGCCTGACTGAGGGACGACCGATACAGAGGGGGCAGGAGCGTGGTCTGCTCCCTCTTCTCTGCCTCCCAGCTTTGACAGCAGCTGTGTTGTTGCGTTTGACGATTTCTTTCCTTTTGTCACTTATGATAGTCAGTTTGTCTGATGGGTCAGGGAGTCCTAGTTTTAAGGCTTTATTTCTGTTAGGTTTAGTTTTCATGTTGGTTTAGGTTAGAGGGAATAGCCCAGACCCTACTACGCTTTGTCGGTTGGTCTGGGTGTCTTCCCTTCTTTTTGTTAATGTTTGCCAGCCCATCAGCCTTATTTGTAGTTAGTTTGGTGTTGGTTCAAGGTTATTCTTGTTTTGTTAATAAGTTTGTATAATATTTACTTTTGACTCTTTGGATTATGTTAGACCCTCTTTGAAACGAGCCATTTCAGAGGGTGCAAGTGTGCGCATTTATCACAAAAGCCAAATCAAGGTCACCTAACCAAGCCATTCTCTACGCTCCATAGAGCTTATTCACAGTTCCGTGCTCCACTTATCTCCTGTAAAAAAACAAAACAAAACAAAACAAAAAACAAAACAACTCCAGCAGATCTGTAATTCCCACCTGGACAGATTGTGTGATAACAAGCCCACAACAGGTGAAATTTGGCTCAGTTTATCAGCTGGTGTCGCATTGCTTTCAGACCATTGTATAAGCATCATTAAGAATCAAAATGCACCCTTCTGTTACAGGAAAATATGCACATGTGCCAGTTTGCAACACCAGACTTTGAAGTGTCCGCCCATATTTCAGAGACTAAGTGTCTGCTGAAGTGCAGCCAACTGCTGAGACAATACCGGGCCTTTGAGATATACCATGCTCTCTAGTAGTGACGCTCTCAGGCTATGGAGGAAAGCTGATAGCCAAGTCATTCTTGAGCTGACTGAGGGCCAAGGCTTTTTGGTTCAAGCCATCAATGTGGGGATGAAGGCAATCATTGTGGGAAACTCTGAGTAGAAACAGTGGGATTTAGGGCTGCTGGCCTCATTCGTACCCAAAGATTGCCTAAATTACAACTACAAATTGCAGAAAACCTTGTTCTTAATTGTAAAATGGAAAAAAAACCAGTTATTTAGCTGTATATATTTGTGAACATGACTCATTTGTGAATCTGTTTTAGCAGGTCACATTAAGCCGTATTAAGACTTGGATCCATAGAGTGAGACATTCCTATGGTTCAATTGTGTCGGAAAAAACACAGCAGGCATGTCATTACCTGACATCATCCCTTTTCTTTTTCTGGCCTCTTGGGAAACCAACACCCTCCTCTTGTTCCTTGACAAGAGCTGTGTGCTGGACAGCACCGCGAGGCCAGTGAACCCCAGATAGTCACACTCTGGCGCTGGATACCAAACAGCCTATCCTGAGATAGCACACTTCTCGTTGTCAAACACGCCGCAAGAAATGAGGTTAAATGGCGCTATCTACACAACATGGGAGCCTCTTCTATTTTTATTAACGGTGCTGACAGCCTCTATTCCTTTGGAGAGAGGCAGCACATTTCTTGGAAATGGTTATAAATATGTACTGGGGTGTCCACAAGGATATTTATCGATTTTGCAGAGGTTTTTTTTTTTTATTGTTTTCAAAAATTGGAGGCAGCTGTTTTCAACGCATGAAGAGTTTCATAAATGCATCTCAATCTACAATTCAAACATTCTTGAGATATTCAGTGTGGTTAAAAAAAACTTCTGTTAATGATTGGGGAGGACCTGCTCGCTCCCTATTTCTTTGATGTAATGACCCTTTAAACAGCATGGAGAACTTTGTTAAAATAGATTTCAGACATTCTCAAATTCCCCCTTTAGGAAAATTTCTTTGATACTAACAACCATGGTAACTATACAATCTACCTAATCTCCCACCATCTTTTTCCACTGGGCTATTTGGTGGGTGTGGGAAAAGTAGGGTCACTGTATGTTGCATCATTGTTAACCACTCACAGTTAAAAAAAATCAGATGCAGACAATTTCCAGCGGTACACCATGTTAGTAAAAAAAAAATCACCCGAGGCAATAAAAATGAAAGCCAAATAATAGCGATAAGTTTAAGAGCAGGCACCATTTCTCAGAAAGGATCTGGTTCTGAGTGCATTACTCACCTAGCAGCTGGATGCCCCTGGTGAGGCCATAGACATCTATGAGAGCCCACAGAGGTTCCGAGACACGTACCCCACTGAAGAACAGCATGGGGCTCGAGTTGTTGATCCGGTAAAACACCCGGCCCTTCTTGTCCACCCAGAAGGAGATGACGTTTCCCTCATTGGAGAGCTCCTCGGGCAGGGCTTTTGCCCAGAAGCCGCTCTGGGAGACCAGATCGGGGCAGGCGTACTTTGGCAAGGTGTCCGGATTAATCCGCGAAGGGTCTTTGCACGTAAAACCGAGACGCAGGGCACCACTCCAGCAGCACTGCTTTTTAGTAATCTGGAGAGTACATATTTTTAATCCGTTAGAATAATCATCTTAAGCAAAATCTTTACATTTTCATTGTGTGATGATTTTTTTTACTCTCGACCAACATTGCCACTGACAATGCCAAGCTACTAACGTACCTGAAAACAACATGTTTGTTCTGAGCAAACCAAAACTAGCCAACCTGGTATGTTAATCATCTGCAAACGTTTTTTTTTTTTTTTTTTTTTTTTTGTCTTATTTTGAACCTCTATTTACTTTGTATTTACCGTGCAAGATAACAGTATTCCTCACATGGCAATGTTTGCCCTGCTCTTTCACTTTCGAGACATAGATGGCCTGATAGGTGAAGTGGAAACTTGTTCTAAGCTGCTGCCGCTTTGGCCCACACAGGAGCAGAGAGAGAAAAGAAGAGAAAATCAAAACAGCAAAGAGAGAGAGAGAGAGAGAGAGAGAGAGAGAGAGAGAGAGAGAGAGAGAGAGAGAGAGAGAGGCAGGCTAATGCTTTACTAATTATTATTGCTTATAGCAGATACAGAGCTCTTGCATGCGCATGCTCAAGTGTGATGTTTTTTTTTAATTAGTAAAACATCAAAATTTTAATGAGGAAATTATTTCATGCAACTTGAAACTTGCATGTTGAAAATTTGGTAACAGGTAACTTATTTTACCTCAGAAAATGGACAAAAAAATGAACTAATAATTTCATTTTTCTTTTTCTGAGTTGACAAAGTGTGGCACCTTTTTGGCTGTTTTACGTAGTTTTCTACATTTTTTTTTTTAAACACATTGCATCATATCTAAACAGTTCACATCGATGCCTCAGAAATCTTATTAATAACTAAAAATGACTGTGTCACAGTGACTGTGACCCAACTTGGATCGGTACAGTACCAATGTAATAGTGGATTAACTTTACCCAGTAACCATTGGTGGAAAATCGCTAAGACACAGGCTTGTATGATCTAGCGTAAGTGTTATTTTCATATTACTTTTACACTTTGTTTATTCCTTCAAACTAAAAAAAGGTATGGTTGCAACTTTCACCATCTACGTTCTTTTTAAACTCATAAGAAACTATTTGTTACTGACCGTTAATAACACTCTATGTGTATCCATTGCAGCTTTCAATGATGTTGTTTGTATGAATAAGAGTACATTTGTGACAGAGTGAAACTTGAGGTTGTTGTGTCTAACTGGGTGGAAATGACCACACTGTAGTTTGGGTAAATAACACAGACTCTTGCTCACCTTCAGTCGAACTTGCTCAAACACAGCGATGGTTCTGTTGCTGAAGGTGATGGCGTTGCAGAAGCTCGCTTGTCTCTTGACGGTCCTCTGGGACATGTCCATGACGATCTGCGAGCCCTTGGTGCTGGGGTGGAATAGGAGAGGAAAGGAGGACAAACTTCCGCATGGCTGTATGGGCAGGCAGCGCTTGGGCTTGTGGGGACATCGGTGGGATGTTGCGTGAAACTGCCCGTTCAGAGAATCTGTGCCGAGAAAGAAAGGTTGTTGCTTTGTTTGGTCTACGGGTGAGGAGGAAGAAATACATTCATAAAAAGGTTTAGACTATTAGCTTCGATTAGATCTATACCACTGCAGGCTTACGGACATCAGGTCATGTGTCATTTCCTCTCACATACCTTACCTGCCCCTGTAACCGTACTTCTTCCAGTTTATCAAGGTAGCACAGTACAACCACACCCTACTGTATAGACATGAATAATGTGCAAATTAAAGTACACTGGAAAATTTCCTTGGAAGGAAATAAAAAACAGTAAGGACATAATTGCTCCCTTGGTTACATCGGTACGCAGAACATTACAGCTGTTTACGGTAGTTCATACGAATTGGTCTAATTATAGTAAACAGTCATTTCTAGTAACACCCATTGCTTTTTGTTATTCTATGTCTCGCCAAATTTTAAACTGGTATGTGATTAATTTGTTGTTTTTTTCTTGTGCTGAAACAATTTTGTACAATACTAAGGAGGAAGTAGTAAAGGAAGAAGGAGGAGGACGATAAAGAGAAAAAAAGATTAGCATTTAAGGTGCAAACAAAGAAACTCTTATAACAGTGAGGCACAGCTGTTACATGTTATTCCCAGTTGTGGCTCATGTTTTAATGAGCCGCAACTGGTCACAACATCATTATCAATCACAATATTTATGCCTGAGAGTCAAGTACCCATTACCAGCCTTAATAAAATGAAAAAAAGAAAGAAAAAAAAAAAACGTATAAAATAAATCAAAAAAATAGCTGCTCCTAAAAGAGATTTAGTGGTATTTATTGTAGCTTTGCTGGTAAGAGGAAGTGGCAAAAATAAAAGCAGGGCCACAGGAAAAACATCTGACTCATCATGTAGTTGAGTTTTTAAACATTTTTTTTCCCATGCAACCATGTGAGTCACGACTGCTCCCACTTACCGAATCGCATATTAGAGCCAAACATCTCTTTTCACATCCCATCTCTCTTTTTAGGTTTTACACTGATAAGGAATTTGCTCAAAGTCATTATGATATCACACCTCATCCCCTTTCACTAAGACCAACTCTCCCAATTTTTGTTTCCATTTTTCCATGTTTCTCTTCAAAGCAAAAATGCCAACATCAATGTGGTTTATGGGTTTAGTTGAGGATGGGTTTTCTTAGACACTGGGTTCTCATTGAATATAGGACAATGTTATTTCCAACAAAACAAATATCATCTCATTAAGTGATTTTATAGTTTTCCCTCCCACAATCCTTTGGTCCTCTCTACAATGACATTTTGGTATTAAAGTACCATAAATCTAGCCAGTCTGCCAAGACTGGAAGCCAAATAAATAATTTAGGCCTAATTATCACTTCTTTGTCCTTGAGAACTGCTCATATTTTCACACCTAAATTTGGAGGACTGTGTGGGAGCTGCTTGTTTTTGCCTGTGAGAGGAGTAGAATATATGAGCCTTTTACTGAAAGACAGCTATTCTTGCTGTCCATTGAGTGACCTTGGGGGGTCAAGAGGTTTATAAAGTACCCTGGAGACAAATCAATTATGACTGTCAGGATTAGCAGTGACTGATCATGTGACTTCTGACACCAGGTCTCTTATCGGTCACCGCTGATTTGATCGAGCCGTGAGCTGCAGATGAAGACGTGAAAATTGTAAGACCGTATTTGACTAGAAATACTCTCCAGTGGGCATCACTGTCACATATTTCATCAGAATCTTTCCATTAAAATCACAATCAGAGAGGCTCTGCCAAGCGTTCTGGGCTCAGTACAGTGTACTTAAGATCTTCGCATTCTCTTGTCGCCACAGAACAATGCTGAGTTGTGCTCTGTGCACAACAGTGGTCTTAAATGAAGTCATAACAAGTCCTTCAACCATACTGCATCTGTGATGTCATGTCAGACGTGATGTCTTCAGGAAAACAAATCAGAGCTGTATTTTGCTCTATCAGTGACCAGGCCCGAGACTGAATGCTGTATTTCCTTTGAGGTCCGAAGAACAGTAGCAACACCTCGCAGACCTCTGCTCGCACCATAGCAACAATTCCGCTTTACCATCTAACCAGTGAATCCAATATTTCTTTCACTCTCACGACATTAATGTAATTTCTGCTGCTGTGAAATTGAATTATCCCGTCTTTTTTTCAGAAGCAGCTTATTTTCACATCACAGGCAAATTGGAAAGGATTTATCGCATTGTGAGCGCACAGAGGACTGTATAAAACCAGGAATAAAGTAAACTAAGTAAATAAATGGGTAAATAAAAATATCACATTTGATTTATTGTAAATGACAGCTTGGCGAGAGCCAAAAGTGCTGGTGATACGGTGGCTGTTGAAATGTGTTCAAAAAGTTATTCCACCTGACAGGCTAAACAGTGACCAGAGCCCTGCTGTGTTAAAGGAGAGGTGCCATGACAAACATTGGATGAGCAACTTAAGGAAGGATAATGTTACATGATGCACCACCGCACACAATGTGACTGGCTTTGCTGTCATTAATTGCAAAGGACAAACAGTGCCGACACGGAGTGCCCCTGGCCAGTGTCACCTGGCCAGGGGCACCCTTTGTGTTCTCTCTCCACAACGGAGGCCCTAACGTGGTGTGACGTTAGTACCAGGGAGTCTAGCACTCACAGGTAGCAGCCTAAGGAGCCAGAGGACATATGTATGTTTCCATTTTTTTTTTTTCGGCAAAAACGTCATAATTTGTGTGGTCGCAATAAGAGGTGAACCAAAGTGATTCTCAGCCACCTACAAACTCTTAAAACGTCTTAGTATCATGATGCTACAATCCTGTTGCTGTTTATAAAAAAACATTTAAAAATGAATTTTACTTCACAAGTCATATTCCTCATCCATATTTTGTAAAACAGGTTATAGAGGAAGCCCTCACGTAAGAGCATGTACACACTGTCTGGCTTTTTTTTATTTGGAAGGTGCCGGGCCGCCATTTAAGAGCGTCTGCTTGTCTTACGTCGTGTGGTCGCTTCCCATAGGTTTTCAGGTAAAAAAACGGGGAGGCAGCCGAGAAAAAAGGCAGCTAGGATGTACACGCCCTTAGGCGTCGACTTCATTTCAGCACCGCCCAACACATAACCGTTGCTGCCGTCCTCTACTGCAGCCACTTTTTTTTTTTTGCCATCACTGCCACACTAAACCCTGTTGCGGCAAAACCACACACCTGGCTGTTTGATTTTTTTTTTGCACCATGAACTCAGAGGCTTGCTGTTCTCCCCTGTTTCAAATGGAGATGAGCTGAGCCCATCTCCATTTATTTTTGACAGTTTTATCCATCTCCAATACATCGGAGCCTACCTTCAGTACAACCATGTCCATTCTAGCTAAACCGAATGTCTTGGTAGCGCGATTCCCAATTATGTAACTGGACTCCAACTGACGGAAATCCTTCGTAGAAAATGCCCATCACAAGCCTACGGTTACATTTTCAAATGTGTTGCTTTTTCTGACCTAACAGTCCAAAGCCCAAAGATATTTAATTTGCCCTCATAGAGAACTAAGGAAACCAAAAAACATTCACATTTGAGGACTTGTAACCACAAATTTTTCCAAACAGTTTCCGATTCATTTTCTATCAATCGATTGAGTAATAGCTGCAGCTCTATTAATGTTTAATAATCTATCATCAACGCTGCTCGTTTTAAAGATGTGATAAAACAATCCAAACTGATATAAAAACTTTATTGAACGAGTAAACAAGAGCTAGTGGTCCCTGTTACTTGTAATCTCAACAATTAGATAATCATTTAAAACCTTTAAAACACTCAACGCATGAAATGACTCGCCTTTATTGAGGAACGGTTAAACCTCTTTACTGAGTCACACTCTGATGCTCAAATGTCAGTAATAAAGTTGTGGAAGAGAGGTGAGAGCTGAATGATACATTAGCCCTTGAGCTGGATGGGGGGCTCGACAGTGATTTTCGATATTTACATTTTCAGGGCCCTGACTTAGCTCCTTTCAGAGGGCAAAAAAAAAATTCTACCACCATCCCTGCCTTCACCTGTACTGGTATTTCAAATCTGTGGCCCCTCCCAATGAAACTGAAAAAGATCATGTGGACGGCCTATCTCCATCTGTGTATCTGGGAAATGAGAAATATTTACTGTTGCCAGGTCACGTACTGCACAACTATCAACATCATCAGAGCGACTCTAAAATCTGTTTGTGTCTGATCCAGAGTAAAACAAAAAGCAAAGCAAAGATCTTTGCCGGTGTCAGGTCACTGAAGACCAACCTCACCATCATTCAGAAAGAAGGGCTGCATCCTACTACAGGTACTATCAGTTAGGACTGCAGCTAATGATTATTTCCATCAACACCAATCATTATTATTCTTAACGGATTAATGTTTCATATATAAAATGTGAGAAAGTAGTGTTAGCCGCCCAATAAAAGTTCCTCAAGCCCAAGGTGACGTTCAACCAACGCCAAGAAACAAATCAGTTTACAGTAATATAAACCACTGAAAAGCAGAAAGTCTTCAAATTTTTGTGAAGTTGGAGCCCAAGGACGTTTGGCATTGCTTCCTGAAAAATGACAAAACGTTAAACTTTCTGGCAAACAACTAAACAATTTAACAAGTAATCACTGCAGCTGTACAACCAATAAACACAGTAATGTTTAATACACCACCTTTTGTCATGGAAACTTCTGCATATATAAAGTAAACAACTGTTACACAAATAGTAGAAAAATTCTGTAGAAACGACCGGTCGACCACAGTTTCCCACCACGCTCCTGGGACCGGTTTTTAAAAAGCCGTTCAGTGTCCAGCACATTTCACTTGGAGCGTAGCCATCACGTTTCACCGACCTGTTGGCCGGAGTAGCTGCGAGGAAAATATCGACACGAACCGAGACGCGGAAAAGGGATAAACATAAACGCCCGGTGCACCTGTCGGCTCCCGTCGCTTCGGGCGCGTACGTACGGTGGATGCGACCATCAGGGGACGTGAGAGTCGCGACGCTGTTTGCCAACGTGGTTTTGGGGGTTTTGGGGGGTTTGGGGGTCGCGATCACTTTGCAGCTGCAGGCCACGAAGCCGAGCTACGGTACGAGTGATGAAAAGTTGTGTGTGGGCTGCAGGCTCGATCCACTTCATCCCGTTTGGCTTCTTTTAGTTACTGTAAACGGGCTCCTGGGGGACGTACGGGACAGGACCGGGGGAACCTGCAGCTCTCGGTTGTTCTATAATCTGATGCTGCGGAGCGTTGTCACAGTTTGGGAGGAAAAAAACAAACAAACAAACAAACAAACAAACATGTCCCCCTTTTAATTTACAGCCAGTCGTGATTTACAGGAGGTGGTAAAACTTGGACAAAGCAGCTACTTTCAGGTCTCGTTCATGTGGGGCAGCCAGGACGCCCACACTTTCCATGCACACGGGCTTCGGGGGCTGCACAGGCTCCCTCAGAAAACACGATTATATCAGCTTGTTATAAATAAAAGCATCGCTGGGTTGATTAATAACCGGGGGGGCATCGACGCGGAGTCCGGCTCACCCCAGTGGCGCCAGATGTTCTTACCATAGATGGTGTTTCTGGTGATCTGACCTCCCATGGCTGGATGCAAGGTGCGTCCACCTCCTCCGTCAGCGAGCGGCCGGGGGTCCGCGGTGTTCACGCCGAGCTGCGCGTCCTCCGCGGCGGCATTATACGGACGCGAGGCCGTCGGCGGTGGGGAAAAAAATAAATAAGAAAAATGAATAAAAAGAGGAGTGTGGGTGTTTTGGGTGGGGGTGGGGGGTGGTGGTCGGGGGTCCTCGGCGGCTGACCGAAAGCCTCGTAGGCGCTGAGCGGCAGGCGGCGGCCCGCGGATACGACACGCAGCGGCTCCGTCTGGTGCGCGCACGGATCACGCCGAAAATTAACATGAAAGGTGGTGGTGGTGGTGGTGGAGGTGGTGGAGGAGGTGGTGGAGGTGGAGCTTCGCGGGGACGTTAACGCTGTAGCTACCGAGGAGCCCGCACTGGCCGGGAGTCAAGGCCGAGTCCCGCCGTTATGTGGACGCGCACAGAGGACGCGTCTCTCCAAGTGATCCACAGTTAACAGCCCTGCGATGACACACTCGTCGCACCAGTTTCTCTTTTGTTTAATTAGTCTTTTTTAGTTCCTATTTTTATTTATTCATTTTTTTTTATCATTTTTCCTACTCTCTCCACTTCCTTAACTTTTTTCTTTCTTTCTTTCTTTCTTTTTTTTTTTTGTAGATGCACAGTATTTCTAAAACAGGTTATGTTGGGTTTTCCCACCACACCTATCGAGTAACCTGTTTGCCCCTACCTGCCCCTACCCCCTTTCAATCTCCACTTTCACTTTGGAAATTCAGGCTGGTGTCACCTACATTTAAGTTTCATATACGGAAACTCAGACAACCCCCCACTTGAATCGCTTTAAAATACAACTGCAAGGGAAAATCTGCCAACACCCACCGGCCAAACCCTGCTGAATTTCCCTTGAAGGACCAGAAGAACGAAACTGACAGAGAATGTGGAGAAGTAACCCTGCAGGGCGCTTCTTCTAACCACTGAAAGTTGAAGGGGTTGGTGGTGTATGTTTATCTAAAGCTAGTATCTTCTCATAGTAGTCTTCCAAGATTTTATTGGCGTCGTATGCGAGGTTGAATGCTGGTGTATTGTGAAAGTGGAGTTGCCAATGATGACCAGGCGGAGACATCACTGGCTTCAGGTTTAACGTGATACTGGAGCTGTAAATTTTGGCCCAGAAATCCATGCTGTGTAGTAAATGAAATTAATCTTAAAGGTTGATCTCGGGTCCTCGGGGATTTAGTAGCACATTTTTCTCTTTCTGTGAGGAAGAGCTACGTGGAACTGTTTCAAAAATTTAAATTCCTAGATTACTGCCAGACATGAAGGTGTAATCCACCGTCACAAGCGTAGTTTAACAAAAGACAGCTTTACATTCATCAACTTTTCCTTCAAAGTAAAGGAACAACTTGTCAGTGCGTCCCTGAAGTGTCGGCGTCAGCGGTTCACAGTTGGCAATGATGGCCCCGGCCCCCAGCAGGCACCTCTCAGGATCTGCCTTGTTGCCTTGGCGTTTACATAACTTGTGTTGGCAGCCAGGCCTCTGAGACTCTGTACTGGCTCGGTAGCATGAGCTACACTATATTCTCATGGTGTTTATACAAACTGATTGCGGTTGGCCCGACTGTCTGTGAGCAATTTTCAACAAGGGTAAAGCCTTATGACTGGGCGTTTTTTCTTGTAGCATTTTACATTGTGATTTTCAATTTAAAAAAAAAAAAAAAAAAAGATCAAACAGATTTTATTTGTCACGGAGAATTGAGATGAACTAAAATTATCAAAGCAAAAAGTGTGAGCAGAACACTTAAGAATCTATGACAGAATCCCTGTAGCTATGACAGTCACACATAATGGAGTTTGACATGCCACCTGATCACTGGGTTGTCAAAAATCTGACAAGCTTTTCTCTAATACAAGAAGAAGTATTGTTCACAATGAAATGATAAATCATGGTGCCCTGTGTCCCGCAGTAATATCAAAGCAGTATGCTACTAATCATGCACTGATGAAGGTTGCCAAATATCTAGCTATTGCTAAATATTGCATTAATTTGTATTCATTTTGTATCTCTTTATGGCCATTTTGCGTCTCTTTGTGGTTATTATGCATCTCTTCGATAATGTTTTGTCTCTGTGTAGCAATTTTGTATCTCTTTGTGGCCATTTAGTGGTTGTTATGTGTCTTTTTGTATTCATTTTTTATCTCCTCAGCTGTTTTGCGTCTTTTTGTGGCCTTTTGGTGTCTTTTGGGGGTCGTTGTGCATCTCTTTGTGGTCATTTGATTGATTCCCCAACAAGAATTGCTAACAGCTACTCCAAACAGGGGCTCTGCACAGTCCAAAAGCCAAAGTGGTCCAGGGTCTCTTTTGCCTGTTTAGTAGCCCATCTATGCAGAGAAGTTACAAAATGGGGTAAATTTTCAAAAATTATTACCTAATTCTATATGTAATGGCTTTGAACCTTTCACTCGAGACAGGGTATATACCCTGTCTCGAGTGAAAGGTTCAAAGCTGACTGACACCTTCTCCCACAGTAGATCATTTGTAGATGGGCGCCTGGCAGGCAGCAGCTGCTTGGTTGGGTGTGCTGGTGTGGGGTCTCCGCAGACATCTTGACAGCCGTGTTCGAGGCAGCCGTGTGCACGCTTGCTCTCTTTGGGGATGATCCATGTTGAACAAAAACACCATTCAGCTCAGAGTTTGGCCCCTTGCCCCAGAGCCATATGAAAAACATTACAAAGCAACACAAGAGCATCATATGATCCTCAACAGGGGGTTGTCAACAGAGAAGGAACCCCATCCAGCAGACACGCATCCGAGGTGAAATCAAGTTGTCATGTAGCATTGAAAAGTGACGGTAACACAGGAAATATACTGAGGAAAAAGTTTATTGATCACGAGGTAGCGGTCAGGCACACTGTGGCCTGAAGAGCCTCACAACATTCATCCAAAATGACCAGATTCCAGCTTACTTATTGGTAAATATACTTGCAGAAAGAATTGGACTACAGCTGTTAAGGGGGGGGGGTCTCAGTGTACCTACATGCAGTGCCAAAATGTACAGGTAAAAAAAAAACAGACAATCAGCTGTTACACAAAGCAAATTGGTATACAAAAAGTTCCTAGTTAACCAGAGTTCATCATCCTGCTTTAATGCATTCCACAACTGGGTTTGAGAAGAGTTTCATCTTATCAATCCTTTCTTAGGTTCCCCTTTACTGAAAAACAGTTGTCCAGAGGCTTCAGCTGTTTTTGTGCTAAGGGTCGTAGATCTAATGAGAAAAACATAACAGTATTATGAGCTTGGTTTAGATTTCATTTAGCCTGGCATTCAGTGGTGTGCAGTGATCCAGCGACTGCTGAACTGAAGGATCATCACTGAGATTATGATGTGTTTAAAGACCTGAGGGAGTATGGACTGACTCACTGAGAAACCCGCATCTCTCTGTATCCCTTAAGATAAATTGTGCAACATTTACTAATCTTTTTAATCATTCTAATACAGCTAAATGGCAGCCTAAAAACAGCTTTAAGTATAAAAAACCCAAACCTTCAGGTTTACCATATAGCTAGGTTCACAATAGTGTTTTCATGCCTTCCTCTGTGGGGTAACATGTGACCAAAATGGATAAACAGCACAACTTGACAGCGACCCCTGGATCAGGAATCAAATGTTTTCCATGTAGGGTAACTGAGAGGCAGGACCACAGGGTACAAATATTTAGAGTGACCATATTTCATTGTTCGCATTGTTTCAGTGATACCATCATTTAAAAGTGTGTATAGGTTCAAGGACACTTCTTCATTTTATATGATGGGAAAGGTGAAATTATTAGGTGTATCATTTATATAAATAAATACATTCTGAATTTAGTGTTTATACTGTTTATGAGAGAACTGCTATTATTTTCTGGTGCTCTGCTTGTGCCCACTTGTGAAGAAATAAATTCCACATCAATCTTGCAGGACTTTTATGTTCACTTGCAACACATGGGTAAGGTTTTATTGTTTCGAGTCTCTCAACTGACAAGCATGCTGAACGTAAAATCTCACGTGAAACGTTTACATATGAGAGACTGATGCTCTGCTGTACTCGGTACCCAAACCGTATACTTGAGACTTTAGTTCAAGTCTGCTTTGCACACAAAAATGAAGACTGGAGATGTGACTTGGTCTTGGCAAGTCAGGGCGCTAACAAACGGGATACTCTATTCCTTTAAGACTTGGCTGGACACCAGAGAGAATATTTGAGACTCAAATTCTGGCCTGGTAAAATTACCTCTTGTGGGTGTGTAGTCTGTCATCTATCCAGGTCCTCATGGTAGAAAGGAGATTGTCTGATCCACTCTCACTCTGTTTAGCAATTGTTGTTATTATAGTTATTTCCCTCTACTCTGTACATATGACATCTATTCTTACTCTTCCTAAAGTTTTATTGGGAAAGATTTTCCTTTTCTACATGGGTCCAATGGGTCTAATGGGTCTAGCCTTATATTCAACAAACTGATATGAGAGCAGTATCATCTCATCTAGCTCTGCACTAGAAAATGAATAACATATTTCCCAAAATGTCAAACTATTAACACTTGAATTGGATGTTTGTTCTGACTTAAATTAGACTGGCCCCAAACGACTACACCATTTGTTTGTAGAATGATGTGTTGCAAAAGTCACATTCTGTGTTCTTTTTATTCTTGTTGTTTTCCTTGTTGTATGAAAAAATTCATTATCAAGTCCCCCGCATGTTAATCAAAACTCCGGTGACGTTTGGATAATCGTCAGACACACACTGATTTGGCCCAAACAGTTAAATCTCAGCCTTCTCCCAGACTGCTGAAGTTAGAGGAGCCACAAAACAGCATAAAATGTCAATCAAGTTTCTCAAACTGGCTCATGCAACATAATCAGGTGTCTGTAGCCATACAATTGCACTGCGGGTCCAATCATTATCCCCTTCTATTTTCCTCTGTGAATACGCTTTTTTGTAAAAGGCACCAACAGTCAAACTAAACCACGTCACCAGAGCACGGTTATTGAAGAAAATAGCCTAATGAGGTATTCAGGGAAATCGGATAGACAGTTAATGTGTGCTCTTTTTTTTTTCTTCCCTTTTTTCCCCCTTTGTCTAAAAAAGATGGTCCCATTAACATAAACAGTGAACAGGGACTGACTCCACTACTATCATTCTACATTTCTCTGCAAGTGAATGCAAGTAAAATGTTATGTTTCTGACACCAGCACATCAACCATAATATGTAAAATATATCATTAAACTGTCCAGATATAGAATCTAGTTACTGAAATATATAAGCGCAAAACGGTCAAAAAGGCAGAGGGTAGTAAATACAGATTATTGAAGATAGGAAAAAGGAAAAGTAAAAAGAAAACACTTTGAGGGTTTGAAGGCTCTTAGCAAAATATCTGTATGAAAGATGTTGTAAAAACTTAATTTTAAGCCGTTTTTTTGGCTGACTGGTAACCACTGTCACAGACCTTACATAGGCTACAACATGAAAAACATTTTTATATTGAAATACATGTTCAGGCAAGCTAAAGGGCTCAGAGATAACACAGTATCTACAAACAAAATGTTTTCTCATTTCTTCTTTTCTTTGTTCAAAGTGAACCAATGAGCATGTTTAATAAATGAATCTCTAATTTGAATGTGACCTTAGCTTAACAGCATCATAAACTCCACTAGAGTAAGCGGCTGCAGTTTTCCCAGCCAGGCTGGATAGCCTTTAGCCAGCTATATTAGTCGGTGTTACTTCTTTTGCTCTTCTTTTGCTTTCTTTTAGGATTTAGCAATTGCCTTATTTTACTGAATGCTTTTACTGTCTGGCATAATTTCTAAATGCTAAAGTAAGGTGTCAAAAAAGGCTTTCCTGAGTTCTGACCAAATACTTAGTTGCTGGATTTTGGCTTCGACTGGGTGAATATTTCGGTACGTCCCAGAGACTGCTAAGACTTTCATAGGCGTGGAAATTCAATTTGAGACACTTTTTTGTGCAGTTATTGTATTCATATGATGATGTTTGTATGTTGTGTTGTGCAACCGCAAGCCACAAGAATAGTTTCCTGCGATTCTCTGGAACCCTACGGGATGGATGAACACCATACCTCCAAAAGATATTACTTCATTTTGTGTTTTGAGGACAGTGGTGGAAAACGCTGTCTAACATGTCGGCCCAAAATCTCCCATAGGTTTGCAGTCGGATTGAGATGTGGTGACTGCGAAGGCCATAACATATGATTCACATCATTTTCATATTCTTCCAACCATTCAGTGGTCCTTCGTACCCTATAGATGGGGGCATCATCTTCCTGTTTATCCAATCATTTTTCAGTTTTTAATTAGTCAGCTGTCTGTATATCCGGCCATGGATTTTGATTCTAAGAAATGTTATTGGTTGAAGTGGTAAGTATGCTTATTTACCTCAGGAACAAACATCCCTCTCATTGATTTAATCCTTGTGTTTTGTTCAAATTGGCTTTACTTCGTCTTTGTTTGGAATCCCACAGACTCCACCGTGGAATGTGTAAAACATAATACTGATTGAAAAATAAACCTTTTATTTTCTAAGAAGTTACCTTGATTATGTCTAGAGCAACAATTTTTCTTTATACACCAAGTAAGAAAATATTTCATGTTAACAACAGTATACTGTATGGAGCAGGCTTGAAAAAAATACATACTCCTTTTGTTTGTGAAGAAGGGATTGACAGACAAAGAAATGTACAGCATGTTATCCTACATAGAGACATTACTCATGCTTGGGGTCAGAGACAAGATCTTACTCCTCAATAGACATGTTGTGAACAAACTATTATAAAACTCCGATAACAGGTATCAATGTAGTTGTGTTTGAAAAGGTTTGTGAAACCACCAACAGAAGAAATGTATCATTTTCTCATAAAATTAGGAACAGCCATGAAATATGAAATATGCAATGTATGTGAGTCATATAAAGGTTATAGAACCATGTTAAGTATGGGGTTTTTTTTAGGTCCAGGGTCTACAGGATTGAAAAAAACAATGCACTATAAAAGAGCCTGTCTATATATATATATATATATATATATATATATATGTGTGTGTGTGTGTGTGTGTGTGTGTGTGTGTGTGTGTGTGTGTGTGTGTGTGTGTGTGTGTGTGGTTCTACAATGATTTTATCTTATTCCGCAGTCACCATGACCCCATCTAAAGTAGATTGTTTATATGTTTGGGTTTATAGAAGAAACACTTTTGCAGATAATCCTGTCAGATACTGTATGAGGAATTTTTATTACAATAGATGAGTGTTTTAATAGCTGCTTACAATGAGTCTGCAGAATTATTGTGTATTTTTTGGACCTTTTGACGTTTGTCATTAAATGATGCCCTTATCAACAACCCGATATGATTGTTACAGAGCAGTTATTGGCGCTTGCTAAAACAGTATCTGAAAGCAGACCTTCTATCACACTCATTGCTATCGAAAGTTCAGATGATTACAATTGATCCTCCTCCAGGGAGAACAAAATCCGAGCCAGAGAAGGAAAGATCATCATAATTACAGAACCTGGATCACTATATCCATGGGTCAAATGCCAGTTTGATTTTCATCGCATATCCATTGTGCAATTTTGTAGAGTTTCCCATATAATTTTGAAAGAATACTGGAACAATGTGGCACCATTTTCTTGTGGAATGTAATTTATGCTGACCTAGAAATCCATGCATATTCAAATGGCAAACTAATACTGCTGTAACAGATAATATAAGGGCTCAGCGGGCAATGCTACAGGACAAAGAATTAAGTAATTAGCCCTACATTTTTTAATGGATGTTTTTTTTGGAAGCTATTGTGTGTTCACATCCAAGGATCACTGCATTTGCTGTGTTTAAAATCAAAGACCATCCATTCCCCATAGGTTCTCATTTGCTCAGTTTTTGGTTCATTTTGTGCAACAAAACAAATGAATTCAGTGCAGCATCTTCTTTATTCCTCGAATAGAACCTGCATCTATTCAGGTGACGAGGAACTGAGTAGGTGCTAATAAAGCAAAGCCAGGTACGATCTCTCAGCCCATTATTTCAGTTACTTACTATTGCGGTTTGGTTATGTAATGATGGTGAGGTTGTCATATGACCATGTGAGAAAGGAGGGCACAAAACTATAGTATGAAAGTACTTTAAAAAAGAATAAAAATTGGCATTGAAACCTCATGATACATAAGCCCTGCTGTATTGTGAAGAATTTGCCATACTGCAGTGCAGCTGTTTACAGTCCTTCCACCACTGTTACCATTGTATTATAAACTGTTTAAACCTTCAGTAATATAGAGCCTGTAAAGCACTGCTGGAGCAGTGTGACTGCAAACATGTTGGAATGCTAACTGAAACACAGCATAAACCAACCATGAATAAAGCAGGTTTACAATTAGGTATGACATTTATAATCAATAAATATTTAAGGTGGTCCCTCCAGCTTTGGCTTAATGTATAATTAAAGCACTTTACATTAATTCATAATGATGTAATGATAATAGAGGACATAACAAAAACACTGTGTCTCTATTTGCCTAACATATTGATCCTATACTGCTGCTCAGTGCGTGTTTTATTTAAACACAAGCATATGGAGCATTGGACAGCTTACAACTGCATTACATTTACTGCTGAATAATCACAATAAAGCTGAGATTCAGTTTGACCTTTTTCATTATGCCCAGTAATTTGAAATAATGGTATTTCAAAGGAAGTCATGGAGGACATGGAGACATGGTCCATCTGCTGAGAACCTTAAATGTGCTGAGTAAAAAAATCATCCCATAGATTTTGGTATTACTTGTGTATGAGTGGACATTATAGCCTGATGTCGTTGGTAGTAGAAGAAATTAGGCTTTGGTGTCATCATAATATTAGGATTAATGCGTTGGGGACCATGAAAACTCACAATAGATTAGACATTACGTGTTGATTTATCACATGCAAAACAAATATTTGACCTAAAGCTTGTGTTAGAATTCACCAATTGTCCAAACTGGATTTTATTTTTTTTCCTGAGGAGGAAGAATATCCTCGGTAAATTTCACAAGTTCATATAAATGTTGGCAGTATGACGTTGCCTTTTTGGAGCCCCCTTTTCTTCAAAGGTTTACTTCGGAGATTTACTATTGCACTGTTTTTTTCTTTTGAAAGACAAAATCTAGTTTTATGATCCTTGGTGAGAGTTTATGCTATAAAATTCACCTTTCTGACATTTGGAAAGGATTTTGTGTATGTCATGACATTTCAAGTTACGGAGGAAATAAAAAAATAACACGACGATACCCTCATGGGAGAGACTGCTGGTTGCGCTCATTGAGAATATCTGATATTGCTCTATGCTCAAAAAACAACCCTCAAGACCTGCAGGTTTGAAGACAGGGTTGATGACTATGAAAGCGCAGAAAAGAGTGACTAGTTGAGACCTGAAGGGCCTGTTAAGCTTTGCCCAGGATGTCATAGTGTTTATTCTTTCATAAAGTACATGCCCCCATGGGCAAAGGTGAGTAATGACAAGCTCGGATCTTCTTCTATCCAATCAGACAGAGAAAAACTTGGAATAAGGTTTATCAGATTCCGTGTGTACCAGTTTCAAAGACAAATACCTGGAAGTTTTTTGTTTTTTTTTTGATTTAAAAAAGGGGGCAGATGGGTTTCTATTGATTTTACATAAATTTATGATATGTACCAATGCAACCTCTCATTATATTATGCGTTACTTTATTTTACTTTGTTTTTTTTTTCTTACATAACCCAGTTGGCAAGTGCAAGCTTAACGTACAGTAGAATACTAAATATAGTAACTTACTTTTTAATATTCAGTATCTGATTGCGGTAGCTCATCATTAAGAAAACGTAACCTTCCTCTCAGCCTCTCTCTGATGATTCTGTATATATTTAATCATGTCGTTCAGTGTGTCCGCTGCGGAGAGAGAAGTGTCAGTATGGATCCGTTGTTAGAGGAGGGCTTGAATGTGATTTTGACGGCCTTTCATCAACCCAATCATGAACAAAATACTGAAATTCAAATGCATTTTTGAACCAAATGAGCAGTACATCAGATGATCTGCATATAATCAAATGCTCTGTGAATTATTATTCACACATGTCGTGGAATAGATGCAAATCAGCTGCATACCATCATGATTGTATTTAGTCACAGCAATATTTGTGGTATCACCACAAATTTTCTTTAATACAGAAATAAACAAGGGAGGACCTTGTTTTCATTAAAGAAGGCCTTTTTCATCAAAAAAGAAAGAGAAGACTGAGACTGTGAAGGAATCTGAGAGTGATATGTTGTTTTCTCCTTATTCAAGAGAAAAATGTATGTATCCTCCTTTTTAACAAGGTTTCATGAAATAATAAGTTCTGAACCTTGACTGATTTTATCTGGTCTGTTATAAAGTTGATAATTTAGACAGAAACTTAGAGACAATTCCAGCATCCACATCCAGAAACAGAGCTTTCGGGGTGATATCCGCTTGAGGAGATGGTAGCTGCAGAGAACGATTACATATTTTGGCTAAAAACAGTGCTGAAGAATTCTTAATTTCTTTGAGATTTCTAAGAGAAACCTAACAGAGCTTGAAGGTTTGCCAGACTGCACAGTAAAATGGAGAAATCCACTGATGTCTTCAGTAATTTCTCTTGAGGTAATACACTGACTGAATGCCATCTGGTGAGAATCATAGGGGTTTGGCAACAAGATGTAACTTGGAAAGCCTTTTGAATTATTGACTTTCCCCTTTCAGCATTATATATTGATTTGTAAAAATGTCAAAAACATTTTTATTTGTAGAGAATTATACAGCTATTTGCCAGAGATGTTCAGAGAAGTTCTTGATGCTCACTACAGTGTGATGTTTTAGGATGGTAGTGAGAAAAGTAACCCATTTGATGCCCAAGGTATTTTGTTTTTATCTCAGAAGTAATTATTTTTTTAGCATTTTGTCATAAATTGATATTAAGGGCTGTTTTAAGTATCTAGGGAAAAGAACTACAGGCATCCAACATGTTGAATTATAGCATCAACTTAATCGTTGCAAACTTACTGAAATCAGGACTAAAAATCAAAGCCCCGAATGCCATTTTTAGCATAATGCTGTTATGAAATCTCCCACTCTACACCATTAAATAGCATCTGCAAACATTTAACACAAAGTAAAACATCACTGTCTGTTGTATCTCTGTGTGTGGGGAAACAAAAGTGTAGATGCTTCATAAAAAAGGGCTCTTTTGGGGTGGAGTTCTTTTTTCTGCCAGTGTTCTGTGAAGTGGACGTGTGTGTGTGTGTGTGTGTGTGTGTGTGTGTGTGTGTGTGTGTGTGTGTGTGTGTACATAATTAATACATACAGACATACATATATATGCATACATATATGTGTGTGCGTGTTTTTGTGTGTGTGTGTGTATGTGTATATATATATATATATATATATATATATATATATATATAAATGTATGTATACAATACATTTATCATTTAGTTTACAGTTCAAAAAACCTGTTTAAGTGTGCAGTTCCTCTTTAAAGAGGAGACATGAGCATTTTATTTTATCGATGGCTCAAATACTTAGGTGACATATGCAGACTATACAAATTGCAACACTACAGTCTTTCCTACATTTATCACTGAAGTTAGAGCACAGGGAGAGAGAGCCATGAGGGAGAGGCCAATGGAGCAAGGAGCACAACCACATCATTTCTTAGACAGGTTTACAAGGCATCAAGTGTACAAACTTTAAACTTCTTTCCACACACTTTCTGGAATTTACTGGCAAACACACCTGGACATCAAACTGGAAACTAACTTCATGAGCTCAGAACATTTATTGCAGTCATCGAGGATATACACTGAAAATGGACATGCATCTGCATTTCTGTTCCAGAGAATATGTCAACATCCCTGCAAAGTCACACCAGGTCCTCTCGCTGTGTCCTCAAAATGATTCCCTGTACACAGAAGAAGTCAGATTTCAACATTACCCTCAGAGGTATTGATTTTATCACGGGTTTCAATGTTCCAAGCGTTTTTCGTCACTTTAGACAAAGAGGCCTTTCACATTTGTTTACTAAATCTAGAAGTCGGGAGTGTTCTAAATCAGTTTTGACAGGATGCCAAAAAGGAAAAAAAAAAACTTTTTCTCGAGGAAACCCTCTCATTTGTTGGTTCTTGCTTTCCTGGAGCCTTCTGGAGCTGCCCTGGACTCCTGGAACTTTCAGGCATATAACCCTGTCTTCATCAGCAGACAGAATTTGCTCATTTGTTAGATCTTTCTGAGGCCCTCAATGGCTTCATGAAAACAAAAGCTGACAAAACAATTTCAACTCAAGAGTACTGGAGATTAACCAGGTGTTTTTACTCAAGTACTGCACTTCAGTACAATTTTGAAGTACATGTAGTGTGCCTGTGTATCTCCATTTTATGCTTCTTTATACTTCTACTCCACCACATGTTACTAGTCAATTTTCAGATTTGACATTATAAATCATACCATTAGCTTCATAAATTCGTAATCTATCATAAATCATAGTTGTTAAGGACTGAACCAGTGTCTCCCAACCTTCTTGATTTGTGACTCCTCACAAAACCAGTTGAAAGCCCAATGAGAAAAAAATCTAATATTTCATAACAAAAGCAAAGATTTGAGAAAAGGACAAAAATGGAAAAAAAAAAAAAAAATAATATCAGAACTTGTTTTTCCATCTTTCCTGCTCCAAGAATAGAATCATCTCTCCACAGATTTATCTTGTGACCCTTTGGAGTTGGTGCCACTGCTGCTGTAGGTTGCAAACTACTTGATTAGTTTAAACTACTGTATTGAACTTCAAATAATGTAGTCAAAAAATAACTCCACCTGGACCAGCTACAACAGTAAAACGCTAGTTACACATTATTGCATCAATATTAACAATCTGATAATGCCATGTATAAATGTCGCACTCACAGGAATCATTTTTCTGCAGAACAAATACTTTTACTTTTGGTCCAAGTACACTGGTGCGAATACATCATTATTTTTACTTAGGTGAGATTTGAATGCAGGACATTTACTGGTTATGAAGTATTTTTACATTGTTGGAGTCAAGGGCCACTTACTCTCAACTTCATCCCATGGTCTTCATACATGTATATTTTCAAATTCCTCTCCTCATATACTGCACAATTACAGATTAAATCTTATGAGATATATCACGTGTAATTATACACTGTATCAGCTCAGATGAACATATTAAAAATCATATTTGGATGTGAATGCTTTCTCCTAGATACCACATTTTAAATAGCAATACATAAAAAAGATGCTAATACCAACCTACAGTTAATATATCAGTCCATAGTTTAAGATTGAGCCAACATCCATGAGCACTCCCTTGTATCATTACCCTTTTCCTCACAATCAGGATGAAGCAGTGCTTTTATTTCCAAAGTCAGTGCATAACAAGATAAACGACGCTTCACTCCAGAGTATTGATTCCTCCGTGTCGCAAACACATGCTCTGTCATTGGCTGTGACTCACAATCATATTAAGTTGACAACAAGGTGAAGGCTGAGTTATAAGTGAATGACAGCTCAGCTCCTCTAGAAACAAATTAGCTCACATTTCTTTACCCACCCCTCCCTGCACAGACACGCTCAGAGCTACAGATTCGTAACAGCTGTTGCATAACATTTTAGCCTTAGTTAATAATATAAGATGTACTAAGGAAATATAATCATACTGCATAATGTGTTGATTTTAATTCTGTAAGTCCTCTGTTAGTGTGAATCTGATTTTGCATTGTTGTGCCTGTATGGCTCGTAATTTGACGCTGCATGACAATGTGCAGACTGGTCCAGATTTCCACTTGTGTTCCGCCTGTTGTTTCTGTGCTCTCCAAACAGATGCTCCGTCAAATCTCTTTATACTTGGCTGAGCAATGGGAGCAAAACACTGTCACCGCATGGCCCCCATTCAGAGACACCCAGTGTATCAGCTGTCATTCACCCTGATAGCTTTCATGAGTGTGTGTGTGTGCCTGCTTCCTCGTGAACATATGCCAGTGGGTGCTTTCTTTGCATGTCTTGGTGCAACTCTTTATTCGGAAATTGGGAATTAATTCAGCCTTCCAGTAATATTTGTATGTTTATTCACATCTGGTCTTATTCCAGAAATTACAGTGCTACAGAACATTAACCTCAAATGAAGTCTCCTGTGACCTTGTTTACATTTTTCAAAATTCTTTCTTACTGAATAATCCACTGCTGTACTTTAGCCAGACATTAGGATTTTACAGATTTATTTTGCGGATCAATACCCATCTCTTTACAAGACGGGCCAAAATACTGGATTAAATGAGTGCCTGTTTTGGGTTGTTTTTGGCTTTCACTAATTATGCTCTTCTGTATTACAGAGCATCTAAGTGTATCTGGTAACTAATAATTACATGAGCTGTACTCAGAGGAATCCTAGAGACATGAAAGGTATCCGCTGCTCTTCTGGGGAAGGTCACAACCCCTTCTCAAGTGCATCCGTTCCACCTGAGATAGACATATCTCCTCTCGTATAGGAAATATAAAGTGACTACAGTGTCAGTTACTTAGCTGTGGGCTACATTTTAGCAAATTGGCACCATTAAAAATATGGTGAATTAGTGATGAGCGGTTACTGTATGCAGTGTATCCATAGATGTACAGACAACTTTGATTAGTTTACTTTGGAAGAGAGGAAAACTTAATAGTTCTCAGGCAATATCTGCAGCATCTTTTTTTCTATGGCTGGACTTATAAACTGGATTTATGGACATTTATTTTCAATGGACATCAGAGTTGTGTGATATCCCTAGAAAGTGCAAGTCACACTGAATCTAAAATAATGTGTATCATGTCTGATTGTTCAGACTTAACTGAGTTATGACTTCTAGAGGGAGTGCCATTTTGCAGCCCAAATCAACAAGCCCAACTGCAAGGAAACTTTCCTTTGTGCTTTTTGAATACCAGCATGCACCTGTCGATTTTCACCACCGAAGAATCTTCATCTTGTGCCTCACAGTTTGAAAACCTCTGCAACAGAATAATCCTCACTTTATTATTTTGTTGTTATCAGTTGGAAAAACTTGATCTCACATACCTCTGTGCACCAAAAAGAATTTAGCCATATTTTATTTAAAAAGAAATGGTATTTGCATTAAAAAGTGATGGAACGCTTTGGGGTTGTTTGCTTCTTTTGCTAGGCTGCCGTCAAAATAATCTGATCAAACCAAACACTTATTTCCAGTTAAACTTTGAATTCTAAGAAGGTTAAGGTTAGCGATAGACGGGGTCTTTTTTGTCTGTAAAATGTCACTTTGGCTCGCTTTAAACATCAAAGCTGCAGATTTCTCTTTCTTGAGGTGAATTCAAAAAGTAATGGCAGTGTGCATGATCTTATTGTAATTTGACACTGCCATCAATCACATAAAATCCCTAAGACCCTCAAAATTATGAATCTAAGTGACATTTTAAGGGAACTCAGTCTCAATGCAAACTGAGTATTCCTTTGTGTGGCACAGTGCAGCGTTTCTCTCGAACTGTGTCCATACTCATGACACAGTCTGTCTTCAGCACATCTGTCTTTACTCACACTGTAAAGCTGACATCATCTCCACACATGCAAACCCATGCACACACATCCACCCTCCCCCCAGCATGGGCCCTGTAGACACTTCTAGAACACATGGATGGAGGAGGGGTAAATAAATTAAGATCAACAACAGGCATCTGTTGGAAACAACTGACAAGATCCAGGATGCAGCCCCAAAGCAGGCGCAGTGAAGGTCAGTGGAAAAAAGGAAGCACAATATTATCTCTGTCTTTCAGGTTGCAAGCACTTGGGACCAATTTTCAGTTTTGTTTTTTTTTTTTTCAATCTTGTTCTACATATATCACACGAATAAGAGTTAGGTTTAATCACCGAGGATACAGATAAGAAAGTAGCTGATATGTTGCACTCTGTTGTCAAGGAAACTGGTCAGAACTGATCTTGAGAGCTCACAGCAAAGTGCTGACCAGAACCATCAGATACATGCAGTACATGGAAATCTCGACAGACAAAATCTTCATCCTCTGCTTTATTAGGTTTTTTTTGTTTGTCATGATGCTTATTTTGTTAATGCAAACAGTAAAACACATTTGTTTTCAAAGCAACAGTTGAAAAGAGGTTGACATTGACAACACTTTACTTTAAGTCCTAGTATTTGGAGATATACGGAATATATGTTGCTGTGATATAAGATATAAGGACACTTTCAGTGATTATTAATGTACAGTACACGTCAATGGTCCTTTTTCTCCTCTAAAGACAGATTTTATACTACTACAGCTGCATTTTATGACACTATCATTTCATTATGGATGTCAACGGCGGCGTTATAGCTGTAAACAAAAACATAAACACTATTCTCTGCTTACAGCTACATTACACATACTGATTCTATGGATGCAGCTGCCACCAGCATCCTGCTTTTTTCAGTACTTCTTACAGAAAAGAAAAATGATTTCTTAACCTCATGCAGCCTCTGTCATTTAAGTTAGATGTATGACATGTTGGACAAATCAAAGTCAAGTGACACCTGAAGAGGTATATTAAAAAAATACAAACCTCAATAAAAATCATTTGTTAGATAGAAGAAGAACAGGGTTTAAAATCTGTGAAATATTCTTCCTAGACTGAAAAAGTGTTGCAGCAGTGATATTGCTCACATTAAACAGTCACTTTAGTGATAAGATATTGCTGAGAGTGTGAGCATGGAATAATTCATGACTGGTGTGTCAGTGTGTGAGTTTGTGTCCACAGGCACAGGCAGCTCACAGCCGTGAAAAGAATCGCGACAAATGATGTGAGCTGAGTAAACGTGATAAACATGATTACAGTTTCTCATGTTGGAATTGAATCTTCACTTTGAATCCGTTGCAAAATATGTATGTAAAATCTCAAAATAGGTGGAATTTATTATGAATTCAAGTTTTGCTCTGTCAATTAATGAGATTTTGCTCCCTCTGAAAGGCAATTAAACAATGGACCCTGTGCTCCCGTCCCTGCCAATACTCTGACAGTTCTCCTCTATCAACACAAAACTATCTAATACCAATTAGTTTCTGTCTTTTCAAATGCATGCAAATTAAAGTTGCAGCAAATTAACTGGCTTTCCAGCTTATCCCAGGCACTGAAGTGTGGGCCCACTGTGCTATATCTTTTATTTTGTCATTATTTCATCCTCCAGTTAAAGTCGGTTCATTCTCAAGGGTAATATGATGGGAAGGGGATTAACCTGACCCAACTCATAATATCTGGTTCAGCTGACACTGATGTAGCTGTTTGTCTGTTATGTGTGACCAAGAAAAATTACAGATTTTTCTCTCTGAGGGTTAGTAAGAGAGTGAGAGAGGGAGATAGAGATATATGGAGTGGGAGTCTTACTAAAGATGTAAAAATGTGGTGAAATACATGACCAGAGCTCTTTTTGTAATCACAATCAGCTTGTATTTAATGTAGCTTGCTCCCAATGATCTAGCCCCCTCTAGTGTGTAAAGAAATGAGCACGTAGATGGAGACTCCTGCCTCAGAGGTCTTCTTTAGCCACAGCCCTCATACATCATACACGCAACAGACCATCTTCAGTGTCTTGTTCAAATTTTGCTGCATTTGTCACATTTAAAAGACTACAGGGAATTGCTCTTAACAGGAATAAAATCTCATGTGGATATCAGGTTGCCTGTTGGCAGTACGTTTTCCTCATATCCACCCTCCTCATTCAATTTCTGACCTTAGCAGTTTATAGTCTCTGCTGGTCTAAAATTTTGCTGTTGCATGCATTTGTTTTCTGATCAACAGGATCCAAGAAATGGACTCTGTCAACCCACTAGGGGGCACTATGAAACAACCCAGCCATTAGCAAATTAGCAGGGGAGTCATAAGGGGCGGTTATTTCTCCAGCAGTCACTGTTTATTGCTGTGTTTCTGAAAATGAAATTCAAAACAAACAGGTCTGTTTGGTGCATTTTCTCCTCCTTCTCCCTTGCTATTCCTCCAATTTGCCCTCATACCACTTTTTTTTCTTTTTTGCTTTCTCTCCCTTCCTTTCTTTTTTTTTTTTCTAAACCAACCGGTGGTTTTGTTGTCTGGAATATGCTAATCTGCTATGCACTGGCAACTCCCTGGGTGAAGATCACTTATTAAAAGCATAGTTGGGAGGGTTTATGCAAATTGAGTCAAATCAAAGCAAGCTTTCCCTTGGTTGGTTACCCCTTTGCATGCACGGTGAATTTGAGGCCAGTACTTTATTCCTGATATTTCTTATTCGTGAAACCTGTGCCTATTTCACATAACCTCTTAGCTCTCCTTGTTGTGTATTTAATGTTGAATTCATGTTCCTCTGCTTCCTCATCTTTTTCTGTCAGTGTGTTGTTGCAGACAAACAGTTTGCTTGTCTGCGAAAAGAAGAAGTTTCATTTCCCGTGAGTGGATTGACAGATTTGTTAGAAGGAAAAGATGGATAATATCCGCTGTGGTCAAAGGCTGCCGTGAAGTAGTCTGACACAGACACTGATTAAGCCTCTTGAGATCTGAACGGATTGGTGGTCTTAGTTGGGAGAGAAAAGGAGAAACAGAGAGAGAGGAGTGAGCAGGCTAAAGAACAAAACTGCAAATTGGATCGGATGAGATGCAAGTGTCCTGTGGGTTTGTTGGTCTTTGTGTAACGTGTTGTTAAGGCTGGACCAACAATCAGATGTGCTTCCTTAACTCCAGAACGTTGGGTGCACGAGAGAACGGATAAGCAGGTCTCAGACCAACAGGGGAAACAGAATTGGGGATAATGTGCTGCATTGTTTGCGCTTCGTGTTGACTTCTGAATTCTGGTCATTATTTAGGAAAAAGTCATACTTTGAAATTGGCTGTGCCGATTTTGCATATAGCGATGTATTGTAATGAAGTACTTAATTGGACCTCTTGACATGCTTATTGGTTTATGTTTATACCACAGTAATGCAAACACTTCTGACTTCTAAAATCACCCCTGCCATTTAGCTCCCCTCGTTCTGTGCTAATTTAGAGAGCAAAGGTGAGTCCTCTATGTTCCATATTTATATTTTGACACTAAATTAAGTTTAAAAAAAAAAAAAAAAAGAGCAGAGGTCAATGTCTTCCCTCCCGGCAAATATGCAGATTACACAGTCTTGTGTTGGATACTAAATATCACCGGGTGCCCCTATTACTGGTTTAGATGTTGTCAAACTGGGAATTTTCATCTTAGGGAGACAAATAAAGGGTTATTAAGGACATAAACAATTACTCAACCATTCACTTTCGCTGCGCAGCACGATTAAATAACAAAATTGAATGTTTGTTCATGCATTCAGAGGCAGAAACAACCAATTTAATCATGCTTTACAAATGATTTATTCTTGTGCAGAGGGCTAAGAGTTATAAACGGAAACATTTTACCATCTTTTCCTTGATTGTAATCTCTGATGAAGACAACTCAACCATGTGGCTTAGAAACTACTGTAAAAAAACAATAATTCCCTTTTGAGGCTTGTTTTAGTGTAGTTTTTTTAAAACAGATATGTAGTATTTTTAATGAAGTACCATGAACTAGGCCTGGCCATATCATATTAGAGTATTACTGATATACAGACTACATCTAAAATGGATGGAAAACGTATGTTCCGCAACATCTGAACATTTTTTTGAAAGGCAGTCTGTCCATTTTAGATGAAAATAAATCTGCTTGGTTGACACTGTCACAATACAAACTAGATACAAGCTGCTTCACTGCATGTGTTTGAAGGCTTCACAAGTAGCCTTTGTCTATATGTATTCATTTAGACAGTTGCATTCTTATGTGCCTTTGTGGGTCAATTCAGTAAGGTTTGGATTATGAGGGAATCACTTGAGCACATTTCAGCGTTTAACCAGAGCATAAACCCCATCAGCGCAATAGAGGCAGCTGTGGATGATTCCTTAATCTGAGCAGACACTGGGAGAAGGATTCATAAAGGCAGAAGGCTTCTAGCAGCATCCTTCCTACAGCACACCAGCAGGGATAAAATTCCCTAATGTGAATGCAGAAGGGCTGGCTGATTGCAAAATCTAATTGCAATATTAATCAATTACAGAGAATAAAAAAGCTCATTTTTATGCCTGCCATGGGTGGCTGGTGTGCCGACTTCCTGTGGTCTTTATTCACTGGATCATATGAGGTCTGTGCTCAATTGTAGGAAAATAAAATTATCCCCTTTCACTTTGATATTTGCATAGTCGTTCAAAAACAATGAGATCCTTATGCGGTGGTATAGTAGCTACACCATAGAAGTATGGCATACTGGATGTTTGCTGGAGTCCTGTTGACATAGTTACACAGAATCAGTCCTGCATTAGTGGTGAACGCAGGTCAATAATGTCTCAGTCTGGATGAAAGCAGCCCCTCATAAAAACCATCAGAGGGCAATCGATGTGCTTTCATCCCCAGAACGGAAATTGCACTCATATGGCTCAGATGCTATGAAGGTCCCCCATCCAAAGCCAAATCATTAACGTCAAACTTGCAGGAGAGAAATCAAAATGTCACTCTGCCCTGCAATCTCTGTGCAGATGAGTATTGCTTCTATTTCTTATACAATCTTATTCTCATGCCTCATATCTCATCGTAGCGTAGCCTACTGTAGGTCTGTTTCTTCCAGTGGGGTTTGACTTCATTGAAAATGGAGAGCTGAGACAATTGTGTACTAGGAGGAAATTTTCAAAAGAACCACTGGACATGTGCCCCCACAAATACAACACTTACAGATGTTGTGAGTAATGCCTTTAAATTCCCCGAAGACTTCCTTACCCTGGGTACATGGTTAATTCATATTAGAAAATCCTAATTTTTCACTTGTGTCTCTGAATGAGATGTGTCCTATGTCCTGGTAATCTGGAGAGTTAGAAAAATGACTTTACTTGACCTTGTGGTGCTCACAGTCTTGAAAAATAACCAAGCCGTTAGGATTATGAGCTCTGACCCTGCCTGGAACCCTAAATTAGGGGACCCACACACAGAACTAACTCTGCTACTCCCTCCTGTATGCATGTAGTGTATATATATTTTTTCCATTTATTTTTAATTCTTCCTTTTGGTAATTGTTAAAGACCACTTGTCAAGCTGGTAAATTTAAGTTAAAAGTGTTCTATTCAAACTTTAAACCTTCTATAACGTATCTTTCATTGGGTGATAAGGAAAAAAATGTATATTCTACATTTTTTTTCAATGTTACACGTTTTGTTTTTATTTCTATTTTCAGGAAGACATTGTTTCATTTATCCCTATCTTAATACAGATTCTTTTTCTTTTCTTTTTCTTTTCGCCTTTTTCCCAGTCTTTTGATACCTGTCAGTTTAGATTTCAATAAATACTGAGGCGTGCATGTGACAAATAAAAACCTTTGAATTCTATCTTAAAGGATAGGTCCACACTCTGTCTACTTAGAAACATACTCAGGTGCTCATATGAGCCTTAAAATTGATAGTTTGTTATTGCTGAAATCATTACTGTAATCAAAAAATCATAATTTCCTCTTTGTGTTTCCCTGGACAGTCTTTACCTCGCTGAGCTGTGGTGGAATGGTAATACAAAGACTGTAATTTTGGGAGAATAATTCAGATGGTGTCAACATTGCTGCAGTGAGGTATAAAATGTGACAGAGGGTCAGCAAAAACAAGATTTTCAGCTTTTTATCTCCTGAGATAAATATGAAATAATAAGATGACTGATAAAGTGGCTGATATTAGTTTATCAGTCTTTGTAAAAAAGATATGTTTTTGTTTGTTTTGTAACTTGGTTGAACTGATCTTTTTAGTCGACAAGCCCTCCAGAACAACAAATGTAAATTTTCCAATCTTAAAACTGCTACTGTTGCCGTCACAGGTTTTGGCACCATCATTGTCATGGTTACAATAACCCCTTGAGTTACAATAAGGAAACTAATGTGGCCATTGTTTCTCGCCGTATTTTATGCACACGTGGAATATGTCTTCCGAAAAGGGGACTTTCAAAGTTAGCCAGACAATACCTGCTTTTTATTTTTTATCTGCTGCAATAATGTGGTAACAGATTTCTCTCACACCTAAGCCTCTTTGCTCTGAGATCTTTTGTAAGAAAAAAAAAAAAAAACATGAAAACTATCACAATGTACTTGTCAGGTCACTGTCTGCTGCTTCAAAGCACATGCCGACCAAAGAAGATGTTAATTTATTCTAAATGCTGTGAATGTTCAAACGGTTTATTAAAGCACAGTAGCATTCACTTTAGCATTCATCCTTTTGATCATCTGGCATTCATGTTTAGTTCAATGTATGCCAAGGCCTCCTGTGATGCACACCACAAACCCAAAATTATATACAAACACATACTCTCTTTCTCTCTGCCTTCCTCCCGCACCTTCTCCCGTTTCTTTTCTAACTTCAAAATGGTTTCAACCCTCTGAAGCTCTTGTCACGTCGCCCTTATGATGGGAACACTACTCGTATGTTTGAAAGACGATTAATGGCATTTATGTCGTCTCAGCTGTGTATGTTCTAGTACCCACTGGATCACTACATTGTTACAAAAGCAATCAGAAACCTAAAAACAACATGGGCTCACTGTAGAGCTAAATTGAAAAAAAAATCTAAGGCTGATAACACGTAATTGCCATAATTACACTATAATGACGACTACTTCAATTATAGTATAACTTTTTTTCGCCATTATGGATCATGATTGGCATAATCACTTATTCTCAGTCCACGTCTATGTCTAATCTGATCCTCACTGAAGGTTTTTGTGAAACTGTTCTTATGCTCTTTAAGGCAGTTTTTTTTTTTCATTTAAAGGGATGAAGTAGTTGGTTTCATTGATTATTTAACTTTGTTTATCCATATCATGTCAATCTGAACACATCAAACTGAAATCTCTAATTATCTCTTCTCAAATATGCCTTTGTCAAAGTTTCAATTTTCAGTCAACATTTTGTTGGCTTGCTGTTACAGTGCATCAATATTTTCCTAGTTTGGGAAAGCATGATTGTCAAAAATACGATTTCTTTTATTTCTAAATTTGCTTCTGCCCCTCTTAGGGACAGTCTGACATATGGGGGGTATTTTTTGTAGGTATTTTTTCTTTTTGCTGAAAGGACGGTAATTTGCGGGAAGGTTGGGTGGGGTAAACATGTCTAAGATAAATGTAAATGTGTCTTATAAAATGACAATTCGGGCTATTGGTTCAAAAATAAGGAAAGGCTGGAATATTTGTCAGAAAAGGAGGCTTTTATTGCCCCAAATTTGACCATTACCAATTCAACTTCTAATGTGAAATTTTACAGTTGAAAGTTACTATTCCATTAATATATTAAGGTTTAAAGGAGCTATAATTGATCAAAAAAAAAAAAGTTTCAAATGAAGATGTGAAAAAATTATGTGAAAACAATGTGACTTCAATTTGAACTACAGGTTTTTCTATTATCATCAATGAGGGTAGGCTGAATAACAGAAACACCTCTCTGGGTACTGCAATACATCTCATCCAGACCAGAAAACTACATTCTCCAAAATCATCGTAAAATTGGATAAACAGCTCTCTAAAAGTTTCATTAAAAACCAAACCTTATAACCTTCATGCAGATAGAATTTATTGTAGGACTTGGAATTAGTAGGATTGCATTAGTTGTAGCTCGGTGGACTTAATCAACTGGCAGGTGTAGTGGCAAGAAGTAACATACAATGGAATACCTGAAAGAGCATCCAAGTTGTACTTAAATACTGTACTACTGAGAATAATTACGCTCTGTTGCTGCTTCACGCCTGGTGAATGTGTTAATCTAAGGTAAAATTATTATTATTAAGATTATTTAATAATTATTACTGTGTAGATTTTTTCTATTGTATAAAATCATGCGGTGTACAGAAAAGTCTTAATGATCATGGCTAGGCAATTCAAAGTAATTTTTACCTCAAGTGATACAGTACAATGCTTGTGAAACCAGTAAAATATCAAGGCAATGGACAATTTATGCAATAGCACACACACAGACAGAAACACACACTTGCTGTCTCACAAACATACATGGTCATCAGGGAGGAGATACAGTCGTTTTTATTTATTAATTTATTTATTTATTTTACAATAATCAATGTTGACACGCTCTTATTTCCAGAGCTGAAGCTTTTTCCCAAACTCTGAGATGAACTGAATGGAATTTCTGTGATATCGGCTGGTGCAGGCGACAGAACTGCCTCGATCAATAGGCCAGAGCTGCTCACGGACTCGGCAGCAGAGCCCCGACTGAAGACACGAATTGACTGGGGTCCAGGAGAGAGCACCTCCTCCCCAGTTAGCTAACTTTCACAGTTCATAGACACAGGGGACAACAAATATTTGGAAGTGTGCCACAGTCATTAAATCGAGGCTATTTGTGCACTCTGTGCACGCATCTGCTGAAGATTTGTTGCCCTGGTCCTGATAACACAGGAGGTGGTATCACCTTTACCCCCAACTCTGTCCCATGTCGGTGATGGAAGGACTTATGCTATTAGACACCACAGGAAAGGATTTCACTCTTGTTACACTCCTGACTGCTGATTGAACACCCCAGCGCTATCTGTTACCAGGACAGTAGTCTGCTGCCAGAGGCGTTTCTTGTAGCAGTAGATTATTTGCTTCCACTGAGATGGATGTACTTTACATGACATTAAACAGAAGCAATATGGGATCTGCCTGGTGCAAACCCACCCCCCCCCTCCCTTTTGAGGTGTGTGGGGGAGTTTCATGCATGATTAATCTCATAAATCTATCATTTTATAATCTATGATTTTTATTTAGGGGAAATGATGTGGAATAAATGGTCATGTGCACTTAAAACATCAAAGATAATGTTTACACATGTATCTTTAAATTGGCAATCACGTAATTTGAAGTGAAAATTGGACCATTTTCCATCTTAGAATTTTAAAACAAGCATCAGCATGACATAGATGTGGCAGCCACTCTGGGCTGCAAAGTGTTTCAAATGTCTTGAGAGATAGTAAATAAAGATCCTAATGTGTTCTAGTGCAGACATCTAAATAAGACTTGTCAAGAGAACATAATCTTCTCTTCTCATGATGCCTTGCATATTGTGATGCCTTGGCTTGTTTGTTTTCAGTTCAAGGGACTGCTTTGAAAGGGAAATGACAGTGATTTCTTGTCAAATGTAATGACTTCCCATTTGGAAATTTAAAACATCATCAACAGGGAGGGACATTGTGCATCTAGAAAAGCTTTAGGCCTGGACAGGCGTTATTCACTAGAGACATATACTTAAGTATTTGTGATCACAACATAATCTGAAGAATAGTTAATTGACCATGCTGACTAATTAAAATGGATTTGCAATACACTTTGTATTAAATGTTTGATAATTAATAAATTATTTGTCATTTACACTTAGTCAAACCTGCTCCCTCTAACTTGCCTCACCAATGGCTAACTGACACCGTCTTAAATCTGCGTACTGATCTCAGAGCTGCTGAGAGAAAAAGGAGTAAATCCAGTGACCCCGCTGATCTCAACAGTTATAAGTCACTACTATCTTCCTTCTCACCCAGCATCAGTTCTGCCGAAACTACTTTTTACAATGATAAAATCAGCAATACTAGAGACACTCAGAAATTATTTTCCACCTTCAAAACATTACTCCTACATCCTCCACCAGACACAAACCTCTCAGCTGATGTCTTTGCCTCCTTTTACTGAAAAGGTGGGTGCTGTCAGAAGTCGATCCTCTGAACCACTCTGAGACAATCAGTCTCACCCGGTTAAGGGCACATTACTCTTCATGGTCGGCCCTTCCAGTGCAGCACACCAACAAGCCAAACATGTAGCAATCCCACTCGGCTCTCTTGCCCTTCTAAGCCTCCTCAGGTCAGTGGCTCAGCACCTCCCTCACTAAAAGCCCTCTAGCTGAGGACAAGCCACCAAAAAGGCATAACATGTAGCAGTCCTACTGCACGTCTTTCTCTGTCCCCCCAGGTCGATTACATATCACATCTCTCATTCACCTCTCTGAGAGCAATGTATCAAAACTCTTGACTGGTAGCTGTTCTAATACTCGTGCGATGGACCCTATTCCCACCAGCCACCTCGAAACCATTAGTCACATCATTGTACCGGCAATCACACATGTGATAAATGCCTCACTGGCTTTGGGACATTTCCAACAACATTCAAACAGGCTGGGGTAACACCTCTGCTCGAAAAGCCTTCATTCAACCCTGTTCAAGTTTGTTGCTACCATTATTACCCGAGGCTATTGAAAGGGCAGTTTTCAAACAGGTCCCAGAAATATTCACAAGGAATGCCCTCATTGATCCATACAGTCAGGGTGTAATAGTGGCCAGTCCACTGAAACAGCCCTGTTGTCTGTGGCAGAAGCTCTAAGGGCAGCCAGAGCTGAGGACCTATCAGACACTTTCAATACAGCGAACCACTGCATCCTGCTATGTGTACGCTACTCTTCCATATGGGCATCTCAGGCAAAGCGCTGTCTATGTTTTAATCCTATGTCACTGGGCATTGCTTCAGTGGTCACGGCTAGGACATAAATCCTTCTGCCATCCCCCTCCCACAGGAGGAAGCCCCAAGGTTTGGTGCTGGGCCCCCCTCTCTTTGTAACGTACACCACCTTATTGAGTCAAATAATCCGCTCACATGGCTTCTCATATAATTGCTACAAAGATGACACTGAACTATACCAGCCAGATGACCCAGTGGTCTTGGTGCGGATCTCAGCTTGTCTCTCAGACATATTCACATGGATGATGGATGCCTACATTTAGCTAAACTTTTCTAAGACTGAACTCAGTCAATCTCACTAACACAGTAATAGCATCAAAATTGCCTCTTGACCTCTCACATCAACTACGGTTGTGAGAAACCTGGGTGTCTTGTTTGATGACCGGATAGCCTCCTCTGACCATGTTGCATCCATCTCCCAGTTGTGCTGCTATACTACAACACAAGATAAATTAGGCTTCGACTGACTTAGCATGCCACCCAACTCTTGGCCATGGTTATCTCTCACCTCAACTACCGCAATGCTCCTCTGGTGGGCCTTCCTTCATGCACAGTGAAACCCTTAAAGATTGTCCAGAAAATGGTGGCATGTCTGGTTTTTGATCAGCTTAAAAGGGCACATGTCACTTCACTGCTGATTGACCACCACTGGTTACCCATGGCTGCCTGAATCAAATTCAAGTCACTGATGGTTGCCTGGCTCTGCATCTGTCTACTTGAACTCAGTCATACAGGCTTATGCTCCTTCTCTTCCACTGTGCTCCTCTAAGGAATGTCATCTGGTAATCCCATCCTTGCACACAAGGCAATCACAATCAAGACTGTTCACGCTTATGTCGCCACAATTGTGGAACAAGCTTCTACCATTTCTTGCAAGAGCACGTCCTCTATGAACAACTCTAACACCCCAATATGCATAACTCTCACATATAGTGCACTCGTTCAGTGCACTTTCTACCTTATCTCCATGCATTTTGTCTTAATGAACAGATTTAGTACTTGGTACTTACCACAAGGTCTTCTACTGCCCCAAAGCTTTAATGTTGTCCCTCACTTGTAAATGGCTTTGGATTAAAGCATCTGCCAAATGAGTAAGTGTAAATGTATTCAAATGTATCCAGTCAATTATGATAGTGCATACCACAGCAATTACTTGGGAATCTGTTAAATCTCCATTTTTGAGGATAAGAAGTGCAGTAATATATTTGTAATTTGTGTCACCAGATGATAGTCCAAACACAGTCAGAATGCCATTTTCTTTAGATGCAAATCTGATAGAATTGGCATCCCAGTTGTTTTTGGATGGACTTTGAACAGGCCCAACTGCTGAGAGGTAGGATTGTGTTTATGTAGAGCAGGTTGCGCACTGCAGTTTTGCTTGTAATTTTGTGTGACATTACTGAATAGTTGATGGCCTTAAGTCCAATATTCACCCTGCTTTTAGTTCTGTTTAGTACCACTGCATCTCCTGAGAGAAACACTTAGCTGCTAAATGCACCACTGATGTTCACCAGCTAGCCACAAACTTTGTCTGTCAGCTGTCCAGCGCTGGACAGGTAGTGTGAAGTGGGTTCACCAGAGCTTTTGCTGAAAACAGCTCCCTGTGGCTGCTGGGAAACAGGGTTAACAAAGGCAGTGAGAGAGAAACCGACAACAAAAATAAAAACCAGAAAGGGATTCTTCAGACACCATTTCCTTATAAAAATAAAAATATGAAACTAGTTTAATTGATACATTAAACAAAAGCTAATTTATCATCAACCCTAAGTGGCCAAACTACTGCTTTTGAAATTTATTGAAGAGTCATTATTTATGCAGTTCTACATAAATATCACTGACTCAGAGCAACCTTTTGTTGAACACAAATAGATGGAATAATACAAACTTCTTTTATTGGTTTAGTTATACCTGACCTGCACAGACTCAAACAAAAAAAACAAATAAACAAAAAAAAACCCTAATTGCGCATTATGCAGAAGGCAGATTAATTTGTAAACAAGGCAGATTAACTTCAATGTCTCCTTAAATGTAAATTCAATGTAAAATGTATTGGTGGATGTAAAGAGTGCTCCACAGTGGTGTGGTTTATATTACAAAGGCTCAGTGTTTTTTATGTGGTGTTATGTGGGTCCAGAGTACCTGCAGAGTTAGACTATAGTACACTGTAGTAGGTGGAGTGTATGCTGTAGAGTCTTGTTGTGGTAGGCAAGTTTCTGTCTTTCATGAGTAGCTGACATTTCGGACTCCTCGTCATTTTGCAATAACAGCCTTTATTTTTGGACAAAGTGAGACAGTCGAGCATGGCATCCTTTTCCTCACAGCAGCCTACTGTACAGCAAGCTAGCACCACCACACAACAACATCAGATTTCTCACCTAGCTGAAGCGATGCAACACACCACCACCTCCCACTGACAAAAGGAAACAGAATAAAGTCGTTCTCGTTAGTCAAGGCTGCTCGGTGTTCCTTTCTTTTCATCTAATTTCCTCTCAGACAAGAACTCACCTGTTTTTGTTAGGATTCTGTGTTTGAACCAAAGGACGGTGAATTGTGTTAGGTTTACACACTACAGGACTGATCTTGGGCCATCAAGTTTCTCCAATGTGACTACAGATTATGCTTTAAAGAACTGAGGGAAATCACACACCTACTGAGGCGCCAGCGCGCAGGCAGAAATCAAAAAAAGAAAAGAGAAACTTGCACACTCATAAAACCAATGCATTTATTTCAACTTTCAACTGGAATTTATACTTATAGGTTCTATATTAAAAATCAAGGCCATCAATTTAAAGCCAGTGAAAAACTTTACAGCAACAGCATGTCCACATTATCAAGAAAATGACAAGCACTGATTACCTTGATTTGTAAGAAACTTACTTCTACCAAAAGGTCATGAAGTTCTACAATGAATCATGATTGTATTTATTTTTTAAATTACCTCTTGTAGCTGCATCGATGACAAAAAATAGGGGGAAAAAAGCATGCATTGTTTGATTATTTCTTTTTTTTTTGACCATCTGATTTGTACAGGTTTTTGTAAAAAAATTGAGTTCAAAATTCAAGTTATAGGGTGTCACTTGTCACTGAGTTTATATTGTGAATAATTGTAAATGAAAGTAAACAACAATACTAAAAAGTTTGTACTGAAAAACCTGGGCCCTGTTCTTTAAGATTTTGTTATCCTCTATTGCACATAATTAAAAGTCACTGACAGTGGCCAGCAGTTCATGAAAAAAGGATATGGTGCTTTAAGCTAGTTGTAATAATTAAAAATTCCACTGGTCCAGTTTTTCATGAAATGGCCCGGGCATATGAATGAGATGACCAGGTTCGGTCGCAGCTTCTTACGATGAAAAGAGAGAATTCATTAATTTAACTGGTAAAGCAATTATGAAATATGTATGTGGAACACATTGCATCAGTGTGATGAAAGTCTGCCTATTGTCCTGACTGCTGGTTTTAGCATTGACATTTTAATTGGTGATTTTCAGCTCTCATTTTTGCACCAAAAATATACAGAGAAAGTTTCTAGGACATTCCCGAAAAAGTGTTAGCTTCTGTGCTGGTCACATGCACAATCACACACACTGACACAAACAGAGAGAGAGAGAGAGAGAGAGACACACACACACACACACACACAGACGCACACACACACATGCACACACACACACGGAGTCATTGAAATTGAGTAGTCTGACTGAGCCTTGTGTGGGCTCAGTGACAGCGTTGATTAAACATTAAGGAAGAGATATAATGCCATTTTACCATTGTGAGTTATCCAACCCCTTTGTACTATCATTTCATCTTTGCCCTTGAACTCAAACACATTGCCGACTGACAGGATAGAAAGAATAATGATAATGAATTATGCATAAATGAGAACTTGAATTCATCTTTATCCAACTTTGGGAAGTTGGTGCATTTGAGGACCCCTGAGTGTTATTTGTCACGCAGCTGACAGGAAACACTGCAGCTGGTACTCATAAAAATGGGCTTAGCGTCTGAGACAAACTGAACAGTTTTGCACAGCATTGTGGACCGTGATCCTTATCCTCCTCAACTTTGGTGGGCCTAAGAGGGAGAGCAATGGCACAAATAAACCGTTTGATCGCTTCTGTTTTGAAGTTCTCCTTATCTAATGGTGGTTAAGTACCTGATCTGGTTAAATCCTGCATGTGTTTTAAATGATTGTATGAAACCAATGATTAAAAAAAAAGAAGAAAAGAAACCCCAACACTTGGACCTTTTGTATTTTTTAGGTTATTGTGTCTCTGTCTATGTGATACTTTAGGGTGCAGCCTTAGTTGAATTTCCTTTTCTGCAAAACTACTGTGATACTAGATGAAGTTCCTACTGAGATACTGAAGAGCAGCAGACGTCCAGCGAGGACATGATTGCCAGCAGCTGTGGTGTCATGCTCACTGCTGTTTTGTCTTAAGCTTGTCTGATCCATCACACTGTGGCCATATTTTGTAGACAGAGGTCATATTGTATGTGTCCTTTTCTATCCATATCAGTGATGTCAAAAGAAAGAGCTTTGGATCCACTGGGACAATCACAAAAATTGCACCCTAACACACCGATATATTCATAGCTTTATTTCCACCCAGGTTACACACTTATCACTTTCATTTTGGCCAAGATATTGCCGTCGGGATATGTGTAATTTTCTCAGCAGGCCTTCGAATTTCCTGGATATCTTATCATCAGCCGGTGCCCTTTGATATTATGAAGTTTTGAACATGATATGAAAGGCGGTTTTGTGTGCTTCCCAAAGAACTGTGCTGTGTAATTCATGGAGTTTTCGGCAGTTTTTGCCTGGGACGTGTCACCACAAATTGTTTCTAGATAATATTCACACAACTTTCTCTGTTGCAGGGTGAAACTTTTACAGTGTACGGACTACAAATAAACTGTTGCAATTCAAAGGTGTTGAATTCTCATTGCATTCACTGCTCAACATGGTATAATGGATTACTTTAGGCAGCAGCAGGCTGGCCTGCCAAACTCTACAACTTGGCAGTAGAGTGAAGAAGTAGAATTCTGCTGATGTACATTTTATTTTATAACAATAGACTATCTTCTGTTTTGAACACCCCTTTGTATAACGGATGTTTTTTTTTTAGGAAACTACATTTAGACCAGTGGTCTGTATCTTGCATTATATTATCAGCATACTGTATTCTTGATGCGCAGCTTATAAAAGAAAACAGAATCATTAAAGCTTCTGAAAACTTGGTTTCAATCAAGTGTTTCTCTATAACCTTAAATCTTAATGACTACATAAACAGAAATAAAAGTTAAAAAAAATCCTTAGCTACCATTTATAAAATGTTTATTAAATTCCTAAGTGGCAGAATGTCCTGTAATGTCACTGTCACACCATTTAAAAAATATATATATTGCTAAATCCTGATTGGTGTGCAGAAATACATGACACTACCAATTTCCAAATGAACCCTGAACAAAAAATACAGATATGTCATGTAAAATTACCACCACTGCAGGAAGTTGTGTATTTATCCTTTGCACAATAAGAAGCTGGTTTTCTTTGGCTTCAGTGAATGTATTACATAAATTCGAATCCAGAGTGGTAACCTAATGAGTAGAGAAAAAAAATAGAGTAATTAGAGTTATTTCTGTATACAGCATAAACCTCCACCGCTGACCTTCATAACATACCAGTGTATTATATTATGTATTATTCTTACATCTGACCCACAGTGCTTCAAAGCGGAAAGTCTAGCAAACCGTTAGGCTAAGAGGTCTGTGGATTTCTCTTTTAAATATCTAGAAGACTACCATAAAGTTAGGGGCCATTTAATAGAACATGCCCCTTCCTAACCTTGGGTATGATTATTCTCAAAATAACAATGCTGTGGTGAATGACATAGTTGCACATGCAGCACTTTTAATTTAGTCATGCACAGAGATGTCCTCCGGAGTCAGGCTGAGCTTGATGAAGGTGCTATCACCCTCAATGAGAGGAATAATTATCACAACAACTCATACATAAGTCCTCTATTAAATTAAGACCCAGTTTAATAGACTCCCAGCAAGAGTGGGAGTGTCGGCTTAATGTAATTGGTTGCAGGACGACATGCAGATGAAAGCAACACAAAAAATAAAACAGTTTTTAAATACCTGCTCTATCTCGGTTTTTCTTTTTTTTTCCGTATCTCCTGTGAAGCTTTATTTGACCACTCTAATCACCCCGGTCCTGTGATCTCACAAGTGTGTCATATAAATGGCTGGCGCTTTTCTGTTTATTTTTCCCATCCATAATACATAGGGTATCTAAATCCTTCTGGTGTGTGCAGGACACAGAGGGGGAGAGAGAGAGAGAGAGAGAGAGAGAGAGTGAGAGAGAGAGAGAAAGGGGGAGAGAGAGGTGGCTTGCTAATGGTGTGAGTCATAAAGGCTCAGAACAAAGTGGTAGAAATACATACACATGTGCCAAGAAGAGCCAGAGAGGCCATGCACTATGGTCCACTGGGTGAAATGTGGTGATTTGAGAGTTTGGAGCTTAAAAAGGCTTTAGGCAGGGTTTGGTCTACCCCCTGCGCGGGCAGTAATTAGAATCACCTGCCCCAACTATTGCCAATTGCTCACCTGACTGCAAGGTCAGAGCCAAAACCACATTTTAATTCAGTTCTCTGGAAAACACAAAGTGCTCTCCAGAGCAAACTTTATCTTTCTTTAGTTAGGAGTAACAGAGTGTACTCGGTCCTCCAGAATTCAGCACATGGCATCAACATTTTCATTCGTAGACATGGTGCTATGTTTCAGAAGAAAATATGCAACAGGAAGAATATGTATGCTACAGCTCCTTCTGTGATTTATAGATTAGATAGCACATAAATCTGAGCCCCATAATAATGTGGGGCCCCCTGCGGTTTCCCCTTTAAATAGAGCCAATATTACACTTGTACAACCTGAATCAACAAGTAATCATATGCCTCTGTAATGGTCTTCTCTTAACCCTGAGAATTAACCATAGGTCAAAAGCCATCTAATTTTGGAGAGGTTTTCTGTGTGACTGCATTTCATAATACAAGACCACAGTATAAGTCTTCGTCGCCATGTTTTATTTGCAGGTGAATATGGTGAATTAGTTTCAAACTATTGTTAACTCTGTCTGTCGCAGAAAAGAACTAGTTCAGTATAATAAAACTTTAGAAACTTAAAAGTTAAAAATCCATATATACATAGAAAAAAGGTCCACATAGTTTCTGAAATTGAAGGCAGTGCTGCTTCATTTATTAGCAAGACAGCTGCAGTATATTCAAGCTTGTCTAGATATTCCATTTATATACAGTTATTACGTTATGGATTATGTTTTACATTAATGTAACGAGGATACTGTGTTAATATATATTTTGCCCTGAATATGACTAATTCTTTACCCCTGCACATTATCATTTTTGTGTGTGTACTGCTGGTTGCCACATCAAGTGTAGGAGTCAAGTTTCTTCTATTAATTGAAAGCAATTCCTCGCACCTTCCACTCACTAGCTGCAAGCCTGCCTGAATATCTGTGTGACAGTAAAGCTCTCTACTTCTTCCAACATCTGCCCACAGCTAGCTGATAACAGTGGAACATGAATGTCATCTGTTTCAGAGAGATTATTAAAAGAAATACAAATTTGCCTCCTGCCCTCCTGATGTCTCACAGCAAAAAGACAAAATCCCGTTCTATTGTTTTCTGGGCTTTTTTTTCAGAGAGGAGGATTTTAATTTTTTACTTTTACCTTTTTTTTTTTTTCTTTTTTTTACATGTCTCGAAGCAGAGATTTATGCATAAGCCGCTGCTCAGAAAACATGTCTTCCCCTGGTCTCCTGCTGGTATTGCGCGGCAAAGCCAAGATAAACAGGTGCCCGTTTTGAGATTACTCATTGTAAGTGAACCATTTGGATCTGAGCTGCACACTCCGCTACCCTTTTTTTGCAGAGTTCATGGAAAGTACAAAATATGTCTTTTTTACCATCAAACATCAACATCAAATTAAATACTGTAGAATGGCATGAGCTAGAAAGAGACAAGGAAACACAAGAGTTTTGTTTTTGCCTTTCTCGTCTCCATCTGATCCCAGATATGTCCAAAGGCATTACATCTGATTTGATCAAACTGTCAAAGGATAGTTAGAGACAATGTGAGATCAAAGGGAGTCTTTCTAATATCTGTCAGTAAGTAGTGCGAGCATTCAGGAGCTTTGTTTCCCGTTACCTTGTACGAAGGTTTCACAGAACAGAGTAATTGCACCTGCCAAGAGTTATTCAAAAAAGTAATGCTTTCCACCACATTTTCAGCCAACAACCCCCCCCCCCCCCAAAAAAAAAAAACCCAATCTAGGCTTGCTTGGATGACAGCATTGCAAAAACTGCGGAAAGAGGAAAAATGAGAGTGACTGAACTGGAATAGACGTGTCGTAGAGAGAAGATGGATTCCTGTGCTCTCAGTGGAAAGCTGTCATAACAGTCCTCAGCAGCTGTTCTGGGAGCAGCCAGGAGTCGCCGGAAATATGTCTCAAACACCTCCGTGCCTCTGTACAGGCCCAGGCAGGAGTCCTACCTAACTGTGTCACATTTCCATCTCATTGTGGTGAAAGCCACCCAACGGAGAGGGACAGGCGCACAGAGGAACCAGGGCATGGGGGGGGAGTCCTTTAATTTAGTCACAGAGGGAAGCTTTAAGCCTCCGTCATACAAGGGAGGGTGAGCGCAGTGTGAAACGCCATAGATGTACGTTGCATTCTCACATCCTTCACTTCCATCACGGCGACCCCGTCGGATCTGCTGTGATGGGGAGTGATTGCGCAATGGGTATCAGCATATGCCCTCGTTGCCAGTATCCTTGCTCTGTAACCACTGTGCAGCTTAACTGGTGTGTTTCCTTCCTCAGCATGGAGTAAAAAAAATGTAAAGCATTAGCGTTAACGGCAGCGAGCAGTCAGGGGATCCAGAGAGTAAAAGTCGTGTCATCCCAGATAATACTCAGCCCCTGGCCCAACAGGAGGCAGTTTAAACTCTTGAAATTATGAATGCCCAACAGACTCTTATACCATGTTTGTACCCTCGGCCCGAAAAGCTCTGCACCACCGGTTCTTTTTTGCTCCAGCAGCTGACAATGTTTTCACTTTTGTAAAACACCAAATTAAATGTGATCCTTGATTTATTCATAACTTTTTCCTCCCTCAGTGTTTAAGAAAGCTTTTAAATTCCACATAAGTGTATTAAAAGATGGGCATCCAAATAGGTCTCTAATGAAGTCATAGTAGATGCTTCAGGTGAATATGCTGCTGGCTAAGGGTGTTTTAGATAGGACTGTTTTAGATGTGTACAGTATAAAATGAGGATGTAAAATGAGAATTATTTAAAACCAAAAAACACCTAAAATCCAGGAATATTACTGGATCTGGATTTGACCTCTGACTGACTAACAGGGCTTTAATACAAAGATTTATACTAGGCTGCAACTAAATATGAGATATGACCAATGTAAACAACATATATATACATATATATATATACACTCGATTTGGTCATTGATAATTTAGACTTGTCACAGTATTTGATACTGTGTAATACTGTGACTTGTCACAGTATTTGAGGTCAGGTTTTTTTGGCCTCATGGGGGCAGCATAACAACCTGTAACAACACAATGATGTTTAAATAACATGTCCAAATACGGTCAGCCAGTTGTCATCGTTAGAAAGCGGGTTTTTAGAGCTGTTCCAATGAAAGCAGCCTCCAGCTGCAGCCAAAAACAGCATGGTGAGATAGAAACGAAGCAGTAACGTGGTGGCTTTAAAAACCAAAACAACAAATCAAGATACTGATAAGAGCAGCTTTAAACTGAAACCTGGTAAACTGGAGGATTCTAAGATATTAGGAGATGTCACTGGCCTTTTTACAATTTAATACTCTGAAGAATACCTTTCATAAAAATTAAATATTTCAAAAAAATTATGTGTGTGTGTGTGTACGTACATATGTTTGTACGTGCATACAAATGTATTTGGTGCAATTAGCTTAAGAGCGAAAGAAAAAATAATGGATTTGTCACTTAAACATTTATTAATTGTATAGACTGTATTTGCATCAGAAGTTGTATGCACTAATTTGTTTGGTCTATTAAAGTTACTTGTCAGCTTTATAGATTATAGGTAAATCAATTTAAATCAGAGAGATTACTTAAGCCATTATGCTGGAAATCTCTCAAACAAAAGAAATGTTTAAAGACTTACAGGGTGTTTGCTTTATGTTTAATGAACTTTAACATGGACTACAGCTGGCATTGGTCGGACATCTTCCTCTCCTAATTGAGGGTCTCTTTAACCTGTGGTTTAATTAGAGGCTTTAGATGGGTTTAGTTTAATTAGAGGCTTTAGATGGGTTTTAATTTAGTCGTTAAAAAAAATCTTTAAAATGTATTTTCTCCAGTTTTATATTAACTTGAGCTGTACAGCTGCAGGATAAAGACACCGTCTCTTGTTGCACCCCCATTCAGGGCCTTGCAATCTGGTCAAGGACATGGCCCACAAAGCTGTCCTTCAAAGGACCTGAAGGCTAGATTGAACCTGCAGCTCCTGCCCAAATGAGATGGTCTAACCTCGCAGAGAAAACATTAATGCTGCACTCAGGCAATTCCCATCAAGTTGTAAAGTTAAAAGTTTAACATTAGAGAGTTGCCTTTGGTTGTTAAAAGCCATTTGTTAACTTAGAAGTTTCATGATGCTGGGGTTTCCAGTAGAAGTCGTGAACAACTCTGGCAAATGATGCGGGTAAATGTGAACTATTTGCATTTATCTGCAATGTCCTGCGATTAACAACATACTGAAGGAGACCAGTTGTTGAGGTCCTGAGTCCTGAGCTCATTATTTAAGAGGAAATTCATATTTATGAGAAAGTGTTACTGTACCTCAGATTTATGCAAATACTCAGCTATAATAGCCTCCACTCCTGTGTTTTCTTATTTTCCTCATTCATCCACAAGAGCATGAGTAAGTTTGGGTATTGCTTTTTGGCTCCTGGTTGACAATCCAAATCATTCTAAAGATGTTGGATGGGCTTGAGGTCAGGGCTTCGTGAAAGCAAGTCAAGTCCTTCCACATTGAACATGAAGACAAATTCCTTTATGGACCTTGCTAAGTGATAAGCTTTGGCCATGGAACTTTTTTGGCCATAGAACACTGAATATTGCTGAAGATAATTCTAGGCCTTTAAGTGGCATTTTGGTGTTTTATTATGCTGTCCATTCTTACAGCAGTAAATTTATTGAGGATATTAGCGTGAACCTGTTTTCATGCAATATAATGCTGTGAATTAAAATAAAAGAGTTTTTAGAAATGATTCAGAGTGTTACTGTCTGTACATTTGCATATCCATCTGGAGCATGCCTAGTGCAGCCCTGCAGGCACTTTCAACCCTCTTCCATTTCATTTGTCTTCGTATTTTGGCCAGAACTGACCCTGGCTTTATAATTAGCTGAATGCTGTGCTGTGCCCTGATCTGGTCTTCTAGGTAATAGTATGCATTTTTACTGTGGGAACAGCTGTGAGAACTCAGAAAGTTTAATACATCCTTCTCACTTTCTTTATCTGCACGGTTTTATCATGAGATTTACAGTGGAGCCTGCAAATGTGACAGCTTGGTGTTCAAGTTGAAAAGTAAAAAAAAAAAAAAAAAGGAAAGAGAAAACTGACTATTAAGGGGATCCCATGGCATCACCATCAGTCTACTCCACTGCGTAATTATGAAAGATAGTGGGCCCATGCATGATGGGATAATGATGCAGATGCAAAACGTAAAGGTGGTAGCTGGAGTGGAGGAAGGGTGACATCTTCAATTAGTAGTATTCATTCCAGTGACAGTCCAGCAAGAGTAGTAGTCAAGTACGGTAGGGTAGCTCTGTTTGCTCTGTCGAGCAGGCCCAGCTTTATGGCCTTGTCTAGATGACTCCCGCTGCTTTCATGTTAGGTAATCCTCTCAGAAAAATGCTTGAGATCATTAAAGTCTGTTCTTGACCATGCACCATCCTCCCTGAATGTAACACACGAGAAGCAAAAAGTCTCTTACTTTGACAAGCCAGCGTTTTTTCTCGAGAACCACTCAATGTTAAGTCTGCGATTATTTTTGACCAGCGGTTCCGTTTATAACAATATCGCTCGGCGGGTTAGCACTGAGGCGTTTTATATCAAGTGTTTCTTCGAAAGGAAAACTTTCAAAGTTGTGCAGCAGAAGATAATCCACTTGGTTTGTGGTAATTGCAGTTGCCCTCTTTAAAGGACCCATATTTTAACACTTATAGTTACATATAGCAATAGTTTATGTGTGTCTATTATGTGCCTCTATTAAACATTACTTCTTGTATGTAACAAAAAAGAATTGTCTTGGTTTGATTTTTCCCCTGCTCTTCTTTTCTGTCCCAACCATACACAGTCGGATTTTGCTACCAGTAGGAAGAAACTGCCCACTATTCATCAGCAAATGCTCTGATTGGCCTGGGATCAGACACGGCAGAAGGCCACGATAAACATGGCTGCAGGATCAGTAAAACGCCAAATGTACAGCTACATTCGCAGTTTATACCGCTCACCCGGCGCTGATGGGCGGAATACATATGGTATCCTCAGATACCGTTGTTGGGAGCATTATTTGTACATACTCTGTTATTACAGCTGTTGGGATGTGTTAATTTAGTTTTTCTGCTATCAGTTGACTTCTGCAGGCTAGCCATTGTGCTAGCTGTCCTGGGCTAATGCATTGGTAGATACAACATCCCTCCCTGGTCTGAATTCTGAGTGTGTAAATGTGCCATGCAATGCCATCAAAAATTACACAATGGACAAAAGTAGAGGTACTCTTGATATGCTTCTTAATCAGATTAATGATTGTGTTCTGTGTTGCCGGATTGCACCGACAAATGTCAGATTAGCCTAGAACCTTCCCAATCATCAGAAAAGTAACCCAGTTTTCCATGATCTGAAGGGCGGATGCTTTCAAAAATAATGCTATGAGTAGTCTTTATTTAAATCAAATGAATATTTTGTGGGACCACTCTTTGCCTTCAAAACAGCACTAATTCTCCCTGCGCACAGTGTTTGAACTGCTCGGCAGGTGGGATTTTAGAGAACCAGCCGTGGTTCTTCTGTGGATTCAGGGGCCAGACCACCTGTCGCAGGACTCTTTGTTCTTCTTGTCGCCGGAACTAGTACTTTATTACCCTGGCATGGGGTCATTGTCATGCTGGAGAAGGAATTTAAGCCTGATCAGATGCCTCCCTGTTGATTTTGCATGATGTATAAGAATCTATGGGTGTGTGTGTGTGTGTGTGTTTGTGCATGTGCGTGCGTGTATGTGTGTGTGTGTGTTTGTGGCTGAATGTAAAACAAGAAGAACATAATTGGTCCTACTGCCTCTGGTCCTCTTACTTGTCAGCATAATTAGGCAAACTCAAGTCATAAAATAAAATGAAAATCTTTTAGATAATGTGGCATCAAATGTTAAAATTATTGAGTAATGATATGAGATAAAACGGCAGCACAGTAGAGTTTACATTAACAGTAGCACAACAAGAGAGTAGAGTCATCAAGTTGGCAAACTGACTTTTTTCCTCCTAAGAAAATTACATATGCTTGCTTTAATGTCGCTTTTTCGCTGATTATACTTCATGGCATTAGAGAATATGTAACTAATTTGATAGGCAATCTTTACTTTTATGAATTCGGCTTCCTTGTTACTTTATGAATTAATTATTACAAGACCTTTGGTCCAATTAATGGTTCATGGCATATAATCATTTTTTTCTGATCACTCTCATTGAATTTTGTGAAGATAATGTTTTCACAGTTTCACATTTGCTTCCAGTGAAGACATCACAGGCCATCTCCTGCCCTCAGCCTTGACTGCAGGTCTGTAAAGGTTGGTGCGTAGCTGTGCACCTACGTGCGGAGAGTGCACAACTTTGGCAAGTGTGGTAGTCAAATGTGATCCGTCAGAAAACTGCGATGTATACAGCAGACTGTTTCGGCAATCGGGGATCAGGACTTTCAGGAGTCATATTGTTTTGTTCAGAGAGCATGTGAACGTTAAGCTAGCAGTTGATGGTGGGTAAATCCCTTCAAATTGTAGGCTAGCTGCTTGCTAAGCCACAGTGTCTTGTTTTCTATTTTCTATTTTCTATTTCTGTTAAACACCAAACAGGTAACGTGGAGGCAGAAGATTTAGAGCTGTTTAAACATACCGTTAACAGAGCTGTGCTGAGTAAATAAAATGAAGGAATGAGTGATATAACTAATCACTTTTACGGTTGAATTGGAAGTAAAGTCATGTAATTGCTTTTTCAATGAGGAATTTATAATGAACAATTCATTAAAAAATTTCTAGGAACTTTCCCAGCACTAATAATTACTGCAAATAGAAATCATGGGAAGATAACAAAAAAATAACTAAATTATCCTGAAAAAAAACCCCATTGAGAATGAAATTTCAATAACATTGCCACAAAACATAATCCAGGGTTTGCAGAATAGTTTTATATCTGCGTGGTCAATGAGTTGCAATGAGCCAGAGATGATACAATAGCTTGAGCGTGGCTATTTGGTGGTGTTTTCACTTCATGGTTGTGTCCTCTGTATAGTCTTAGTGAGTTTTCATTCTTCTAATTCTGCCCAGAGAGTAAGTGCGTGTGGATGTACAATATATCTTCATATGGGCCCGTGCGTGTAACATACAGTGGCTTTGACAGATGGAAACCGAAATCATTTCTCGCATCACGCCATTCTGGGCAGTGTAGGTTTTTTGATTAACATCTGTAATCGAACTCGAGCCCCTCTTTCTGAGCAATTTTCCCTTGGCTGTCCAAAAAAGAACCACGCTGGATTTTGAGCTGTCTCAGACTTCAAAAGGGGTGAGATGGGAAAGAAGTGAGGAAGTGCATGTTGAGACACATAGACAGAGAGAGGATGAGGTTGGGTGGGGTGGTTCGGGGGTGGGAATGTACTTGAAAGGAAGACCGAGAGACCAAGAAAGAGAGGGAGACAAAAAAGGAGAAACGTGTGAGTGTGAGTGCGTATGCGTATGCGTTTGTGTGTGTGTGCGTGCATGCATGCGTGTGTGTGTGTGTGTGCGCGTTTTGTGCGTTTGTGTGGGCATGTGTGGTGGGAGGAAAAGGGCTGTTGGTGGTAAGCAATTGCCTGCCAATAGACTCAAGAAAAGTACAAGAGCAGAGAATAATTCACCTTTGGCCGAGTTCTAATGTGCTCATTTAAAAAATCTTGGAAAAGTTGCATAGGGTTTTAAGCAGTATCGACTTTCCTTTTAGTCTGTGAGGAAAGCCTAAAGGAAGCCCACTGAAAGTCAAAACTACACAGCCGATGTGTAAATGTGGGAAAAAATCCGTAATGGGGGAAGACATTTCTTTCCTCTGGCCTCTCTCTTGTCAGCATAAAATATAATACGACAGTAAACTGATAAAACCATTACTTGTTTATGATGTCGGAGCAGGGAAGATGGGAAGGATGAGCTTTTTCTTCCTTTTTTTTCTCATTCCAAACACGTACTGGTTCTTTTTTAATTTGCCATGTTATACCGCTATAAATCTGCCCTGACATCATACTAATGCTAACAAGGAGAGACAGGATTTGGATGAACTTGTGTCATGTTGTTTTCTTTTTTAAAATCACTTTTTAAATCTAATCTATCCTGCTGTTCTTGGCCATACAATCCTACTGGAACTAACTTAAATAAGAATACTACTCAAGTTTTAAATCTATGGATGCATATATTAAATCCGTAGCATGGTCTGACATCCTAAACAGTGTTTTGAAAACAAAAAGATGTCCCAAAGCTAGAAACCATAGACAGTGTCCATATGTGGTCTTACTGATAGTGGGAAAAAAGGGCAATTTGTAGATTCAGGGAGCATTTGCCTTAAGTTTAACTTTAATACAAAAAAAAAATTAGAGTATAAAAAAATGAAATGATCTCCACCTGCACTTTACTGAACCAGTTGTTCTCAGACAGAAAAAAATCATCCTTACACTGTAGGAACTTACACCAGATGAGCTTTTGGGGGGGGGCACGTTTAGTGCCATATGCTAACAACTGGACTAAGGTTCACATGAGATGAAATGTTCACTTATGCAATTCAAACTTCCCTTCTGCTTAAAACTGCTGGCATTTCCCTTTAAGAGGCAGATCTTGTATTTTCAAAGTGGGTCAAAGAATTTCTGTTTTCTAACAGATGGTGTTCACTCTCCAGTGGCAATAAACAAACATGTTCATTAGAAATGAACTTACCAGTTTTATAAAAGTGTTGTTATATCTATTGGTCATAATTGTCAGGCCAGAGTGTGGTGCCACATCCGACCAAAAAGGAATCAGAATTTTTATTTGGATCCACATACGTTCAACACGCATAATCTCTCAGAAGTGGGTTCATAGAAGAAGGAAATTCTTCCTTTCCCTTTCATCTTAACCCTATTCAAGGGCTGTTACCTTTCCCGCCATACATTTCGCCGAGAACAGAAAACCAGCTGCAAAGGTTATCAGTCCATCACGCAGCTCATAGAAAGAGACAGTCGGACACATTCTTAGCCAGGTATGTCAGTTTCAAGTATGAATTTCTCCTGACTTGCATGTAGGAGTAGCATGGAGAGAATATGCAAACTCGGTACTGCATAGAAAGAAACTGCTAACCCTGTAAATGAGAAATGATGATATGCACGATATCACCCCTTGTTAAATGATGGTTCTGCTCTTTTGCTTGTTAGTTGATATTAACATCGTACGCACTAATATAATTGGTGAAAAATCTGGGAGTGCAGTGTCATCGCGAAAAAGGAGTCAGATGATCAGGTTTTAAACAAACCACACTTATTTCAAAAAGAAGAGGACTGCAAAAGGAAGCTGTGAAATTATGACGCAAATTGTTTGTTTTGAGACCTAAAGCCACAGTTTTCCTGTTCAATGAGCAACACTGTCTTCTAGAAAACTGTGTGCATATATTAATCATTAATTTTGCCCATTACGTTTTAAGAGGAACGTAATAGCTGCATGAACTTTGTGCCCTGGCAACATGTTTTTTTTTCCTAGCGAAGGACATGTTACCGATGTGTACTGCAAGAAAGTCACCGGGCGATGTTGAGGATGGATGGCAGGGACTTTGACACTGAATACTAGGGATTGCATCCTGGGTCCTGTGTGTGGTTATATCCTGGTAACTAAAATACTTGGGTTGGGGAAAGATTGTGGTTTTGGTTAAATGTTATTAAAGAAAACTGTCCTGTGCTTTACCTTTGTCAACATTTAACCAACCATGCACTTTCCATAAACTTTACAAAGTGCCAAAAGTGTCTAGACATGGCCATTAAAAAAAACCTTATCATGCTTATCATGCTTAATTGCTAAAGTGGATATTATATTGCAAGATTGTAACGTAGCAAAAACAGATGAAATACCTCGCCAGTAAGCATTCTACTGATAAGCTCAAGATTTTGCAGATACATTCATTTACATCGTTTTCTCATTATGTTGGTAGAAAATGTAATTCAGTTCAGTTTCTTACAAAACCTATTTGCTGTCGCCTAATTTGTTGTATATAAATGCAAATTCCAGGAGACAGGATTCAAACGATGGATTAGTACATCCGAGGTGTGCACACTTTTTGGTTTACCTGAAGAAAAATGCTCAGGTTACGTAGTTAAATTGTCTGATTACCCCCCGTCTGATCATCTGACCGCTTTTGGAATGTCTCTGTGTCAGCGACTACAACGTTACCATGACAGAGAGACTTAATGGCGAAACTATGACAATCACATCCAAGATGTAATAAATGGGAAAAATCTGAAAATTCTGCAAACTTCTGCATTACAGCTGCGTGTGAAAGACGAGCTACAGCTGTGGGAGATCAAGTAAATTGCACTGACAGTCTCATCCCTGTGCTCCTCATGTACAGGCAAAGGCCTGAGAACAAAGACATCAAAGACATAATGGTAATACAATGATTCACCAATGAAGAGAGTTGTATTTCCAGCGACAGGACCAGTTTATTGCAGTGGCAAACTGTCCTAAACTACTCCTCCCACTGTGATTTTAAAATGCCTTTCTTTCATCTAGATGATGAAGGAGGTACAAAATAAGTGTTTTGCCATCTGCAATAAAAGAAAGTTTCTCTTCTTTAATGGCGCGGGTATCGCCGAGTAGGGAGTGCACCTTGCTGTTCATCTCCTGCATGAGAGTGTGAGCTGTCAGGGTGATGGCCATTATGGTTCCTGCTACCGCCTGTGCGTCCACTCCGCCGGGATCACTGAAGTGTTGGAACTAACAAGCTTGAGACAGCCGATTTTGTCCTGAAAGCTTTTCTGAGTTAGCTCTCTGTCTTCAGCAGGATCAGGAGAGAGGATGACGGTGTTTGCGGGGACTGTCTGAGTTATGCGCCACCAGAATGAGATGATTACATCTGATAATCTTGCTAATGATCTACACAGGGGAGGAGAGCACATAAAATTGAACGAGCTACACCGATGTACATAGTCCTCAGTCTCGTCCTCTCATCTCCCTTTTTCTTATTCTCTTTCACTGTGGCTCAGATTTACGTGGAATCCATGATTTCCTCCACCCAGGAAGATATGCAATATTCCTTGTCATAGTGTAAGTACATGCAGGATGTGGGGCATAGGCGCAGACGCGTGCGCACACGCACACACGCACACACACACACACACACACACGCACACACTTTCACTGACACATTAAAACTCTCCCTCCAGATATTTCCTCACATATAAGCACAAATGCTCTCTCTCTCTGTAACACACACACACTCACGCACACAGAGACACAAACACACTGGTCCCTCTTGGTCCAAGGTTAGTGCAGATTAAAAGATGTGTCATTGATGGAAGATGCTCCTCCTCCCTCCCCGGCCTGTCACAGTGTGTTTGGTAACAACCCACTTCATTTTAGCAGCATAATGGGTAAACAGAGTGTGATCAGTCCAATTACCCCCTCATTTCAGAGGCGTTCTGGCGGGAATGGCCTGCAGAGAGAGTGAGCTGTCTGGCGTGAGGCGGAGTTGCAACAGTAGCACCTGCTGCCCAGAGCCCTCACTTGTATGAATCTCAATTTGTTTATACAGCCATGCCAAAAAACAGCGACCAAAAAGTGAGGGCCTCCGAGGAGGATAGCACTACCGGCTAGCCTTCCGACTGCTGTTTTCGCCGCACTGTGTGATCAGAAGGGTGCAATGAACTCATGTTAATGTCAGCCCCTTCAGTGGACTGTTTTTCTTGCTGTGCAGCTTTTAAGGATAGTGAATTTTCTTATTCCCCCGCTACACCATGTTTTACAGCTCAACAGAAACATGATTTTGCAGCAGAGAGTTCATCCACAGTACAGTAACAAGCTGCAGTCCTAAATACGAATTCTGAAAATCGGCATGATGTGGCTTTACCAGCTTTCGGATGTTGTGTTCGCTATCAAATGATGAGTGAGATGTGGCAGTCTGCACTACAGGAGCAGTCTCCTCTTCACTTTTACAGATTTCCTCATAACTAACAGTCAGGACTACCTGACATGTTCATGCAAGTGTAAAAATTTGCACTGAGTATCTCCAGGTCATGGATTGGTTTAACCTTGACAGAGGGGAGTAATTGCTCTCACTGTATCTCAAGCTGTAGCTAACATATTCTCTCACATTAGAAGGACATATCTGGTTATATTTTTCATCCTGTTTTTGTGATCCAAACATGTGCTTGTTGTCCTTGAAACAGATGGAAATCCTTCTCTTTATGGCTTTCCCTCAGGATATAAGCGAATCTAAAGAGTGTTTCAGCTCCTTATCACCAGGCATCATAATGTGTTTTCCCAAATCAAAAAAACAAGTTTTTTTTTTGTTGGTTTGTTTTTTTTGCTACAACTGACCTGGAGCTCTGTCAGCAGGAAAGGGGTATTGCCATTCAGGATTCATTTGGCTCCACTAATTGAAACTAATACCTTTCAAATAGCATATTGATTTAGAGAAAGCCCAATTTTTCAAATGCACACTTAAAAAAAAAAAAAAAAGAAAAATCAATGAAAAATACGACAACGTGAAGGTGCCGGGATTAAAACAGAGTTTTTGGGGGGTTTGTTGCCTGTGTGACACTACGAATCATTGAGATGACAGTAAACATATCATACTATGACTTCAAAGCTCCTCGTTTCCGAGGGCTCTTGTGCGGTAGAAGGCCTGAGGCGCACTGTATTAGTGGCTTCATTAAAATAAATAAAGAATAAATAAAAGCCTTATGTTGTCACCAGAAACACATGTAGAAAACCCCGCGCTTCTTGCAGCTCTACATATCAAATCGACATAAGTAACACGTCCTGGTCTCTATCGGTGAATCCATCTGGACTTCCTCAAAGACGTACTCCCACACACACACCGCGCACACCGGTGGCAGGTGAACTCGCTGTTGATTGGACGCAAACAAATGATGTTTTTCTTTCCTGTCGTTTTTCCGAGGCAAAAATTTATATATATATATATGTATATATATATATATACATATATGTATATATGTATGTATGTGTGTAACTGCAGGACAGCATGAACACGACGCCTTTCTGCAAATCACAAATTACTTGGATAACTTTTATAGGTTTAATTAAAAAAAACAACCACAAAAAGGCAGCCAAAGACGTTAGTAAATAAAAAAACACCAGGCGCGAATAAGACAGTGGCATCATTTCAAAACGACTCCGCGCGATTTCAGCATCGTAAACCCCGGTTTCTTTTCCTTTTTTTCCAGCGTCCTCCTGAACAATGAGCTGTGGCCGTTCCCACCAGCCAGTCATTCTCCGTCGGCGCGCTTGCCTGACGCGCAGCGCTTCCTCAACTGGTCCCTCACTTTGACTGATTCCTGGTCGTGAGCGGGTCTGCCGAGTGGCTCCATGCTCGTAAAGATGATACCTTGATTTCAGAAGTTGAATAGCTCTGCTTCATCCTTTTTTTCTTTTTTATTTTCCAACCCCCCCACTGATAGACAATCAGTTAGGAAGAACACAATGGGTCTGGGTTCACTCTGGAGTTTTCCTCTTTTGGCTTTCGTCCTGTTCTACCCCTTCCACTCCAAGTTGGTGGCTCAAGCGGAAATAAGTTCTCCCAGAGCAAACGGCAGATTTTTCCGCCCGGAGGTCACACAGGTGGAAGCAGGTGTAACCCGAAAATCAACGGAGGTCAAATTCGAACCCCAAGTCGACAACTGCACAAAAGTTTTAAACGCTTTAGATACGGAAGCGTTCGGCGTTTGGAAACAGAACAATGGCAAGCAGGTGGGGGATGGAGCGCAGAGCGGACTCAGAGGCGAGACGCCGGCCGCCACCGAAACGGCGCCGAACTACGACAGTCGTCTCCAAACAGCTGGTAAAAAGTACGGTAACGCGTCCGAGGCCGACCCAAGGCGACCCACGGCGAATATTTTGCCGAGGAAGAAGGCGAAGAGGAGCGCGGGTCGAGCATACGGCGGAAACCTGGATAGGAGTATAAGCGCAGAAGCGCATGAAAGGGAGAGATATGCGGAGACTGTCCAAGGTGTTTCCAGCCCCAGGGGCGAGCACCGGCGCAGCGGGGAGGAAAGCAGAGGGTCCAACGCGAGACCGAGCGAGCCTCACCTGGACACTTCTACTTTTGCTCTCTCGGGAGACTCGGCACACAACCAGGCGATGGTGCACTGGTCCGGACACAACAGCAGCGTGAGTTTCAATTGTGCAAAAACACGCCTCATCACACCAGAAAGGTTTTAGAGAACAGGGCAATGCCCCGCGCACTGGTTACAGTGTTATTTTTTGTTTTCTGCCTAAAATGCGTTTTTTTTCCCCTCGTAGATTTCCATGAATCTGCCACATTTTTACGCACAGCCGTTTCAGGGCGCACGGGGGGAACCCGTCCCTACAAATGAATGATTTCCATCTTTCACAGTCTTAAACCGAACAAAGCGTTCGCTCTTTTCATTTTCATGCCTATGTTTTCTGTTATGCCTGCACAGAGACTAAGACTGTATGCGCATTGCGCGCCCGTCTGTGTGGACGCCTGATGGCCATGACTGTGCACTTGCAGGATTTCCCTCTAGCTTTCTCAAACTAGAGTAGAAACATTCATTCCGATCAGCTCTCTGCCGACCTGAACTTTTGAATTAAGTTAACCCACCCAGGTAAATTAAGGCGACACTGAGCTATGGGAAGGTAAAGCATTTTGGCAGCAATAGCAATACATTAATCGTTTTACGAAATATTCAAGTGATGTCTCTTAGGAAGGTGCAATAGCTGCGATAAAAAGGGACAAATGTCCAACCCAGCCCTTAATGTGTGGCTGATGATACAGTGTGACCTTTTGAGAAAAAAGTCATGCCTTTTGTCAATGACATTTGAATCACATAGTTCATGGTTATCTAACTGCCCTGATGAAGGCGGCATTGCAACATGTTTGTTATTGAAATGGTGCCACGCTATGCACTTCAAAACGGGTTGATGGAAATGTACACAACTTAAATGGATGGCAAGACATTGCAGCAACCACCAAGACCCACCCCCATCCTCTCCCTCGCACACACACACACACACGCACGCACGCACACACAAGCAAGCACACTTTATGTTGGCACACCATTTCAGCATCACAAAGACAAAGCCGTGGAGATTTTATCTCTTACTTTACCTATACAGCATGCCAAAGTGTTTGCGGGCACCCACATTTATCAGACACAAAGATCTTAAAACTACAAGCAGCCTTGTGCAAAAGCAGGGAGCCCCTCTTCCTTTTTTGTATTTCTGGTAATTCAGATCACTTTAGTTTGCTGGGCAAAGGGGTGTGTGGCAGCAACAGTAATCTGGGACTACATCTGAAGATTTTTGTGTCTTAGAAACAATAAGAATTTTCATACATGATCCAAAAATGCAAATAAATTTGACTGGTTGGATTATATCATTAAACCTCTGAGTGTGTTCTCCTATCTGGCGCACTTTCTCGTTGGTGTTATGTCATAATGTTAGAGGCAACACAGACTTTGGCCACGTTGATGCATTGTTGACGACGGTCTCTGCAGATATGCACCAGAAACGCACCTATTATTTGATTTGTGGGATCTGACGGCAAATGAGTTGTTGGTTTGTGATATCTTCACCAATGATAACCTTTTGCACTGCAGGACACAGTTCATTGGATCATCACTGATGGGCTTGTCACAGCAGCCAGTCAACAGTTTTGATTTATGCAGTCTGAATCCCTGTCGATGGTCACAAAAGTACGACTTAAACCGCAGAGTTTAAATTGATGGCATTTTATGATGTTAGAGCTCAGGCTATATTAGATGTAAATCACTGATAATAAATCCAATCTAAAGGGGACATTTGAAGGAAAATTACTTCATTCCTGTGGTCTAGGGTAGCTCTATCAAATACTCAATTCAAGATTTTGCCTGTGATCTGGCCAAGATGTAAAATCCCACAGGGAGTGATATGAGAAAGATGTAGAAGGTGATGGTGAACGCTCCAGCAGCAGATCTTCAGAGTTCAGATTTGATAAAGAATTTCATCGTATAAAACCTCAAATCAGTCCCCCATCTATTATTTGATATATGTGATTGTCTGGAGACATCAAACACGGGAGTCTTAGTTCTCTGGTCTCTGACTCTAAGAGAGATAACATTGATTGGACTCGACTATGGGAATAAAACATATACTTCACAAATTCCTTTTAAAATTCATGCTTCTTTCCTACATGTAGTATCGATTGACTGTGCATGTCTCTCGTTGAATATGTCCTGAATGTAAATGGGGATTGAGATGTAAAGATTCATGATTTTCATAGTGGTTTGTACCGCAAATATATAACCAGATTAAAAAGAAAAATTATAACTAATTAAAAAATACAAATAAATGTACTTGGCTGGGCATATTCTGTGTGGAAACTCAAATTTTCAGTCTTTTACCTCACATGGTCATTCAAGCTGTGATATGACTATGTTGATGATGTTTTTTAAAAAAACACACACATACACACATATACACACACACACACCCCACAGACATACACACAAAGCAAAATACTTGGTGTGCGAGCCAGCTGGTGATCAGGGAGTTATTGGCAGCCAAATGATTTTAGGCTCCTGATTGACCATTTTTGCAAGCTCCTCACAGACAGTTGACCAAACTAGGACACTGTGTTAAAGCTGAGGACAGTTAATGAGCGTCTTTATTGACATCACATCCCCTGAGCTTCTGCTGCAGAAATAACAACAAAGCCTCGAAAATCATTGAGGTTTTCCTCATTTGCAATGATATCGAGATACAGAGAACTACGCAGAGTTAAAAAGACAATGCTCGGTGAAAACAATTGCACACTGAGGTGAAATGGTTTGAGATCATCATCATGAATTGTCCGGGGCCAGTGAGAGTATCCATCTTGAAAATGTTTTGTTGATAATTCCATGCGCTTTGTGCACAAAAAATAGTGGCAGATTTTCCAAGATCATAATAAACCTGTGGGACTTAAAGCATAAGACCGTTGGTAGAGCGAATTTGATAGAGTCCTGGGGTTTAGTCCAGCGTAGATAATATATAGGGTGGTGAATGTCCAATAAGGGGCTTATGGATAAAAAGATACAAGTGTTTATCAGACCCCTGTGCTAGAGAGGACCAGCCAATTCTGTTAAGCACTATACAATGGTGAATGTCATAAGTACCTCCAGCAATGAATCTGAGGGCAGTTTGAGAGTGGGAGCAGAAGCATGTCTGAAGATTATATCACTGTAATCTAGGACAGAGAGAATGCCTCAACTTTATTTTTCCTACAATTCCTACAAAACTCAGTTTTTCTGCAGTTCAGTGATGAGATTCGTAATATGATTTTTAATTGTGAATGATTCATCAAGCCACATAGCTAGATACTTATGCTCTGTGACTATCAATATTTTACCATTCTGTATTGATGGGGGTAGGCTGTAAAAAAAAAAAAAAATCAATATATATCTGACTCTAGAAAAAAAGACTGACATCACAGTCTATTAGAGAAGGACTATTATTGATACAAATTGTAAATAGGACAGGACCCATAACTGATCCTTGTGGAACACCTTTTGTTGCTGGTTAAAACTCTGATTGGATATTTCCGGCTTCGACACACTAAAATCTTTCGGAAAGGTAATTTTGAAACCACCTACAAGCAATTGAGTCAAACCAAATATTACATAGTTTCTGAATAAACAGATAACGATCAACCGTATCAAAATTATATTGTAAATCAGTGTGGTTATCCTCGTTGGCAAGCTATTGGAAACTTGCTTTTATTTTTCTTGCCCTAGAGTAAATCTCTTCTCTAAGGTGGCAAGTGTGAAAAAAACAGTCTGTCCGATCTGTATCATCATCCTTTTTGCTGTGACTGTCTGGAAACCCGACAGGCCTCATGGGCTGCGTTGTCCGCATGCTTGATCGGAATGAGGCAGTTTTTGTTGCTCATAATCTCATCGGTATAAATAGACAATAAAAAAGAGGAAATGGTAGGGCCCTTCAGGGACACGTGTTTAAAACCGGTTCATTACATAGACAGCCATTTCATTTTACATGCCACAGCTGGTTGCATTGAAACTACTTGATCCATAAAATCAAATGGAATGGGCTCCCAATTCACAGAGGCATTTGACCAAAGTTTGTGGGTGTGGCAGGATGGCGAAAATTATCAGCAAAAGTTTTTTTGCCGATAATTTCCCACATTTCTCTTTCTTATTCTGCACAATGACTGAATTTTTTTTGTTTTGCAGTTATAATTTTGGGTAAGAACCCTTTAATCAAAGAGTCACTCGAGTCTCAGGCACAGGGCCTAGTATATGACCTTGTAAAACCTTTTATTCATTAATTTTTCATCATCCTCTAGCCCCTTGTTGCTGGCTAAGGGAATTTTGATCCACACTACGTTTGATGAAAATCAAAAGTGGTTGAAGTTTTAACATTTTAGTATGAATTATTTTCCTGCTGTGGGACACTTTGTATTAGAATTTTTTGTCGCACCTCAACCTTTGGACATTTTTAATTTCAGATAAGCTTTTTCTCGATTTTTTTTTTTTTCTGTCGTATGAATTGCACCATCTGATTCAACTGAAACAAAACAAATATCAAGATAATTTTTTTTTTTGTACCAGCAATTTTCGTGTTCTAGCTCCTTGTCCCTCGGGGTGTCAGCACCATACGTCTGTTCATTAATCCAGCCCGTCTCAAGCCTTTAGGGGTGCACTGTCCACTGATGTGATTGTACGATGCTGATAGAAACTGCAGCAATCCTGTGTGCTGTGTAAGAGTGTAGACTGCTGGTTACTACAACGAAAACAATTGCTCAGGAGCCTGTGTTTGCAATTTCTTAGCATTTGCAGAGAAAAAGGAAGCATTTCCTGTTTGCTTTTTTTTATTTTTGCCTCAGTTTTATTTTATGGCACATAGGATACAAGTTTCACCCTCCCTGTAGTAATAATTCAGTGAAATCCCAGTTTTTACTCCTCAAATGACATGCATGTGTGCCCTTTTTTTTTCATGAATCATTTGTGTTCGGGGACCATAATGCATCACATCAACACAGGCTCTCAGCACTTCCTCAGCACTTAGTCTGTAGTTTTGCCTCACAAAGTGCATTTTAAGCAGCAAATAAAGGCCTTCCATCAGTTGTATGTTCAACCACACTGTCATGGTTTGATTTCTTTTATGCCTCCCTACTAGTCTCAGTCTCAGTCTCTCTCTCTTTCTTTAACACACACACACGCGCGCACGCACGCACACACACACAGACTTTTATGTTTCGGTTTTAATCAAAGTGACAAAGCGGGTGCAGAATCATGTTTGACAGGTTTGCATTTGATTAATTAGTCTAATAACTGTTGCAGTGTGGTAGACACGTACTATAGCAGTGATTAGGTTATGAAAACAAATTTATGCATTTTCTGACCGGGAAAACATAAAACTGGAATTCAAATTGGGAGAAGACTTCTTTGCTAATCATTGCGGTGATAGCTAACACAAACTGTGCCACCTTACGAAAGAAGTTTTTACATCTAAAGGTCATGTCTGATTTTTGTTGTTTGTTTTTTTTTGTTCTTTAGTTTCATTACTTTAATCTCTAAGTACTAATCTCAAGCAAAACAAGTGACCCTGGTTTGCTAACATTATACCTTGAAGCAGCACATTGCCTGAAGCACCGCAGCTGTTACCATCATGTTTAAAGATGACCAGGATTGCTCAGGTGGCAGTCGGCTTAAATAAATGTTTGACTTTGCACTTTACAGTGACAGGAATGTATTAGTTTCGGGGGGGGGGTCTACAAAAATAGTGAGCTACAAAAGACCCAAACCTAAAGCAACCCACACACAAGCACTGTGCAGTCAATGGAGATGATGGACACCCCAACACAAAATGACACATTTAGAAAACAGAATACTCACTCAATGTGTCTCCTTGAACAATTTTTTTTAAAATGACTGGTTGCTTTTGCTTTGAATCAAAAAGGAAAAAAAACAAAAAACAAGTTATAGTCAGAATGAGAGGCTATACAAGTATGGATCAAAATCATGGCAGTTGTTCAGAAATTATGGCTAAATATTAATCAAAATCTTTGCGGTGGTAAGACTTGACAGAAGCTACATATCATCTACACGAGTTAATGATTGTATTGAAGTGGATGTGAATTGTAATCAATGAGAATATCACGACACTGTAAATTATTTAGACAACTAGGCACTGAATTTGAAGTAACATCTAACTGTGTTCAGGTTTACTACTACTCCCATTTCACACACCAGCTAAAGCTGGAGCCAGTAGCCTTTAATTCCCGATTTCATGCTGTGCTTTGCGACTTGACACACTGACAGTTAAATTGTCCTGTTCACAAAGTTTAAATGACCGTCTTTGATAATCCCCTTCATTTCTATCTTTCCTTGCTGTATATGCTTGCTATTTCATGCAGTGGCTCAATATTCCACACAGGTAGCCGAAATATCATCTTATCCGTTGTTATGTTGTGCTGATGTTGTCTTTTTTCATCCAAGCTTGGCTCTTTCTTATATGGGGATGTTCTGGAAAGGGTAGATGGCTTACTGCAGCTGTTAGGATGGTACACAACATATGTTAAACTGGGTGTGACAAATATGGATCAGCCAGTCTCTTAAATTAAAGAGCTCAATAAGTGGTTTTCCACAGTTTGTGTCATGATTAAACAGCATTAAATTCAAGTGTTTTCATGACTGAAACAAGTAAACAAAGACAAAAACAAACAAATAAATGGCTCATAATGTCACGTAAGGCATCCAAAAGGCATCCATGTAGCATGAATTTTTCAATGAATATGTAATCAGATAAACTCAGCAGCTGAGAAGATCCTTTCTATCAACAGACTGAGGAAACATTAATTGATGTATTTGATAAGTGGCAAAAAATTGATACTGAATATATTTGCAAAACGTTTACTGACGATGCATTTCATTGGTCTCCGGCAATATCCAATCATGCAATAGGATATTGGGTTGTAGAAATGATGATATGATTACATTTAGGTTCTCACTGCATTTGGCAAGGGTTATGGAAAGATGCTGGTCTTGGCAAACTTTTGAAAAAGTTATTAGTGACTTGAAGCACAGACAACAACATATCTACTTTATGAACATTTACTAGTAACCACAGTCTTCCCCCACCGTTGCCCAAAGATTTTTTTGGTGCTTAAACCAAAACACATGTGGAACTTCAGGATGCAAACCCTTGTCTCTGGTGTCAAAGTCCTGCACCTTGAAGACTCACCAGTATTGTCAGCTTTGTTAGACAACGGTTATAATTTTTGATTGTAAAAATCAGTATTGGACATTATCAGGTTATCAGAAGGTCCTGTTAAGTTCTGTGGTTGAATACAAGTGAAAGGTGATCATTTGGTGATCTGCTTTATTACTTAATCTGAAATTAAAGTAATTAAAAATATCTCCAAAAATATTTTAAATAAAGTTAAGCCTCATGTAATGAACTGAAATGACGCCTGGTTTTGTCGGTCATCTGTTATTAAATAATGCATGTCAAATACTAAATAATAATACCAGGAGAGAAGGGGCTGATCAAAATGGGCCGAAAAGCACCGATGCCCACCCCTCAGCTAGAACATCTCCTAGCAACTTGGCATAAGAATCTGAATCTGAGGAAAATTGCATATAAGTGACAGGGGGAAAAAAGAATAAACAGGGGTGTGTGGGACACATTTAGCTCACAAACTAACTCTCACTACACTTTTGGCAGAGAAGGGTGTCATTTTAGCTGGAGGGCTCCTCTCATCCAAAATCTCAATTTGGGCCAATTACTGCAAACTCAGACACCCCCCAGCAATGATTTGTGTCACATTATTCAAAGTTCTCCAAAATACTTGCTAGTGTTAATAAGAACCTTATAATATTTTTCTAATAAGAATTGTATTTCACTGTAAATTTCAAATCTGTTTAGGTCTATGACTTAATGAATAACTGGATTACACACAAGGAGAGTTAATGCAATCATGCTAGTGCACCTTCAGACTCACACGAAATATAAGCAAACAGAAATGGCCTGGAATAAGAAACCTGTGCAAGTAACATGATAATGTTGTATTTTTGGCTCTCCACAGTGCTTACATTGCATCAAATGTATTGGGACTAAAACTTTGTCGTGAAATCATTTGAATGAGTTCTAATATTTATCCTTGAATGCTGTGTTCATTGCTTTTCACCTTTTTTTTGAAAAACCGCAGTGCATTGTTCTGCAAAGTCAACACAGGAGGAAGTATAAGTACTAAGTGTGGTCTATATTTGTATACCTAGTCCATTAAAACATTTTTCACTGACTTTTTATCCAAGGTTTTCTTTAAAAAAAAATGTAATGGACCAATCTCAATGTATTTTTTTCAACTAATGGCAAACAGGACAATTTATTGTGTGCTGTTCTTAGCAGCAGAGACATAACATGGCAAAAAAAAAAAAAACCCTCACAAGAGCTTGAAGTGAAGCCCTTTTATATTCAACCCATTTCATTAATTTCCTTGCCATAATGGACCGAATTGATTGCTGAAACCTCTCAAGCTCAAAGCATCAGGACTATATGACCAAAGCTCCGGAGACACGGGGATAAGCAAACATACAGACAGCAGACTAATGCACAAGGGGCCTATTGCTGGGGTTTACTTGATGAAAGCAGCATCCCCCAGAGTATTTTTTTCAACCACAAAAGTACAAACAATCAATCAGGTCCACAGATAAGATGAAGACAGAGTAAGGCCTTGCCACGGACGCACCATTTCTCTATGAGACGCTTGTCCTTTGCTTTACTTTGGAGATGTCTTCACAGAGCCACAATCAAGATGTCGTTTTTTTTTTTATCCCTCCACCAACTTGCAGTGCTTCTTGATTTTTCTTGCCTTGCTGCTGTCAAGCCTTGAAAAACATTTATGCAAATTTGCAACCAATATTGTGTTTCTTTTCTCTGCAGGTGTTTGCATCAGATAATTTCTAATGGATGCATGAATATATTAATTTTTAATCTTATGAGAGAAAAAACACACTATATATCAACAGTGTTGGTTGTGTTGTGACACTTAAGTTCTTAGAGATTTGCTTCTATGGTTACACTGGTAGTCTCAGATTTGTAGCCTGTTTTTCTAAAGGCCGATTGGCTCAGATACAAAACAGTCTAATTTTTTTCTTTGGCGGGTGATCTCATCCTTTGTGGCACAAGATATGAAAATTAAAAGTGATAGTCTACAACGGACCTGAAACGTTCTTAGTGTGGGTAGGAGATCTAGGACATTAATTAGTTAGTTGACTCAAAGAAAAACACTGTTTGTCAAATTACTCAAATGACTCTTTCTTGCCCTTGGCTTCTGTCTTCCTTCCCTTAATAAGTTTGAGAATGTAATGAGCTTAACAGCAAATTAAACGAAAGGTTTTATTTTTTGTGTTCACAGGATGGCAACTGAGTGAACACGCCAGTGAAATGCAGTTTAGTGAACGATGGAGTCTGAGCCTACTCTTCTCACATTGATATCCCAGCTTTTGGTAACAATGCATTAGTGAGCCCCGATGGATCTGCATTATTTGGTAGACTTGGCTCTTGGCTCTTGACTTGGGCTATGTTTTCAGGCCGCCTCAGACCACCTCACCTGTGTCTTTTTCAAAGCAGTGATAGCGGGGAAGTCAGTTTTTGGGTAATTTACCTTATGACACAGGTATGAAACGTTATGGAAAGGTTAGGCATCACCTTAAACTAGCCTCGATTTGTGCTCAAAAAATAATCTCAAATCATTTTTTAAATGCTGTCAGAATTTTAGAATACATTGTGGGCATCTGTATTTTTATGATTATTGCCTAGTTTTAATATAATGTAATTGTAATATATTTGATTATCTGTATATTCCTTGTAATGGTATATAGACTGTTGTTATTTAATCACTTTGAGATTTCCCTTTTGATCTGACCTGTATTTTTGATTACTCTTGTTGCCTTTGGTTTATTTTACAGTACTATACTTCAACTCTGTTTCATAGCCCAGTCGATACAGAATTTTTGAGGCTGGTATTGATATAGATATTTGGGAATTTACATTTCTTTTTTTAAACTGCAGTAACTGATATTTTTTTTTTTTTGGCCTCTTGGGGGCAGTGGAAACAAGTTATATCAAGATAATGCATCATCACCTTAAAAGTTGATATGACGAGCTTCTCAGCTGCTTATTTACAGAGCAACATTTGTGTTCGCCTGACAATGATATTCATTCTCTTTTAGCTTTGGTCTTTGGTCTCACCCGACTCCTGAGGGAGGTCCCTGGCTCTTTAGCTGCTAAATGGTCCAACCCGTCCACCAGCTTGTCACTAACTGTGTTTGTCTGCCATTTGGTGCAGAGCAGGCAGTGCATCGTGGGTCTCTGCTTCAGCTGGATACTGCTTCATGACAGCTGTGAGAGTGAAGCAAAACAGTAAAGTTGTGGTCTGGACAGCTAAACAAGGAGCTGAAACTCAATATAAAGGTTTGAAAATCCAAGGGGAACTTCTGTGTTGCATGGTCAGTGTACTACTGCTATTGTGGCCAAATCCAACTATAACAGAAATCTTTAATCCCAGTGAGTCACTTGTTAAATCATTATTATCATAAATGATAAAATGATTATGCAGGAAATGGCGTCTTCAGGGCGACTTTCTAGTTGGTGTAGTTGGTGTATAAAGTACACAAAAATATACACAAATGCACCATATAAGTGCATCTATACACAGCCCAGGTAATTAATAGAGCACCTGCACTCAATTCAGTCACTTGGTGGATTCAAAACCCAGCTTCACTCTGTTTATTAAATCTGATGAGATCAAAAAACCTCACCTCCAGATGGCTTAGAGAAAAATATGGCGTATTTGTGTGAAGTCAGCTTTATTCATGGAAGCTTATATTCAAGAAATTATTTAATTAGTGTTGACACAGTTATCAGTTATCAGACATTTTGATATTGTGACCAGTCTCAGTGGAAGTAAATAAACAGGGGTTACTCCTCAGAGATGACTGTGTATGGATGTTCTTACCCACCGGTACAGTAAGCAAAAGCTTATGTGTATTCATGAGGATGTAAATGTTTACCATTTTAGCAAGGAACTTTTCAGAGGATTCTAAAGGTAAATAAAATGGAGAATGTGTCAGTCGTTCTCTGAGCAAGAGCTGTTAGCAAAGTTATTACAAAGAGCCTTACATCATTCTCTTTTTTTCAACTTTGGAGGTCCCTTGGAAATTAATTTAGATCCTTCAGTTGTCGCCTCCGGTAAGGTTCAAAGCAGTGGCAGATCTACATGTAAGTGGTGGTATTTCTCACATTTCTAAAGAGTGTTCCGACTTCCTACTACGTGTTACTCCACAGCAGAAAAGAAACAGCGATCTGGAGGTGTGATGTGTTGAGTTAGGGTTCCTTTTTTCCCTCGACTACCCAATTAGACAGAAATAATATTTGAGGGGTGCCATCTTAATGATGCTTTACTGGGGGCTGAATGAGCAACAGGTCTCATTTGAATTGTGGTGTTAGAAAGAACAGTAAAACTAAGCTGATGTGCAGCAACAGTCTATTTGAGTTATTAACGGCCACATTATAGTACAGACACAGGGATGATTCATACCTAAATTGCGAGCAGTGTAGAAAATCTCCAGCCCACTAAAATGATGTTGAGATGCCTCTCACGTCCCACTGACTTTAAAAATTTGAGCATTTTACTTAAAAAAAAAAAAAAGAGGACCGATATGGAATTTGTAAAGATTTGATTTGTTCCAACAGTCTGTGAATGTGCAGTACATGTTGCATGCTTGAATGCTCGTGTGAGTGGATTGTGAAGGTCTGTGTGTGGATGGGACGTTTGCGTCGAGCAGATGCAGTATATCAAAATCGCATAATGGCTGTAACACCTTTGTTGCCATGGAGGCTGCCTCCTCAGCCATCTGCAAGAGTCAAAATCTTTACATGGCCAGACAGCACCTGACTGTGATACATATTTCTTTATTCTCTCAACGTGCAGGTTCTTTCTGAAATATGCTGGATGCAAAATGCCAAAGCAAAAGAAAATACCAGGTTTTTAAAAGAAATAGAAAGAATGAGAGTAAGAGAGTGAAAAAGGAAGGAGAGGAAAAAAGAAGGAAAGAAGGGAAGGAAAGCGACAAGAATAGAATGTAAGGATAAAAGGATGACTAAACCCAACTCCTCTGAGGGTGAGAGCCAATCTGAAAAATGATTGGTTGACTTTCCTGGGGCAAAGCTCTCTTTGCTCACATCAATAAAACATAAACATGAATAAATGCACTGCTTTTGGCCTTCCAGGGTCCTTACTTAATTTCATGTATGCAAGTGAGTGATGATATGCATGGAGAATTGTATTTACCTCGAAGGCTCAAAATAATTCTGCAAGCCATTTCGTGTTTGTTTGTTCCCAGTATTTACATAAATGCAAGACTTCACCATAAACTCTTAGAGATTTTGCGTTTTTTTTTTAAGGCAGCTTCATTTGTCGGGCTTTTCATAGTTTAAATCACGCATTTGCCGTGCAAGTCATGTGGTCTCCAACTGGTCTCAGCATTTGCATGTGGAACAGTGGCTCCCTATTGACTCGAGCAACAGATACAAAGCCTGTCAATAACGCTGAGGATGTGGGAACGCATAGTTTCCGGTGATGTACTCCATGTTGTACTTGATGCATCCACTTAGGGACAAATCATCCAAACCGTCATCTGCCTCACTAGTCTGTTGGTCCCTGAGGTGGATCTTCACTGACCCAATTCAATGGGTCGGCTTTTGTTAATGAGCCAACTGCACAAACACGTTGACGGCAGTTAAGATGGAGCTCCTAATGGCAAATACAACTTGGGCATTGAGAGGCTTTGCATTATCAAGTGCTGCCATTTGGGGGCTGTTTTTAAAGGCGTTTTTACGTCCTTATCTAAATTCAAGAGCATTTGATTAAATTGGATCTACATGCAAAATGGCTGATTGAAACCCGTAAAACTGTGAACGTCTATTGGTTGTTCATCCTGTTAATTTGCCGTGCTGTTTGAATCCCTTTGGTTGGGAATGAAGTGCCTCTAGTTTGACACTGATAAAATCAATTCCAGATTCAATTTACGTTGTAGTATTTATAATTTCCCATGACATGGAGTCGTTGTTGCTAGTGAAAGAGAACTGAGACAAACGATCAACAGTTTGGCAGTTTTCTCTTGTATCTATTTTTCAAAGCAGGCAATTAGGCCTAACATCACAGCCATTTAACTAAGTCTGTACTCCAAATTGATTCAGACTCCACTGTTGGACCTTGCAGACATGGTGCATTTAGTTATGCAAATGCTTATCTCTCTTTGTGATTGGTTAATTAACCTGTAATGCAGATAGTCCCGGCATTGCACATTGGCCGTTTTAATGGCTAAATTGTGGGTCAATTGGGTTTTTAACATTTTCAAAGGAGACTTAGAGGCATGTCTTTGTTCCACTGAGTCTTGTGTGGCTTTTCTCGGTTTAATGACTCGTTCCATGGGTCCCATAAGGTTAATGTGTTTAAACTCACTGTAATTGAGCTTTTGACCTATCTTTCAGTATTTTATAAAGAATTCATCATATTATGCCATGTTCCTGCTCCTTGATTGTTATTATCTAAATTTGTTCTCCCTCCCTCCATGCCTAACCCAAAACTCTCTCTACCTACCCCCCTAACCCCCCTTTCTATGCTGAGCTATGAGCATCCCCATGGGAAGTAATTTATAATGCCATTGGAGTGACAATAATGCGTTTGCACACCATTTCACTCTGCCCTCTGTGCTTCGGCAGGCTTTTATGGGCTACATTTTTGTTTCCCCAGAAAAACACACTGTCCAGCCATCCTCAGAGAACATGCAAAACCATTTAACTCAGACTGGAACTGGACATCTTCCAAGTGCATAAAATAACACAACATCTTCCATCATCGTTTGAGATCAACATTTGTTTGCGCCTCTGCAGCTAAACTGCTTCACTTTTTTGGAGGTAAAAGCAAGACAAAAGAAAAGAAATGAGAGAGGGTGGTGAAGAAGTGGCAAATGCAGCCACTGACTGCATTCCTTTTCATTGTTCACTGAACAATTATGCTCAGATTTTGCTGTCATGTAGGTATCATTCCACATGAGCTACAGACACAACTCTTGACAGCCCACTTGGCTTTTTTTTTTCAGATCTTGCCACCAGCAGACTTACATTTCCTGACAATGTGAGGATCACTTGTCATTGGTATGACATACTGTCTGAAGCTGGTATTTATTAGTAAAGGGATGTAGCAGATATGTTGTATTCATTCCACGTCATTAGGTGCAGACAGGTAATGTGTGCTGTTGATTTACTTATATGCAAAGGCTTTTAGTGCAGACCTTGGCCTGTAATTAAACGTATCTGTTGCTGTTATGTTATAGGTGATCCTGATCTTGACTAAGTTGTTTGACTTCAACCTGGGGGCTGTTACTGAGAGCTCACTCTGGAGGTGAGTTTGATTTTAATCATTTCCATTTTTCCTTTTTCGTCTAAACAGGGGTTATAGAATCATTTTAGGAATTTTCTAAAAATGCAAAAGCACATCCCTAAAAACAATAAGAATAATGTATTCATAGAGATTGCAGTATAGTGAAAGTATGATTTATTGTGTTCTTCCTTGCTTGGATATGAGCAATCAAGTCAAACTGGAAGCCAATATGAAATATGTTTTAATAAAGCTATCTGAAGCAATTCAGAATGAAACATAGTCTTTGCCTCCTGCAGTCCCATAAATAACACAGGACCAAAACAACCTTTTAGAAAAGGCCAAACCTATGTTCTGTCCATCATCAGCAAAGAAACTTTTTGAAAGATAAACCGGAAGACTTAAGATCTGTGGCTCTTTTCCTCCGACCTAGAAACTTTCCGATGGAGTTTTTGATTGATAGTCATCCGTAACCTTTTGTTTCAGATGCAATTGACATGCAATTTCTACTGTATAGCCGTAGTAATTCCATTCAGTATGTATTGAGAGGTGAGTTACAGTGCCCTGTCAGGTCATAAATAAGAATGGAATTCATTAAGGATTATACTGTACCAAGAGCCCAATCCAGCCTTTGATATGCCTCTTTTCTCACCTCTCCCATAGCCTGCAGAGAACTCATTTCATTCTGAAATACACGTGAAAAAGAGACCATCAGTCCGCCAAGCATAGAGTTTCAAATTAATATCTGTTTCACCAGAGGCACTGCTAAGATTTACACCCGACTTGACACATTTTGAAATCCCATATTGTGTACAGGAGGTCTTCCATCATCAAGGTGTCTGCTTAACGGTGGCACCATGAGTAAATTAGAGTACACCTCAGGGGGTGCACAAAGGCTCTTAGTATCGGTATTAGAAAAACAGAGATTCGAATGTTATGAAAAGAAACGTGAGTAAATGATTTCTGTGATAACACAATAAATGATTTATGACTGCAGCTCTGGGCCACTGTTGGTGGCAAATGCAATGTGCAGATCAATTGCTGATATGCAGAGGCTAACTAAACACATATTGAGTCCCCGTGTGTTCTGAGATGACTGTCTTTTCTGGTGAAGGGACTTCACACAGGACCAGTAATTGGACAGTTATACATTTTATTGTTCTTAAGGCTCTGAGACTCAGCATATTCAATATGAAATAAAATAATGCTAATAAAGTCTCAGCTTTACTTTGAGTAGTTTTAAATCAATATAAAAAGAATTGTGTTGGATATATAGCCCATTTAACACACAGTGCCCAGAGTCGAGGGGTTCAAAAGTAATTGGACAGATGAACATGAAGTCGAAAGAAAATTATATTTAACTTTTTGTGGAAAATGCTGACAGCCTGAATTCTTTGACCCACAGACATAAGCAGACACTTTGTATCTTCCCTGGTGATGCTCTCCCAGAGCTTCACTGCAGCCTCCTTTAGCTCTTGCTTGTTATGAGGTGTCTCTGCCTTTAGTCTGGTCTTCACCAA